>OY776078.1:34338225-35538225 GCA_963675205.1 Catocala nupta
AAAAACAACTTATTCGGCTGATTTGTGCGCTTTATTACTTCCTATTATTTATAATAAGATGTTATTTTACTAATAAAACAATTAATGTTAATGGCACTTGAGTGATAATAGGAGCAAGTTTGTTACCTGCTGTTGCTGTTGGTGATACTGAGCTACAAGTCTAACACCACTCAACTCCAAGGACCGAGGATCCAACGACCTGCTTCGCGGTTTCTCCGAATAAAACACATCTTCGTCCCTTTTCCCCTTTTTCCACCTAAAATAATCGCCATATCTATCCCTATACCCACAGTCACAAACACTTCACTATTAGACACATTTCATGATGCCACAACTAGTACGAGCTTCGTTTCGATAAAACATTTTCATGAAACCGGGGAGGTTAGATCGCAGAGGCATCTCTAAAGTACTGAGAGATAATGTCGCTGTCACGAGACGTTATTGTTATGCAACGAGTATGTAAGCGACCGATATCCACGGCTGTAAAATTTTGTTCCGGCGCGGAACGAGAAAGTCGACACGGGGTATGCGCCCGCGTTTCTTATTAGCCGATCGACGCACCTACCAGGGGTGCGCGGCGACGGCGACGTTGCGCTACACACGACTGTCAACAACTTATCACTTACACTGCTTACACATATTATTGGTTAGCTAAATCGTGATCTCGCAATTGAGACCATAGTTATTTTCAGCATACTGCATAACACAATCGTAAATGTAATATTTTCCGTATTCATATAACCTCTATTTATCACAAGTGATTACATTGTGTCAGTGGTCGCACAATACTCTCATGTTTACTTCTCCAGTGTGCTAATGTAAGTGTATTATCGCGTTATGCGTCTGCGACGACGGCTAGGCGGATGCACGGTGTTTTAGACCCTAGAGTTAACTCACTACACGCCCATATAATTTAAACAGTTTGATTGTTCGTAAACAGTAGCCGTAACCCAATACACAGTTGAATAGGGGATCTGGCATTCAAGGATATGAAACTAGCAACAGTTGAACAAATAAGTAGTATACACGAGAAATCTTGCGATCAACATATTATAAAAATGTTTATATAACGTGTTGTTTAAATTTCATATACCATTTTCAAATGAACAATGTAACTATATCCTTCGATCATATCACTTATAAATTAAATACTTTGTAAAAACATATAAAACTGTAGATTATTTACTATACAAAGTCAGACTGAATATAAGACTTATAAATGTAGCGTAATAAAGAACGTCACAAATTAAGTCATCGAGTAGCTCATGACGCGCCGCACGCAATATAACAACGACTTTATGTATAACCAAAAGACTTAGAACATTTTCCCTTAATATCTACTTCGCGTTTATTAATATGGTTACAATTGTTTAAACAAATTTAAAATACGCGAGTTTCCTGAGAATAATTGCGTATTGAAATAATTTGCACAGCTATGGTAAATAACGATTTGTTGAGAAAGATCACAAGAAGCGGTTATTTACCTAAGCCACAAAAATGATTGATCAGCGATCACAATGAAAGATCAGCAATTATGATAAATACAACAGTGTTTATCGTGATTGCTGATCTATCTGTTGTTCATGGCTATTTACTAAGAAAATCAGCAGAGCCCTAATGATAACGGCATCTCATTTGTGGATGGAATTAGAAACAATGAAAGCTACAGACATTATTAAATGGATTATTGTCTTTAATGGAGTAAAACTCATTAGTACACGAGGAAGGAGAAAACAGAAAGCATGAGTATCGCAGGATTAGCAGATACAAGATACACACAGCTACCTAGATCAATGAAGTCCTGGAATCCTACTAATCAAATCCGTCCGAATGTTTGTTACCCATTCCCCATTAAATCGTTGATCGGAATTGGATGAAGTTTGGTATACTTACAGATAGGCAATGCGCTGGATTATTATCCCAGTATGGGTAAACGCGGGCAAAGCTAACTAAGCTTGATAAGATGTCTTGAACGTGTCTGCCTAATTAGTAAGGGCAAGAAGGTAGTTGTATGATGTCGACAACCCTAAGATATTTAAATATAGAGGAAAGAAGCGAATTAAAAAAAAAAGTTGCTTTTAGTGTATTGTCGTGTTGAGTCCGATTCGAAAAGATTAAATAAAAGAGGAACGATACCGAAATTTATGTGTATATTCAAGGTCCACAATATTCTGATCATTATTTTCCCTATTACGTGCTAACTTAACAATCAATTGAAACGGACTGTATATATAAAATCGGGCAGACGGGGAATCGTATAGAGGACACTCTGCACTCACACAACTATGCACGTGCACTTACATAATATGTATGTGTGTGTGTCCCTACATTGCTACATGAAAAATGCACGGTAATGTTACCCAGATTCTAATCAGATTATAAAACATTAACAACTTACAATGTTAAGAAACGCTTATGCAAATAATCAAAACATAAAACTTACTACTGTAACATTCATACACAAAATCGAGAGCGTTGCCGGTCGTGAAGTCTAAGACTCGATAACAGCTCGATTATTGTTATTTAATTTACAAAATATTGCATTTCAATAACTAAAAGTATTTCTAGGAAAATAAGTATAATAACTGCACCCAGACTGCCTTTTCTTTTATACCATGGGTTTCCAACCTATTATGGACCATATACCTGGAAAAATCCAACGCCCCCTTTTACATAATAGTTAATTATACCAATGTTATATAAATAAGCCATAATAATAAAGTAAACATTTCAGAGGCCAAGATAAAATGTTTTAAAAAAAATTACGTACCTCTAGTATTTCAGTGTTTCATTATATGAAATTCCTAATTAACTTTATACCTACCTAATTAGAAATTTCATCTAAATCAAATCTTGACTAGCATAACGCCCCATTTGCCTTTCGACCCGCTTCAGTCCCCACGAAAAGCTACAGCGCCCACTAAGGGGCGATACTGCCCCCGTTGGGAACCTATGGTCTAGTCAATTATACATAGTCTCCTATATCTCCGACAGGGTAGGCAAAAGTGTATCATCTTAGGTATATTTCGCCAGCTGTTATTTTAGATCCCACGTAATACGAATTCAGCCTAATTTCGTCTACCGAATTCTGTTCCAGACTTCTTACTGGCTACTGCCACTGAAAATTTGATAGAAACAACCAACAACACTTGGCTCGACTTGACTAAGTATTTTATAGTAGACATTTTGTTGATTTCTCAAACAAAGTGTTTGAAAAATTAACACATTAACATCCACATCGTTTTATTACTACCGAAAGATAATATACTAAAGGAGATGTTTTATTTTCGGCTATAAAATGTACTATCAGCCAAAAAATAGCGAAAAATACCAGGAATCGGAGAAAAACATTATTTCCTGAATTTTCTGAATTTAAGTCGAATTACGTTTGCGCTTAAAAATAAAAGTTTTATATTATAGCCATTAATATATAATAGCCATAATTTAGTATGCGTTCATAAATGATATCGAAAGTACTATATAATAATGTAAATAATATATAAATATACATGTCAACAATAAATATGTTTTAGAGTATCATTTACTCATTTCAACTATTATACACATCTTTTTAACAAACAATTAACATAAAAAATATATACATATAATATAATACTGATTTTGCAAGGTGCACTCCGGAACGAAACATTTTGTTTATGTTTGACATTAACTGTCAATGTCATATTGATTGATAATAAATATTCCAATGCTGAATTGGTGTTTCATAATACACTTTCCTGAATTCATACGTTTTCCTTTCATTTTTACAAGAATTATCAATTCTTTGGTGAATATTATTCCAGCAGGAGTTCTTTCATTTCTGACAATTCTATTATTCTTTATTATATCATCTACCAACTTGTCATAGATAGTCCGCACGACAAACGTCAAACATTTTATATTTTATTTTGCGCAACGAAAATACTAGAAATTAATAAAGAATTGCTTAATTAAATGTATTTAGGGGTATATTTCCCAGGTTTCCTGAGGATGTACAAGTTATAGCCGGAGTCCTATACAAAAGTGAAACATCTCCTTTGATGCTTTTCTTATTATATTTTAGATCTTCATTTCATTACTGTACCTACGTATGAAATGGTTTCGTATCGCCTTCAATATGTTATAATTGCTTAGACAGCTTAAAAATACTGTCAGAACGATTAATATACACTCAACAACACACAAGATGTCCTTATTAATGTTTACACTGACGTCATATAAGGCGAGCTTAAATGGCGTCTAAAGCTTGAGTATTTATTTAATAACAACTTTAACTGCCTCGGTAGCGCAGCGATAGTGAATACGCGCTGTGCCTAAAGTATCAAGTTTGATTCTCAGACCGAGTAATATGTTAACTGCGCAAACTGTACAACGGGTACTGTGAAAAGTAATAGGTTTACCTCATATTAGGTGCGTTTAAAACCATAGCTAGCGAAAGAAGAAAGGCACTATCAGTGTCGCTTATTTTGAAAGCGAGCGTGAACGAATTTTATACATTCTATAAAATGATAGCAGTAGTTTATTTTCTTAATTATAGTTTTTTTTTATTCAATGGGATAAGGCATATAATTAATAAACAAATATTTTGTTACATCTGAAATACACATAGCAATAACTAAACATACTTAACATAATGTTAGACAACGGGTCTTACTCGCGATAAAGTATTTATCATTACTATACTCAATTACGGACAATACTCATATGTGGAGTATAACAGTTAATGGTTTGGCTTAAAACTTACTCTTTTTATATTTTAATACTATATACGGATTCTAATTAATCAAAATCAATATTACTTTTACCTGGAAACTACTGGAAACAAAGTGACAGACAGATGACAGAACACGTGCCTTTCTGTCATCTGTCATTGTTACAGTGGTCTTGTCACAGGACTTTTGAAGTTTTGAGTGATTAAGGGTCTGTTATTAAACTTACTTGTGATAGTGCACAATTATGTTGTTGTGACTGTTGACTCTATAAGTATTGTTATTGTGAACAGATTTTTATTTCTTTTCATTGAAACATGTCTCGTTCCAATGTTCGATGTATCAATTGTGAACTCCGGCTGACGCAAACGCGTCATCGACTTACTAACGAGAATGAAAACCTTGTTAATACAAAAAGGCTTTGGGAGGCGGAATTCAAGGGAGGCGAGTAAAATGTAATCACATAAATAATTAGATTCTTGTATCAAATTATAATATTATCTAGGTAAAAGTAGGTAATTAATTATTTATTGTAAGAAACAACCAAGGTAACAAAAGTAACTTGATTGTGGATCAGTTTCATCTTAGGTTGATTTAGAACATGTTGATTAAGTATTTAGGCTATATTATTATATTTTTATTCATGAGTATTCATAATATAGTTTAAATATTATTGTGTAATTTGCAAATAACTGACATGGACTTTATATGCCAGGCTTGTTGGGTCCTAGCAAATCATGCAAGCGAACAAGCAGTTATACCTGAAAGACGAGTTGGCCATCAAAATGTTTGCGTTGGCTGTGGACGTTCTATTTTAAGAAGCAGAAGTCGTTTAGTACTGAGATCTAACTGGACTGATGAAGAAAGACACCTTGCTGATATCATTTCACAATGGATACCCCACCCACCAAGTAAATAAATATGTATATTTTGATTTTATTCATACAACACAATTCATTTTTTACTGTTACAATCCAAACAAGGTATTCAAGAATATCTAAAATATTGGTTTTTCATGAATTTATTATTGTTTTAGCTTACTCCTTCTGACCAAGCATGCAATCCATGCTGGCTTCGAGCTCAAAGAATATTGCATCGCAGCATTGGCACACAAAATTCTCAACCACACAGTGGTGCATCAAGGGATGTATCTATATCTTAATCCAGTAGCACGCAACCAGAGGAAACTGAAGATTTCTGTGTCAACTGTGAAACACAACTGCTGTCTAATGAAAATAGGCATTGTCTGTCATCAGAAAGTGATCTTATGAGAGTTATAAAACTGTGGACTTATCCTAAATATAAGTACCTATCTATATGACTATAATCTATATATGTGAACGCTATAAAAGTGTATAACAAATTGCCTAATTCATATAAAGATTTACATTGCACAATTTTTAAAAATAAATGAACTCAGTGGTTAATTGAAAAATGTTTTTACGAGCTCAATGAGTTCATGTCATAGTGCATTGTTGAAATTAATAATATAATATATTTCAATTATGTCCTTAACCTGTAACATCTATAATGACATTTTAATTTAATTCATTATAATGAGTAATTGAGTTGTTATTTTATGGATTGTTCTAGTTTTAGTTAGTAAGAATTTAAGAATTAACATTTAATTTGACTTTTAATTGGATAATTATATCGCGCCGGCACACCGTCAGGTCCAGGGGCGGTCGTAGTAACCGTAAGTACCTATACGAACGTGATAAAAAAACGAAGCTATTGGTAATGTCTCATTGATGCACCCTATATCTTGGTCACCCTTCTTCTAACTTGTGTTATAGGTTTTAAGTTCTGTTGGTCGTGAAGTTCAAACATTAGGACTTTATTCATACTGTCTATATTTTCTTCGAAATCGTATCAGTGGTTAGCAAAAACAATGGGACCTCTACTAAGCTCCGTTTAAAAGATCTGCGCGGCGATGGTTAAACCTTTACAACTTTCTGAATATTGGGTCTACGAATCTGCAACTTTCATTGTTAGTGTTTTACAAATTCCTTCGTAATGTTGACGCAGTCGTTTTCTTTTTACGATACTGTGTCCGAGCAGTCGAAACGGACACAATAAAATGCCGATGCTTCCGCATATAGAATAAAATTACGCCATTTTGCTACCGGCAATAAATACAGTACCTACATAATATGTTTATAGTATAATTTAACTATTTCGGAGAACAGGGCGCACAAGAGCGTACCCCATTAGTGCGATGCGTTGCGTCGACGCTGCATCGTTTTCCATAAATCTTTTGTGACATGCAACATTAGTGCGTTGCGTCGTCGTACGCGACGTTACAACGGATCGACGGACGTGAGACGTAGCGGGATAAGGGTGATGCGCTGCGTTGTTGGAGCTCTGGTGCGACGACGGACAGTGTTGCACTGCTAAAAACTGACCATCACTATTTCTTAATGCAATTAAGGGTGATATCTACAATATTTTATTGTTTCTACGTTTGTTTCGGCGGTGGCGCAATAAAAGCAACATTAGAACACGGTTGCGGACGTGCGTCATCTTCCTACGCTGCAACGTCGTGCGTCGTCGCAACGCAGGTGTGGTATACATTATGCGTTAATCCGCTGCGACGTCGCTACGCAACGCATTAATGAAGCGTCACCGTTATGATATATTCACTATAAGCAAGCCAACATCGATTAAATACAGAGAACTAAATTGATAATTAGTTACTGGCATAATAAATTCGTATAGACAAATCTGGAAATAAGCCGAATTAAACATCGTCCATTTATGGATGGCGAAGTGGTGTAAGTGGTCGCCTCGCCACAGCCAGCGTACCGTGTGTTGTGGGTTTGATCCACCCTGAGACAAAACTAAGTGTGGTCCACAAATATTTGTTCCGCGTCTGGATGTACCCCGCGACACAAGAGTTATTCCTAGCGCAGGAGTCACCATTAGAAAATACATACCTATTTAAAATTACTTATTACTTCGTATGGCGTTACGTAGTTATTGTTTTTGCATAATTGATGGCGTTTTTAGTATGTATACGCTGATACTTGTACATTATTTTATTATCATCAAATCATGATTATAAATCGTGATTACCATGGCTTATATTACGTTTTCAATAAAAATTATCTGTTTACACGTCTACCTACCTGCTGTTGAATATTGTTGGACCGTGTTAAGAATATCGTTGAGTCATCGAACCTACTCTCACTGTTCTTTGTCTTTGTCTCGCCCAGTTTAAGATTCAAATGATCACGACACCACTTTTAGTTTGGTTGTAAAAAAGTTGAAGTTTACGATCATCATGGCACTTCATGACGAACGGTAAAGTGCAAGTCACAGTGTTGGCGAATTGATTGATAGGTGTCTTAAAATGGCTCTAATACCCAACTTAAGTCACAAAACACTTACAGTTTATACAGATATAGTTTAAAAATATTTATACTGGGTGTAAGGGACGGCGTAACGAAAACTTTACTAACACGTTATTCTATAGGTACTTATCTCAACGAAAATTTCTATTAATAAAAAACGCGAGATGAAAGATTTTATATTGATTAATATAATTATGCGGTACGCAATGGATTCCTACTGATACAACGCAACGCTCATGCTTTAAATCACGCCAATTTAATTTACACTTAAGAATGTCGAAGTTTATCGGTTAGGGGGTTTACTGAAGCTATAGACACAAATACCACTTACATTTTGTTTTTATTAGTAGCACCTAAATGATAATACCTGTAAATGATAACAATTCAAAAGGAATACTAACCTCTAAACTTGGCCAAGCTTGTTCTTTAGACGCTACTTCCTTCCCGTATAACAGACCAGAGATGTGTGCACTAATACTATTATATAATCTAAACATAGTTTAAACTTAAACACTAAAGACAGTATTTGTAAGATAAAAATATATTGCGGGTACTCAACTATAATGTCATTCTATTGATATTGCACATTTTCTACTAACACCGTCATATGTATGACAAAACAAATAGGCCGAATACTAATTGATGAAATTTCGACATCTTCAAATATATATTTCTTTACACGTATAGTTTACTCATTCTAATTATTGGATATTTTTTATAAGTTATGATGGAGTGCGTTGAATTTAATAATTAATTGTGTTATACGAGTATAATTAGAACATTGTAATTAATGATTTAAATCTACTAGAGGGACATACAAGAACTAAGAAATTTAACGCAGTGTAACAAACAGATTCTCAACATACGCGTATCTTTGTGATTTTAGCCAAATTAATTAAACTTTTTTACATTTAAATGTTTATTTAAGGGGTATATCTTGATAATTTTGTTTAATTTATTATACAGCAATGAACCTATATTTATATTGTTAGTTGCTAGGTTCAGGCAAACAGTAGCGCGTAAAAGAAAGTATCTGCAAGAAATTCACGGCCACTATTTTAAATCGTCATTATATTGTGTAATCGATATAAAACAATACTTGCTAGAGAAATGAAAAAAGGCAATTGATTTCCGAAACCATTTAGTGGAAGATTCAACTTAATGAGAAGCCTTTCCCTGAATCCGTTAAAATTAAACTGTAAGCAGTTCAGAATGTGTAGGCAGAGGGATTATCTCAGTGTTTGAACCGAACTGCTCATGACGGCAGAACAATCTAAGCAATCAACGACGCACGATTTTGGCTCAAATTAACAAAAAAACACGCAATTAAATTTAACATACGGATTTGGGAGAATTCGTTATCTTTTTAAACTTGTGGAAATGCAGCGTCGCGAAATGTTAGCATCTCAAAGGAGATGATCGAAAATTCATTTGGGTAAAATGATATTGAAGTAATAGATGTGTAGAATAATGTCATATATTTTATCGAGGACATGACAAAACATGCACGGCAAACAAAACGTCTCATAAAACTATTTGTGTAGCAGTGAGTAGATATCTCAAGATTAAAAAAACAACAAGTTGCCTGGTTGAATAGAAAGACCATGATCTCTGTCTTTGCACTTACGCGTATATATTTTCATATAGATAAAATACAATAGATTCGCTAAAATATACCATACTTGCAAACGATCATAGAATATAATAATAGAGATAAATGAAGTCACCAGTAATATGACAATATTGACACCATAAACATTTGATCAAGTGATATACATATTTATTCAAAATGATTACCATTATTCATTTGACAGCTGCCGCGCTTAGCTAGATATATATAGTGTGGTGTTTCTATTTACGCAGAATGAGCTCAAAGTATCATGAAGTCTAGCTGTGGTTTGCTTCTTCTTGGGTTTGACTATTTGAATTACTGAATCCCAAGCTGGTGGTACATTCCAACTATCTTCTCTATTGAAATTAGGATGTTTTTTGATTTCAATAGCCTCGCGAAGCATCCTTGGTAGGAATCGGTGTTCTTTAGCGAGAATCTGTGGTTTGTCAAATCTCAGGTAGTGGTTGGTCCCCAGTTGTACATGTTCACACACAGCAGACTTCAACGAGCGTTTGTGTTTTACATCAGCTATGTGTTCTTTTATGCGAGTGCCTATGCTTCACTTGGTTTGACCAATGTATGAGAGTCCGCAGTCATAATCTATTTTATAGACCCTTGCATCTTGTAAAGGTAATTGGCACTTGACGGATGGTAAAAATTGACTTATCTTCGTTGGAGGCTTGAAATATGTGTTGATTGAAGCTCGCTTCAAGACGTAGCCAATCTTGTCAGTGTCACCCTTACTTAACATAAGGCAGTATAGCAGGCTGGCGCTCGACTGTGGCTGGCTTTTATTGGGATCTGTGACAGCGGCGTGGCTGTTGGAGCTTGTTGTCTTGCAGTACTTGCTTGACATGTTGAAGCTCGACGTTCAGGTGTTTCTTGTTACATATATACTCAAATGCCTAAATAGCCATTATGGCTGTAGTGTGTGACACGCCTTTCCTACTAAGTTAATATATGTTAATTAACTTCATTGTATTTGAAGCATTATAGTTCTAACTTTACACGAAGTAACATCTTTTATTTCACAACCCAAGGCCCAACATTGCATGGCGACCCTGCCAGTGCTGCCTTTAGGCAGTACAGAGCTTGTGGTTTTCTTTATATATTTATACCGTTGCGATGTTAGCAAAATACTTTTTATTTTTGAGGCAATTCAATTGCTAGAAACATTGAATATTTTTTTGTCGAATCGGCGTATATTATTTCTGGAGAAACTACAAACGTTACAACGATGGACATCCTGATGACATCGATCGACCGAACGAACGACATCCTGATGTCGATGCAGCAGGGGCTGTGGGCACCAGCCTGCTGCAAGGAGATGGCTGTCCAAGGATAAGGTATGAGGACGCTCTGCCTAGAGAAGCGACGGAGACTATGTGAGGTGACGATTTTTATTTTCTTATTGCCGCGGACAATACGGATTTTAAAGTGCGCTAGTGTTTATTTAGATTTACAATATGAATAATAATTAATTAAGTTTATTATATAAAATAGAGACATGTACCTAAGTATGTGCCTGTTGACAATTAATATTATTATAAAAAAACGATATCTCAATTCATAAAATTTTGCCAATTCTTATAGATATTTCTCTAATTAATACGATGTTGAAATACCTATATATGTAGGTAAGTAAATCTTTACATAGCACAGATATTTTTTTATATTATTTTGTTACACATTCATTGTTTAGATATGTACTATAATACTTGTTGGTTGCTTCAAATTAGTTTTATTCATTTATAACATTATAATAACTTCACGTTCGAATCTATTGTTAGATTCTGTGAATTTCACTGTTGTCGCATAGGTGTCCAATGCGCAGACATTTGACACATTAGCAAAACTAGACGTTGCGCGCGGTTTCACTTAAAATTAATAAATGTCTTACTACTAATTATTACATTCTTTGTGACTTTACTGACTGCCTTTATTAAATTTGAAAATGATGTATTTGGCTAGTTATAATCTTCTAACGTTAATCGAGTAAAAGATATAGTTTATACATATAAATTGTATATAATTGGTGTGCAAATTTCATTTTATTTTAACAGTTCATAAATACTCTTTATACTTTGTTTAAATCATTTTAAGCTAGAAAGTTATTCTATCTATGTGTACATCATATTCCATATACGATTCGGTCGAACTCCGTTGTTATAAAACTTGATACTTAAAAGTGCACATATGCATGGAAATGTACTGCACCAGCATTTCGCTACATAAGCAATAACTGGTGTCACTATGTGAACATTTTATGTTATAAAATTATTATGAATTATATCTATAGCGAGTACTAGAATTACCTTTTAAAGCATTAGCAATTTATAGTAAACCTATTTCATTGTTGCAAAGCATAAATTTTATGTAATATATGTAATAAAATGTATGAATTGAAAGGATAAGCAGGAAAGCATTTTGCATAGAGGTTTGATAGTACAAGGACGGTATTTAAATCTATTTTGTCACTTTTTAAGATGCAATTGGTTATCGTTCAGTATGATAAGACGATGGAATATACAGCAAGTAATAATACGAGTACAGTAATGATGAATATAGTATGGAATTGTAAGGAGTATTTTGATATGTTGGATTTAATTGTATTAAAGGTTTATAAGCAGTAGATGGGAATAGTTTGGTACATAAGTTTTTGACAGCAATATGGATTGATCACCCAAAAGGCGATGTCAAACTCAAATAGACCAAGGTATTCATTTTGAATGTGTTGAGCATAAATGATTTGATATTGAATGGGATAAAGAATATTTAAAAAAGTGAGGTACACACTATAAATGATACATATAGGGTAAAGGGTTCTATTCCTTCAGTTTGATCATGTTGTAAACGAGATTTCTCTTTGAAAATTGTTGGAAACCAACTCAGTCTTAAATTATGGACCTTTTGAAATAATGAATGATGTATAATGTTAAAGTCGACTATAAAATAAATAAATGAAATGTTATTAAATATAATAAAATTATAAAAGATTGTCCGGCCGGATCAATGTATAAAAATGTGTACAAAAAATGCCTAATAATGAAGGATAATGAAAGTAAAGGATATAGAAAAGTAGTTTTGTTAAGAAATCGATTTATTTAAGAATATGACAATGACTAGCCGGTATGATTGTTTAACTTTAGTATGAAGACAAATATATTTTTTTTTAATTAAAATGTTAACTATGAAATGACTATCAAATAAAATAATGGAAATATGCGTTGGAAAATAAATTGCCTTGATAATAAGTTATAAACATAATCTTTTAATTATGAATTAAATTTTTGATACTGTTATAATCTTATTGCTTTTAAATAATTTTGTTTCGTATTGATTATATATTTTTATAGATATTCTTGTACGCACGTATGATTTTGAAATAGAATATTGCTTTTGTTTAATTGAGTTTGTTATTTTTGTAACGTAAACATGACTTATATTACTTGGATTGTGAAATATATAGTATAGATGTATGAGTATAATAGATAGGTACATACATTTGTTTGTGAAATTACAGATTTTTTTAATTGAGATATTATTCGTTTTTGTGATGTAAATAAACATACCTAGCTTTTATGACTTGAATTGTAAAACATTGATAGACACTTGCATTGTCCTAAAATCTTATTATATTTTATTGTTCTATAAAAAGAAATTATGCTTTTTTATTGATTTTATGTAGATGTCAACAGCGCACATAGTTCCTTTTTTTGATATTTTAAATTTAATTGTATTTGTTTATGTGTATTCAAATATCTATCATCATACATAATATTTTAATAAAAAAGAAAATGTAACCTTTTTTTTATTTTTATAAAGAGGTGAGGTCACCGAATCCTTACTAAGTAGATATATATTAATTAACTTAATTGTATTTGAAGCATTATAGTTCTGACTTTACACGAAGTAACATCTTTTATTTCACAACCCAACGCCAAACATTGCAATGGCAACACAATAGCCATTTACGGATTCAGCGATAAAATAAAAGGGAGTTTATAATACATCTATACATTATATATTATAAAGCTGAAAAGTTTGTTTGTTAGGTTGAACGCGATAATATCAGGAACTGCTGGTTCGAATTGAACAATTATTTTAGTGTTGGATAGCCTATTTATCGACTATTTACTGAAGAGTTTGTTTGTTTGTTTGGTTGAACGCGCTAATCTCAGGAACTACTGGTACGAATTGAATTTTTATTTTTAGTTTTGTTTATCATATTTATCAATGAAGGCTAGGAAGGTCTAAATAGCTGGACCGATTTTGATAATTTTTTTTGTGTGTGTTCAGGTGGATTCAAGAATCGTTTAGATTTGTTTTTTTTTTTCGTGTATTTCGGACAACTTCTGTCGGGTCCGCTAGTATAATATAATATACTAGATGTGCCTGAGATTTGACAAACCACAGATTCTCGCTAAAGAACACCAATTCTTACCAAGGATGCTTCGCGAGGCTATTGAAATCAAAAAACTTCCCAATTTCAATAGAGAAGATGGTTGGAATGTACCACCAGCTTGGGTTCCAGTACTTCAAATATTCAAACCCAAGAAGAAACAAACCACAGCTAGACTTCATGATACTTTGAGCTCATTCTGCGTAAATAGGAACACCAATGATTAAATTATGTTCGGGTACTTTGAAATAACTACACTGGAACATTGAGACAACTACAATCTTAGTCTCCCCGTGACCATGGCTGCTGAAAAACAACCGAAACGTCGGGGAAAGTGTAAACCAAAAATAAATAGATTTAATAGTTTAAATAATTTTATTAGCTTATAAATTAGTAAAATAAAATCAATAGTAGTAGTAGAGTAATATTTTCAAAAATGTTGTAATACAGTGATAAATAAACAAGGCGATAAAATCCATATATAGTAGTTTAATTTCAATGACGATTAGTTCTCAAAATATTGCTTGACAAAGTCAAATCTAAGGAGTTCGCCTCGGTTATTGGCGAAAGGTGCGCTGGTACCGATAGCGAACCAGCCCAAGACCAATGGGACAGAATTCAGGCAACCATCACTAGGCCGGGGCGGGCGGTGCTGGGCGTCTCAAAGGGCAGCCGCAAATGTGACAAAAAGACATGTTGGTGGAACGACACAGTCTAGAGAAAGCAGAAATGAAGAAAGCCCTCTACAAAACATGGCAAGCGGCCAGATCTCCTGAAGATCGCAACACATACAGGGCTGCCAAACATACCATTAGGTGAGCTGTAACCAGGGCTAGGCGGGGTCCACTTGGAACCTCTTTATGAGGAGCTGGGATCGTCTGAGGGGCAGAAGCTTATATATAAGTTGGCACGTTCCAGGATCAAAGCGGCATAGGACATCTCCAAGTGCCACTGTGTGAAAGATCCTGGGGGCAACCTGTTATGCGAGGGCCTCACGGTAAAGGAGAGATGGCGCACATACTTCCATGAGCTGCTGAATAAGCAGCACCAAGAGGTGCAGACACCGGACCTCCTTCCAAACCTAGGACTAGTGCCCCCGATAGCGTCTTAAGAAGTCCAGACGCCCCTTCGCCACATGAAGAATCGGAAAGCTGTCGGAGCCGATGGAGTCCCCATTGAGGCCTGGAAGGCGATAGGTCCTTGTGGTGTGAGCATTCTTACAAACCTTTTTAACCGCATACTCCTGACCGGAAAAATCTCAAACCAATGGAGACTGAGTATCATCACCCCAGTCTTTAAAGGTAAGGGCTAGGTGCAGGAGTGTGGTAATTACCGCGGAATAAAGGTCATGTCCCAAACCATGAAGATCTTTAAAAGGATTATTGACTCCCGGATCCGACAGGAGAGCACTGTCTCTGAGTGTCAATTTGGGTTTCTCTCTGGGTGCGGCACCATGGACCCTATTTTTGCCCTAAGGATTGCCATGGAGAGATACAGATTGAAGAATACGTCTCTGCATATGCTCTTTTTGGACATGCAGAAGGCCTTCGACTGTGTCCCTCGCGTGGTGATCTAGTGGGCGTTGAGGTCCAAAGGAGTACCAGAAACCTATGTTGATATCATTCGAGACATGTACCTAAATTCCGATTCCGTTGTCAGGACCGCTGTTGGCGTCACACAACCTTTCCCCATCACCGTTGGAGTTCACCAGGGATCCGTCCTTAGCCCGTTTCTGTTCAGCGTGATATTGGACGTCTTGTCGGACAGCATCAGAGACTTACATGAGCAACCTCCCTGGTTGCTCATGTATGCTGACGATATCGCACTGGCGGACGCGGACAGGACTCGATTGGTGCGACGGATGAACGTGTGGAAGGACTCGCTTAAGAACGGCGGTCTGAAACTTAACGTGGCGAAGACCGAGTATCTGGCCTGCAACACCACAGACCCCACGTCTGTCCGAATAGGCGGAGACATGGTCGAGCGCAAAGACCAATTCAAATATTTGGGGTCTGTACTCCACGCGTCTGGTGACATCAACTGCGACATCAAGGCACGTATTTCGGCAGCTTGGGCAAAATGGCGTGAGGTGACGGGCGTCATTTGTGACCCTAAAATGCCGGTAAAAGCTATAGGGACAGGTCTATAAGACCATCATTAGGCCTGTCCTTTTATATGGCAGTGAGACGTGGCCAGTGCTTGAGCGCCACAAGCAGGGACAGCGTGTCACGAAAATGAATATGTTGCGCTGGATGTGTGGAGTAACGCGAAAGGACCGTATAAGAAACTCCCGCATCCGTGGCAGTCTCCATGTCCGTGACATAGCAGATAAGCTGCAAGAGAGTCGCCTACGCTGGTACGGCCACGTTTTATGAAAACCGGCATGTTACGTAGGGAACAAATGTCTTGCTATGCCACCTCCGCCTGGCCCGAGTAAACGGGGCAAACCCAAGAAATGCTGGCTTGACGTCGTAAGAGATATCATGCGTCCCAACAACCTCACACCACAGGATGCTAAAGATCGTGCGGAATGGAGAAGATTTAGCGGGAAAGCGGACCCTGGGTTTCAACGCCAACGCCGCGGTTAAACCTAAACTTTTATGTATTACTTTGTTGAATTCAGAATTATACTTAATACCAGGACCCACTATTGAAATTCGTTACTACGGGATCATTTTCATAGATATTCGAGAAAGCCCAACGTTAACATTGATAATACCGCCATTTTTTATTATATAACATTACTACTAAGTACTTACCGCTAAGAAGAAGAAGAAGAAGTTCTTAAAATATTTAAAGTAACATGACAATGCTACGTAAACATCTGTTCCAAAACTTTGTAAACGTGAAAGTGTCATAAGTCTGTATGTCCATTAATAGGTAATCCAAAACATTGTATGCAACTATTTTTTAATAACAAACTATATATAATAGATGAATACAATATCTTGGAGTGTTGGCATTCGACATTTTAATGGAGCTTTGTTGCTTTCACATCTTTTTGAGGGTCTATTAGTCAATAAATATTATTTAAATTTATCTAAAATTATTTTATTAAGCCGATCACAATGAATACATTTTGATTGAAGCTTATTTTTATTAGATAATTATACAACATCGTCACATATAGGAGTTCATTAATATCTCATAAAACCTATTCATGTCGAAGTGAAGTTTTACTATAATAAAATATTCTTGTTAACCAATATGGAAGAAATAATAAAGAGCATTCACATTTACGACGAATTGAAAGATTTGATAATGGATTCAGAGAGACGGAAATTGCCACACTGACAAGCGTCTAGCACATACATTTTGCATGGATGGCAATTGTAGTCCTTACAAATACCTACTGATAAAATATGTATGCAAACTTAAATATAAATAGTTTTATTTAAAAATATAAAGCTGAAATAGTAGTAAAGTTCAATAATAGTAGTGTTAGAATTTTCAAAATTATGTTTTAACAGTGTTTTAAAGTAAAATAAACAACGCGACAAAATCCGTATAAAGTGTTTAATTTCAATGTATAACATTCGCGTAACCATAAGACAATATTACGCTTTTAAAGTATTAGGAATTGCATGACAAAAACAGTCATTAAATTAAGCAGCTGCCACACTAATCAACAAAATCATTCTAACCTAATATCAACAGCCTGCCATTTTACTGCAGAGTTAACGGTTGTGCCTCCTTTATTTACCTATCATTTGTTAGTTTAAACCTAAACTTTGATGTATTATTTTGTTGAATTCAGATTTATACTTAATACCAGTACCTACTATTTAAATTCGTTACTACGGGATCATTTTCATAGATATCCGAGAAAGACCAACATTAATATTGATAATACCGCCATCTTTTATTCTATAACATTACTACTAAGTACTTACCGCTTTTCGCTTCTCAGGGCCCTCTATCGGCACACCTTGTCCCGGCACCGACGCGCGGCCTCTAAACATCTCCATGACTTTGGCCATGGCACTGGGACGCCGCGACGGCGACGCAGTTATTGTGTGGTAGTACTGTAGACAATATTGTGATATTATTATATATCTATCTGATAATCACAGTACATTCAGCATTCGTAGTTGGATTTATGCTTGTTTTCCAAAGGCTTTTCACTTGCTTCGCCCGTCGCATATCTCTACTTTTATTTACTCTTACAACGCATCACATGCTCACTCCCTACTTCAGGGTACCATGGTCCACCACGCTATGCGAATTGGCAGACTTTATCATATATCTTTAAGAATATTATGTGATGCTCCCAGACACACAGGTCACTACACGCTGTTTTTCTTCGTTACTAAAGCGAGCGATTATCAAATATACACACGTAGCTTCGAAAAACCAGTGGATAGCCTGGGATCGAACTCGAGACATCTTCTTATTAATAGCTAATCTGTCATAATCAGCTAGTATTATATAAATATTTATTACCGAAAACTAGAATTGATTCGAATAATTGATTTGAATCGTTTTGCTCCAGCTAGCTAGATACCATTATTAAGTGAAACCATTTTTATTACTAATTCTGAAGTAACTATTATACTTATAGTATTATTACGGTTATATGGTAGGTACTTAAAAACATTTCTATTGCACATTTAGCATATGAAAAGAACATATAAGGGCAGCGTATTACGGCATGCTGAATAACAACCACAAACAATGACATATCATGACACATCATAATTTCGCGGAATCGGTTACAAACGCATGCCCAGAGGTCTAGATGACATCAATATGTTTAAATTAACGTACTCTTGCGTTTAATATGTCTAACACACCGTTTACTGTCAACATAAAGACATATCTATACTAGTATATATATACTAATATATGTCTAAGATACCTTTGCTAAAGTAAATAAATAAATTTTATTATTATTTATTAATATTATAAAGCTAATGACTTTGTTTGTTTGTTTGTTTGAAAGCGCTAATCTCAAAATCGTTTAATTAAATTATTAAAAAATTTATCGAGGAAGGCTATATAACATCACGGAACGACCCACGGGGACGGCACAGTAACCATAAACGCGGATGAAACTGCGGGTACAGCTAGTATTTTATATATGTATGTTATATTGGCTTGCATTCTGCTCCTTATATGTTCATTATACACAGCGGTTTGGTCGGACAGGTCAATACCTTAACTGCCGTAACTACTTAATTATTCCTCTTTTAAAGCCAAAAAAATATTATAATACATTGTTACCAAACAAATATTTATTAACAACTATCTATTCCTCACGGCTGCGCTCGCCTGGGAACAATATTTTCTGAATGAAAAGCATCCTATGTCCTTCTGTAACCCTAACAACGTGTATTCGAAATGTCACGATAATCGTTTGACACGTTAAGGCGTTAAAGATTAACAAACAAACTCAGTTTCGTATTTATAATATTAGTTAGGATTCTGTAAGCTGAGCAACGAAACTCGGACGTCAGATTATATTCTTGTTGACGACTAGCGCAACTTCAACTTCACCACTCATTCGAGACAGTTTCGAATTATGCATAAAGTATGTAATCTTTTTAGTGCACCTGATGACGGAGAGAAAAGGAAATGTAATTTCTGCTGCCTCTGAAGTTGAGGTAATGAATGCTTCCGCTGTGTACAAGGTCACGAGTTTAATTATGTACCAGGCTAGGTATTATTATTATTATATTATTACGAAACTTTCGGCAGCAGCTGTTCTCAATATGGAACTGTGCCAAATAGAGCCCAATAAAATAGCTTGCTCCTTTATTAGATGAAACCCAAAACCAAAGTTAGCGAAATGTGCACGTAATACGTCGGAGTCTATACCACGACGGTATATAGGTACGGTAAAGAGGCATGAGACTATAAACGTGTACAGGGTTAGGTAAATGGAATAAAAGTTTTATACGATGACACGAAGTCTTCTTTACTTCATATTCAATAACTTACAATACCGCATTTACAATATTCTTGAAATTTTATATTATTCTATCAAACAAGTTAAAATTGCAAGCGCTCCGCCTCTCTCAGTATGCCTCCTCCTCCGCGATGTATTGTTTGCTTATGCTTCTTTCTGTAGCAACCGCGTGTAGTCTTAATACGATATGAACCAACCAATTTCAATACTTACTATATTGCATTTTGTATTTCTGTAGTATACAATTATGGATTATGAAAAGAGGTAGAACAAAAATTGAGTAAAATATGAATAGTTTTTTCCATTCAAGCTTGTATATGTGCATATTACGTATTCCAATGCTATGCTATTCTAATTTGAATAAGTCAAACAACGTACCTTCGTGTCGCTACCAGAATGAGGATGAGCAGATCCGTCTCTGGCCTTCAATATGGGTGTTACTACCGCGGGCTCAGCTTTAGCAGTCTCTGGCTTGGCAGGCTCTTTTGTTGGCATAGTCGTTTTAGTCATGCTCTGAAATCAGAAAATATTTAAAAAAATTAAAGGTAACATCTAAAATAAACAATTATGTGTCCATCTATCAATGGAATGAATGGATAATTCATCAATGGAAATCGAGCGAGCACGACAAAATTTTAAATTAAGGAGGGAACAGGGGCAAATGCCATACTCGTGGCACAATTCCGATCATTCACGTCAATTTCGACAGCATGTACATAAATTAATGCAGTATAAACAGACAAATTACCGAAAAAATTGCCGAATCGAATGTACCAAGCCTACGATGAAGGCTTGGTACATTCGATTCGGCAATTTTTATTAAACAACTAAACTGACCCGATGTAAATAGCTGCATTAATATTTGGCTTTAATTCAGAACACTCAATCGACTATGAATTGCAAGGTAACACTGTTTGAAGAGTTTCGAAGTAGTAATTTCGCCAAACATCGTGTTATGCTTTTGGGCCCAAACCTTGTGTTATGCTTTTGGGACCAGGCGTCCTAACTCAGGTTTCCATCCGCCTGATCCCAAAGCCCACGCCTGGAAAAGTCGTTATTACCTAGGTACCAGTTGCTGACTATACATTTGGCACATGTTTATACTAGACCTTCGTCTAAATTAATAATCGTTGTTAACATCGTTTTGTTGTTTTTAATTCGTGAAGTACTACAACTATCACCGTACATATGTCACATATAGTAATAGCAATAATGACAAAATTGTTTTTGCGTTACATAGGTTTCAGACATACGAACATTGTCTAAACTCTAAATCAATGGATATTGCCATATTATTAATCTGTCGAGTCTTACCAATCGTTATTAAAAACCTATTGTATCTGGGCACCGGCTTGCCGCAGCGACTAATTAGGTTAAAATAGTAACTATATGCTCTTTGTTTAATTTGTTAATTCTTATCAGTGTATCCATAATTTACCTATTCAGCTCAGTTATATTTATAACATACTTGTTATGAAAATGTGTATTTTCGGGCGGTCCAGTAAGTCATTAAAGAAATGCCACCAATTTCAAATCAATTTGACAGTGTACAATAAGTTTTTGTAGTGCCTGGTCCTCAACCGATTGATGGCCAGCATGCCATACCTTATATTTGGATAACTTCATCGACAATTTCGCTAGAGGCGCCCTTAATAAATATATGGCAAGACTTGAAGATTATGTCTTCGAGATACAAAAATACAATACTAATATAAGCATCCTAGCTTTTCTGAACGTGTTAACAAGAATACTAGTAATTTGAAATTCAAATAGATAGTAATCTTTTTAAAAGAAAAATAATGTCGAGCTGTGGATCTTACCTGTACAGCAGAAATGACTTGCTGCATGAAAGAGGGTTGCTTCCTTACTTCGCCACGCGCCTTCGGCCTAAGAATGTCGAATACAGCTGGACGGCGACTCACCCCGGAGGTGCCTGAAAAAGATAGAACCCTTTATATTTTTACTTGTTTATTAAACCCTAACACTTATGTATTACGTGTCGAAGATTACAAATATTTAAAAATATATATTATCTCTGTATATCCGGCGATAGCTATATACAAAGTGTTCATTTCTTTTTCAGATTTGTTATTTCAGATCCAACGGACAAATGATTTTTAGTTGCTTACTTTAACTTGCATTAAATATTAATATTAAAAATATTAATATTGAATGATTCATTAATGTACTGTATCATACTTACTAGCTAAAGCCTCGCGTGAGTCAGGTCGAATAATACTACAACTAATAATACTGATTTTATAACACTATCTAGCATACGTCACGCTACTGCCCAAAAGAAAGTACCAGAAACCATCAACATAATTTAAGTAAGCTCGCGAGACAGCTAGTTTCAAATATTTTCACAATCCTAGTATAACCCATAGAACAAGGTATTTATGTTAATCATGGTATTGTTGTGGCCGCCCTCCGTGTTTAGATCAGGATTCCCGATTTAAATAATAAACTGTCTCATGACGGCTACCGCAATTGTAATAATTATGATCGGTTGATCATAATGACTTTGCATAACAATTGATCAAAATAAGTTTATAAGTACATTAATACTGACGCCATAAGGTAAGTAGAAACAGTATTGACTACATCTATTACATATGTATGTTATGGCAGTAAACAAAAATAAACTGAAAATATTGACGATCAGCCGCAAACTTATGTCTCGGGACTAACATGTTTGTTTATTTAGACTTTTTTATATACTACTAAGGGCCGGCGCTGACTGACGTCGTGGCACGGCACGGCGTGGCACGGCACGGCGTGGCACGGCACGGCTGGGCATGTTTCGGTAGCCCGAAGGACGCTTTGGTATGACGCGGCATGTTGGAGTATGCCGCGTCACGTCATAAAGTAATATGAATGCTAAACTCATTGAAATAAGAATAAAAATAACTTGATCAGTTATAAAATCGTTTACCGTGCCGTGTCGCGACGTCAATCAGCGCCGGCCCTAAGAGAGCATTGGACGTTATAACGCTATGCACAATTTCAATTGAATTATATTCAACATCGCCTCGGCTGCTATGAGGACGATGTGGAGGCCACTGCTCTTAGACCACACGACTGCTTACCATCAGGCGGAGTGTGGTCATTTTGACGAGCAAAATAAAAAAAAAAAATGTATGTTATAATTTCAAGATATGCACTAAGTCATACATAATGCGCTATGTCATTTACCATAAAAAACAAATATTAAATTGCCTATAATTCACTCGAATATCTTTCGAATACCACTGTGCGCATTACTGGGATGTACCTACATCCTGCGACTTTACATACGTTGTATATGTTAAGTTTATCAAGAACGACATTTAAATTAAATCTGTAGCGCTATCGCTGACTATGTCATCCTTAAAAATTACATTCGCCTTAAAAATATTTTGCGGTATATTTATAATCAATTAACAAGGACATCTGATCTCACTTCATAAATATGTTTCCCCTTTGGATTGCGAAGGCCAGATAGCATTTGCTGACGATGAATTTACAAAGTAATATTCAGCTAAATCTGCAGCGTGATTCTGAAACTAAGCAATAGGTTCTGCGTGACTCTATTTATTCAAATTTGATGTACCTACATAATGTTCGTAATTTTCGTTAGTCGATTCCGGATGATATTGGCAAAGGAGAGTGAAAGCTCGCAAAAATAAAAAGAAGTATCGATCCTTGGATAAAATCAGGACTAAGGTAGTAATTATGATATTTAATGTTTCTAGAATAATGTATGATATTGCATGACCTTATTACGGGCTGCTGAAAGAGAGGATAAATCCACTAAACATAAATAGACAAATTACCATGTATTGTTTGTTGATACATCGGGTGTGGTTGGCCATCATCGTTGGATCCTCGCCGCTTGCGTTCACCAACCGATTGAGTGCTGCGTGTGATGGCTGCATCGAGACGTTGTTCTGAAATGTACAAAACACGAGTATGTTAACACTTATTTTAGTTCATAATTTATACTACGAGCGAAAATTGGACACGCTAGATGTTAGAGAAGAAAAAGACATCTGTAGGTAACAATTTGTCGATCACTGCAGTCACCGCAGTATCGTCAATTTTCATCGCTGACAAGCTTGAATAGGTGCAGTGATACTTTTATAGCGATCGTCTATAAAGCCATCTGTGTATATAATATCTAATATCTCATTAGCCTAAATATATAGAGGCTTTAGTCTAAATGTATGAGCAATTATATGCAGGTTCTATATGACTAGCGATGAATGCCTCTTAATTAGAACTACCTTAATAATGAATCAAATGGATCTAGCTAAACGACATCTATGGTACCCGAATCCGGCTTCATAAACACTCGAAGACAGAGGCACTAATGAAATATAGTCCAAAGTTATTAAATTGGTGTGCTTGTATTCAATCATAGAACACATTAACCGATGGTCTCTACGTATATACCTTTAATATTTTGCATCTGGTGAAAATTAACTCGAGGCGATCATGGAAAATAAATTCTATGGGCTATAAAATATAGCATGTTTTACAATGGTATTCCATATTCAACGTGATATAAAGGCTAGATATAACATCTATCTATGCAGCTGCATAAATTTAAGCAGAAACAGTCCACACCACAACAGCACGACGTCTATATATCGTGAAATATTGTGCATGGGTATATCATCAAACCTATTAATGATGATGTTTGCAAAAGCATCGATCAGTTGACTGTAGCTTATGAGTAATAGAGCAAAATCAAAGATTTATTGGTTGAGCGAGTTGCAACATGTTCTGCCGTAGGAGAGATATATGAAGTTCGGGTTATTATAAATAATAATAATAACCCCTCTGGGACAGCCGTTATCTCATCATGAGACTAACGTGATATCGGAAGGCACAATACATCAACATGTTCTGCCGTAGGAGAGATATATGAAATTCGGATTATTAATAATAATAATAATAACCCCTCTGGGACAGTCGTTATCTCATCATGGGACTAACGTGATATCGGAGGGCACAGTACATGCAACATGTTCTGCTGTAGGAGAGATATATGAAGTTTGGGTTGTTATTAATAATAATAATGAATGATAGATAATGTCAGAGAGTCGATAAGGGCCTCGTCCCGGGCTTGCCGTTACTGGTTGGCTGGGGTGAAACTTCAAGAGCGCCCGTAGGCCTCTCAACTCTGGCTTGCCTTGGACGGCTGGTCAGAGGGAGCCGCTAGAGCTACATGCAATGCTTGGTGGTGCAAGTGTCATTTTCAAGGGCATAACTACGTGGAAACCCGCTCCAGGTCTCCGTTATCACGAGACCCGTGACGGTGAAACGCTCGCACCGGTGTCGCCCTCTGCTGCTGGGTTGTATGCCTATGGTGGCTATTCAGGGGGCCATTCTAGTGAGTTGGCGAGTCACCGTCTGGCCATTCGATTGATGCTATTAGAGTATTCAGGGCAGATGCCGTTTTATCATTCATAATTACCAATATATCAGTCCATCAAACACCCATACCCATATATTAGAATCAATACGTAGCAATAGTCCTACGCCTACTGCGGCTAGTGCCGCTGTATGTGTTCCATCGCACCTTTGATTAAAACTCTCGAAGGGCCCCTTCACGTTGAACCCATGTCTCCGTGTAAGCCTCCTAAAGGGCTGGGTATTTTTCTAACGTATTAGGGAAATACCCGTGAACGAGAAACAAATAAGTATAAAATTCTTATTTTTTAATCCCTCACACCGGTTTTGTTAAGGCCTGCTGATTTTAAGGCCTGTTTTGTCTATGGCGACTATTCAGGGGGTCCATCTAGTGAGTCGGCGAGTCACCGTCTGCCATTCCGACTTTGTAAAAGTTTTTTAACTTTAGTTTGCATTTTACAAAACCATTAAACACCCATCCCCATAGACCAGAATAATTAGATTCCATATGTAGCAATAGTCTCCTACACATGCCGCGGCTAGTGTCTCGGTAAGTATCCCATCTCACTTCAAACTAAAACTCTCAAAGGGCCTCTGCTTGTTGGACCTATGTCCCCGTGTAAGCCGCCCAAACGGCCGGGTATTTTCCTAATACGTGTAAGAGAAACAAATAATAATTTATTTATTTTAGTATAAATCCTTAGTTTTACAATTGCATCTTAACAATAACACGGATAGCAGCTCTCTCAGTCCAAGTTGCGTAAGTTGGACCAAGAGAGCTGCTCGGTATAGTATGGTATAGGACAGGGTACAGTGAACTAACACGTAAACAGCTGGTACAGATCAAGACCCAAGATCAAGTCTTTACGTAATAATCGCTCGCTGCATTATTCATAAAAAAATCCTTACTCAAGCCTCTAAACGTCCAGGTGTTGCTCAAAATACTCAGTAAAGCTAATGTACTTTAATTAAAAATCATTATATATAAGCGTTATTTAAACTTTCAATAACTAAAACATCGCTAATAGACAGATCAGCATTTCTATGTTGTCATCTGGGGGTAAATATAGATAAAACTTTACCCGTAGTTATCGGTTTATATTATTCTATGATCGACATTATGGAATAAGCGCATAAAAATTGTACTGTTGACACAATAGTTGTTGTCAATTTATATTGTTAGTTATGTATAAACTAGTATTCCGAGTGGTTGTTGTGGGAGATGTACAGCGGGGTGGGAAGGAATCAAAAAAACTAATTTTAGATTCGGATTCAGGCATCTCAAAAATCCTCGAAGCCAAAAATTAAGCGATCTAGGAACATTGGGGTCACCGATGACCCCGGTGACCTTGAAAATTACCTTTTCTGGAAAGAACTTGTCTATCTCTATGACATTTGTTCAAACACACCGCCTACATCTAACCGTTTCGGAGATATTAGAGGTCATGTATGAAAGCCATGTTTCTTTTCACCTCTCCCTAAAAGTTGCCAGGGTTTTAGCAAGATTTTTTTCGAGAACGACTCCCTTAGATATCACCGTTTCCGAGATCCGATGTGGTACCACCACCAAAAGCTGACCTTCCGAAGATCAGGCATTTTCTAGGCCTTCTGAACGATTCTCTATACGACGCTATATTTACTTATTTCCTACGACTCCCCCTTGTATGACTTCTTTTTTAGTTTATTTACATTTAAGTGCACTTTAGTAAACTGAAAG
The DNA here is from genome assembly GCA_963675205.1 of Catocala nupta. Classification (NCBI taxonomy): domain Eukaryota; kingdom Metazoa; phylum Arthropoda; class Insecta; order Lepidoptera; family Erebidae; genus Catocala; species Catocala nupta. The sequence goes on from OY776078.1 coordinate 34,365,324, forward strand.
TAACTGATAATTAGCATTATATTGATATTACGAACTCTTTGGTGTTTGATCTCTTTTATGCTGGTGTTCGTGTTCCTAATTTGAACAGTATTGGCCATCATTTTAAGAAAAAATATGATTGGATGTTATTCTTATGTTTTTCTTCCATTGTCTTCTTAACTTGTTTCGGTTATTTTAGTTTTAATTGATTCATTTATCATCTCGCGTTAATCATGCCACCAGTACGAAGGCACATGGATACAATTACAGCAACCAGAGCCATAACTATGATTCAAGAAGGACGTTCTCAGCGTTACGTGGGTTTGCAGTTGGGTTTTCCTCGAAGAGCTGTCCAAAATGTATGGAATCGCTTCCAAGAGACCGGCAGTGTTGCCAGGAGACCCGGTTCAGGTAGAGTTCGTGTAACAACGACGCACGAGGATCGGTACGTCCAACTAAGTTCTCGTCGTGATCGTACAGTAACGGCCCGTAAGTTACAACACCACCTACGGCTGACAACGGGTACCCGTGTCAGTGATCAAACTATACGTAATCGATTGCACGAAGACCAGCAAATGTCAAGACGACGAGTTGTTCGAATTCCTCTGACCAGGGTTCAACGTGCAAACCGTTTAAGATTCGCCTGTCAGTATTTGAACTGGGGGATTAATCAGTGGGGCAAGGTGCTTTTTACAGACGAGTGCAAAGTAAATTTTTTTAATGATGATCGGCGTGTTAGATTGTGGAGACAACGCGGCGAGCGGTTTTCGGAGTCCTGCATCCACGAAGTTGACCGTTTCGGTGGTCCCAACGTAATGGTTTGGGGTGGGATTAGTTTACACGGTAAAACCGAGCTCACCATTTTAAATGCGGGTACCGTAACTGAAGAACGTTACATCGAGGACGTCATCAGGCCTCAAGTGATCCCATTTGCACAGCGAGTGGGGCCTGGATTCATCCTGATGCACGACAATGCCCGTGCACACACAGCTCGATCGACCCAAACTGTCCTAGAGGGGTCTCATATTGAAGTATTACCATGGCCAGCTAACAGTCCTGATTTAAATCCAATCGAGCAATTGTGGGACCAATTGAAACGAAGGGTTAGAGAGAATGAACAAGGGGTCTACAACCAACAGCAGCTGATTTACGCTTTAAAACGTGCCTGAGAGGAGATTCCAGGTGAAAACGTGAGGAATTTGATCCAGAGTATGCATACAAGGCTTCAGGAGAGTATTGCTAAGAGAGGAGGACATACTCGTTACTAAAAAGAAGAAACAAAGGTGACAAGAACAGTATTTTGTCTTTTTCCGGTGATTTCTTTTGTTCATGTTTTTCATTCAAAATGGCCAATTTTATTATGAACTTAAGAAAAACAATTCATGATCATTATTTTAAATAATTATTAGCCTATATTATAACCAATAACATTATTTTGTAGTTACATAAGTTAAACAATTTAATGTCTTTATTGTTTTCATGGTACAGCAAAAAATCTTAGTGGCCCTTATTTTGTTTTGAGTAGTATATATAAATATGGTATATGTAACCATAGTTACGAAGAATTGTACTACGTCAAAAGAACAATACCGAAATACTACGAACGCGATTCGACTGGGTGTGTCAAATGCATGGTTGTGTGCATGTAGTGTTTTTTCATTATTTTAATGTATTTCTAATGCATATTTCATAAAAATAATAGGATTCGCCACTCCTTTTCTCATATAAACTCCACCGTACGCGCAATTCTCGTAAATAGGGTACAAAGTTTTTCCTTCACGTATTAATATACCTATAGATATAATGTGAATTTAAGTTTATAATATGTGAATGAATGAATAACGTTAGCTCTCCTTTTTTCGTTTAATTGTTAATATTGGAGTCTTCATTCCTTTTCTAGAGAAAATAAACGTAGTAAACGATGAGAATTAGCGTTGCAGTTCAAAACCTGTAGACCAAATTGTATAGCACGTGCTATGTATATATAGCAAAGAACAGGATTCTTACAGGAAAAGTATTCTTACAGGTAAGCAATTCTTCGGATGCCTATGCATACGATTTGATTGACCTTTACTGACTAAGTAGACCTTTCAGAACTATATTGTTTTATCATTCATTTCAGGTTATAAAAAGAACTATATGAAACATTAAATTTATAAAGACAGCTGTGCTATCTAATGAAAATAGAAATTCCAATTACCCCAACTGCAACAACATCTGGAAAGAAAGATAAATTATAACCCTGTCTTTTACTACCTACTATGACAAGGTAACTGGAATTTCCCTTGTTACATTGAAAGAGAAAACATAAAATTATACTCGTAAATAATGAATTAGTCCTAGTTAGTTTATAATAACAAGTAATATGATTTATTATTTCAGAGAGACTTCACTAAATTTTTTAAGAATATTAAATAATATATATATCTGTATATATTGAAGATTATGATGACAAAGACCAAAAACTAAAAAAAACTTTTGCTGCAATATTGCCAGAAAATCTTGATCATCTTAATCAATAAAGTTGTTTTTGAATATGCGTATTGTGTTATAATTATTATGTTAATACCCCGTTACATCTCATCTCTATATAAATGGCATTTACATCAATGGTATTTTATAATTTCTGGCAGAGTATTTAAGGTCACTTTACCTAGATGACAGTGCCTTTATCTGACAAACCAAAAAGCAAAACAAGGATAATTAGGGGAGATAATCTATGAGTAATGATGGTCTTTCTCATATTATGCAATATCAATAGCTTTATAAATTATCGCATTGACACACACACAGCTAAATTGTTACACAAAGATTATGTATAACTTCTTGCTTCTATTCTATGGATATTTATTCTGCTTGATACAGTCACATTACTTAGCGTAGCTGAATCTTACGACAACTCATACTACGTTAAATTGACCTGGTGGCGACCATTCTAACTCGATGCTTCGATTAAAGATAATGATAATCGAGTAGGTACTTCTCTACAACGTAATTAATTTCAACGTTTACTAAAAAGATCTGCAAATCTCTATCCAAAACATAGGGAAACAAACTCCAATTTACAGTGCTGGCTTCGACTTACTTGATCACCCACAATATTCTTCAGACTTAGCCCTTTGCGATTTTAACTTATTCCCAAAACTAAAGGAACATATCCGTAGAGCTAAATCTGAGGACGATAACTCAGTTATAGCGACCGTGGATGAGGGTTCGAGTGTAAGGAAACGATTTTTTGACTTGAATAAGAAAGTTACACAAGCGGTTTGATTTAACCTCGTTTATCGAAGTGTCATTACTCCTTAGTTCGCTGACAACTTTAGAGGTAGTGTTTAGGACTATCATGTGTTTATGGTACGAATGGTACTAACAATTAGCCCGAAACCTCAGCATTATGTTTCATGGTAGACCGGTTTCATAGTATAAAAATATTCTCTATGCGTTAGATGGAGGAAACGCAATAAAATGATAAATCGTTGATACTATGCGGGTATCTGTGTCAGAATCTACATACCGAGCTGCGGTTGTATTCCTAAACAGTTTCCATTGATACACACCACTATGAACATTTTATGTTTGTTTTCCCAACACATTGTACTCTTTTCACAGCACGTCCTTGGGTTCTAGAGCATCCGTTCAAGATCTCCGTTTTATAATGAGCAGGTGTTATACAATTTTGTTTAATATAATTGTGCCTATTATGCATTTAGCAGCCAAACAGGCTGCTAATAACGTTGTGAAACATGTTTGTACGTGTGTATGTGAATATACCTGTAGCAGGTATGTATTTATAATAATGTATTACGCATTCCTCATTACGATATTGCGTTTGTAAGATGTTCTCCATAATATTGTTTTTAGAGTTTAGATACGATATTTGATGTGACAATTTTTTGTGTTTTTATACGTATTGCCGGGAATATCATTTTCAAAATAACGCAGATAAATATGATGGTATATAAACGAGATGTAAATCAACACTCATGGCCTTGTGAATCATCTTAAACGTAAAGAATATCGCAGCCAGTCAACTCTGCTATATGTTTCTGGGGTAAGTACAGGGTATAGAGTTTACCAAGGCGGAGTTGAACTATGATTTCAATGACACATCGCTGCTGAAGATTGCTGGTCCGCGACACTGCTATGCTATAGGTAGCGCGACCATAAATTAACGCACCTGTAACTAGTTCGCCACCTTACATATAATATTATTATTATATCACTGGCGCAGCTGTAGTAAATACAAATGCTGTGTGCAAGGTTTTGGCATCGACGCCCAAATTAGGCAATGTTAATGGGATTTTCTGACAAGATATTCTTAGTACGTAAACGACAATAGGCTAGCACCCTATTACATTAGTATTGATTTGATAGTTAACAATAATTTGTATAAAATACCTCTGCTTATCCCTCGAGGATAGAGGACCGTCACTTTGACGTTTGTCTCGGTGATTACGATTAGTGTACATCAGACATTTTAACAATGTTAACACGGCAGTAAATAACACGTTACATATGCACTTTTTAAAATGTAAGGAATTTTGTTTGTTTTTGTGTAAAGACATATATCTACACAATTCAAGCATAACATTCAGCTAGATGAAGCCTAAAACATTCCATTATATTGATATAATAGCCAACTAATGCGGCTGGCCTTATTAGTGACAAAACGACATCATGGAAATAAGGTTAAGCCGTATTACTACGGGAACCAGTATCACCAAAGGACACTTCAAGTCCAAAGCCAAGCGCCTACTGACGGGACGGCATGGCATACGACTTTCATATGATAAACAATATTATAACATAATATTATTACATTATAGTTGAAATTCCAACAAAGATGCTGTTAGCTAAGGAATGCAAAGAGACTTCGTTTTTGTAGCTAGGTATTAAAATGTCAATCATAATGTATTTGTCTTAAATTATACTACTATTCTATGTCGAATTTCAAATAAAATATGGGTGCCGGCCATGGGTTTCCCAATGCCAGGCCAAGGACCAACGCCAAGAGCTAAGGAACAAGGCTACCTAAAATTTATTTAATTATACCGTCGAGTGTAAATAATCTAATGATTAAAGCACGAATCTAAACTCTATTCAAGTATTATTTACTAGTTGGCTCGCCAATTAGTAACTGGATTTAACAGCTGACTAGAAATAATGACTCACTTTCAAGGTCAATTGAGCGGACCTGCTATTGACAGTTTAAAATTATAAGTAAATTTTAATCACCAGAAACTGTAACAACTGAGCAATTAATTTGGCATTTTGACTGTTTATAAACAATTTATTTTTACTTTAGTATGAATCCTTAGATAAGCTGTTTGTCAACTATAAAGTTGGCTAATAAAAACAAAGGAACTTCCTTAAGATAGTGGAGTAGTGCTTTAGCTTATTACTGCTCAAGTTTTGATGTAAGTATCCTACTAGATGCAAACAATGCACGTGTATTATATGTATATAAGGCATGCTGTGTTATTTTGTGTAAAATAAGAATTGTATAATATTTTACTACCAGGATAAAAGTACCTTTATATATGTTAGTTCAGAGCTTGTTTAATCCACGTACCAAGTCCAATCCGAATCCGTTTAACGGTTTACGTGTGATGAGTAACATACGTCTTCACATTCATAATATTAGTAGGATTCTATAAACTTGACTAAAGTATAAATGACTATCACGATTTAGCTTATTATAAGTCATATAATATAGCATCGCGCCAATATATCGCCGAAGTATTAGGCAGACTTGTGATAAGCGCTGTCTAGTCATAGCAGACGGGCGTTATTATGTTCAATAAATATTTCCTAAGCATTACTGTATAAACAATTACTTATCACTAAACGAAGAGGTTATTGTGACAATTAAATGCTCGCAATAATACGATAAATATGTAAACAAGTACCAACCAAAACAAAAGCTTAAGAACGGGCCAAGATTTTGTGCAAACAAACTTTTTGGCACAGAGTAAAGCCATAATGCGTACTGTATATTTTTTAATTTTACTGCGAATAATCTATATTTAAAAATTTCAAGTTGCCGATACAGGCCTTTTAGACCTGTGACGTAAAATTGCTATCTGATGAGAAGAAGAGAAGAGAGAGATTATGTACGATCGTGATTATCCGGGTTCGATTGCATTTTATGTGTAACCTGCTCTCAAGCTAGCTGTACTCGAGCTTGTATATCGCTTGGTAGGTAGCGGTTTATCAGATCTACATTTCAGATTTTCTGTTAGACAATTTTCGGTTGTAGCACAGCCCTCGTAATACGATTGATCTAAAAACATGATGGGAGAAACGTTGGGAGTATTAAGTGACAGACCTTTGTCTACCCTTCCGGGCACACATACGTGAGTCTTAGTATTTTTACGTTGTAAATGGATTCTAAGGATATACATTTCGAACCACTAAGCGGCAAAACTATTACAATGTATCATTAATATTTCGCAAAGTACCACTGAAAATTTGCTACCAGAGAAATATTACCCTACCTGGACATCAAACACGAGACCTACCTATCTTCAGTAGTGGGAACGCTTGTGTTACGCCGCTTGACTAACGAGTCAATTATGTTCAACGTACACTACCGTCCAAAAGTTTGGAAGCAGCAAGGTAAAATCAAATAAAACCAAACAAAGTCATTTAAGGACATCATTTATTTCGTACCCAAAAACAAAAGTGCCGGCCAGAAAAAAATATTTTAGATACTTATAGAAAATAGCATTCTTAATATTTTTTTATACTACAGCAAAGCTGTATGTTTAACCCTCCGATTACTAGTATTACTACATTAGTTTGAAGATAACAAAATCATTATTGTTTTATACGAAATTAAAATTCTGTACACAAAAAGTATATTGTATTTTTATACGAAATAACGGCCTAAACATGTTTACGTATTACAGGAAAGCTTAATGTATAACCCTCCGACTGCTACCTGGGTAGAAAAATGCAAAAATCAATATGAGTTGGAATTACAAAAACGTAAAAAGCATGCATGCAAATAGAAAGCTTTGTAAGTTTTCTATTATAAGTTTAAGTTTAGTTATTCATCGTTTAAGTAGATATAGATATAATAAGGTGACAAATAAAACAAAAATAAACATAAAATGTCTTTATTATTAGATAGGTTGCTTTACATTTCAATAGACCTTATTATAATGCTTTCTAAGCCAGCTGCAGGTGGTCTTATACGAGCCTCGTGTCCAGCAAAACTCAAGTACCAAACCAAACACATTGTATGAGAACAACAACCAACGGTTTGTTTTCCTATATTGCAAGTCCAATAATAATGCGCTATGGTTGCCCTACCACTTGAACCTCTATGTCCACCAATATACACATAATATACCCTAGCCCTTACATGTCGAGACTGGATTCGCACCCTTATCAATACAATATTTTCACCTAGTTCTCTAACATGTTCAGTTAGTTCGCTTATTTCTATAATAAAGTCTCCATTTGGGTTTAAATGTTCGCCATAGTAGCTTTATGCTTGTTTTAACTGGTTTACACCTAAGCTAAATAATATTAAGTCTTCTTCAGTGAGCCTTGGGAAATCTTGGAGCTCAGGTATATCAGGACGAAATTGTACTCGCCTTCTATTATAATTATATCTTATGACTATATCCGCAAGTGAGTTTGGCAGCGAAAATCTTTTTGATTAATTATAGATAAAAAGGTTTGTGCGTGAATCTTGTCTTCTATTACCCCGTGATAGGCATTTAATAGGGCAGCCGCAATTTTAAAATAATCAACATATAATACAAACAACTATTTACAATGATATTCCGCAGAAGCCGAAAATCCCTTTTAAAACGGCCGTTTACAACCTCGACAACCCATCGGCAAATAGTTACTAGACGAGATTTATTAGCCTGGTCTGTCGTCAATTGTGCTTCATTTGGATGTTTTGATTCTGACATGTGTACTGAGTAACCATGCTGTTGCATTGGTACAACCGCGTCTCTAAAACCACGGTCTAAAATAAAAACATCACCACTTCTGTAAAACCAATGAAAAACGTCGTCACCGTTGTTTGCTTCACTATCTATTATATTGTTCATTATTTGAGCGTCAGATGTAGAAGCATCATGAGGACCTGACACTTCAATTATATATCCATCACAGCATACTAATAGGAATTGCTTTATAAGATTTCTATACTTATGATTACTGTAAGATATTCTTTGGAAAAAGTAATTAGAACTCTTTTATAAATGTATGTGCCGTCACAAATTGTTATTGCTTTCCTTTCTTCAACGGCGCTGTTTGGATTACCGAAGAGATGTTCTGGCACAGTTACATTTCTTCGAGCTACGTCTTGTCTGCTTGGATGGTCAAAGCCCAAGTGCCTCGGGATAAAATCTTGCTTTAGTACAGTCCGACCAGTGTTGAGTAAGCAGGCGAAAGAAGACTCACTTATTTTAAATATTGATGCCAACCTAGCGTTAGAATCTCCTGTCCGTAATTTTACCAGTACAGCTGCCAATATTACATTTTTGTCACTTCTATTATTAAGGCTTGGAAGATTAGTTTGTAAATCAGTAAACTGGTCATGTGTAAGGCCAACCCAGGTACGAAACTCGTTCGGACTTATCAATTGGTATTGTTCAAAGTTTAAAACATCTGTAGTGACATGCGCTTGTAATAGAGACAAAGCTCTTACAATCTGATCAGCTTTAAATACGGTAATATTGTTTTGCTGTACGGCCAATGTGTGCCATAAGTCTTGCTGTAAATGTTCATTACAGACACGACTGTTTTCACATATAAGTAAATTATATTGATACAACATCCGCAAAACAATGTCATCTAGGATACGATGTCTTGTATCGTTATCGCAATGTTGGAAAACACAACTGCGCCTATTGTCCGGTGTTCGCACATACCCAAGCAAATTAATCTGAGCTGGTTCTTCACCTGCTACCGGTTCCATCTGAGGGACATCAGTATCACCATCTTCTTGGCTCGTTTCCCGTATATTTCTATGGTATGTTCTTTCTGCCCTTTGCCAACAAGGTCGACAAATAAAATCTGTTGGCTGGAGCTATAAAATAAAACAGATTTGTTTCTTACTCGCGTCGTTCCACTTGTTCCTACCGAGCATTATATTATACTATGCTTTATTTTAGATTTTGACATGGTCAGATGTTGACTTCCCTAGAACATTATAAACGTATTTTCTATGACGAATTGTAATTATTGTTATAATAAAAATACTGCGGGAACTGGAAACCTTATCAATTAAGACAGTGTACGTATTATTACATCCAAGGAACTAGTAAAATGTAAGACAAAACTAGATATCAAATCATAATAACTGATGGTAGATATTCAATTCAACGCGCTATTATTAAATAAGACGAGATAGAAGTAGGACCCATAACCTCAAAGATTAAATACCTGTAGCTGCAATATTTCTTGAATAATAATCTGCGCTATATCAATGTGTATCGAGAAGCCCAAGTGTATCGCCTTCTGTTTACAACAAACTCACGACACCGAATACACAGAAAGTCAGCCATTTGAAATATTGTTAAATAAGCACAATACAATCACGTATACGTTTATAATAACAGGAGTTGCATGGATAACTATTTAACTAAATATTTAAAACAGTGCAAAGCGATTAGTGTCCTTTGCGCAGGGAGAGGGGAGTACGGGACGCGAGCGGGCAGGGGGCCGAGGGATAGGTGATTGTGCACACACACATAACAATAGCAGATAGCTAGTGTTATGTGTGTGCGCACAAGCGTGTAAAGTGAATAAATGTGTGTCTATTAGACAAACGTTGTACGTAAAAATAATGATTTTTGTATTTTTAATCACATACAGCAGTTGTAGGGTTAAACTTAGAGGTCCGCTGTAATAGAAAAAATGCTTAGAGACATATTTTCTACAAAATCGCAGTTTTATTTTTATTGCCGGCACTTTTATTTTTCGTTACAAAATGTTTGAAGCTTGAATGATGTCCTTTAAATGTATTGATAAAAAATAAATAACAAACAGAAACTAACTTAAACAAAATGAAAAAATAACATACAATGGTAAATTAGATATTAAAATTTTAGCTTCATCAAAGTGTCCACCTTTCTCCTTTATAATCTTCTCACATATTCTAGGCATTCTATTAATCACTTTTTTAAAATAATCAAGATTTAATTTATTCCATTCGTTCTCTAATAACTGCCACAAATGTTTTGAGCTCGTAGGACAACGACTTTTCACCCTCCTGTCAAGTTCATCCCAAACAAGTTCAATGGGAGAAAGATCAGGGGATTGAGATGGCCATTGCATGATTTTTACAATGTTTTCAGCTTTTTTCTTGTTTAAAAAGTTTTGGCACAGTTTAGACGAATGCTTAGGAACATTATCCTGTTGAAAAATGAATCCAGTACCAATGAGACTTAGTCCACTAGGTATGGGGGAATCTTGGAGAATTTTTAAATAGCCTTCCTTGTTTAGTTTTCCGGTTATCCTCACAAGATTGCCGGGTTTACTGTTGCCAAAACACCAAACCATGACATTACCACCACCATGTTTGATAGTTGGCACTGTATGTACATGCCTCTGAAGCCCTCTCTTCTTTTGACCGGCGTACAACACGACACACGTCTATTGGATCCAAAGGACATTTTCACATTGTTTTATAGTCCAGTTTTTATGCGCTTTTGCCCATTCTAGTCTATTTTTTTTATGTCGATTTGTTAGTTTTGGTTTTTTAGCAGCAACTCATCCTCTTAATCCTGCAGACAGTAAACGTCTTTTAACAGTGGTTTTTGAAATGGGTGTTTCTCGCGTATCATTCAGAGCTGCAGTGATCTGTGGTGCACTTAAGCGTCAATTCCGTTTAGAAAGAACTCTAATGAAGTTGTCCTCTTGATTTGTTGTGGATTTAGGCCTACTAGATCTCTTTGTATCTTATTTTTTTCCCAGTTTCTTGTTTTCTAGCAAGGGTATAGTGGACACCTTTATAAGAAATTCCGAGCCTTTCTGCGATTTGACGTTCACTGTATCCTTCCTCGCGTAGAGTGAAAATAGCGCTTCGCTCTTCAAGCGTGATTTGCTTGCGTTTTGCCATTTTCAGAAGAAAAATACGGTCAAAGCAGTAGCCGATATCTAACTTTCACGTGCCAATGCTCAAGTGCGACTGAATAGGGTCTAAAGAACTTAAAACCATCGAATATTATCAATAAAACCACACCATTGCATAGGATAAAGTAGCCGACGGATTAAGTCATAAAACACGTGTTTCGTCAAAATTAAGGAATTCCTTAAAACTTGATGAATGTGGGATGATAATCCTTTTGTGTTTGTGTAAACAGTCGTAAAAGGTTATAAAACTTAAGATTATTGCTAATTTTTACCGCTATTAGTCGGCATTCATTTGTTTTGTTTGAAGGCAGGTGTGCTTCCAAACTTTTGGACGGTAGTGTATGTACAACTATAAACCTGGCACGTTACCTTGAACTTATATCTATTTAGATCTCATAAGATTTTACTGTTGAAAGCTCATGTGACTCCGTTTTATTTCACAACTATTTTATTAGTGGAAAATTACCCACCGTTATGTAATATAATTTAAAAGGTCTAAATATAAAAGTATGTAACTTATAAACTAAAATTATACATATTATGATATTACAAACAAACTATCGTCAATTTTAGGCTTTTTTATTCGGTCAGGAATAGTGTTATGGAGGTCTCATATTATGAATTTCTCAAGATCGGTAGACAGCACTGACCTCTCAGATATTACGGAGTACCTAACAACATAGCTGACAAAATATGGGTGTGTACTTGTATAATACACATCTGCCTTCGGGGAATATACAGAGCGAGTCTGTGCCTGCTACCACAGAGAATGGAATTCTGCGTGCTGCGCTTTTGATTCGTAGAGACTATAGTAATGATAATATTCGTGCTGTGTTGCACAGGGCGCCAAACGTAGCCAATTAACCAGTTCGGCAATTTGAGTGTCATATTTGTATCATTTGTATTGATGTCATCCTCTTTTCATATATACAGCAGCTTCTTTTATATTATAATCTTTACTTATTTGGCTTTAGAATATCTATTAGTCATATAAATTTTTGTATATATTTGTCGTATACAGTAGAAGTTTTTAGCGCGCATGCTCATAGGAACGCTATTTTCCTACGTTGATCTGTTGGTGGAAGTACTTACATAGCTGGACTTTTGTAATTCACAAGACTGATTTGACGTTCATAAGTGATATTTTGTAATAAAATGTGAATGTATTGACAGCACAGTTCCTGCGTCCCATCATGCAATGTGCCAATGTAGGTACAACAGTTCTGGACACGGGATAGGTATGTAGGTATCTATCCCGTGTCCAGAACTGTTTCCGAATAATCTAAGAAAGAAAAAGAACTGAAAGCTGGTGTGCACCTTGTTGACTAAAATAGTTGCGGCTTTCTTTTTGATGATTGAAAAACAATTTTTATAAGTTTCGTGCGGTTGGCATGGTAAACTCTTCAACTTCAACGATCACAAATGTCTATGGGATATGTGTAAGTGTCGACCACTAATTGAGAAACACTATCCTATGTCAATAATATAACTTAATAATAAACCTATAAATTTAACCTGAAACCAACCAAACAAATAGGCGGCATCATGCACGCTTTGAAATGTAACATTGTGAGCAGCTATCTATACGTTCAATCGAAAATACGTTGTTAATATGTAATTTATTCGCTGTTGGTCTGTGAACAATGTAAATCCATGGTAATATTATAATTTCTAAAATAAATACAATATGACAGCGATGCTGAAGAATTCTACGATGCCTAAACCATTTTTGTAAATATTTAGTATTATAATTATTTGTGTTTTTGTAATTATGTTACCTATTTTAATACGTCTGTAAATATAAATTTTGTTTATTATGTTACCTTTTTTAATACGTCTGTAAATATAAATAGTTGTATATATGTTGTAACAAATAAGTTAAGTAATTTTAGCTGTCTTTTATGATTTCATGGCATTACCGCTAAAGAAAATGTAGTAAGTAAGTAAGTACAAGCTCTGAGGTAGGTGTTAATCTACTTTAAGAAGCGCGGACGATGTTGTGAGTAAAAGTTAGGGTAAAAAAAAGTTATAGAAGAACACGCATTTTTATCTCATTGTGATTAAAGCAGGTGCAACACGGTCAAGTTTACCAGCTAAGTTCTATTTTGAGCAATTACGGACACGGTACTGCTATAGACCAATGTATAATTATATCTATATACATTATACATTTGTACTGACCTCTATTATATCAGATCATTATCTGATATGTTAGAGGTCAGTCTGATGCCTACTAGATGTATTGCATTACAACCCCCCATTATAAAAACCCATGAAAAAATTCATTCGTAGACCTAATAATCGAGCATAGTAACTCACAATGTTGAGTGCAGCAAGCATTTACATTATTCTACTATATCGATATGGCAAGTCGATATAAATTTGTTACAATAAAACTACATAATACAACATCCATACGGCCTTGATTTCACTGCACTCCTACCGTGTCGTAACATTGTCATGTTATATAGATCTGAGAGCGATAAACGCATTTTACTTAACACATAAGTAGATGGCGGACAGCCTTGGCCCCGTGGCATAAGTTTGTACTTACGTTAGTCCACCCGAGAAACCCGAGAAACTTTCTTGATTACATTACAAGTTTGGAAGAAAGTGTTCTCGAATTTTCTGGGTGTTCGAAATGTTGATCAGCAGCATTAAATGCTGAAAAGTTGCCGGATAAACGGCAATAAGCTTGTTCCCTATGTGACTCTATCTTAGCCTTAAAACATCGCAGTAATATAGACGTGATGGATGGTTTGGGTGGGAGGCGTCTACTGCATGTGTTTATATATTTATGTAGTCCATTTTATTTAGGTACATGATTTATTTAGTTAACAATAATTACGCTCTAGTATCTATATATGTTCATGTATTACAGAACGAAGTTAGGTGTAAAGCAGTAACTGAATGATTTTATAATTAATTTGTTTGTTTACCAAATGAGGAAAAATGGTCGATATAGATAATTGACTAGGCATTGGGATATTTGTGGGTAAGTAATAGTATATAGTAATACAGCAGGTGTTCGAATGACAGGCTGCAATTATTAATCTGTAATGCGTTATGAATGTCGAAGTCTCACGGCATACGCCTTGCTGCGTGCACAATGCATAATGCATAGCGTTTCTATGCGCACTTAATTACTTTAGCTTCATTATGCCACCGTTGTTAATTTATTTGTAAGGCACACTAATCTGCAATAAATGGATTTATAAAACATCATTCTAGATTCGGAACTGCAGTGGCTTGAGTATGACTGCTCGTTCGACCGGCGAGTTGTAACTGAAGGTTGAAGTACGATGTAATGTTTGTACATAAATAGTCTTACGCCTATCCCTTACAGGGTGCGCAGAGGCGTATGACATCCACTATGATTTAAGGTCTCATGAAATAGGGAGCAAGCCGTTTGCCGTCATCCGTGCACAGTGCCAGATCCCATGAAGTTCCTAAGAATCGCTTGACAGAAAATCCCAATAACACTTTGCTTGATCCGAAAATCGAATCCAAGACCAAGTGCAGAGCAGTCACATCCATCAACGTTGCGCCATCAAGGCCGTAAAATTTTAACATATTTTTGTCGGTATTATTTAGGTAAGTGTGCTACCTACTACTTCGTAATGTTTATGTAAGCAATGAAGATGTTCGTAAATATTAAAAAAATATAAATCGATTAATTTGGCATTTAATAGTTTGTCATAGGCTACCTATGACAAACTATTAAATGCCATCCAAAATCTGAAGTAGCTTATAGTTATAATGTAACTAGATGACAACTTTATAAATTTACTTATACATATAATAATAATAGATTTATTTCTCTCACAAGGTACAATGGGTTTCATACATACATATGTATAGTCGATCGGAAAAAGTGCTATCGGGTGCTATTGTGAATCAATAAATACTGGGTCTGGAACTGTGTCAAGCAGACGACAATGCCGTCCCCTATTACATGGGACGAAACCAGTTGTCAAAAAGTGAATGTAATACGCCCGTCTGCCACTTTGGCGACAGACGCGCAAAACCCTGTATACGTACAAATATTGATAGACAGGTTTTTATAGTGTTAATTTTTAACCTATCTAGTTATTTTTCTGTATTTTTTTTTTATATTCCTTAAGATAGGGTTTGCTCAACAGATGAACATACCAACATAATCGATTCCCTTCCTCAGCGTATAGCCGAGGTGGCCACTTAAACGCCTACGCCATCCATGCAGGCATAGTTCCTTGTTTAGTGACTTTGATATATACATAGAGTCATATGTATTTTTCTTTAAGTGAATATTATCAACACATCATAAATAAATAACTTTCTTAACTTTTTATCGCGTAAAACACGCTCGCCGTGTGACCGTGGCAACCTAAAATCCTCCAAAACTCCAGCGTAAGTGCAGATAAATCATTGTAAACAAAGTAAGCCGCGATAAAATCGAACATAGTATAGTTGAACGCGCGTTATTTTCGATCAACAAAGTGAAATGGAGCGACACCTTTATGATGCTGATGCCAAACACCCACCCACGCTGGTACGATATAAGCCGTCATGATACAATCACGCTGGCAATACGCGACAGGGCACGGTAACAGCAAGTACATTACCTGTGAATCGAAACTGGGACAATTGTACACATAATGATACATATCACACATCATCACTGTTACTAGATACGCCTTTTGGTTCAAAAGTGCAGTATTAATAGAATTTGTGATTATACCTGGATCAGCTGACCTGCTCATAAATTTCTATAATATCTTTTCCAACAAGAATACTATTTCAACGTTCAACTAAAATTTATTATCGCCATTATGACTTTGTCAGAATACAGCTATGGTATCGAATAGGTCATGTCAATAAGTATATCGTAAAATCGGAATATATTTATTGCAAAACGTGCGTTACCGATTATTAAGAAAAGAAACTACGCTAGCAGCCCAAGAAGCAAAGACCTAGTCTCCTAGCTGACGATACAGCTTCTTCGTCACCGCGGTCTTCTCTCCAAGCTGCCGGCATATGGTCTTCCCAGCCGGCTAGTTAAATGGGTCTCCAGTTTTTTACACGAGCGAAAAAAGCGTATCCTAGTGGACAGATGCTCTTCACGTTTCGTAAGTGTAAATGCTGGAGTCCCACAAGGTTCCGTGCTCTCTCCCACTCTATTTCTTCTGCATATAAATGACATGCTATCTCTTGGTGGCATTCATTGCTATGCAAACGATAGCACGGTTCATGGTTGTTACCATCCACAACCACCTAGCAACCGGCAGGATACTGAGAAGAGGCGGGTAAAGCTTGTCACTGACCTCAACAGGGTGTTGGATGACATATCCGCTTGGGGTTCATCTAACCTGGTTGAGTTCAGTGCTAAGAAAACTCAGGTGTGCGCACGTTCAGCTCAAAAAAAACCCTATTCTCTCCACTTCCCACTCTTCAGGGCACCACGCTGCCGCTGCAGGATAGTCTTAACATCCTAGGCATAGACATCCGCCACGACCTTAACTCTAGGGATTACATCGAGAGTGTAATAACCACAACTGCACGCAAACTCGGGATTCTAAACAAGGTGCGGCGTTTCTTTACTCCTGAACAGCGGTATCTGCTGTATAAGGCCCAAGTCCATAGCAGCATGGAGTACTTCGCACCTTTGGAATGGTTCCGCTAAGTACCTACTCGATGCCTTAGATAAACTGCAGCGTCATGCCGTACGTATAATCTATAATCGACAGCCAGGAGGTTACGAAGGACATCGAACCGCTACAACTTCGTAGAAACATTGCCTCCCTTAGCGTTTTCTATCGCCTCTATCATGGCGAATGCTCCGAAGAGTTATTTGACCTCATCCCACCTTCCCCCTTCCTTTTGAGAACTACACGTGCCGGTCTTCGTAATCACCGATTGACGGTTAGCACAATCCCGTCTCGCACCAAAAGATTCAGCAATTTCTTTTTATGCCGTACCATACAACTTTGGAACAGTCTTCCGGCTCATGTGTTCCCTTCCTTCTATGACATTGAGTCCTTCAAACGTAGTGTGAAGAAGCATCTGGTCAGACCGGCTTGACACTGACGACGACTAGAAGACATCTATCTTCTCCTCTTCGTCACTATCTCTGGACTGTAATTGGGCTTCCCATCAAGTCCGTTAAAATCACTTGATTTTAAAATCACATTGCCGAGTCACGATAAAAAAAAAACATAATAATAATAAGGTTAATTGGCTGGGATGGAATATAGGGCCAAAATGTACGAGGAGGCCGTAGGTTCTCGGGGCACTAATAGCCACGATATTAACCACAAATATCAAATTTGTTTAGTAATCGGTTTTGAGCGATATCTCATCCTTACCCGCCCACAGGGTAAGACATTTTCTAATTTTGTATCACGCAAAACTGCAACTCAAGTTGAAATACAGTACAGCGTTAAACTACGCAGGGCAGTGTACAATGCGATTATGTAGTAAAAATATGGCTGCTGAGGCCTACGTTGACAATTTACAGTGCTCTTTCTTTAAACAAATTACTCGACCAATTATCATGAAATTACGCGTAAACGTTGTCAAAGGAAAAAAAAGGAGATGGGACAAACGAAGCTGTGAGGGGCAATAGCTAGTAATAATATAATATCAGCACTGTATAAACTGTTCCAAAGCTTGTCACAAGTCTCTTCGCAATACCTATAAAAAGAAGTTAAACTATAGGCCTAGTGTCAGTTTACAGACCTCACACATCTTCGAGAATATTATGCAGGTTTTACACTACCATAATTCACGATGATTAGATTACAGTGAGGCTTATCTCACAATTTACTCGTCCTTTAGCTCAACTAGTAAAGCTGAGGGAATAACAGCTACCACGTCACGTAGTGCCACACGGTTGTTCGACGGGTTAGTTTCGACATTTGTCACATTAGCATTGCCTAAATAAATATGCATGAATATATTGCCATGAATCAGGATTCGCGACACATCAGAAGAGGTAACATGAATGCGTTATAAGTAATCAGACAAATAGCTCGAATCGATATAAACGTGGATGTAAATCTCGTGTGAACACGGATTCTAAACCAACACGCACACGGAGCACTCGGCACAGGGTTAACAAGAGCCAGGTGACCAAGTACTCTGTCATCTAATCTGTGCCAACTATTTCCTTAGAGACTTAAAATTGTCTGGTTAACAATTCTTCCTAATCTGGCTCTTGGATATTTCAATGTGCATAAAGTCTCAGACACGTGGAATCTGTTATAAAAGTTACATGTCTAGCCACATTACAAACGCTGTCTAATCGCAAGGTATTACATGTTAAGTCTGTTGTCTCCGTGGCTTTATTATAAGCGTCGCGCAACGGTCCATCAGTTAATCAGAGTCAATTCAATGCCGACTGTTTAATTAATAAGCTCGGCGTTTAGAACTGAGACCATTAGACGGAAATAATAAGTTCTTATCTAAACGTAGAAGTTTGGATAAACTAACCTAACCTATTTTTGTAACCATGTCAAGATATACAGGCATTGTTCTAACAAAAGTCAACCTATAACTTTGCGCAGGGACTCAGAGCGAGTCGCCTGTGTAGGGGATACCTTATTCCTAGAAGTTTGGCTCGCAGCCAGGTTAAACGCGCGATACAAATATGTAGGCACACTCTGGCAAACACTGCGTCTCATCGAAAAAGCTCTCCGCCGATAAAAAATCTATATTTACAAACTGGGAACAAAGCGAACTGAGAACAATAATATAAGCGCTGCTAGTAGCGATTTCTTTTTCAATATTCATAATTTTAATTTAACCAAAGCGCTTATGAATTCACATCATAAAATTTAAAAGCTCTCGTGATAGTCCCCAAAGCACAGTTTTCCTTACCACCATTGAAAAAACGGGCATTAAATATCCAGACTCAGCAGAACTAATAGTCACACACATATATTTGGCACGTGCTTTAATCTTACCCGCAATGGTACTCGTGACCACGACCACAGCGGCAATCTTGCAATCTAAACATTGTTTGTCAACAATCCTTTTAACCCGGTCACCTCGATGACATCAACTAAACCTTAGAAGCACGCAAGAAGTCAATAATTACGTAATATAAACACAATACATTTCATAGCATAGGTTGATACCTACATACACGCAAGTATAATGTCATGATGGTCGCATGCTGGACCTATGCCACCAGACATCAGGCTAGCAATAACGAACGTAAAGGTCAACTAACCACGTGCTCGCAACACTACCAGTGGCATGTCACGTTTGTATTTTTATGCAAACACTAATTACGATGAGGCAAATAAAAAATATGCAGGCCACTGCCAAGACAAAACTTTTCGGTTTGCACCAATAAGCTCTAAAATAATTATCGTTTTAAAAGTAATTTTCCACTACATTTCACTGTGAATTCGTATACTGATTACAAAGGTGTTTGAATTCTGCAAGCCTGTAGATAAACAACAAGGTAGCTTATGGTCTAACACACCGCGAGAAAAGGCGTATTAATTTGTAGGTATGCGTACGAACTTGAACAAGTTAGCAGATTCAACTTCAACTCGATGCCCTTTTTAGTAGCAGCATTTTTTATTAAATATGATTTTGGATCATCTTTTCTTATACAAAATTTATAATAGCCATATTGACTGCCCTCATTTACTAAGTCAAATAAATACTAATGTGCCATATAAACTTCTAGATATCGGCCTTTCAACGCCAAAACCTCTAAAACAAACTTAGGGCATTTCTCAACCATCAGCAGACTGCAAGTACAATATAGTCGCCTGTCACGCTTACGTGATCACAATATCGACTTATCCTACCCCCTTGCCCAAGTTCAAAACATTATTAGCCGATAAATTCATGTGATTGTTTCATTATTCAAATTAATTTCATTTAATTTAATTACTTATCTAGTTTAATTAAATTATAATAATTATTGTCTTATAAATATTTCTTTTATAATTTACTGTTCCAATATTTACAATTATATAATAATTTATAAACAATATTTTTAAATTTAATTTCGTTTTTGATATTATTTATTTGTAAGCATTGGGGTCGGGAAGCTTTTGGGATCGGGACCGTGGTTCCGGATTCCACCTAGTGCATCAGTTTCTTTTAATTTGACATTAGTTTTGTTATTTTAACGCCATTATATATTTGCACGATTATTGAATGTAATTAGTCATATCACTTATTCATCATTTATTTGTTTTTTTAGACACGAGCATAGATTATAAGTATTTTATTTTTTGTTAATGCATGTCGTGGCTGCTTATAATTGAGGCAGCACTATATAATGGATTTCTGTGTATGTATCATTACAATGTTTTAGTGTATGCTTTGTTTTGGTTGTCCTTAAATAAATAAACAAATAAATTAAATATAGTACTTAGTTAATTCTGCCAAAACCAACTTTTGACAACATCTGTACCAGAATGTTGGCCCACCATCTGTCATCGCTTTTAATCTTTACACGCTTCATCATTATCATCATAGTTCGGCTTGCTTATTATAGTCCAGTCATTTGATGGATTTACCTGATTAGTCAAACAGGAGTTTTGAAAATTTATAATTTTATAGATCTCGATTTGCTCTTTTGGCGCCATATGGGAAAAAGGCCACCAAATTTTTTTTTGAGCATCTTATTGGCCGTCTATTGGACTGCTACGCAGATGTCTCGAGTTCGATCCGTAATTATTAATTAATTATAGCTTGTTTTAACAATGAAGGAAAGCATCGTGCGGAAACTTACATGTCTGAGAATTCTCCATAATGTTCTCGAATATATGTAAACTTTGCCTACCTGCACTGGGCCACCGTCTCATTGTGAAGAAACCCGAGGCCCTGCAGTGGGGCAGTTTATAAACAGGGCTGATATTATTATATTTCTCAAATATCTGACCTTAGGAGGCTTACACGGAGACATGAGTCTAACGTTAAGAGTCCCTCCGAGAGTTTTAATCTAAAGTGGGATGGAACAACTACGGTTGCACTGGCCGCAGCAGGAGTGGGCGTGGCGACTATTGCTACATATGTACTCAATACGTCTGGGCTATGGGGTGTTTGATGGACCGGTATATTGGTAACTATGGATGAAAAACGGCGTCTACCTTGAATAATGTAAAGCCAGTAGCAGAAGGCAACACCGATAGGGGTGTTAATGGTGCGGCCCCGGTTTAACCATCACGGGTTTCCCCGTAGTTATGCCCTTGAAAATGACACTTGCACCCCTAAGCATATAGCTCTATTATTATATATTATAATTAATCATAATCACTAATGATCGACGAATGGACATTAGACTGAAATTTATTAATAAGTTGAATTTTGTATATATTATATTGTATCTTTCTGCTAATACTAAATCACACACTGTTCCGTGCGTGCAATAAACTTAAACATGTGTGCAAAGTTTTCTCTTTACGTGATCATAAAACGTAATATAATGTAATATAATAATAATATGTAATGTTTATCTAGTGCTCGAAAATCGACCGTGAAAAAGATAACATAATTATATTAATTAACCTATATCCAATTATTTTTATTGACCACAAAAAACAATAAAGAAAATAGGTTAACAGACATTAGATAATGGAACTGGACTGTTTGGTCTTTGGCTATTTTTAATCGCACTATTGGTAAGACAAAAGCATAACTGCACTTTTTGTATGTATTTGTATTTTACAGGTAAGCCATTTGAATGTTTATTTACATTCAGTGTCGAATTATTTTGCTGAAACTGTTAAGGAATTGTGCTTGGCATGAAAAAGCTCTATACGTATGTGATCCGGTGTATGTTCTTTCCAAGCGTTAAAAATTATTTATTTAATTATTATGTATTTTAATTAAAAAAGGGTTCATTTATGCCCTTGTCTTACCGAAGGAGCGATATAGATTTTTAGTTATACATTTAATCTAGCGCTAACATGCCCACTTTATGCTTTGCTGAGCTCACATATATCACGATATGTCATCTGTGAATGAAAATGAAGATTAAAGTGACACAAAACTGTATTTTCTCGTATTGATCTTGCCTCGGAATCCTAAGCATACTACTACTGCTAACCTCACTCAGAGCAGAGTTTCTTGCCAAGCAAGGAATGGTTTACACATGATATTGATATTATATCAGTAGTATTACTCACCTCGTTTCTGACGCCTTTCGTCGCCGACGCGTCGTACTTCTTTCTCTTTAATCGATGTCGGTCGAGTCGTAGTCTTTTTGATCGGTTCTTTGTGTCTAGTGCCCGTTGCAGAACTCCATGTGCCTGACCGTGCTCTTACTTTTTCAATATCCTCGCCAGCAGGTCTTTTTTCATCTGGCTTTGAAACAGTTTTAGCTGTTTTCTCTATGGTCTTCTTGTCAACGGTCGGTTCGTCCTCTGGAGGTGCTGGCTGTAGCAAGAAAATATATAAAAAATATTATGCGGTAACAAACGGTAAACGGTACAAGTCTAATCAAGTAATCTTGCCTACAATATGATTTATAACTGTATTAAAGAATTACGATTGGATATTAACATATTTAATATCTATAATCACGTTTATTCATATTCGCTTCTAAATAATAGAAGGCCAGGTTTATTTCACCTAACAGACACATCACCAGATGCCGTACTACTATTGGAAATTGCCTAGCAATAACGTTATGCCCAAATCAGGAATCGACCCCAAACCTCAAACATAAGCGCAAACTTACATTTCGCAATACTAAACTACGCAACCACGCTCTATTCTCCGGGAATCGAACTTGACCTCATGATCGAGTTTAATGCATGCATGCACTCATGGTTAATTTACTGAATGATTGTCTCAATCGTTCAGTAAATTGATGATTAATGAAAATCCTTGAGATTATTGAATGGATATTTGTTATCAACCCTTAGTTTAAAATAACTATGCGCAGCCCGTATCTGAACGATACGATATGCTATTAAACTTAAAACAAATAATATAAGGTATACTCACCTTATCCTCAGTTCTTTTCACCCATATATCTTCTGAACTTGCGGGCGTTTCATCTACAGTAGATCTAATCTCAATTAAACTACTATCAAAATAATTCTTATCACGGTGGAGATTCTGTCTTGCAAAAATAGAACGTATATTTGGACGTTGCTCTTCAGCGCCTTTTGTACCAAAATGAACAGTATGGGCGTTGTGCATTTGAGCTTGTAAAATGCGTTTAACCGACGGCGGAGCTGGTGAGGTCGTAGTAACTAAAAATTTATGTCGAGCTCCCATAACAGTTCGTTTAGGGATATTCTTATCCTCTTCAACAACATTATTATCGCCAGTAGCTATCTCTATCTCGCTGACTACATTAGCATTGAGATCTGCTGATGCATCGCTAAAGCTTAAATTTTTAATTATCTTATCCAGACTGTCTTTCGGAGTAGTATCTGTTCTGGCTGGTGACCTAAATGTAGCAGCTAGCAGGTCTCCTTCCTTCTTCTCGTCATCTTCGTCTTCTTCGCGACATTGTGATAATCTCCTACGTTCCGGAAAGGGAAACGGCGAACTAGAATTTGCGTTTCGACTTGAGAGGTTGTTACAATGGTTCATAAAATAATGTTGAAAGAAACTGTCTGTCTCAGGAGTATCATCGCCGTCACCTTGTATGATATCTTTAAGTGCGGCCAACGATGTGATGGTGTTGTAGTTAAAAGCGGTTACCAAGTCTTCGCTGTCGGTGGAGGCGTCAGACGCTGCGTCGCCTCCAGCTTCATCAGCCAACTCACTCATCTGCTGGCATACTTCTTGGAGAGTAACATCTGTGTCCTCTACGACCTCTTTTTTCTTTTTCTCATTTTTACGTCCGCTCTTCTTAACTTTAACATTCGAGGTTAATTTTGTGTCGGTATCCATTGAACAGCATGTGCCTTTATGGCTTTGGCCAAAATTAAGATATTATTAAGAAGCGGCAAATATTTTAAGGCACTAAATTACTTTACACAGTTATATCACATAAAGTCACATGATAATACGATTTAATGTCATTTATTAAGTAATATCGTAGCAAGTTTCGTGGCTTCCGTCACCGAACGCATGGCATCGTGCTGTTGTGTGATCGCAAACTATTTCCAGCCAACATTTTACGAATCTGAAAATGTAAATTGAGTTCATGGTTACGTTCTCCTTTCGTAATAGTACAAAATAAGGTTTGGAATTATGCAGGCACTACTATGCTAAAGTTTTAATTCATTACCTATCGCGTAGTCTTGGAATGGACCTACTATTATTACTAAATTACATGAAAATATATACTTGGATATTCATAACTTATACAAAAGCGTCTTGTGAAGAAAGTGGTGTATAAGTAATTTCAATAATCACATACGCTACATTAATAAATCATTTAACAGTGCAAAACTGCCCTAAACAAGAACCTACAGAGTGTAATTGAAGGCAATCATAAACCAGAAACTAAACATCATTAATGATAAGAAAAGCAAGCAAGCTAAGATAATGACCTAGAAAGAAAGAAATATTAATAGCTCTGAACAGTCATAGGTATATCTTCATTATAGTGCGCAACGTGATAAAATTACAATAAGTATTGTCTAAGAAATGTATCACAGTTAATTTATTCATGGAGACACTTCAGTCTCTTATCTAATCGAAATCTGTATCCGCAACATTCAATGCGCTTAAGTCGAAGCGCAAAGTGTATGATTTATAAAATCACTACTCAAGTACATACCTACAGCGTGTAACATATTCGATGAGATCATTTCACGATAGGATAACTTTGTCTATGTCATGCATATATACATTTTTGGAACGAAGTAATAAAATTGACTATATGCGTCACACTTTTGACATACAATAATAAGTACCAATACATACTACATAGTGGCCATACTAGACACGTTTCTCTAGACGATTAGCGTTGTTTCTATGCCGTGATGGTAATGTATTGAATAAATTATAGCGCGGTTCCTGTCGACAATAAATCTTGATTGGTAATAGGAATAGTAACACTCATAGTGATAATATCACTATAATATATTATATTACAAGACAATGTAAAGATAAGATGGTATCATAAGATCTAGATAACATTATAAAGAAACAAGCACTTTAAACAAACATCCCAATTGGTTATATATCGTAATGTTAAGGACATTTCTAAGATTTTAGCGAGTGTTAATGATGAGTAAATATGGTATAATAAAAAGTTTGTGTACTAACCATATAAATTGTGATTAGTGGATCTAAACACACATCATAGACTAACGTAATACTATTGTAGTCACACAGCACAACTAAACAGCATGTGTATAGTAATTAGAGGATATCAAAATGTCATCACATGACATAACATCGTTCAGTTTTAATAAGCACACGATAGAGGGCCGTGTATCTAATAGATACAATATTACGTGCTAATGGTACCATACTTTGAAGAATGTTCGATTAGGAATCTGTACCTTCATACAATACATCATCATCAAATAATGAATAGGTAATGACAATCTTTTAGAGCAATTTAGCGATTACTCACTAGTTAACTAGGGAAATCTAAACGGTGATGAAATATTGTGAAGTCTAAGACCAGGGGAATTTAGTGGATTATTCTACAGCATAATGATAGACAATATATGCACTTAAATGGATATAAGTGCATACATTTTCTAGCATTATGACTTAACAATTTGTCTCGACGTGTAGTAGTAAAAATACTTTAAATCACATATAATGGTCGATCAGCAAACAAGGTCATCGCGAGGACTATAGTAACACAAATCAAAAATCTGGCACCAACAGTTTCACTTCTAGTTCTGCAGTCGGCTTGCATAGATGTGATGTCATAAAATAAATAATAACTAGAAACACTTGACACGGCTAACTAAGAACCGAAACAAGATGATCCATTGATTGAAAGTTGAATACATCGTTACAATCTTTTTTAAAGTCAGACCATGTTCAGATTAATGAATGATTAATGCTAATGCGCACCCGGCAAGGACGCGGTTAGCTATAAAGAAGATGACAACTGACAAGCCAAGGTATACACAATATAATGCCTAATGAATCTGCGTTCAGAACACAATATCAAAATCATTTTAAAACCGTTATTCGATTTATTTTATGTTATAATTAACTTTATGAGAAATTTATGAACATAATGTACCTACGTTCTACATTAACACGTGTTGTTCAATAATCAAAATGAGAATTTATAATTTTTGATAAGCTATATTTAGAAAAGTAAGAGACAAATTATTTATTAAATATTCCACTTTTAAGACAGCCGCAAAGTGATATTGTGTAGCTTTCCATTAATAAATAATATTGATGATAAGCGCGGTCATTGTGATCAATCAAACTAGGTATTTATCTGGTGGTACGGCAGTGGACGCGCCAAGAGTTCGTCGATCGTATTCGGAATGGTGCCTGTAAACCGTGTGTGATAAATGTAATAATCTTAATGGAAGATTGTATGTTTTTGAAGTTAGCTCATTAATGGAAATAATTGTATTATCGTATTTTTATGGTATACATATTACTTATATTGATATATCATTTATTACAGTTATCTATATAATAATAACTACTACTGTTAAACCATAACTGCGCTGATTTTACTGCAGATATTTCAAGAAAGTAATCAAGTTCGACTATTTAGTGTGTCTAAACCAAAATAAAGTCTAACATAGGTCAAATATAATAATGAGTCATCACAATAAACATATCGTTCTTTTATAATATTTTAACGATTATCTTCTTTGAAACATCCTAATAAAATATAATTGGTTTGAAAAATAATAATCTAAAAAGTAGAGGAAGTCACTTTGCCCATTTTTCTTCACTATCACGGGTGTTAAGTTGATTTCGGTAATAATCAATGTAAAGGAGAAAGATTACATATTTTGTAAATCACAACAAAAGGTACAGTTTGGCATCGTTACAATATTAAGGACTTACGATAAACTAAATATGAAAGCAGACTGTTTAAAAAATCTAGGTTTGTAATTGACGTAAAATCTAAAATTGTTTCCTCAGTACCCGCAAGTGCTCAGATTTTTGGTACTTGAACATAACACTTTACTGCTCAACACCCACGGTAAATAGCATGACAATTTAAACCTTTATTTTAACTCAGCCACGGCAACCAGGCGTTAAAATTTTCAACTAATCTGTCCAAGCATTTTCGCAAGATTGGACATATTTTTAACCATTAGTATCATTCTGAGATCACATACCAATTAAAACCAGTCTAATAGTAAAAATAATAATGCACAGTTTAAACGTCACTACGATGACGAACGAAAACATTAAGAAATAAAAAATTTCTAATAGAAATCATGATCTTATCTTATCTTGTGTGGGGGCCAGTCAGTACAGACCGGTGACACTTCGACCCAGTGGGATCTTTTGTGTCGACTTCCCCAATAACGACTGCCTAGGTGTTCATGGCAGCCGGGACCAACGGCTTAACGTGCTCTCCGAGGCACGGAGCAGGCGATAATTATTGTCAATCAATACGCACATAATTTCAAAAAGTCATATAACTTCCGAAAGTCAGAGGTGCGCGACGTGGGTTCGAACCCGAGACCCTCTGCATTGCAGTCTGTTGGTCTCCCCACTGAGCTATCGCTGCTCTTAAAATCATGATAGTCGTGATTTTAAATTAATATACTAAATAATTAAATTTATAAACATTTTTGTACGTCTGCAAAAAAAATATGTTTATATTTGATTTGGGATCATATTCTTAATGACTGTTTAAAATCTATACAGTTATATTAATGTTATAATAGCATATACGCAATAAAACATTGTAAAAACCATTCCTTGTACTGTAGCATTCCTCTAGTATTCTTACGTCCAAAATACACTTACGCCGTTTACTATAAAAACTAGCGTCTGAAGCGAATAAACACATACACACAAATCACACACGGACAAGATAAGAGAGATTACGTCATTTAGCTGTCATTCATCATCACTAAACTACTATAGGTACACATAATATACATAATAGTTGTATCACAGACCTTAAGTATTTCCACGAAAGGAAAATTTTAGCGAACATATTGCTTTGACTAAGGCATTTCATTGGTAACAGCCGTAGCAGTTCAATCGTAATTAACATTTTAATTGACAATTTTCTGTTTATTATATAACCCAGACTGTATATTTAAGCACTACATATGTATTTACTAGCTCTATTTAGACATTATGATGGCAACCCTATTCGTCTACTGGGCAGAGTAAGTCTAATGAGAATTGCTTAGACGTATGCCAAGAACACTTAGCCTGATTCGGCAAACGAAACCAGGGCACCGTGCTCTGCAACACGCGTAAGCCTACTAAAACTAACAGATAAATATAGGAATTAGAGAACAAGTAGGTAATCATCAGTCTTTAATTTCTTTCTTTGACATATTATCGATGAAACATCTTGTTTCCACGGATACATAGTAATTTCTTATTTTCATTATTGTCAAGATAGAACTCCTAAGAATATAAATGTAGCAGAGTAAGTAAATTGGTTCTCTTATTCATAGACAATCACAGGGCTTTATGAATGGAGGATAATTTGTGTTTAGACAGATTTTTTAGTTTTGACCTACGCATTACGTACAGAGTACCTAGCCTATTTATTTTTGACAAACATGAAATACTCGACGAACAGAATGAAATCGTGGCAGTCAACTAGATGCAACATATAATAAGGTAGATCATGCCAATAATTCAAAGACAAAGACAAAGACATTTATTGCTTAAACTGTGTAGGTACATGAAATGTGTTCTTAAAATTAGATTTCGTTTCAACAGTCTACCCTGTCGGGCATTGCAATAGTATAAATTATATGTAAATTTTAGAAGTATGGACATAATAAGAAATATATATATTTTAAAAGTCCATTGGATCACTTGAAGGCAAAATACTCTTGCATATTGTAGAATGCAGATTTAATTAACCATTTTTTTAAGACAGTTTTAAACAATTTGCCTTCCAATTTTTTAATATCTACAGGTAAATGGTTCAATACCCTAATTGCTGTTATATATGCGCTTTTATAATAGGCTATTTTTTTTGCATTCGGCAAATTTGAATTATACTTAGGTATATTTACTGCGTACATTAGGTTTGGAATTACACTTAAGCTCAAAAGACGTGATGTTATTTTTTACAAATAGACAAAGCTGCAAAATATAAATACCTGTGAGCGTAAGGAAACCCCTTTCATAAAAAACAGTTCGAAGCGATTATATATTGTACATGTTATAGATAATGCGTAAACATCTTTTTTGCAAGACAAATGTAGATTGGATTTCACATGAATTGCCCCAGTATATAATTCCGTAAGTTAACAGAGGATAAACGTAACCAAAGTAAGCTGTTTTAGCAATATTTGGGGAATCTGTTTCAACAAGTATGGACAAAGTGCAATTTAAGTGGTGGTCTATAGTGACCGCAAGAAAGTTTATTTGTTCTACTTCTTCAATCGAGGTATTCGAATGATGTATATTTAATATTGGTGGTTTATACTTATAATTACTAAATTAATGGATTGTAGCCAGCTAGTTACTGTCTCTATCGTATAGTTTATATCAATATTATATTCTTGTTCACTCAAACTGTCATTACTAATAAAAATAGTTGCGTCATCCGCATACATTACGCACAAATGTTTTATTGTGTTTGGGAGATTGTTTACATAAACCAAAAATAATAATGGCCCCAATATGCTGCCCTGCGGTACCCCTAATAGAACATTTTCAAGCTTGATTGCGTAGAAAGTAGCGTCTTGGATTTTTTCTCATAGTGCTCAATAACTGTAGCTTGCTTTCTATTTCTTAAATTAGATTCTATTAAATTATTTGCAACTTCCCTGATGCCGGTGTTTTCTAACTGATGTAAGAGAATTTCGAAATCTACGCAGTCGAATGCTCTAGACATATCTAAGAATAAAGCGGTACACCTTTTCTTTCTATGTATCCCATCCCATATGCTTTCAAAAAGTTTGAAAATTGCTAACACTGTGCTTTTATTTTTTTGGAAGCCAAATTGGTTAGCACTAAGAGTGCTGTGACAGTCGAAAAATTGTACTAATTTTGAAATGAATAACCATTTCAAAAATTTTTTAAAAGCTCGGTATCGGTCTTTAGTTATTTATCTCATGCTTGGATCCTTTTTTATGTATGGGTTTAATTATAGCTACTTTAAGGCTCTCCGGAAATACCCCACCTTCCAACATCAAATTTATGATGTGTACAAGGGCGTCTGCTGTATAATTTATGCTATCCTTTACAATATTTACTGGAATACCATCAATACCACAGCTAGTCTTGTTTTTGAGGTTCCTTGTAATTTTTATGATTTCGCGTTTATCAACAGGGAAAAGAAAAATGGACTTCGAATTTTGAGCAATATCGATCACCTGGCTACGCTTGACTGTAGAATCGTGGTTTTGTGTAATGTACATTTTGTTAAAAGCATTTACTATATCTGAGGGCGATTTTAATTCTGTGTTGTTATGAATGATGTAATCTATGGTAGGTTTTAATGTGTTAATATTTTGAGTTTGTTGTTTTATTAAAGACCAAGTAGCCTTAGTTGTATTATCGCTATTTAATACGTACTTTATATTGGATATCTTTTTAGACTCTTTTAAAACTCGCTTAAAAATGTTACAGTATTTATTATAATTAATTTTGTTGTTTTTGCAATAACTTTTTTTAGATCGTATGTTCATAGTTCTTTTATTTTTGCTAGCTATCACAATGCCTTTGGTTTTCCATTGGTTTTGCTTTTTTATAGGTTATCTTTATTTTGTTTACAGGGAAACATAAGTTGAAAAACATATAAACAAGAAGTCCAATGTCTTACTTTGGGGACCTATCTTTATAAATACAGGGTGTCCCGAAACTTAACAATAACCTGGTACCGGGCGAGAGGCCAAGGTATATCAGTTGTGAAAAAAAAGGAACAGAAATCCATGTCACTTAATCAAGCGATAATAGAAATTTTTCGAATTAGTTGAAATTTGGCACCCGTGGTTGCATTTATAAGTACTGTGATCAGCGCTGAATAGACGTGACATTTTGGACAATTTTGTAGCGGATATTTATAAACAAACATTTAAACGTTGAAAGTTTCTTTGCTCGTTACTATGCACATTTTTTTTTTTTTTTTTATGGTTTAAGTTGGCAAACGAGCAGACGGATCACCTGATGGTAAGCGATTACCGCCGCCCATGGACACCCGCAACCCCAAAAGAGTTACAAGTGCGTTGCCAGCCCTTTAAAAAGGAATGAAGGAGGGAAAAGACAAAGGAAAGGATAGGAAAAGGATCGGGGTAACTGGGCCTCCGGCTCTCTCACTCACCAATACGAAACGCAACAGTACGGGTACCGTTACTTCACGCCGGTATTCTGTGAGAGGGTAGTACTGCCCGGTCGATCCGGCCCATTCGTGCTGAAACCAGCGAGGATCTACTAATAACATTTATTTGATAGCTGTTACTATTTTAGAGATTTGACAAAGACATCGACATTTTTGTAACTATTTTTGAAGTTATTGCGGTTATCGAGAAAAACCCATAGAAACCATAGAAATGCAATATCTTTTTCAGGTACATGATTTACGAATAAGTAAAATGTCTTCTCTTGAGAAAAGTGCTTAGCTATAACCTTGCCAAAAACTACATAAAAACACCGTTAATTAAAACACAATTAACGTTTTTACCAAATATGAAAATGATTTTTGAGGGACTTTTTTTAAATTAGCGCATTTTCTTTGTAATAGAAATAATTAACATAATAATAACACATTTGAATATAAAATATCAGCTCATAAAAATAAAGGGGTGACGAGATATGAATTTCCAATTTTTGTCCAGGGTTGTCACTAACTTTTCTATGACTCTTTAATTATCATATTAATTTATTCTGCTCATCAATAGCATCGTAAATTACGGTATACTACATTACTTAAATCATAATATCACATTCACTAAATCACTCATAACATTTTAAAACACGATGCTCCGGTGTAAAAATCCACAATATTAATATAAAATTAAGAAAATTAGTAAAAATAAATTTTAAATTTTAAAATAAACACTATTTTTGACTCTGTTAAAATTTGTGATACGCAGTAAAGTTGCGGAAGAAAAATCTATGAAGTACATGTGTAGTATTGGGAAACCTGGAATAGTACATAGGCTACTATTTATCCTGTAAAAATTGATGGTTCCCGTGGGTTAACAAGTATAGTGGTCCAAGCGGGCGAAGCCGCGGGCGGTCGCTAGTGTCTTATGTAGCAGACAGAAGGTATTACCTCACAAAAACATTATCTAATTAATGAACCTTAACCGTCACCGTTCACGAAATTTTAATACATGGTGCGCAAACTATAGATTTTTTTCTATACCTATTGAAATGCTCTCAGAACAAGCAGGGAATCACACTCACAAATTTCACCGTCAAACAACTGTCCTTTACTTGTTTCACTGAGCTTTAGAGTCTTCTGACCCTCTTTTGTCGACTATGTCAATAGGTAATAGACAAAAGAAAAAGGAGGCGTATAATTCCGGAAAAAGTACTGCACCTTTTAAAACCAACAATGGATAACGTACTCATCCAATGACGATGTCAACATCGTATTATCATCAGACGAAAAAATGATATATTGCGATGCTGATGACATCAACAAATTATTTTTTTTTATTGTTGAATTTGGACAACCCTGTTTCCATAGAAATATATAAAATACTTAAGAAAGCTTTTTCACCCTACCCCTTCAATTGCCATGTGTAATTTTTTAGGACATAGCATGCAACAATATTGTACTTATTTATTACAAAGAATAAAATGCGCAACTAACAAGGGTAAATTAAAAATCAATAAAAGTGAAAATTAGTATATCTGTAATATTTGGTAAACTATTAAAGCTACATTTCCTAAATTGATTATATGAATAGATAGTCCAATGTTACGTTATTTAAAATACTAAAATATACAAAACTAGTTATATTTTAGGAGAAAAATAATTAAGTTTTCTTACAGGTCATTGAACTATGACAAAAAAACATTTATTTAAAAGTATACATAACTTTACTATAGGAACTTTTACCAATTGATTACCATTACAAGCTGAAGCTGAATTACAGACTGTGGTGTGTACTCATAAAAGTACGAATACTTATGTATTTATTCCTAGAACGAAACGCAACATGCCCTATATGGTGCATGTTACATTTGCATGCATGAATTAAATAAGATAATGCGATATATATATGTATATGACACTATTTTATTTTATTCATGAATACCATATGCATTTCATCTAAAAGTTTTATGTTTTAAATAAGAACTGTATGCAAGTTAATATAGTACCACATTGTATAAGGCCATAATATGAACACGTCCATCAAGGACGGTATCGCTAATGCTAAAGAACAGGAACATCATTTAATCGTAATAAGACATAAGATAAGAACGTCTACTTCGTGATAATTAGCAGGATAAACACCTATCCGCCTACCGAACCCATGCCGTTTACCGCGCCGCGTCTCAATATGCCCAAAGTCGTGGCAAGGCCGTAAAATGTATATTTATTTGAGTGCTTCAGTCAACACGCGATAATAAGAAATGCCGATGTCAAGTTAATGTGAATACTGACATATTTATACTGACTCAGTGTAACGTATAATTATTAAGAATACATTTTTAAACAACTCTTTTCAATTTCTCTTACACGTTACAATAGGATTGTTATTTCTATTGGTATTTCTCATACCGTACAGTTTTTTTTAAACACGCCTTTTAATAAGCTGAATTATGTACGTACATTATACGTCCGTTAACGGCGTAATTAAGCAGGCATATATTGCTATTTGCTCTTAGGAACAAAAGCCTAAGATCCTTTTTTGACAAGTATACTTTAGCTTGAAATCATTCAGGTTACAGATTAAGCTTAGTTGAACAATAAAGTTCATAATTAAAATTACTTCTCATTAATAGTTGTAAAGGCTTAACAGCCTGCACACAGATATTTGGAAAGGCACGGCCGTATTCTTTATAATATGTATAACTATTAATCGACAGCTCTGGTAATTTTCGATGTATATCTGCAAGGTTTTTAAAAAAAGCTACCATGTTCTAATGCTTTCTGGACACACTTCTGAGTCTCCATAAATGTATTTGTACAATAACAAAGGACGGACGAATTCAATAACAGTTACTAAAATCCAAATTGTCTTACCGAATAGCTAACGCACTCATTTTTAAATAGCTTCCGCTCTCGTGGTATGTCATTAAGACAGCCTATATTATTCGGGGACAGCGGTAGCTTTATAGGAATATAACAATTTTTACATTCGAATGTTTCGGATTATGACCCTACGTACAAACATACACAGGTTATCTCACAATAATTATTAGTATATGTATATGTATCACATAATGCAAACCAATACATATAATACGTATACCGAGCAGACTGCCTTGATGGCGCAGCTGTATTGAATGCTGCTGCGTGTGAGATCTCATTCAATCCCGGATAGCGTTAAATTAACTTTGTCAGTCATAAGATTGTTAGTAATAGCATGAAGCTTACAACTGTCATGTCAAATGGCAATAGGCTCACGCCCTCTAACGTGGGACCTAAAAAACATAACTGCTGAGGTGTAATACAACCTTTGTGTAACCGTGCGGGAAAATAAGCGTGAGACTATGTATCGTATGTAATTTACTACTAAGAGGTTACATGTACACTCAAGAATATGTTTTTTATTACAACACCGCTCATAGAAAATCTTGTTACCATGGACTTTTAGTGTGTGTATCCTAAAAATACATACCTACTAATTGGTAAGTAAATAACAAACATCATCTGAACAATATCATTATGCTTCATTAGTATGCATTTATTACATACATTAAACATATTACAATACATAACAATTTGTTTGCATGCATAAATCATTAAATGACTTGATTGTACTCAGCGTCGTAATGCGGCTCCGCTATGTTAAGACCTATAGGAAATGCGTTTACGAAGGTACGAAGGAGCTAGAGATGGTTTGAGAGGACTGTGTCGTGACGAATGGTGGTATTTAAATAAGCCTTATAATATTCGATAAAACAGGCCTTGGTTAGCACATTTACGATATGCATTCTTCATTTCCTGTTAAAAATAATACTGTTTGCCAATACACCACTGGTAAGCACATGCAGTGTTGTTAATAGACGCCCAATACCGCAATATTATATGTTTTTACCAGTAAACTCGTAGCAACAAAAACTATCTCCATACCAAATCGCAATGTAATCGGTGCAGCGTGCATCGGTTTAACCGTGAAAACGTAACAATCACACAGAGTTACCTTCGCATTCATAATAGTAGTATAAAAGAATATAATTGTATTGATGTTTGTGTAAAATTATCTACATACTTGTTACTATCCTTGCAATTTATTAACGTTCAAGTCTCTGATAGAACCTACTGCATTAAGTCAAACTCAGAGTTGATCGTTTTGTAATTACGAGTGCCATCTAATCGTTTGAGCTCTAACTTAAAAAATTTAGGCGAGTTATATGTTAGTAGGTATGTGGATCATTAAATGTATTAGACGTTGTTTAATTTCCTAACAAGGAAATGAGCATACTTATCTAAAATATAAGTGTGTAATTAATGAATATTAGAAACACAACACATAAAAAGTAAACATAATGCACTCGCATCACTGCTCGCGTTAATACTCGTCAAATGTACGAATGGTCTATAAAATATTATCAAGTTGTTAACGAGTATACTAGCATTAGCAGCTAGCTAACGAGGTGTTTCTTTAAAAAATTGTATATTATACATTTCTCTGCCAGTTTTAACTGATGAACGAAACAGTTAATTGCCTACAATATTCCAGTTGTAGTAGTAACAGATTTACCCACGTTCAAAACTGGTTTAGACTGGAGTATTAGAACCTTTTTTTTTAAATTAAATTTGTTTATTCACTTTTTTGGCATAAATTACAAAATTCAAATTTCCTCGCCAAGCTACACAGCTTGTTGGCGAGAATACGCACGTTAGCAATATTCTTTATAGCTTTATTACTAAATAAAGCGAAATTCAAGCGTCGACTGCACCGTGGGAGTGAACCTCAATTATCCTAGTATCACCTTCGCCGAGCAGTAGACACTTGAGTTTCGATTTTAACAAGTTTTTACTTATTTTAAGTTCTGTTCTTAACATTTCTATATTATTAAATATTTTAGAGATTAGATATTCATTCTTGTGCAGTTATTGAAAATATTGTTTTGTGATGACATGAATTACGTATCAATGCATCGTAGCTCGAAACCTCTGTGCCAACTACGTGCGGATTCCCTCAAAGTCTCAATAATTTATTTATAAAATTGGAACTTACTGAGTGGGTATATATTAATGTTACACCCAGTGTCATCTCTGGGCATTGTGGGGAAGACTCGGCAGTTCCGTCTAATAATTTATTACAGCGCCATCTATTTACGTCTTACGGAACTACTTCGTCGGTACGAGAAGAGTAGAGAGAACGCTAGCACATTCTCGAATCTTCGTACTGTTACGTACCGTGTATGACGTTTCTAGAAAACTCCGGAAACGCTTTAACCGCGTATAAAAGGGGAAGGCCAGCACTCGCCGAGTCAGTTTACAATCGTAAGTGGTGAAGTATACATCAGAGCGAACGGAAGCGAAAATACTACAGAGGTTGAAGCAGTTACAGTGGAAGTAGTATAGTGTGTGTTATGTTTTAATTTAATTCTGTGCTAGAATAAAACGTTTCAGTCGGTAATATTGTTTTACATTCTTATCCTTCGAACCCAGCACGTAACATTAATTTAACTTTGCGAGGCTAGTAGTATTGTGAACCCTGGTATAATATTGCGCATAGTTTAATCGGTCGTAGGAGCCAGGATTTTGAATGGATTTAAGTGTTATGAGGTTTTCCTGATAGGAATATACTAATCAGTAGTTTAGAGGTTGAAATAAGCCCGATAGACGGAAAGGTCAATAAATGTAGCTGGCGCAATGTAATTGTAATACACATCAGTTATCCAGCAAAATATATACGTGCTAAGTTAATGTTATGTTTTATATGAAATTTAAAACACAAAACACAACAATAATAGACCTAACGGAAACTAACGGTACAACGTTTTAATAGAGCTATGTAATAATATTACAAAACTTCACATACATTTTGTATTGAGTCCTTTTAGACATAATATGCTAAGTACCTATTAAGTGTGTACAACCTGAAATCACTTTATAGTCTCTAATCTTAAACTTGAATATCGAACGAAAAATGAAAGTTGAATTACTATATTCTGTTATATAGGTTAATTTACAAGATTACAATTGAAATTAAATACTTTATACGGATTTTGTCGCGTTGTTTAGTTTACTTTAAAGCACTGTTATAAAATAATTTTGAAAACTCTAACACTATTATTATTGAACTTTACTACTATTTAAGCTATATATTTTTAATTAAAACTATTTATATTTAAGTTTACACTTTGCCCCGACGTTTCGGTTGCTTTACAGCAGCCATGTTCACGGAGAGACTAAGATGGTAGTTGTCCCAACGTTCTGAAGTGTACCTAGTTATTTTAAAGTACCCGAACATAACTTAATATTTGATGTTTCTATTTACGCAAAATGAGCTTAAAGTATCATGAAGTCTAGCTGTGTTTTGTTTCTTCTTGGGTTTGATTATTTGAATGACTGGATCCCAAGCTGGTAGTACATTCCAACCATCCTCTCTATTGAAATTAGGATGTTTTTTAATTATTATAGATTATGCCAGACATTGTAGATTTTTAATTATGTCTGATAGTCTAAGACTTGACAGGTTAATATTGATAGTTATTCGGATAACACTGATTCATATTGAAATACATTCATTGTTTATTGATAGTGTGTTAGAAATACGTTTTAACAAATGTAGTCTATTCAAAGCCTGGCGTAACAGTCGAAAAGAGGGTTGTCACGTTTCTGATAGGTATGTATCTAATTCAAATTCAAATCTTTATTGCTTTGCCACAATGTAGTAGGTATATAATAGATGGTAGACTTATAGCTCAGAATCAATTGTGGACCCTACTGGGCACAGCATACTAAATATAATAGGAGAGAGGAAAACGGTTTGTCCCTTTATATTTGGGAAATTATAAGTCTAGCCACAAAATTGTTTATTGGACACGTGATTAAACTTCTAATTTTATAACTAAGCAACGGGAAAATAACATAGCCTCTAATAAACTGATTCGTCTTTTTTACAACGCCAACTAAATATTGTATAGAAAGCGTCAAGTAAAGATCATCAATAATTGTGACATGTCCTTCTTATTTATACATTGCCATCTAATTTACTAACTCGGCCACGGATTTTACATCTCGTCAACATTTTACGTTTTACAGCTTCAACGCAATGTCCTCAAAAAAATATAATTCAAGCTTCTACAAAAAGCATCATTTATTATAACTTACCATGTAAAATAATATATCATATTCTTTTATTGTGAAAATAGCCACTGCACGATTTGGCGCGAGTACGCGAGACGACAGCGACCGGCCATTTGCACCAATCAGAGACCGCCATTCATGTAACGACGAGTTGAGTTGATCACGTGTTATTGTTTATTGTCATTCGTGCGTTCGTATTGTAATTGTTTTCGTTATAATTAAATTAAAATTTTCGATGAGTATTAATTAGTTATGACGTCTAAAAGTGAAAATGAAATACCACTGTACTGTTCTGACGAGGAATTGCAAGAAGAAGGTCAGTTGTTGAAAAAAAAGCGAGGTGAATCTAAGAACTGGATATTTGTAAAGAAATTTTCGTGTGTAAGTTTTGCCGAAGAAGCCGTGAGAGCAGAAAAGACGTGGGCAGTACGCACTACACATATTTCCATAGAAGGAAAAAAACGATTTTATAGATGCAACAAAGTACCACGTAAAGGAGTACAGTGTGCTGCAGAAATATATTTGCTATTTGAGGCGGATACAGAGGCAGTGTTACTTTATAGCACAGATTGCGAGCATAATCACGATTCTGTTAAGAAAAACTATCACTATGGTATTTGCGACGAAACAAAATCTTAAATTAATAAACTGTATGACCTCCACCTAAAGCCGAAATCAATCTTGGAGAATTTGAAGAAAAACTCTGAACTTAAAATACCTACAAAACAGCAGCTTTATAAATATTTAGCAGATCGCCGGCGTATCAAATATGGACCATCCACAATTTCTTTAGGAGAGCTGGAAAAATGGATTGTTAATCATACAAATGTTCCAGACAACAAGAACGTCTTTGTGATAGCCTATTATATTTTAGAAAGTGATCCACCTAGTTTTCGCGTCGTATTACTTACTAAGAATTTGTTGAAACAATGTATTTCTGCTGACATGCTGCATGCAGATGCCACATATAAATTGATTTGGCAGGGGTATCCTGTATTGATAGTAGGAACAACCGATAAAAACAGAAAATTTCACCCCATTTGCTTGACAGTATCTACAAATGAATGTAAGGCCGATTTTAAAACAATGTTTCTAGGAGTAAAGAGCAATATTTTGTCAATTTTTTCTCATACTTATGAACCGAAGATCCTAGTTTGCGACGCGGCAAAAAATATACAGAATGCATTTCGTGATGTGTTTGGAAAAGAAACTAATGTGAAAATGTGCTGGGCTCACGCTAAGAAGAAGATTTGCACTAAATTGGACCAAACAACGGAGAAGAATTTTCGAAAACATATATTGGAAGACATTGATGCATTGCAATCAGCTACGTCCCTTGAAGTGTTTTCTGCTGCTTCAAAGTTGTTCTTGAAGAAATGGAAAGACCAAAAAGCATTCCTAAAATGTTTTAAAAAAGAATGGCTTATAAAAAACCCAAATTGGTATTTGGGTGCAGCACCAATATCACCAGCGACGAACAACGCACTCGAGTCTTTTAATAGAGTTATAAAAGACCACAACACTCTCCGCGAGCGTATACCGTTGGCCCGTTTCCTTGTGGTTAAGACGAAATTGTTAATAACTGGTCAGTACAAGCAACAGAAGAAAAATTTGCGACACAACCTGAATTGCAGTTATCAGATTGGACAACAGGATATCAATGGGCGAAAACTGATACCAAAATTAGAGTTGTACATTCAACACCAGCCAGCACCACATATTTAATTCCAGGCAACAACTCATTCAAAATTAATCAAGGTGAGAAGACTTTCAGGTGTTTTGACGAATACAAAAAAGTGTTTTTTTCATCTTGGAACGTAATACTACCGAACAATCAGACCGAGTGGATTACTGGTTGCTGTGATTGTCCAGACTTTTATCGCAAGTACAGCTGCAAGCATTTGATAGGCCTTGCAATCAGACTGAAATACGTGACGCCTCCATT
Organism: Catocala nupta; assembly: GCA_963675205.1. Classification (NCBI taxonomy): domain Eukaryota; kingdom Metazoa; phylum Arthropoda; class Insecta; order Lepidoptera; family Erebidae; genus Catocala; species Catocala nupta. The sequence continues at coordinate 34,405,811 of OY776078.1, forward strand.
AGAGGCAAAGTCACAACCACTTGGATTAAAAAGAAAGCGTGGAAGGCCAACAAAAGCGCGAGCTGCGTTAATAATCCAATAATGGTTTAATTTTCTTTTTTGATTAGGTACCGACCTACATTCTTTTTATATGTTCCTATTATTTACTATAAGTCAAATGATGGTAATTCAATAAACAAATTGATTTTTCAAAAATAAAGACTTTTATTTTGTCTCTCCTCAATAGCTTCTGGTAATATTAGTGGCCAATATACTAACATTTAATGTCAATTTTGCCAAAATTTTGACGTTCAATTAATATGGGATGAGTTACATTTTAAACGTACTGAGTTAAAAAATTAGAAGCTAAATAAATATATTTTTTGATGTCACTTAATAGTATTTTAGAATTTCGCTGTTAGAATGCATGTTATAAATTTAGATGCTAAAAAATAACCATCATGCTGAATTGTATTTAGAGTGGTTTACATAGAAGATAACTAGTGGCTAAGATAGTATTATTTAGATGCTCGTTAATTGTGGCTGACTTAGTAATTTAGAAGGCAACATACATTTTTGGAGGCGAATAATGATATTAAGAAGAAGCCAGTTTAATTAGCACCCTTTATATTTTTATTACTATAATAAATTATTATTAAAATTATATATGCTATTTATTAGTGTTTCAAAAAATTTTTACATGCTTTTATTTATTTATATTATTAAAGTCATTGCACCATATCATAATTTTCTTGGGGTATATAGTATGTACCTACTTAATATATTTAATTATTGCCTTATTTATTGATTACATTTAATATGATTCTCTAAACTAATTTTATTTATTGTTATAAATTATAATATTTGGAATAGCTTATTATTGCGCTGTTTAGATATATACTGTAATGCCAAGTATTAGAATAGTTAGAAATAATATATTATTATGTAGATATACCTACATTATATATTACCTACTTTGTTGATAGTAGGGTATCGGCATTTTATAGACTGAAATTAATTTATATGTGAGTAAAAGATCAACACATTCGAATACGGGATAGGTTTTCGAATGATCCTATTAAGCGGTAACAATAGCGATCTTTAGATTGTGTGGTGTGTAGTATGTATAATTTAATATTGGACGTATGAAATCTCAAGACATTTTGTTATACGTTTCGGCTTGATCTGCTTTATGAATTTTATATACCTTACGAAGTATCACCTATTTAAGAAATTTCTCGACTCGGCGATCGAATGTTACTTTTGGCAGTAATTGAAACCGAAAATTCATACCAGACAGTCAATGAGTAATGTAGACTGACACAATGGAGTAAAGTCCCTAATTAATCAAATTGTTTGCATGTACAATTGTACCTATAACTTAAGAAAAAACCGGGTGTTTGGTAACTAAGCGTTATTTATAAGCATTATATAAGAAACTGAACATATTATCATTATAAATTAATGTTGTATAGCAGTTCAGCAATATCGAAGAATTTATCGTTTTAGTAGTTGGGTAATACTAGCACAACAAATTTATGTATAAAACCTATTTATGGTTAAGTATACATAATTACGTTGCTTACCGTCCTAGAGCCCGACATGGAAATAGACTTCTTTATTAAAATCGATTAGATGACTCTCAAGACTCGAACTCTCGATTAAACGCAGACACTTGTACTTACAAATAATTAAGACGTCATTAAAGTGTCATCAAGATGCCGTTTTACGCACAAAGGCATATTGTTGTTACAACTAAATTGTTATACCTAGAACAGAGGAAAGCATTCATCAATGCAAGATAGAACAATAAAGTAGGTACGTGTTCTTCTATCACTACTAGGATACTTCTGTAAAACGAATGGGTCTGAAAATCCGATAATAATAATAAACACTTTACAATGTAATGGCTATCTGTAGTAGGTATCAACAACATTTTATTAATAAACCTAAGTGTAAACCATGCATGATATTTTAAATGAATGGGTGAACATTACATACTGATATAAAATTTCAAAGAAGTGATTGCAAATGTTTAACGTACACAAGGTAATATTCCCAACAGTGATCTTATTAACACATAACCGACACATTAGACTAACTTACGATAAAATTAAAATGAATGGCGCCTGAACGAGATAGCTAGTGCCAAATCTTTACGACATCATTTTCTATAAATAGACGAACAGATCGTAAACATTTCACAACGACCAGTAGGTACTCTACAATAATAATAAACTAAAGTATTTGTTTGCGTTAAAAGAAATGAGATTATCACTGTACTTGTGTGTAACATTTATAAAAACACAAAGCGATCGTCTGCATTGTTTTCTTCCGGAGTGTAATGATAATAAATCCGCAAAACATTCGTATATCAGACGTATGACGATGTTGGTCGCTGTGAGAAAAGTTACATAGGTATTTACTAATTAATGTATGGCACCCTTATATATCTCGCCCCTATCCAGACTAAAAGAGTGATGTTGTCAGACGAGGGGTGCCATGCGCTTATGACCTTGATCTGCAGTGACAAGACCTATCCGTAAATTTATATTTATTACATTGAATGTAAGAGTAAAATACATTAAGGCCTCCAAGCGTAATGAATAATAATAATTCAAATAACGAAGCTTGATAGACCTCAATTTAATGTCATTACGGTTTTTTGTGCAGCGCTGTCACATTTTTCTCGTGATAATTTTTTTATTTTTTATTCTTTTGTACACTAATAGTAGCTTAAAACAAAATTATATCAATGTTATTATGAAGTGTTACAAGTGCTGCGTTTTTTACAAAATCTACTTAGGTGTTTCTGGTAAACAAACAACAAATGGTGAGCGTCTCATTCATGGCCAAGATTGTTGTGTAAACATGATATTGAATTCTTATTGGATTCAGCGTTACAGGTACGTTTTGATAAAACTGCTATACGCTTGAGAATTGGAGATACTAAAGTAAGTTAAAGTAAGTATCTAATCGACATCTAACCTAAAAAATAAATGCGAATGTTATCTTAAAACAATGCATAGCCGCCGGATACCGGTTAATTGTGCAGATTATGTAGTTTACGACCATAAATTTTTTTTTTTGTTTTTGGTCGATGTTCACATCCCAACGAATGAATGAACGAATTTATAAACGTCTTCTAACGGTTTTCCTGCTATCTTGTAAGTGCAAGTCAGAATTCAAATTTTCTTTTGCAATTCCATTCTGAGAACAGTGATAGCTACTTTTTAAGTTGAAATGGGGAAAAGGACAGGTAAAGATGCAAACTATCTCAGAGATAAAATAAGAAAGCTGGAAGGCAAACTAAGGAAACTGCCTCAAGATTCAGAAGAAGAATCACCATGCTGTCCATCATCACAGCAGTATACGCCGCCGCTGTCGGCAACTCAGACCATTGACATTGAGGAATCCCCATCAGTCATTATTAATGAAGCAGAAGCTAATACTTATACAGGTGCGTAATACCTAATTGATTAATAGAAACTTCAAACGCCTGGACCGTGTATGTATGAACACATATTTTGACATCAAGCGCTATCACTAGTGGATAGACAGTGTCTCACTATCTAACAAATCTAAAACAAAGAGCAGGCGCTATCACCTTGCGGTTAGACAATGCTCCTAGACATAATGTTGTGTAACATATCAGTTATTGAAGCGCTATCACTGAGTGGATAGTCATTTCACTCCTTTTCATAATGAAGTAACTTTTTCCAGAAAATGACCAACTTCCTGAAGAGTTTTTACTGGCACTGGGAAAAGAGGGAGAGGAGAAAGAAGTGTTTGGCGATCCAATCCGATCGGAATTGGCCCTTCGCTGGACAAAAATCATGTCAGAAGGGCTGGGTAAGGATGCCCGAGACAAATTAATTGATAAGTACCCTATTCCATCCAACTTCCCTAATGCAGTTGCGCCTGTATTTAATGCAGAATTATGGGCTACCCTCTCAGAATCATCTGTTAAGAGAGACAAAAGGATAATTAATAGACAGAATCTTACTGGAAAATTAACGACATGCTTGGGTCAATCCCTAACAAACATACTGAAGGGCGACATAAACAGCAAAAAGCTTATCGAGGAGATCAACGACGCTGCTAAAATAGCATCAGAAATCCACCATCAAGACTCAGCCTCCAGAAATTTTTTGCCTTATCAGGAGCCAGTAAAATTATCCAGGAAGCAGTTAAAAACACAAAGATCGATACTTTTCTATTCGGTACAAACTGTGCAGATAAAATAAAAGCTGCACAGTCTATACAAAGAACAAGTACACAGATCGTAGAAATCAGGAAGACAAAATCAACTGCATCAAGAATGACAAATGGTTCTGCGGTCGGCCCCTCCATTTTGAACTGGGGGGGCCGACCGCAGAACCATCAGCCACAATAACAGCAAGCTCGTGGTGGGCAATTTCAACAGAACTCTTACAAGAAACAACCTCGATTCGATCGATCTCGCAAGACCAGAACAGGTCAGCACAGACCTCGCCCTCCAATCAAGTCCAACCCCAGGCACTACCTACACCGCCAGCTAACCCTAGCTGCAGGACTGCTGTCAGCCAAGCATTTATAAGACGTGGAACGTCACACTCAGCACTAAATGTGATGGTAAACTCACTCTCAATAAACACATTCAGACAGTATGATTCATCTCTAAAATTATGGTGGATGTTTTGCAGAGAGCACAATTTAGATACTTATCAGGCATCTATTCCATACATTTTGAATTTTTTAACAAAGTGCTATCAAAATGGGGCATCATATGGAACAATTAACACTACCCGGTCTGCACTATCCCTCCTGATGGGACCCAAAATCGGATCGGATGACAGGATAAAACGGTTGATTAAAGGAATATTTCGGTCAAGACCACCAATGATGAAGTATGACAGAACATGAGATCCAGGAATAGTATTTAATCATCTAACGGGGTGCTATCCAAATGAAGAGGTAACACTTGAAAAATTAACCAGAATATTGGTTACTATACTGGCATTAACTACTGGTCATCGTGTTCAAACTTTGTCAATGATAAAGATATCAAATATGAAATTCACTGACAGTGGTGTAGAAATATACATACCTGATATAATAAAAACATCCAGAAGAGGTAACATACAACCAATGTTCCACTTGAAAGCTTTCATACAGAAAAAATAAATTTGTCCTGTCAACACCATTAAATCTTATATAGATCAGACATGTTCTATAAGAAAGAGTATAGATGAGTTAATTCTTACATTCAAGAAACCTTATAAAAATGCATCAACCCAGAGTATAAGCCACTGGATCAAGCTGACGTTGAAAGAAGCAAGAATTGATATCACCATCTTCACAGCACATAGCACCAGACATGCGTCAGCGTCTGCGGCAAACAGATCTGACGTCAGTATTGATGTAATTAGAAAGGCTGCAGGGTGGTCTCAAAGTCATCTTTGCCAGGCATTATAATAGACCTTCGGACAAGGAGGACAAGGAGCTTCGTATAATTAAGATAGAACTTCACTTAAGGTAAGTTCGTTTAATCTTATAATAATGTTATATTTATAGACAGGTTTAAATCAGATTGTTGAGTCTTTATCTAAACAAACTTATGTGATACACACTTGTCTTTGTATTTGGAATATAATACAGTGCAATCTGAACGTAATCTTGTAAGAATTATGCTGATAACAAATAATAATAAACGGGTAATTAAAGTAAGTAATTATATCTTATCATTCATGCTTATAAATAAAACTGAAGTGTCTATCTTCGCTTATGAAATTAACGCATGAGCGGCTAGATTCGAACGCAAGTAAGGACGTGATTTATGATCTGAAAGCACAACCATTAGAAAGATTCTTAACGTAATTCAGCAATATATTATGACTTTCTTATCGTTTCGATTTGAAAGAATTACATGTGTAAGTAAGTATTAGAAATAACAAGGCCTTATTCTATGTAAATAGTAGCCTAATATACTAATGTATGTGATCTAGGTTTCTCTGTATTTAATTTAAATGTGGCAGTAGGAAGATTAATATAAAATCGTACGTTAAAGAATTAATAAAGCGTAAATACTTTAATATGCAATGCTTCATTTAACATATTTAGTACCTACTTATTGCAAGCCTGTTCTAGATCCATTAACGAGTTGACGTCAAACTTATCTAGGGCCATATTCTTGTCCAGTCGAAACGCGTGCGATAAGACTGCTACATTTACAGTTAATACGGACCTTTCGCAACTTATCGCAAATTATGAATCCGCCTACAGCTATGTACCTATCGTAACAAAGCCAAGGCGAGGCAAATTAAAAACTCGATGCTACGAGCAAATGATAACGTACATAACAACCGCATCGCGATCGGCGTCGCGCGGTATAGATCCGGCTAATCGCTTGTGATGCCCACACACCTTACGTCACATGGGTCTTCACACTAGGTACTTTAAACCAACGCATAAGTATCATTCATGCTGACAAATACGCTTGTTAAGACTCACGCTGTCGTGTACATCGTTTTGTTAACGCGTTTGTATTACCGTAGTCAACTAAATTGTCTTAGATGTGATACAAAACAATGCCAAGAAAATGTGTGATATTTTAGAAAAGCTGATATTTGTAGGAATTTATCTTTCTGGTACATACGCACGTTTAAACTTCACTTACTACCTTCGAAATTACACTAATGGCAAAATGATAAATAGGTACGATTAAATATAATCAACTATATAGCTCTAGTGTTATAAATATAAACAATTCGGATTAGGCTGGGCAATATTAATTAGGTGCTATTAATAATTAGTGGTTTGTAATGTGCAGCGACCACACAGCTGTGTGGTCGCTGGTAATGTGTAATGCATGATCTTATAACTACATATTAGTATGTATTATACATATTAGTATGCCTGTAGCTGTTCTAATTAAACTGAATACATAAGTAATATATTACAACGCAATTAAACTTACAAATGATATCCTTCTGCGTTGCAAATATTAACAGGCAATCCATTATAACGAAATAAACGTGAAAGCAAATTTACTTATTTGTACGTTTTTACTGAACCGATTGGATGAGTTATTGTGGTATGAAAATGAATCGAACACCGAGGAAATCGTAATATAATAGCCTACTTTTTAAGAAGTGCGAATAGAGTCACGGACTCCAAGATAACATAGGTACCTAAAGAAATGCATTTTTAAGATGACACAATAGGTCCAAGTTTTATTATCAATCGGTCTTTAGTTAGGTGCTGCCATAACAATATAAACTAGCGGTCGCCTAGTGGTTAAAATTCGACCATAATTAATATAATTTCTAAGTTTGATCTTTATTAAGGTTTTATTGTCTATAACTATACCCTTATTACACCCATTTCATTTAGATTTTGCCAAGGCTATACACGTTAAAATACCTACCTTTCTTAAACATTTAAACAAACTAGCGGTCGCCTAGTGGTCGAAACGCGACCATAATAGATTTAAATTTTAAGTTTGATAATTATTAAGGTTTTATTGTCCAGACCTACACCCTTATAATCACATTTCATTTAGATTTCGATTTATACAGGTTAATTTACATATCTTTGTCAGAAAAAATATTATATTGAAACCTATATATAACCATAGTTATGAAGAATCAGCCGAACAATGCTGAAATTCTACGAACGCAATTCGACTGCGTATGTCAAATGCATGTTTGTGTGCGTGTATGTAGTGTTTTTTAATTAATTTACTCTATTTCTAATGCATATTTTACATAAATATTAGGATTCACCCCTCCTTCTCCATATAAAATTTAACTATGCCAAATCATACTCCTCCGCCCGCGCAATTTTCGTAAAAAGTATACAAAGTTTTTGCTTCACTTATTAATATATAGATAATAATAGGTACTTCATGTCTTTAATAATATGATAAAGAGGAAATATTAGATTTATCGTTTGTTTGTCTGTAAGGACTTAAAAAAAATACCGATTTACAAAAAATATATCGTCATTAGAAAGCTATACATATTATCACCGAGTTACATATTTTATGAGCGTAGTCGCGAGCAAAAGCTAAACTATAACACTGCATTATCAAATACCTCAATACGACAATCAGAACATTTTCTTTGTCTTTAGCGGCTGGCCGTGGGAATAACCCAATAACCAAAGCCGTTAGGTTTTTGAATTTGGCTTGTCTTGGTGAGCTGGTCGAAAGGTACACGCTAAGGCTATATATCCAAGCATGTAGCTTAAAGTTATATCTAACATGTCTAACTCCAAATCAGATCAAGCGTCTCATTTTCAAGGACGTTACTACAGGGCAACTCTATCGATCTCTACCAAGAGGTCCGATGAAACCCGCAAATGTCAAACCGCTCGCACACATTAGTGGTACTCACAGCTACGTTTATGGCAAACTTTCTAGGCCCGTAGTTTGTATCCACTAGGTGAGTTTGCGAGTATTACTGACACGTGCTGCATTTTATCAAGTGTCGATTTATACCGGTTCATTGATTATCTGTTCTTATAACGCAAATTTATTAGGTTCCATGTTTAAAAATAGTCAAACGCTTACCACGGTAAGTCTATGGCCGTACTTAATAGCGCAACTGTGATATCACGTTGGTAGGTACCTCATATAACTTCATATTAAAACTCTCTAAAGGCCTCTGCATATTTGACCCATGTCACGGCGCAAGTACCTACAACCCATATACTCAAGTATTTATCATAATAGAGATGTTAAGGCAATACCCGTGACTTAGAAACAAGTATGAAAATTATACAAATAAATTTTTCAAATCTCTTGTTTAGAAAGTAATAATAAAGCTGTTGCTCCATAGCAATAATCGATGCGACCAGAGCCGTAAACATAAGGTAGCATCTTTATAACTTTTACCGAAAAGAAAACCCGAACAATCGTAACGTTACCCGATCAATAACAGCCAATTAGGGTTGAAGGTACAGTTTGTTAGATTCAACATAATAAAAAAGTTGGAAATGAGTAAATACTGTTGTAGTTGAAATAATTGTTCAGTTGTATATAATTGCGATGTCCTTATTCCGCAACATCCTAAAGGACATAACTGATATGCAATGATATTATAAATTAGATGTGTCTCTGCCAAAGTAATGAACGTACAAAATCTGATCCATACAATGTTGTTATTAATAATGTGCTTGTGTTAAAAATTCAATAAATAGGTACGTAGCGCAACTGATAATATCGTGCGATCATTCGAACAATTGTGCTTAGACTGATTTGCAAGGGAATACTTTGAATCAATTTGTTTTGAGACCAATAGAAATCGATCCAATTGGATCTTTTCTGAGTCTTTTTCTTTTCGTGCGCTAATAACATATCTGCTTATTTCTGTATATCATATCATTGTTGCTATGTCTAGTCGGCGACGTCTTATGAGAAATATTTGCTTTGTCTATAATCCGCGACATTCTACTTGAGATAGATAGAGGTATGTTTTTACGCATAGACTACATCAAAAATAAAACTGATTTGAGAATCAGACATAATATGAACTATCATATTAAAAAAAAGGAAAAAACGAAAGAAAACATTTTTTCTTAATTTGTTGCACAGAATTTGGGTTTCTAAAAAGGATACTAGCTTTTCATTTTACTAAAATCAAGAACAATGAAGGAAACACAAAACCTACTATAGGTAAATAATCAGGTAGTCAAAATTATGTCAATAAATGTAGTGACAATGTAAGGTGATCATAATTTGTGATATTAATTACTTTACAATGTCACATCTCATTGTTTTACTATTATAACCAGGGGTCGGAATAGGTAGAGCTTATAAGTACCAAATGACGTAAAACTACCTACGAAATTTTAACATGATATGCCTTTTAAACCTGGGATTGGGGATTAAAAAAAGTTGTATTCTCAAACTTCCGGGATTGACATTATTGTATTATTGTCTTATACAACTCTAAAACGTTACACGTAAATGGCGCAAATGGCGCTTGACGAAATTTTAGTGCTCGCCGCCTGGCGGCTTGATAAAGTTTAATTATTTTCCATTTTATGTGCAAAAAGAGTAGAGAGATGTAAAAATGATACAAAATTGACTGTAAGTACTTATATATTTTTTTAATATAACAGTATCTACAAATCAATGCAATAAAATAACAACAAATCAATCAGAATCTATTTCAACTATGTTAGAAACACTGGTGGAAGCTAAAGGTTCATCGTCCACATCATTTACTAAAGAATTAAAATATACTATCACAATTTTTTCAATGTTTTCTTCTTTTAATTGGTTGCGATACGGGTGCAAGACCCACTTATATGATGAAAATGACCTTGCACCGTCAACCGATGTGAGCGGAGCAAATCTAAGCCATGTTTCGCTAATATTTCTAACGACATCCAAGTCTGGATTTCGACTCATAATTTGTTCAAGTTTTGTTTGTAGTGCATCATCATATCCCGTCCAACTAATGCCTGCTCTAACTTCGTCAAAAACTTCTAAAGCTTTCGTAATAGACAGGTTTTACTTTTGCAAGCTTGCTAGGGCTAACTGAATGATTTTTATGTTTTCTCTATATAAATCAATTGTGTTTGTAAATTTTCATTGTTCATTGCATTTTTTGCTTTTCTAATACAAAGTGTATCCTGGTTGTTTAACATAGTAAATACGTCTTGTATTTTGTCAAAATATTTGGCATAGTAAAATGATGCCTCTAGCCATCTGGTAATAACAGGCTGTGGAGGCAATGGTAATCTGGGTATTTTCTTTCAAAATGTTTACTCTACTTGGAGCCTTAAGAAATGTTTTTTTACATTCGATATTAACGTATCAACATTCTTGTATTGAACTCTTATTTGTTCAGCGAGGCGGTGCAATGCGTGAGCTAAACATATAATGTCAACAACTTTTAAAATTCGCCCATCTAACAATATGTATGCTACACTATCTGTACACATCATTTACTCTAGATTTAAAAGAATTGCCCCACATATTTTGAAAAGTTTCTATAACAAATAGATAAATTGTATTGCCATTTACTTTTTCTAATACTCTACAAGCTATCAAGTGTGACTTGTATGGTTTAAGGGACTTAAAGTCCTGACCATTAAATGCACCATGTATCTACCTAATATATCTGTTGTCTCGTCTAAGGATACCCAAAATTTGATATTTCCTATTTTGGTATATATTTCTTGAATTCTGTTTTTGTATATTTTTCTAAATAAACTTTTCGCAGTAACGATTCGTCAAGTACAGATCTGCCACTGCATTTGCAACATAAATAACATATAACATAAAAAGCTTTTTGAATGCGGTGTTATTGACCTGAAACCAAGGTATGTTACACTAAATTAAAAATTCTATTGAATCAAAATAGAAGTCTTCCATTGGTGATTTTCGAGTTCCTTTATGTATAGCTCCATTAATATGCCGGTCTAAATTGCTTTTTTTGTAGCTTTTACAGAAGTTTCACACTTCGTACAAAATATTGTTCCACTTGCATGGTCGTAGATTAAATCTGAATCGTCTTTGATCCAGTTTTGCACAACGTCTTCCCTTATAGTTGGGTGTTCCATGACGGCACGAACAAAATGGCGGAGTTGCTGGCTTGTCGTGCAAATGGAATACCTATGTAAAACACAAAACAATATCTTGAACACAAAATATTTTAATTTAACCGCAGGTTAAGCGATGTAGCTAGATCAAAGAGAGAAAATCAGCACTAGACTAGACTGAACTTTTATGTGGAATATACATTTAAATTGAAATTTAATATGTAAACGAGATTATAAAAAATATAAAATTATTGAAGCTCGCCTTATCTGTAGGTTTCTTGAAACTAAATCCAAATACAGGAGAAATATCACGTGTGTTTAGTATTATTCACAACACAACTATCAAAATTTAAAAATCACAGTCCAACAAACATAGCCAGAATCGTCAAGTAACACAGATTCAATCCAAAAAGCGTAAGCCAAGGTCAATTTATATAAAAATCCAACAGCTAAAAAATGTACGCACACTCAACGCACCGAAGCAGACAAGTGAGCCAAAATGTATATCCCTCAAAACCGATCATCCCCTCACACAGCACTCCGCCTTTTTCTGTTTTATTTTTCGAATGAAAATAAATGCTTTGTGTCCAAAAAAGGTAAACAAATTTAGAATACTAAATCAATCCCGGGATTAAAAAAGGCATATCCATATTAAGATTTCGTAGTAGCATATTTGACGTCATTTGGTACTTAAAAACTCTATCTACTCCGACCCCTGATTATAACACAATAAGAAAAACATTACAATGATGCAATGGATAGATTGTTAAATTTTCTTTGTTCATTATTAATGTTAACAATGATCAGAATATAATAAGTTGATGTATGTATATTAACAGTAACAATAACATATATCCAGGTACAACCTACCTTTAATAAACTTTGGTTACACTAGATATGAAAAGTAAGTATATTTAATACATAAAGTAGGATGAATATCTGCATGTAATTAATTTTATTAGAAGCCAACTCAAAGCCGATTGTTAAAATAAAATGACTATTATTTATTTTAATAAAATCTAGCTTTTGACCGCGATTTCGAAGTACCTTCTTCATCTATCCATATTTTTATTTTGTTTTAGGTGGCTTATCAAGATGAAACATGCACCAGATTTTAAGTTAGACCTCTAGCTATACAACTGTGAAAACCATATTTAATTTCATGCAGTAGTTTTGCGTGATGGGTGTACAGTCAAACAGACAGACAACTAAAAATCGAAATATTATTTATTTGGTCTTAATATCTCTTAAAAGTTACCTCACATATTTTTTTCGTAAATATATCCTACATACAGACATTAACAAGTTACAATTTTATAACATGTAATGTATATATATATACCATTTTTCTATAAGAAAAATTGAAAATTTAAATATTTAAATATTTGGCAATAAATATATAGAGAGCATGTTAAGATGACATGGCATGGGTCTGTGCCTGACTAATAAAAATGAGAGCTAAAGTCTAACATAAATTTCTCTATACACCTGCATTTTAAGTAGTGTGTTACAGCTTAATTGTACTTCATGCATTTGGGATTTAAAATAGACCAAATACTTTCGGCCACCTTGTATAGTCACAATTTTTGTATAAATCTTACAGAAATAGGTCTTAAGTTATTGATCTTATTTCTCCTTATGAATATACTTTATATATTTTGGAGCTACTTATATATAAAACAATAATTATTAATCAGTTTAAAACAAATCCTGAAATACATTTTAGCACAGTGTTTTAGTTTACGAAGTATGTAGTATTTTTAATTTATAAACTTAATCAATGGTGATTGTTGGGTTATATCAATTGTTACAAAAAAAGAAATGATTACTTTAACCTGAATTGATTGCATAACAGGACTACAAAGGTAAAAGATAATTTTATGACTCTTTTATAGTTATTAGTATTTTGATAGTGGTTAAGTAGCAGAAGTTGGTTTGGATTATTTTCCTCTGTGTAGGTATAAAACATACAGCCAATCAAATACATAAGGCCTAGTAAAGTTAATACTTAGTTGATATAGATAATCTATAATCTATTTTATATACTTTGACAGGATTCTGTCAAAGTTTAAACATATTATTGCAGATAATTTAGAAGTCTAAACTGGATATAAATTAAACTGAATTTAATAATATGTGGACACATTGTGGATTGAACATGAACCCGTTGTTATACTTATACCTGTTTGTAATACAAATTGTACAATTGTTGGTTTTCCTATGAAATAAAATAAATTTAAACTGAAATTATAAGTATGACATATGTCCAGTAACCAAAAGTTATTAGGTTGCCATTTAGGCATTTGAATTATATTTAAAGGATCTGAGTAAATAATAAGTGAAATAATTTTTAAATTAAAGCCATATTTAGGTACAGCATAATGTCTAAGTCTCTTCTAATGAAGATATCTTCTCTAATAGTTCAATTTAATTTCTCAGCAACATGTTCTTTTTTTAAAGATTGAAAGCTGGACATATTTTATTATTGCAATCCTAAAACCTCGTTTAAATATGTCTAAAATCTACACTTTATTACCTAATAAGAATCTATATAAATGATATCTAATTGAAAGATAATAGTATTATAGGGTAATAGTTATTAACTGACACAGAATGAGTACCTTATGCTGCTTACTAAAGATTTATGACTGGCATATAATTTGAATAAAGTAAATGTTATGACATTCTATAAAGATGATTTAGGAATGTAAACCACTTATTTAAGTTACAATAAAGACATTTTGTGCCTGTTCAAATAATACAGACAATAGAAACTCAAGAATGTGGGATTTAGATAATTGAGTATGAAGCATGAATAAATACTACATGCCAAGTGTATAAATTAATTATCATTGATGCTTCTGGTAGACATTTCACTAATAAATAATAGTTTTGCAACATTGTCTTAAAAGAGGGATAAATTCTTGATAAAAAGTAAACGCACAAGTCAAACATTTGTGTGCATGAACATGGATGTTTGTCTTGGTCTGGGTGTTTCTATGTATAATATGTAGGTATTTACAAAAAAAAAGTATATATGTATGTTTATCCATTGTCTAGTACCCATAGTACAAGCTCTGCTTAGTTTGGGCTAGATGGTGTTGTGTGAATGTGGTAGAATATTATTATTATTATCCACATATAACAATATAAACTTTATATACTTAGTAGAAAACAATATTAACTCACCAAGTAGTAGATCTATAGAACTAAAACTTTTTCCAGAAAATGGTAGAACTGTTTTGCGCATCTTCGTATGGTAATCATGAAAATCCTTACTATGATAAATCAAAGTTAAGTCTGTTATAGAGATTGTTACCTACTTGATGTAGGGTGGTTCAAACGCATAAAACTTCGTGTAATTTAGAAATTAGTAACCTCAAACTTAATTCAAACTTTTAACTAGCATTTGAATAAACATAAGGTACGCGAAAAATTTATTGACCATAAGAAAAAGTTTTGCGAACAAAACAATACCTACTTCACCCAAGACTACGCGGGGACACCCACAGAGGGATAAACGAAGGAGACGTGACCAAATAACTGTGAAACAAACCGTAAACACATCAATAACACGCACTGCACTTGGTTTATAAAACGAGTAATCCCATCACTAAAAGAAATATAGTTCAGTCTCTGCCAGTTAATATAATATCGGAAAACGATTTTCTCCGTAAAATTATAATTTTTCACAATAGGTAAGTATTCTCCTGCTCGAAACACTTCATTCTCATTTGACAACTAGAGACCACAGATTAGATATATGAGTTTTCTATTGTGTTGTTGAAGTAATTAAGTTTATTCGGATACAGGTCGAGGCCGTAAATATTGGCTAGCCGTCTAAGAAAAACACGTAAATGTTATGTTCCAGTTATATGTAGAGACTCCGCACGCTTATAGAAGATATTGATTAACTAAATAAAATAATTATAGCTTTCTCTTTATTTTACAGTTACCCACAGACATAAAAAAATAGTGCAGAGGCAATACCAAAAACGCTGAGACCCAAAAAAAGACTATAAAATCAATATGGAGCTAAGTTTATTGTCTTACTTTGGCCCAAGTACTGAAAGCTGCAAACCAATACCAATTTATAAGAGAAGTAATGCAACAAATACTTCACAAGACACATGAAAAATAATATACAAGCATCACTTTAACTATAGATGAACATACGTTAAGAGCACCTTATACCGGCGAGCGTGTATGACATAGTGTATGAGGAATGTGATGAAAGTGAATGAAGCCAGAGAAGTGTGTCAGGATCGTAACAAATGGAAATCCGTAGTCTCTGTCTACCCCTATGGGAAACAGGCGTGAATCTATGTATGTATGTAAGTTTAGCTATTTAAATATGATTTACAATCAATGACATCTAACACTGTTGTTAACTTGGGCCGCCAAGTTATGTGAATAATATGGTAATGGAATCGCCAAATGTTATGTGCGTAAAATCAATCGACAACAAACTCATTAATACATAATACTTAGGTGCAATATAAGCACATCGAACATACGATTTACGAATAAAAGTTATTTCTTTTTCCATGTTTATTTATTAACCACATTCCGCCAGCTATGTTTTTAGTTTCCACAGGTTTCCACGTAATAGAGAGAGCGAGTTTTTTTCACACCTACCGAGCACAAATCCAAACTGAATATCTTGTCAAAAGATTTCCCTCAAAGTTTACACATAAATGGATCTGGTGCTCTTCACATCCAACCGCTTTCCGCAACCCTTACCAGGTCGTCGGTTCACCATGAGGTGACCTTACTGCGCCTTCCAGTGCAATTTTAAGTAGGTACTCCAGCGAGAGTGAGTGTGAGTGAACACATAGATAGTTGATAAAATTGTTGTATGGATGTCTTTTATCTGTACATATGTATGTTTAAGCTTCACGCAAAAACTAATGGACCGATTCTGTAACATTCTCAAACGCATAAGTATCGACAGAGTGAAGCATGCTCTAACCTCTGCTCTGCTTTAGAAATAAGATTCATTAACATATGTGATTAGATGTAGGTTTAAAATTATGACGCTATTTGCCGTACTGATTTGAGTAACGCGTAGCTATATACTAAAAATCATCTAATTAATAATAAAATTGTCAAAAGGATTTTGACCTGTAACTTTGTGCAAGCTAATATCTACAACTGCTCAACCTATTTAAATGTTAGGTATTCGTCTTAGTGACGAGCATATTGTTACACCCAATGCCCTCAAAATCACATTGTAATGAGATAAGGTTGGCAGAAATGTAGGTACCTACTTACCTAACTTGCATTTTAAATTACGTTATGATAATTGAGACATGATCGTATGAAATTGCGGTTAAGCAATTAAATATGAATAGATGCATATATTAGCTTTCTATAGGTAATTATGAATTATAACACTTTTCTTAATGCATAAGTATATTTATTTCATAATATTTTATTACCAAATTACAACAATGTCAAAAATATAAGTAGGTATATCAATGAAAACGTATTTACCTATGTAAATATTATTTTATAAAATGATTATTTCACGATGATTGTAGAGAATTACGTAGGTAGGTATCTCAATATAGTAAATACCAAATGTCATAAAATTATTATTCATAGGTTAGGTATACATCTCTTAATTATAAAGTCGTGGAATGTTGTGATTGCTGAGTACAGATGCGCGCGTGCAGCACGCGCGCCTTGCAATCCCGTCCCCGACCCGCGGCTCCCCTGTGCGTCGCCACGCGACCTTAACGCTTAGAGGCTAAGCAGGTAACTGCGAGCACACCTATTGCTGCCGCCGCAAAGTTGGTGTCTGAGATGGCAAAGAACCGGGAGATTAATGCTGAATATGATTTATTGACGGTGCATAGGAGGAAGTGCCGTCAGAAAACCAACAAGAACTGCTGCGGTATGGCTCCTGTGGAGCCTGGTGCAAACCTGCGTGCTGCAGCACCGAACACACCGGTATACATCTCTCGTCTGCACTAAACTACTAAAGCGGAGGACATCGCGGAATATGTACGCCAGAAGTCTAAGTACATGCCAAGAGTGCAGCTGCTGGAGTGGCGTCGCAACGTCAACTTCGAGGCGTTCGTGGTGCGAGTCCCGACATGCTTTTTACATGTATTTGTGAAGGAGGACTTTTGGTCGAAGGGTGTGGTGTTCCGTGGTATTCAATAGAGTGCAAGTGAAGCATTACTAACATAGTTAATAAGTTATATAAATACTAACAAAAATTGTATGTATGTTAGTCCATGAGGTATGTATCTATGCGTCTATGCCGCGCGAAATAAATGGTAATAATCATTTTTTTCGCGTGGCACAGCATATATTATTATGTTTCTCTTATCACAGGTATTTTCTAACATATTCTATTAGAAAATACCTGGCCCTTTAGGAGGCTTACACTGAGACATGGGTCCAAGAAGAGGAAGAGGTCTTTCGAGAGTTTAATCAAAGGTGGGAAGGAACACCTACCGCGGCACTTGCCGCAGCAGGCGTAGGACTATTTCTACGTATAAATTCTAATATATGGGCTATGGGTATGGATGTTTGATGGACCGGTATATTCGTAACTATGGATGAAAAACGGCGTCTGCCCTGAATACTCTAATAGTATCTATGCAATGGGCATTATTATTATTTATATCACAGTCATCACAATATTTGTATACCTGCAGGGTAGGTATACAAAGTTAGATAGGTATATTAACAATATATATGATAAAAACAGTGATTTTCTAAATCCCAAATAGCTTTTCTATGGAATTTCAAAGGTTTATCTGGCAAGACAAAAAACTTTGATTTTAACAATATTAAAAATAATATATTATGTTTGAAACAAATGAATAAGTAAATATAATTCAGAATAATCGTTATTTAAAAAAATGCTTATTTGTGGCATCTTGAGTTGTACAGTTTAACTTTTCTTACAGGCTTTCTATTTGGTTTGCACAGTACTTTGAATTTTTTAAAGGTAAACCTTTTGAACCCTTCAACTCCAATAATAAAGACAAGTTGCCTGCAATTTAATTACAGGAACGCAGCTTAGTCGGTGAAATCCGTAACATAGCTGTAGGTAGATATTTTCTGTTAACAAGAGAGAGCCTAGGAAGCCAAAATTGTATGACCCCGACTGAAGTAATTTTAAACAATTTTTGTCTAATACAATCCCTGTTATTTTGTTTGTGTCGAATCAAATCTTTGTCTACTTTAGGTTCATTTGCTTATACAGATAATACTTTTAATATTCTTTCTTTTTAAAATTAGTAGCATGTTTTTGTCATTCCACTGAACTTGTGATTTGATAAAATTGAATTGTGTTGTAATTTAACATCTTCTGCGATTTGATGAAGTCACTTAGGGATTTGATCAAACTTGTGTTTATCATATAGGTACCTGCGACATACATAATTATATCATCGGAATATTGTAAGAACTGCTATTTTACTATATAACTAGTCAGATTATGAATTGACGGCATTATGTAAATGGTATATAAAATTGTCATTACAACGCAATCGTTTCATTAGGTTGTAATCACTGGTCAGTTTTAGAATCATACGTGATTCATCAATCAATCAATTGTGAACTTGCTCCTGAGTGATCGTTGTTGCCGGTGGTTTGTATTAACATCATAAGCTTGCCGTTCTTACAATAGCTCGGTGAAATATGCAATCAAATGTAGATTTAATAAACGCAAAAAAATAAAAAAACAGGTAGGTTGTTCAACGTAGTAACGTTTCATTGATTCATTAATTTACGGTACAAGACAACATAGGTAATTATGTATGTATAGATAAAAAGTTAAACCATATCTAGATATGGTTAACCTGTGAAATTCTTATAAATATGATATTATTTATAACCTTAAACGTATATACCTACTAGGCAGGTACGTATGATTTATCTACATACTAAATGTCATTTTGTGCTATTCTAATTTTTCTCTATTCAATGTCAGCCGAACTTGGTAAAAATATTTTCATTTTAAGTATAACATGGGAGAATGTAATGTTCTTTTCTATTTTAATAGAAACCTTCACATAAGTATGGCATAAGTCTATATTTTGGCCAACGTTCGGTCCACGAAGCCCAGTCTGACAATAAATTTTTATTGAAATGAATATGAATCACCCACACCCTGTGTCAGTCGCCCTTTAATACATAGTCCACTCGGTTACATCAAATCCCAGCATTGTTTGTTTCGTACTACGAGCACCCCTTTCTCGCCGCCCCGTTACCTCTACCGCGGTTACGGTGACCACTTATGTTGGAACCTTACGTTAAAACTATAAAATATCATTGCACCATCGATTTAGAATCGTTTTGTTTACCAGATGCATATCTTATGATAAAGGTCCTACCTATCATGTCTTTTTAGAAAATGTACTTACTTATTTAGAAACTGCGCAATCAAATATTATATGCTCTTGTATATTTTTTTAGTTAGTTATGAAATAATAGGATGTGACAAGAGCAAGGGGCTTGTACTGATTTTTCATTAGATAAACTTAGAATTGACAAAAAAGCCACTTCACGACGAGATACAATGTCTAATTAGCTTAATGTTTGCTAAACAGTCAAATTTCTCAAGTCGGCTCTGACATAATATTTAATGTCCGAACCGATATTAAGCTTAAAACAATGTAAAGCCTATTACCAAATGCTTGTGGTCAGCAAGCGGTAAATGCAAATGTTTTACTTTGTAGGGCCAATCAAAACAACTTGTACTTTTATTATCCTACATCCTATACATACTTTGTCAATTCCCTTAAGTTTAGTTGTTAAATACATAACACTGAAAAGACCATGATATCGAGAGACGTTAAGGCCCGGTAGCAGAAAGCCAAATCATCGCAAAATCTAGTTAATAGACAAGATCAAATGCAAGTCAGTCAATCAAAATACTTGACATTGTTTTTATGCGCCTGCGTCGTTCAGTGACCTTTCAGAATCCGAGTGTAAGTAATCCTAAGGTACATATAGAGATACAAATATTTTATAAGTATTATACGTCGAGATCATTTTCATAAACAACAACAACAACAACAGCTTTAAATAAACATCTAATTTAACTAAATAAAAACATAGACTTACAATCCACACACAGTTGAGCAACGAATACGTTTAAATAAATCAATCGTGTGGGTTGTAAGGTCTTGATTATTACACTGGTCGTAGCAACACATACTTAAACACTTAAAGTTGTACATACGAATATATCAGAATTACACCAATAAGAACACTACATACCTATACGTATGATATAATCTTTGGGCAATTTCCTGAATACTGAATCGCGTTAGTCGTCGTCATTTGGCACATATTCAATCACATTATTAATAACTCCATTATTTTAGATCTTATATGAGTATTAAGGTGTAAATGTGATACACGGATCATTGCAAGAGTCGTAAGTGGTTCACTACAACGCAAAAGTCCATTTAAAAAATGTAATAAGTAAATGCGATTTTACCGTGAAAACTCAACTAGGTAGGACTGCTAGAAGCAAGTCGTATGGAAAGTGTTGGTCAGCCAAACCAGGCGCTCATAAGTAAAAATAAGCTATTAATCTTAAAATTTTAGCCTCGATTGTTATAACCCCGATATTATGGATTTTTATTTATTTTTACATATATTTAAAAAAATGTATATTATTATAAAACCATATAAAACTTCTGTAATTATTATCAAAAGATATAATTAGTCAATCGGTTTTCTTATAAAAATATTTTGAATATTTATATGCAATGGTGTATAAAAAATAATAAAAATTCTTAATAATAATCAATATAAAATAAAGAAATACTAAGTTGAGCATGAGCAGGTTCTGCATAAGGATCCATTCAATTAGTCGACGAGATTGAGTGGCAACATCGAGGTAGCCAGGATCTCGCTATAAGCATTTTTTAAGCTGAAACAAGATAAAGTATAATTTAGAAGTGATATTCAATCAAACGTAAAATATACTGCGTCACGGCTGCATGTACTCTGTCAATAAATTCTCATGCGTGATGCGTAATGTCTGGAGCTGTGCCTGGTAGCTGGTAGGTAGCAATGCCTCGTCCGCTGTTACAAGGGGCGGAAAATATAACTGGCGAAATGAAGGCGAAACAGCCTCTGCCTGCTTCTGTGGTGTTGTATGTATGAGACTATGCATACATTTTAAAACCTTTTTTAAATAATTTAAATAAGTAATTATATAGGTAATCTTAAAATTTAAATGCCTTTTTTCTGACAGAACATTTCAAGACTCTGTTACGTATTATGCTATATCTTAAAAGGAATCCAGATTTTCAATATAGCGATGTAAAATTAAGTATGTAAGTATACATATTTCGAAACAATTTTTACTTTTGATTAAGTTTTAGTACAAAAATGTGACCATCATGTGGACGTATTACATCAGACTGAACAAATTGTTAACTATAAGTAGCTTTAATTTCCTGCCTCGTAAATTTATAAACATACAATAAAAGGACACAAAGTACACCTGAAACAAATAATTGTAGATGTTGTATGACACAATGTCAACAAATAAACGTTACAAAATAAATAAAAAAAAATTTAATACCTATGTTGTAGGGCAATCCTGGAGTGCGTTTTGTATGCGACAAAAAATACGATGGATATAAACATTGTAATGCCTAATATAACTCCAAGAATTGGCGTGAACTGCAAATAAACAAAATGACCTTTTTATTAAAATACCTAAAGCTAAGATGCGGCGATGATCATAAACTTACTTATAACAAATCTAATCTATAATATATATAACCACATCTACACTATTTACATTACTGTAATAATTCATGTATTCGCTACATCATAGGGTAGTTGAGTCCATTGCTTTCATAACTTTTATCAAACAAGTGAGTGAATCTAGTAATAAATAAATATGATAAAGGCCTTTTAAATATAGTGGTAAGGGTATTGTCGGCAGACATATTATTATAAAGGGATGCATAACATTATTTATGACGTACATATGCTCGCTTTCTCTCATACCAAATATATATATTTATGCTTTGTGCTACTCATTTTATGTTATTTGCACAAATAAGTTGCTTTCGAATGTTATATGCTAATCAATATAAAAATTAAACACAGTCAACTACCCTGTTCTAATATCTACTAAATAGAACTGATGTACCTATCACAAGGTCCACCATATTCCATTAACACTGAAAAATAATATTCAAGTAAATGATGTACATTATATTTAAACATAAATAATTATTACTTAATGATTATAACTATAGTATAAAAGTTTTATTAGGCTCAGTCATTTTTCATTGCTAAACTATAATATGCCAATTGCCAATCTATACAAATATTATAAAGCTGAAGACATTGTTTATTTGTTTGTTCGGTTGAACGCGCTAATCTCAGGTACCACTGGTTCGAATTGAACAATTATTTTAGTGTTGTATAGCCTATTTATTGAGGGAGGTTATGTGCTATATAACATCATGATACAACCCACAGGAGCGGCGCAGTGATCATAAACGCGGCTGAAACCACGAGCACAGCTAGTCTATACTTATAAATAAAGCTGAAGAGTTTGTTTGTTTGGTTGAATGCGCAAATGTCAGAAAATACTGGTTCGAATTGAACAATTCTTTTAGTGTTGGATAGCTCATTTATCGAGGAAGGCTATAATAATATCGTAAATCAATTAACACTAATATTAGTCATAAACAGCATTGAAATGACTCGAGCGACTATCAGCTAAGCGTGGCGAGCAGTTATGTGTAGCATTTTAGCGCTAGCAGACTGTTTAATGGCTTGGCAGTACAAGAATGCTCTGCACTACGCCTAGACAGATGTGCGCCGGCCCGAACACTTATGTGTTTTATTTACAGGAATAGTGTGCTAATTTATTGGAGTAAGCACATGCGATTGTATATATTAAATCTATACTAATATTATAAAGCTGAAGAGTTTATTTGTCTGTTTGGTTGAACGCGCTAATCTCAGGCACTACCGGCTCAAATTGAAAAATTATTATAGTGTTGGATAGCCTATTTATGGAGGAAGGCTATAGGCTATATTACATCACGCTACGACCAATAGGAGTGCAGCATCAATTAAAAATGTTGCATAAATAGTGAAAATTCTCTTATGTGAAGCAGACGAAGTTGCGCGGGTCAGCTAGTCTTATATAAATGTAGATATTATTGAGATAACTTGCTTCCTACAAATCAGATAGGGTGTCCAGTATAAGGATACACATTATAAAAACAGAGTTTGATATTATATTCACCTGCATGAAACATTCATACTCCCAATCAACGGTAAGGAGGTTCTCATAGAGTTCCATAAATTTAGCCACAGAGCATTTGGTGCCACAGTTCGGGATGTCCAGTACTACCGGCTCGGCAATTCCAGTCGTGTTCCTGTATGAAATCCTCACGTAATGTGTAGATGTTGCATTGTCTTAAAATATTAAACATATATTGTAAAGTAATGAATGAGTAATCTTTTGTGAAGTAAACACCCCTGGGGACAACTTCACAAAAACATAGAAGGAATGCTGTGAATAGTATAGTTTGGTAGACATCTTTAAAATTATATGTATTCAGCATTAGCATTATCCATGGCAGTAAACGAAACCTGATGGATGAGTATAGTTGTAGTTCATACAGTTGATGTCAATTACCCAGGCGCATAGGATAACATCTTGACGAACTCAGCCCTACCGATATAATGCATACCTATAGTGTGCATGGAGAAGTGCTAGATCTGGCACAGTTTAAATTTTGCCAAATAATCTTCACTTTGCCAAGTTAGTCTTTATATAAGTAGTGTAGAAAGTACAGTTTATAAAATCAATAAGAATTTAATTAATTACGGTCGACCATCAACCACTTTTTCTTTTGGCATATATTTCTAAACGGTTTGACCGATTTTGTTGCAATTTTGGTGTGTGTTTGATAGAGTTCCTGGGTGCAACTAGACCAGGTAGGTGTTGGATAACGTCGGTTCCGCTAGTAGACAGTACATGGGGGACCCCCCATAGTGCTTGCGTCCTCGTCGCGTCCCCTGGTAACGACCCGGTTCTGTCACCGTAACGGAGTGTCAGACCGGTGTTCGGCTAAAGAGCACTTGTGTGCCGGTTCATATTGTTTTGAGGGTGTTACTGTTACTCGAGTCTGTATGCTTGTTTGTTTGTCCCTGTCTGTTCGCTTGCGGCCATGTCCAAGCAACAGTTTGAAAAAGGCCCTTCTCAGGGCCACCAAAAAGGCCCTTCTCAGGGCCCCTCCGAGCAGGAGAGTGCTCCTGAGGATGTTTTGGACGTGGAGTCTTTTAACTCGCGTGCCGACATGGTGGCGGTGGCCACCTCTGGGGAGGTAGGCAGCCGAAAGCGGCCGTCCGCTCCGTTCTCCGTGCCTGGGTATTCAGGCTCGGACACGGAGACTGAGTGGACGGCGGCCGCCAAGGTGCCCACTACCAGAAGAGGGCGGGGGAGAGTGGTGAAGGGGGCACCCTCCAGGGAAGAGTTCCTCAGGCCCGCTTCGGTGCAGCAGAATGCGGAGTTTGAGGCGGCGCTGCACAAGAGGCGCCTTAGGAAGGGGCCGGTTGTTGTCGCTGCCGACCTGGGGATGGAGATCGGCAATGAGTCGGATTCCACCCCATTGGTCGGTGACTTGAGCGACCTAAATGCCCAAGAATTGAGGGCGCGGGCGGGCGAGAAGCTCGCCTGCATCCTGGAGGTGGCCCGAAAGTCGGGCAACTTAAAGGGCGAGTTTGTTGGTCGCCTGAAGCGGTCGGCGTCACTGCTAAGGGAGGTGGTGGACACCCTGGCAAGCCGCAGCGAGGCGGAGGAGACGCGGCGGCTGAGGGCCGAAAACTCCCGCCTGCGTTTAGACGGGGAGGCGCTTAAGGCGGAGGTAAAGGCGCTCCGTCGGGGCTTCGCTGAGGCAAAGACGGAGGCCGCCGCGGCGACGACTGCCGCCGCTGCTGCCGCCGCTGCCGCCGCCGCTACCGCCACTGCGGAGACGCGGGCAGCCCCTGCCGCCGCCGTTACCGCCGCTGCGGAGACGCGGGCGGCCCTTGCCACCCCCCAGTTGGATCCGAAGCTGGTGGAGGAGCTTAAGCGCTCCCTTACCATCACGCTCGGGACGATGTTGAGCGCCCGGCTTGCGGGGCTTGAGGACCGGCTTCTGCCAGCCCCGACGGTCCGCCCGCCGCTGAAAGCGGATGCCAGGAGGACGAGGGCAGACGCCACGCCACCCACACTGACGTCTCAGCCGGTTGCCCTCAAGGTGGGCAAGGGGGCCAATCAGGCCCCCAGAGCTGCCACCGCTCCTGCAGTGGCACCGACCGCGGGTCCCTCTGGCTCTAAAGGGACCCAAAACGTCAGCGGGATTGCCCCTGCCACCACCGTCCCTCAGGAAACCTGGGTGACGGTGGTAGGGAAGGGAAAGGGGAAGGGCAAGGGGAAGGGTCATGGGAAGGGAAAGTCCTCCTTCCCATCTACTGCATCTGAGCCTGTCCAGGTGGCCCGTGCTCTCGTCGCCAAAGCCCGGCCTGCTGCCCCTGTTGCCCCCAAGAATGTGGTGACAGCACTGAGGTTCCCGAAATCCGCGGCAGTCGTGCTATCGTTGCAGCCCGACGCAGCGGCAAAGGGGATCACGTACGCTGCCGCCATCAGGGCGGCACAGGAAAAGATCGACCTGAAGGAGCTGGGTATCGACCAGCTCCACTTCCGCCAGACGGCTACGGGAGCCAGGATCTTAGAGATTCCTGGCTCACAAAGCGGAGAAAAGGCGGATAGGCTCGCGGAGAAACTCCGTGATGCCCTATCCGCAGTGGCCAGCGTCACCAGGCCCGTAAAGTCCACAGACTTGCGGATTGCGGGCTTGGACGATGCTGCCACAAAGGAGAAGGTGGCGGCGGCGGTCGCAGCGGCAGGCGAGTGCGAGGTGCGGCTCGTCAAGGTCGGGGAGATCCGCCCCGGCTTTGATGGCGCCGGCTCCGCCCTTGTGTCCTGCCCTGTCTCGGCAGCCAAAGTGCTGCTGAGCAGGGGCAGGCTTCTCATCGGGTGGAGCTCGGTGAAAGTGGTGGCGTTGGGGGAGCGCCCCATGCGCTGCTTCAGGTGCATGGGGCTGGGGCACACGCGCCCTCAGTGTCCCGCCGCCGCCGACAGGGGTGACCTGTGTTTCCGTTGTGGAGACGCAGGTCACCGGGCGGCCAACTGTCGCAAGGCCGGGCTGCGCTGCGCTATTTGCGCAGAGGCGGGTAAGCCCTCGGGGCACGTTATGGGGGGCCGTAGCTGCATCCCTCCGAAGACGAAGGGAACCAGTCAGGCCGCCCCTGAGGTAGCGCGCCGCGGAGCACTATGCGGGGGGGTTGAACCACTGCGCCAGGGCCCAAGACCTGCTCATGCAGAGCCTGGCGCAGTGGGAAATCGGTGTGGCCGTCGCCGCGGAGCCGTATTTTGTCCACCTCAGTCCCTATTGGGCTGGGGACTTGGACGGCTCCGTGGCCATCATTGGGAGGGTTGGCGGCCCCCTCCTCTCAGTCAAAGAGAGAGGAGCGGGGTACGTGGTGGCCAGGTGGGAGAGGTATGCGATCGTCGGCGCATACTTCTCCCCCAAGAGAACCGCCGCGGAGCTGGAGGTCTTCATGGACCTCCTGGCCGCGGTGGTGAGAAGGCAGGCGCCACATCAGGTCCTCCTAATGGGGGACCTGAATGCCAAGGCCCGGGAATGGGGCAACCGCTCCACTGACACTCGAGGGAAGATTGTCAGGGAGTGGGCAGTTGCCACAGGACTGACCCTCCTCAATAGAGGGTCGGTCCACACGTGCGTGCGATGGTGTGGGGGGTCCGTGGTGGACCTAACGTTCACCAGCCCCGCTGTAGCGGCACGTGCTCGGGCCTGGAGGGTGATGTCGGAGGTAGAGACGCTCTCGGATCACAAATATATAAGGTTCGAGATCTCCGCCTCCGACAGTCAGGGAGGGTCCCGGTGCGTGGTGCGGGCGGATTTTCCGCGCTGGT
Source organism: Catocala nupta (assembly GCA_963675205.1). Taxonomy (NCBI): domain Eukaryota; kingdom Metazoa; phylum Arthropoda; class Insecta; order Lepidoptera; family Erebidae; genus Catocala; species Catocala nupta. Next base: position 34,433,325 of record OY776078.1, read on the forward strand.
CGGTGAGTCGCCTCGACGCTGAGCTGGCGGAAGAGGCGGCCATCGTCCAGGCGTGGCTTGCCGCCCCCACGCACTCAGTGGAGAGGGGGACGGCGGTGGTAGACGTCGCGGCCGGCCGTTTTCGCGAAGCGGTCGCAGCCGTCTGCGACGCGGCCATGCCGAGGGCCCGCCACCGCCCCGGCCGCCGAGAAGTGTACTGGTCGAGCTCCGGCTGTACGATGGGTACCGTGCAGCCAAAAAGGAGCTGCAGCTGGCTTCCAAGTCCCGGGCCTGGGGTGAGGCCTTGGAGGGCCTGGATGGGGACCCATGGGGGCGTCCGTATAGGGCTGCCCGGAACAAGTTTCGGGGCCTGACGCCCCCCGTTGCGGAGTGTCTGGAGCCGGAGCTCCTGGGCAGGGTGCTGGTGGGGCTCTTTCCCGAACGGGATCCCTACCACACCCCTCCGATGATGGCGCCGTCCTTCTCGGAGGAATTGGATCCGGCCTTCATCCTGCTTGTATCAGAGGCGGAGATGGATGCAGCCGTCAGCCGCTTATGTGGCAAGAGGACGGCACCGGGTCCTGACGGAATCCCGGGGCGGGTCCTCCGGATCACCCTCAGAGAGATGGGCGATCCGCTTCGGGAGCTGTTCGACGCATGCCTCACGTCTGGACGGTTCCCGAAGCTGTGGAAGGACGGCCGGTTGTGTCTGTTGCGGAAGGAGGGGCGAGACACAACCTCGCCTTCTGCATACAGACCAATCGTGTTGCTGGATGACACGAGAAAGCTGCTAGAGAGAGTGGTGGCTTCCCGTGTCATCCAGCACTTGGAGGGGACTGGGCCGGCTTTATCGCAGGCCCAGTATGGGTTCAGAGCGGGGCGGTCCACAATAGACGCCCTGCTCTGGCTAAAAGATTGGACGCAGGAAGCGGTCGGTGGGGGGAACAAGGCGTTGGCTGTCTCGCTGGACATTGCCAACGCCTTCAACAGCCTCCCGCATGGAACAGTACAGGAGGCGCTCCGGTATCACGGAGTGCCCCTGTATTTGCGGAGGCTGTTGGCCGACTACCTCCAGGACCGTGAGGTCCTGGTGGTAGGTGGTTTTGGGGCACACTTTACCCAGCTGGCCCCAAAAGTCCTAGGAGCGGCGGCCGCCCTGGGGAGGCTGCTGCCCAACGTGGGTGGCCCGAGCACCACTTGTCGCCGACTGTACTCCGGAGTGATCCGGAGTATGGCCCTGTACGGGGCACCGGTCTGGGCGGACGCCCTCAGTCGCGACAATAAGACCCTGCTGCGACGTCCGCAGCGGGTCGTCGCGACGAGGGCCATACGCGGTTACCGGACGGTGTCCTGGACGGCTGCGTGCGTGCAGGCCAGTGACCCCCCCTGGGAGCTGCAAGCGGAGATCCTCGCCGAAGTTTACCACTTCTTGGCGGTGAGGAGGTCCCGCGGGGAGCCTCCGGGGTGGGAGGAGATCGCACGCATGCGGCGACAGGCGCGGGCCGCCCTGCTGAGGCGGTGGACGGAGGACCTGGCTCCACCGGTCCCGGGCCAGTGGACGGTGGAGGCCATTCGCCCGGTCCTTCGGGGGTGGATAGAGCGGCGATTCGGGTCGCTGACCTTCCGACTGGTGCAGATGCTTTCCGGGCACGGATGCTTCGGAAAGTATTTGCACCAGATCGCGAGACGGGAGACGACCCCGGTCTGCCACGAGTGTGGGGCGCCAGAAGATACGGCGCTCCATACGCTGGAGGTGTGTGCCGCGTGGGGGCCGCAGCGGCACACGCTTTCGGCCATAATAGGCGGGGATCTCTCCCTGCCGAGCGTGATCAACGCCATGCTCGGCGGCGAGAGGTCGTGGCAGGCTGTGGTCTCCTTCTGTGAGGCTGTCATGGCGCAGAAGGTTACAATCAGCCGGGCCAACCGCCGGGACGGGATGGTGATTGCTAACGCGACCCCATCTCGTCCCACCCCGTCGGCGGTGGGACTGCTCACCCCAGGTTTTTAGTGTGTATACCGACCCCCTTCAGGGGCGGAGAGTCTCACATAACTTCCCTCCCTCCCGCGGGGGGAGGGGGAGTATCCATAAAGGATTTTCCTGGATCAAAAAAAAAAAAAAAAAAGTATACTACATAATATAAATATAATTTAACTTACCCATTATTAACTCAAAGAATATAGCCGATGTATAACAGGGGCACTTTCCATCATACAGGCCCATAGCGTTAAGTACATTTCCAACAGTAAGGTCATGGCCACTGTACAATTGCAGTTTTCGGTGATTGCCGCTCTCGTCGGTTATGGCTCTGACCATGTGAGTATTAATATGTTTGAGTAAAGGACCCACTTTCAGACGAGCAAGATAAGGTGTCGCCGTCTGGATAGTGAAGCTGAAAATATGGTTTGAAAATATAAATAGAATACCAGAAATGAAAATCGAGCTTAACCAGAAGCTTACTTAAAACGTAAAATTTTGTTATGATAGCCTTTTTCTTTGTAATACCTATTTTATTTTTGATAATTGGCTTGGTTGAGTGGTTAAGAAGTGATACGCCTTGTAATCTGTACCGAATAGTAACGTCGTAGCAGTGTCTTTTTTTGAGGATTTCAAACGAGATTCGTTTATTACAGCTTTATTTTTAAATCACACTGAGTAGAGGCCCGTACCCAGCAGTGGTGGAGCAGTTTAATACGGGCGGATAAATACTATTATTATATATTGTATGACGAAACACTGATAAAGCCCACTTCTGAATAAATATCAATATACATATAAATATATTTACATATATTATAATATTATAACCTATAATTAAATACACTACTATATACACAATTTCACATACAACGCCTTCAAACACACACGCACACATACATACACATACATACACACACATACACAAACACACACACACACATTCACTCCGTTGATATTGTCAAGCCAATTAGTCCCATAGTCGCACGAAAATTGTAATACCTCTAAACCCTTTCCCGGACAAATGGGTGGCCCCTGTAACACAGGATTTTCCTAGCATCGGGGTCACTATTGGTATGTATTTTAACTAATATGTAACCACATTACAATTTCATACGCTATGTACTCTCTTGGCTAATAAAAATTATGAATATATTTGTTTTCAAATTATTTTAATAAACTAAAGACGGTATATAATATTTGTACTTCTTCTACTGTGTAAATATTGGATCGGCAACTTTCGATGCGTAATGCGTAACGGAATAATTATCTGTGATACATTCTTACCTACTACTAGAGAAAATATAAATAAAACCCAAAATAAATAAATTACATTTAAAAATCTCGAAGTATTACACTTATTTGTGTTGCCATTCGGATCACGCCTTAAGGCGGAATCTCTCAATATACACATGTAACATAATAACCATGAAGATCGTAAATGTCGTCATTCACAGACGCGACGTTCAAGCTACACAAATATCTGTTTTGATAATAATGGCGTCCGTAAAGAATTTCTGTAATGAAGACCAATCTTAACGTAGACTTCTGTGCTGAGAGATATCTTGCGCACAAGTACGTGTGAAAACACAATTATTGGCCTCTCTGTTTCTTCACCGTCTTAGTTCGAAGGGACGGTTATCCGATACGACCGGATAAACCGGGCGAAAGAAATTAAGAAATTAGGGGCTTGTACTACCACCTCCAGATAGAATTTATCTATAAAATAAAAGTCTCGCCATTTCTCTTCTTTAACCTAACATGAGTGAGACAGTATGCGATTTATCTTTTGGATAACTTTTACTTGTTAGTGGTAGGAGTGGCCGTAAGTCTTCTTCGCACAATAATCCAATTGTAATAAGGTTAAGTTCGGATAATATTCATGTATACGTGTGAATAACCAAAACAATGCCTGCATTAGGTTTTAAGCCGTCAAGGGTTCTGACCTGAACTTTATAAAAATACAACTAACGGACACAAAGTATAGCCACACTCCACAAGTCATTGTGCCGTATGGGACTCGTACCCCCGACATTTAGCGCGACCGCAACGTCATGTCATTCGTCAACACATACGATTAATTTTTGACAGAAAATTTACCTGGGTTTCGAACCCGGGAACACATGACAATCTGACAATAAAATACCAGCCAGTGTTATACACAACTATTATAACAACATATTTAAAAAAAGGAATATAAAATTATTAATAATGTATTGGTTACCTGTAGCATGCCGGCTCTTGCATCAGTTTTGGATATGCTATACCCGCCCACTTAGGCAACGTGAAGTTATACAAAGTTTCAATGTATAAGGTTGAGTATATATCCAAAATTTCATTATAGCCATTTACCATCATACCCGTTTTACGTGTTAGGAATCTGCAAAAATAAGAATGGTCCATGTATATCAGCAGTGGTAATCTAATTCTTAATCTTGCTTTAAATAAGATTTTTGTTTATGTTGTAAGAGCTGCCATAATTAGGTTAAGGGCGAACCGAAATAAAGATGCAAAGCTCGCAAGGGAATAATAGAAAAAATATATGTAGACTTGAGAGGTAATACCTATATCAATAGCTCATATGATTTAAAGTAGTAAGACACAACTGCCGTAGTAGTAAATAAAGGTCTTGACCACAGATCTCCAGATCCGATTATGATTATAGATAAATATGGAAGTAAAGCTCAGTGTAATCCCCTCTTATACTTTAGAGTTTCGCCTTACTGAACTCTCTAGATAAGGCAGAATCAGCCAAAATTATGTTGTATTCATTACATAATAGCATAGAAATTATCTAAGTGTGCATGTGCAAACATTTCAGAGTAACCTCCTGAGACCTTTATCATATTGGATCCGTAGAGCACTATAGGTCTTCTACATATGCTTGACCCACAGGCTTCACAATTGGAAGAAAGTGTAATACAGAAACTGAACAGCATGCAAACCTGCAAGCCACTTTATTGCTCCTTATCGACAATGCTATATTATGTTCTCTTTCCAAGTGTAAATCATCATACATATATGTTACCTGCAACCCAATGATCCAAGTACTTAATTTCCTTAACTCACAGTTAAAGCTTGACTAGCGGAACTGAGCAAGTTTTGTTATTCGCCTTAAATATCACTAACACTCTCTCATTAGCTTTCACACCGGCGTTCATGATCTGCATTTCACTATTTGACTTACAAAGATTGAGTAAGTTAAAGGAAGTGCTAATGCTATGTTTTCGCTAACCTAGCCCTTGATCTTACTAAAGTCATCCTAATGTCAAGCTCATTATAAACAACTTGCATCCATTACTACTTGTTCAATAAAGTTAAATAAACTAATAGAATTATCCTACCACAACATATTAATTAAAATAATATTTTTATAATTCTATTAATATGAGTTAGTGCATGAGTTCATAACAACAACATCAGCTACTATTACCTAATCATGACACTATTGACTGTTATTTAATTGGCATTCAGCTTTCTTAACAAGAAAACAATATAATACAAATTTATTAAGTTACATATATTTTGCTATAACAGATTATTAGTAAAAATATTACTTACTCCATCAACGGGTAGTATTTACTCAGTCTCAATTTGTAACTCTCCGAATGAACATACTTGTATAATTCTCTACTATAGGCTGGACATGTCTTCATCATTGCTAGGATTTCATCGTCAGTCTGCGGCACAGTGTGCACAGGTACAGGTTGCCACATCAATTGAGTATTCCATACACTATTCCCAGTTGGAGGATAAAGCCCTGGAATTATATAGAAAGATAATAATAGGTCTAATAGGAAAGTCGTAAAGTAATCAGAATATGCGGAGTTATAATCAAATAGGTACGCGAAAAAACCATTGACATATTTTCCAACTCGTTTAATTAACGATATTTTAAAATTTATCCATTCTGGAGCTCTAGATTGAATCGAAATTCGAAATTGTTCGCGCATGCGCAATATTTTAAAATGTATTCACTTTCTCTCTTTTTAACACATTCATTGCCTTGGACCCACGTCGTCGTGTGCTCACTATTGCCGCATGCTCATGTTAAAATACATTTTTCTTTGCAAATATACAACCAAAATTAAAATAAAACATTACAGTATACTTATTTAATAGACCCTCCTAGTGGTGGTGTTGGTTTTTAGATTTAAACATATTTGTTATATTTATATTTTTACTTCTTCTTAGATGCTAAGGAAGCTCCGCGTGGGTTGTACGTAGGTTACTAGGAAAGTTTTGAGATATCGTTAAACTACTTAATGGATAAGCGTCAAACTGTTATCAATGATAGTACTTCTCATATAGTAATAGATTGCAAGTAAAAAAAAAGTCCACCTAGCTCCAATATTTTTTTGTGAATTTTTAATTGCAACAAGATGTCTGAATTAACGCGTTGCGATTTTCGAGCAATTATGTTCTATAATTTCAAGCGTGGTTTGAGTGCTGATGAGTGTGTCAGTGAATTAAATGTTGTGTTTAATAAGAAAGCACCATCCTGTAGCTCAGTGTATCGATGGTACAAACAGTTCCAAAGAGGAGATTTCAACTTGTCTGACGATTCGTGATCCGGGCGGCCTGTTGAAGCAGTGTCCTCAGAAAACGTGGCTGCAGTTAAGAAACTACTTGAGATAGATAGACACATAACCTATAGACAAATAGAGGAACTCCTAAAGATTAGTGCACCATCAATTCATACTATTTTACATGACCATCTTCAAGTAAGAAAAGTTTGCACGTTGTGGGTACCCCACTTGTTAACTGCAGCCCAAATGGAATGTCGCAAGAAATGATGTCAAACAATGCTTTATATGTTTGATGGTGGAAAATCACCTTATATGAATTCAATAGTAACAGGTGATGAATCTTGGCTGTATTACTACGATGTAAAATCTAAATCTAAAAACAAGGTATAGATCTTTGAAGATGAAGAACAGCCGACAACTGTCAAACAGTCTCGATCGGTAAAAAAGAAAATGGTCGTGGTCCTCTTTGGCAAAAGGGGTATAATAAAGCGAATAACACTTGATGAACAGAAGACTGTTACCGCAAAATGGTACACCGAGATTTGTTTGCCTTAACTGATTGAATCCCTAAAATCCCTTCGGCCAAACTCACGCATAGACACTTGGCGGCTTCATCACGATAACGCACCTGCACATCGCGCTCAGTTAACTCAAGATTATTTAAGTTAATCCGGTCTAATTCTATTAGAACACCCTCCCTACAGCTCTGACCTCGCTCCCTATGACTTTGGACTCTTCCCAATGATCAAGGATAAACTAAAAGGTGACCGATATTCTAATGATGAGCAGCTAATTCGAGCATGGGACTTGGCGTGTGAGGAAATCTCTGAATAAACATGGAATATAATAGATATTTGATGACTGGTTTCATCGTATAGAGAAGTGTATTGCAGCCGACGAAATTATTTCGAGAAAATTTAAAGTTTAGTTATCAAATCTCAAAACTTTTCTAGTGACCTACGTATGACAGGGCTGGTAAACAATAATATTATGCACACAACTTCAGTGTAATTCACAAAATCAACGTAATTTGAGGACATTTTAATGAATTATTATATAATAATAATACATCATTATAAAGCTTAAACAGTTACAATGAATGAACAATAAGTGGAATAGTGAAACTTTGTAAACAGCTTGGGAACATCTGCAACCGAACTAGGTGGTAACCTGTATCTCGGTATACAGCTCATCCCCTTGCAAAAATTGTACAAATTTAAAAGCCAGTTTCTAAACGTTATGGTATCTACTTATAACGAACTAATAGGTTGCCAAAGCATAGGTATGATGTATATATAATATGTGTGTGTGTATATATTATGTGTATGTGTGTGTGTATGTGTTTGTGTGTGCGTGTGTGTGTGTGTGCGTGCGTGTGTGTGTGCGTGCGTGTGGATCATATATATCCTGTTCAACAACTATAATAATTAAATTACTCTGGAATACTGATTATAGCCTCAGTTTCATCATATGATAGGCCCATTAGATAGTCCTGTATTCTCTTTTTGCAACTGAATTTATTAGGTGAATAGATATTGATAGCTTTGTTAATTTTATTGTATAGGTAAGGTCCAAGGAAAACAAAAAATCTTCTAATAAATGAGGTTTTTGGGGAATGTTTGCGTAAGCACACGTTTTAGTGTCTCCGTTTACTTGAAACGCATGGGTCGTATATTAGTTCAGCATGTTGATTAAGCAGAATACATTGAATAAAGAGTTGTCGAACAGAAAGAACTTTACAAGATTGATACAGCAATGAGGTGGGATAAAGAATAGATTTAAGAGTCATTATTTTTAGAATAGCACGTTGGGCAATTTCCACATTTATCATAACAGATTTTGGTGCACCTCCCCATGATGAAATGCAATACGAAATAATAGATTGGCACAGAGCAAAATAGATTTGTTTTAACAGAGTATAATCTGCAACATGTCTGAGATTCTTAAAAACATATATTAGTTTCCGTACTCGGCCATAAAGTTGTTTAATATGATTTTTAAAATTCAGGTGATTATCTATAGTGATACCGAGATACTTTATGTTGTTCACACGCTCGAGAGATGTACAAGAGCATACCGCCCCAGTGAAGCATTCATGTGACACGATGTTAAGATTATCGTTAATTACATGAGAGCGAGCACTGAAAGTAACATATTTTTGTTTTGGCAACATTTAGGGTCAGAATATTGTTACGAAGCCACTTTTTCACCACATTGTACCCATCCTGTGCAGCATCGAACACATCTTCCCAAGTGTTGGCGGCAAAAAAGAAGAGCAGTGTCATCTGCGTAGGAGATCAATTCGCCTTGAGAAAGATTGAGGTTGCATAGGTCATTGATATACAAAAGGAACAAGGTTGGGCCTAAAATACTACCCTGTGGGACTCCGTAACTGACTAGCAGGTCACTACTAATATGGGTACCTAGTCGTACACACTGCTTTCGTCCAGAGAGATAGCTTTTAAAAAGCTTAAGTTGAGTGCCCCTGATACCAATTCTTTCAAGCATATTTATTAATATGGAAACAGAGATCGTATCGAAGGCTTTAGTTAAATCAAGGAAAATAGATAGACATTTCTTTCCATTATCTTTATTAAATGAAAGGAGATGGCCAATAAATGTATGAGGCTTTACCCCAGAATGTACAGAGATCAAATATATGATAATTAACAGTTTAGACCTTCTATATAAAGAATTAATAAGGTTCATCAAGCAAAGCAGATCTGGACAGAAGTTATGAAGGTCGAAATAAAATGATTTTTTATCACTCCAATATTTTCATAATTCCATAATGTATTATAGCTATGCACCGTAATAAAAACATATAAATTGTGTTCCATTTTTGCTAAAAAGACATGACAAGACTAGCAGTTTTTAAGTTGGATAAAACAGAGCTATCCACAGTTACCATAGTTTTGTTTTGTAGGGTTTGTGTTACAATAAAAATAAAACAAAGAACATTGTTTCTTTGCATTTAATAATTTAATGTGATAAGAACATTATCTAAAATGCAGCTGGTAGAACAATATGTGCCTGGTATCTCACCCATCCCAAGTACCACAGAATTGTCATAATGTGTGCACAACATCCAACAGTCCAGTAAAAAATGATTACATTTACATTATTGTGACATAAATGATTTGCCATTGTTTCTACATTTTCAAAATCAAGGACATTTTCCTCAGTTCTACGGTCTAAAATATTTTCAATTTGATTGGCTGTAAAAGAGTTACATAAGCTTGTATTTTCTAACAACATTTCGCAATCATTGGACACCAGATGTTCATCGCAAACTCTGGCACTCTGAGGTACAAAAAGCTTATGATCAGCAAGCAACTCTGCTTTAATAATAGTAGGAACTATGCGATTTGCACTATGTTGACACCCATCAAAGACACGTCTTCTAGATGTGTTGGCACAGCATTTATAATTCGGCAGCACAACTGTGGCAAAATCTTGCACATTTCTAACCACTGGTCCAGGAGAAAGAGGTGGTGGAACTGGTATTTCAACTTCTTGAGCTTATGCATTTCCTTCTATTTCATGTATTCTCCTATTATCTATAATATTTATTCATGCTACTTCTCTGTTAGCCCTCATGTAACAGGCATGACATAAAAAGTTGGGTACCCTGACCTGAAAAAATATAAAAGTATTAAAATCATGCTCTCATTATAACACAGTTTTTGGCATTTAATATAGAGTAAGTAATTGTCAATAAATAGAAGAAAATAGTTTTTACTGTAATCAATATCAACAAAGAAGTAAACACAATATTTCAATTATTATTATGATTGCTGTTTTATGATAATTCAATGAGAATAAGAACACTTACATAGTGATGCCATGAGGATACAACTGAAGCTATTGGGCTTAATTCTGCTATAGCATGTCTTCTTGCAAGTAATACTGATCTACCACATCCATAGCAAACATTGATATGGCCCAGTTGCCTTTCTCTTATGTTGTTTTGAAGACATCTTGTTATCAGATACACATTTGCAGTGATAACTGGAAAAAAAAGGAAGTTACAATTTTTTATGTGACGTTGACTAAGATTATTATGCAGACAATAATTTAATTCCTTTTGTTTATGTTAGTTCATCGTAATCGCATGTAACGTCCACGAATGATCACAGCCTTCCTTCATACTTGCCAGCGCGAACGGTGTTGTTGATTTTGTATTGTAATGTTATTTAAATACATATTATGTTTTATGCAACTTATATGAATTAAACTAGAACTTACCTCAAAAGCCAGCCACTCATCGGAGTGGCTCTATCGAGAAGAGTACACATATCAGGCCCAGGGCGAAGTGATGATATTATATGCCGACTGATACGTTCTCTTATGGCGATACCACAATTGATACACGGTTGTAAAAGGTCCATTTTCCTAGTGGAGCACTCGCGTGGGGCTACGACATTATAAAAATAAAGGTGAAACAAAGTAATTGCACAAAAAAGCACGAAACAACAACCAAGAACCGGCGCGAGACGAGTTTTTGTTAATTGTCAATTTCTTGAGTGTTGCCATTAATTAAATCGAAATATACCGAGGCGTAAATGTTCTTTATGATTTTGGTATAATTAATTATTTAACACTGATTTCGTATAATGGAGATATATTATAATGATTAATTTTATGATTATTATTTGGTATTATTATTAAGAAATATTAATATGATTTATAATAAGTTAGTGATGCAATAAATGTTGGAGTAGAATACTGAATGTGCTTATTTATTTCATATTTTACCCTATTTTAATTATTATTTATATTACATGGCAATAAAATTGATTTAAAGTGTATTCGAACTGTTGTCTTCGTTTAAATCCTTTTTTTTGTGAACTTTTCTCCATATCTGCTATGAACTTTAAGAAGTTGTTCAATATTTATCATTTATTTTATGTATTTTAATTACAAAACTTTTATTACTGTACAGCTTGGGGAACATATTGGCTAAGTCCTTTATATTCATTTAAATATAATATAGATGATTTGAAGTTATACGAATAATTTTATTCGAACTGTTTAACCGATTCCGTGCGGATGGCGCCGCGGAGGCGCCATGTATATCTTTTGTGTATGGCGTGTGGCACCCGAGAGGAGCCAAAGTTTATAACCTTAAAACTCGGTTAACACATTGACTGCTTCTACACATAAGGTGTGTGTGAAAATTCGTTCTCCGTTTGCGACGACTACACGCCAGATGTGTTTGTATTTGTTTGTTTGGTTTTCTTTGGCAAAGTTTTATATTCTGTACATATATTCTGAGATTCGGATTTAACATCTTGCGTTTCGCTAATTAAGTCACTACCGCGTTTGGTAATCTTGTGCTGATCAGCAAAAAGAATAAGTAAATAGATAAGTAGTAAATAAAAATGTAGGTGTAGAAATACATTGAAAAATAAACAATTTTAAATGATCTTTTTAAAAAGTTTGACGATTTATGTCTCATGATGACAGCGAATATAAAAATATTTGTTTAGTTATCCATATCTTAGTGCATGTACGTTCTAACTAGAACACGGCACTATAAAACTCTCAGGAATCTTATACCTTTCTAGAAGAACTATGACCATATTCCTTATAACAAGAGTGTTTTGTGTTAAAAGTAATTGCTGTATACCACAGACCCACGTCGTGGGCTCACCCCAGCGCATCTGTATTACCGAGGACCCCGCTAGCGGGTTCACTACCAAAATGTATGGCGGGTACGGCTTATGAAGCGTGTAAAAGTTATAAAAACAAGATAAACCATTATAGAACAGACAAACCTATAAGTACTTAGGTAAATTGTAAATATTTTATGTTATGTCATTATGTTTTGATTAGGTTACATTTTCTTATTTTGTGCTTATAAGCAATGACGTACTATAAATAGACGCGTAATTCAGTAACATCACGGCACTCAAAAACAACGTAAATACATATAGACAATAGACAGCTACTTAGGGTGCGTTCCACTCAGCGCTCACGACACTCACGCTCACAACCACGGTTTTTTTCCGTTCCACTTGCTTCCTAGCGTTACAAATGTTACAATTGTAAACTCAAGTGGAACGGATAATAGAGACTTTTGAGCGTTGATGTAAATTGAGTAAATTAGAAACAAAAAGTCGAATGCTTAATAGGTTAGGTTATAATTTGTACCTAAGTCTGACCAATAACCTCTTACTAGTTATTGGTTAATTGGATTTATATTTAAAAAAATGTATATCGAATATTCTACTAATAAGTATTATAAATATGACAGTTTGCGAGGATGGATGGATATCAAAAACTACTGAACGGATTTTGATGTAACTTTACAGTATTATTGTTTATTCATCGGAATAACATATAGGCTACTAAAAATCTATTTTAACATAAATCTACATTAAGGCGAGCGAAGCCGAGGGCAAAATCTAATATTTCATAATTTTGTGGAGTATTTAATTAATTTACATTCTAATATATTCAAAATGTCTTTTACGGCGACACTTGTATATTTGGTTGAGAGTATTACGACGCTCTACCAAATATCCAAATGCTTTAGAAAGTACTAGTTCATCCAGTTCAGATGAAGAGTGGAATACCATTATTACAAAATCATGATCGTGAAAAACGGAATCTTAGACCACGTAAGATAATGTAATTAATCGTTACTCTGACGAAGAATTAAATAGTAATTTCAAAAAAATGTAGATTAAAATGTAGACTATAAAATGTTTACTTATTTAAGTACCTATTCATCGTTTCATCAAAATCGCATAAAATAAAATAATTTTCATTGTCGCCATCTTTATTATCAACTTTATATTTAAAAAAATGGCGCCCAATTTCGCAACGCTTACGACCACCCACCTCTCAGCATGGGTCGTCGTGAGCGTTGCGTGAATAATGACGTCACGAGTGCCGTTTTCGCCGCGAACACAACGATCGTAGTCGTCATGTGGAACGGCTGAAAGAGCATTTTAGGCATTGTGGACGCTAAGTGGAACGCATCCTATGTGTACATATTGAATGAATGTATTCTACACTCCATTTGGTTAGGTATTTAACTAAAGGTAAACAATCTTGATGTGTCTTTTTTATCTTTTAATCTTAAAACTCAGTTTGAAAATAAAATGCTGCTAAAGATCAATGTAAATACAACAATAACGATTACTAAACCAATTGAACCGTTAGTTTAAGCAGTAGGTACCTAGTTTATTTGTTTAATATTGTCACGTTTATGATAGTACAAACAATTAGATTTTAAACTATGCGTTACAGAAATCAGGGCGTGGTTAGATTAAGACTTGTGACGTTGTCCTTGGGTAGAAAGAACCACTTATCCTCAGTGTAGTTGCGCAGCGGAAGAAGACTGCATCCTCGGCGCGATCCGCTTATATAGGGCTGCTACCGCTGGGGGAGGCAGGATGAAGCACTTCCTCAATCGTCGCGCGGTTAGGATTGCCAACATATTTTCGACGAAATACTTATAGTATTTTCAAAATAAGCTATAACAAAATATAGTACATTTGTAAAAAATATAGTAGGTAGATAAGTGAAAAAAAAAATATTGTAACTGTTCTTTTTTTTTTAATTTGTTTTACCTTGTTTATTTGACATCACGGACAGGTTCGAAACGGATTATGCACGATGAATACGGATACATACTTTCACATCAGTTATACGTAGGAAAGGAGCGTAGATAGTATTTTTAAATTAAGGTTTTTGTTAGTTGTTTTTCTTTGTTGAAATATAATATTTTTGTATACTATATATTTCTTCAACAGTATATAGTACGCAGACTCGAAATATAGTACAATACTATATATTATAGAACGGTTGGCAACCCTACGCGCGCCACGAGTCAACAACGTGACAATATGTGTTTGTGTAGAAAGTCACATCAAGATTGTTTACCATTAATTAAATACCTAACCAAATGGGATTATTCCACTTTGGTCACCCAGCTGATATCACCTGGGTGAACAAATTCCACATTTTTGTGTCCTAAAATCACCTACCAACAAATCATCTGGGTGATCAAATTCCACATGATTTCTATTTATTTACTATGTTTCTTTAAATCACCTGGGTGATCAAATTCCACATGATTTCAATGTATTTATTATGGTGACCAAAGTGGAATAATCCTCCAAATAAACTTGTATTCTTACTTATGCTAGTGAATAAGCCATTAAATTACCTACCATATCAATAAATAAAACAATGAACAAAATAAATATGGGCAACTATTTTGTACATTACAATTATATGATGATAAACACAAGGACTAATTATGCAATGGTAATTTACCAATAAACATGTTGTTACACAATATATTTTATAGGGTAGTCAATTCGCAATTGCACTAATAGGTAGGTACTTACTACGTACCTACTGGCACTTTGACAATGATATGCCTGACAAAATTACTACTTACAATAAACAAATTTTAATACATAATAGGTAATCTGTAATCTTTCTTGTTATCGCCATTGATTCAAGAGATTTAACATCGAGAGTTAGTAGTCTGAAAAACATGCCTGCTTGTCGATCGATCACTATGTACCTAACCTAACCTAAAAGTCATATCCTGCTCGTAATAATCAAAAATAAAGATCCTGGTTAATATAAGTAAGAAAACAAGGAAACCGAAAGAGACATACCTATATAATAATCTAATATGACTGAGTAATCAGATATAAAATGGCGACTGATTTTAGGTCAGGTCGAAATCGATTGCAGCCAAAACAAAATAATATCCAAATTAAGAATAATAATATGTTAGTCAGGTTGTTGATGAATATAGCTATAGTCCAGCATTACCACATCTACTGAGGATATTTTCCTAGGCAGTGGTGGTCCATGTACAGTCGTAAGATTTGGTTTGGATTTGGGTTAAGCAAAAGATTATTCTGGGTTGGGTTCGGCCCGCCTCCATCATATACTTCAGTGGACAAAGTATATTTAAAATTTATATACTTATCTTTTAAGCTATATATGCATAATTATTATTGTTGAATCCATGAAAGTACACTTTTCAATTCACCTTATTGTGCGTAGTTGTATTCGCGGCACAGATATGCCATTGTGCTGCCTATCTAATTTTAAGACCATTCATATCATAATGGAGTGCAATTATTTTATTAATTGAAATGCGGCAAGCGTTACTTAGTTTTTCTAGAAGATTCTAAATAATAAAAATTTTGTTCAAAAATCTTAGCTCTATAGGCGTCGTTCATGGACATACGGGTATGTTAACCCTTGACTACCTACCCCTTATTTCAGCCTCTCAGACTCTGGTTCTAAAAAAAACTATGGTGTAGCAGGGTAACAAATTGAAACAAAACGATTCTCGTGTAATCTTTTAATTATATTAATTTTATATAATGTTTAATAATAAACGTACACTACCGTCCAAAAGTTTGGAATCACTAGGGTAATTTTAATTAAAACGACTATAATATGTGTAAAGTATACTTTATCACACTTAAATCTTAATCAAACCTTAGATTAGCATTCAGTTAAATAGAATCAGTACAAATAAGAACAAAAGTTTACAGTCTTCGTTAAATTTTGGCTTCGTCAAAATGGCCATCCTTATTCTTAATTACTTGTTCACAAATTTTACTCATTCTTTTATTGAAGTATTCGGAGTCCAGTGACTGCCATTCGCTCTGTAAATATTCCCATAACTGTGCTGAGCTCGAAGGACACCGGTTCTTCACTTTTCTATCCAGTTCATCCCATACTAATTTAATCGGAGACAAATCTGGCGATTGTGAGTGCCACTTCATAATTTGCAAAGCTTTTTCACTTCGTTTTTGCTCTCAGAACCCCTAGCATAATTTGGATGATGATGTTGAAAAACAAAATTTCGACCGATCACATTAATTCCAGAGGGAATGGCATTTTCTTCAAGTATTTTCAGATAGCCTTCTTTATTCAGTTTCCCAGTGATTTTGATCAGATGGCCGGGTTTATTATTACCAAAGCATCCCCAAACCATCACGTTACCACCGCCGTGCTTAACAGTCTGCACAGTACACGCTTCTCTTTTGATCGGCGCACAAAAACTCGTCCATTAGATCCAAAAATTTGAAATTTGCACTCATCCGTCTAAAGGACTTTTTTCCAGTCTTCTACTGTCCAGTTTTTATGAGTTTTGGCCCACTCCAGTCTTTTTCTTTTATGAACACTAGTCAATCTGGGTTTCTTGGCTGCTACACATCCTCTTAGACCAGCAGATAGCAAACGCCTTTTTACAGTTGTTATTGAAACTGGCCTTTCTCGGGTTTCATTTAAAGTAGCGGCAATTTGAGGTACAGTTAAACGTCGATTTCGTTTCGATAACGTCACAACGTAGTTATCTTTCTGCTTTTTCGTAGATTTGGGACATCCAGATCTCTTCCGGTCTCGATTTCCTCCAGTAGCTTTTTTTCGTACAAGAGTATAATGTACACCTTTGTATGAAACACCGACCTTTTCTGCGATTTGGCGCATAGAATAGCCTTCTTCGCCCAAAGTACAGATAGCACTCCGCTGTTCAAGCGAAATCTGATTCCATTTTGCCATTTTATGAGCTTGCGAACTTTTGTTACTATCCCATGAACGTCACAAATCACACTGAACTCTAAACTGATAATTTTTGCAATAATACACTCATATTCCAAAGATTAGACACTACTCATTACTACAACAATGCTTAAAAGCGCCAATTTTAAGAAATCTTCAAACGGCGGTGTCGCAACTTGAGTGGTCATAAAACACGTGTGTCGGTCTTTTTTGAAAACAATGGATAGTTGATGAGAAATTAGTGTTTTTGTTAAATGTTATTGTTAGTACGGTCGTAAAAATACTAATCTCCAATAACAATACGTTTTTTGATGGATTTATTGCGGTATAGTTTTTCTGTCGACGAAAATTAGGATGATTCCAAACTTTTGGACGGTAGTGTATGTCATTAAAAATCTCAAATGTCTTTTTTACTGAGAAATAAAACTAGAAAATTATAACAATTTTATAAAATGATATCAGTAACAAAAACGAACAAATATTAGGCACATTCTTCATAAATTTTAAAAGTTAAGTATTTAAAATTCATAATCTACAACAAACTTTTATCATAATGGACATATCATTATAAAATTGCAATAATCAAAGTTTACAATTATCACGGTAGAATGAACACGTCATGCAGGAGCACTCCAGGGAAATGGCTTTTTGCACGTGAAACATAGTCTTACGTTTCTTTTTTGAATTACATAAAGAGCAGTACTTGTGTATTGCTATTCAGCACTATATCCTGCAGAGCCAGGAAGTGTCTCGAGTTAGTCGACTTTCAGCACTCGAACATTCCAATTGGGTAGATAAGTATACCATATATGAATTGGATGCTGATATGTCCAGTAATCTATAAAATATAGCAAGTGCTCATATTTTTCCTCTGTCTTGATCGCAACTGATTCAAAGGAAGGTCATCGTCTGACGAAGAATCATAAAGTGTGCTCTGGGGTTGAGATTCACCATTTGTCTCTGCTAAATTCGCCTCTCCTCACCTCCTCAAGTCAGATGTAAAGTCACGATGCAGTACAAAATCTTCACCAATATCTGCTTCCACATCACTTTAATCTTCGTTAAACGCATCTTCTTCATTTGAAGAATGATCATCCTCTAACCAACGCGCAATAATTTCTACGATTAACTACCCTCTACCTATCCCTTAACTACCTACCTGGAGACTCCACGAAAAAGTTTATTACTCATCAAAATACAGCGCGCGCGTGTGGGACCTCGACGAGCGCAGGCGCGGTACTGCGGGTAAAGGAGCAAAGGTACACAGACGCGCGAAGAACAGACGCACACGCGTAAAGTTATAAGCAAAAATACTTTACATGGAGTCACAATTTTTAAGTTTAATATAACTTTAAACGAAAAAATTATTGCGCGTTGGTTAGAGGATGAGCATTCTCAAGTTTATGTAGGTCATAATAGAAAACACAATTATTTATATACTGTATTGAATTTACAATAACACTATTCCATTAGGAAAAGGAATAAAACCTGAGAAAATTGTATTGTGTGTGTGTAAAATGTACTACTGACAATTGTAATGATGTGTAGTGTGTGTGTCAAAAATAAATAAATATCTCACCAGCCAAGTTAGCTTGTGCAGACATGAGAGTGCGGTCCACATCAGTTGAACGCACATATAATTCAGTTGGATCAAAATTGTCAGATATTAAATGCTGAAATGCAAAATTAGTGTTATAAATTATTACACATTCACATTCCAACACACTACAACAAAGTGCACTTTTCTTTAGTAGGTACACTCATGTTTCAGCTGACCTCAACACCTGAGAATCATATCACATAATTGGCAAACTAGGTGGAATATGATTTACTCTGAGAAATGTGTAATTTTATCTATGCTCAAGGATGGTATATTTATTGTGTTATATCTAACCAAAACTCATAAAATGTATATGATGTAAAGTCGGGCTAATTTGTCACACCCAAGAACATAAAGGTAAAGAAAATACACTCCCACAAATTGTCTACAATCATAAATAATTTTTGTTTATTGGCAATCCTTAAAGTAATCATGCTAGGTGTTTAAAGTAGAGCATCTGTATATTATACAGATTGTTTGGAAAATCGATGCAAAGCCGGAGCTAGTATAGACTATGCAGAACCATTTGAACCATACTTGTCTTAGACGAAGTGTGACAATTTCTATTTAGCTAATTTTAATGATTTTTGATGATAAAACCAAAAGTTTTGCATTTAGTTGGAAATAATGGCCAGTTTGAACCAGTTTGGCCATTTGAGAGGAATAATTCTTATAAGATTTAAGAAAGCTGTTTTTGATGGCTTTGTACGGAACGGAAGGTGCTTTTTATGTGCAAACATTTTTTTAAACATGTCTGGTTATTTTTCCTCTTTTGAGGTATCAACTAAGCGGATAGCTCACAAATTGTTAAAATTAGGACCTACAAACCAAATTAAGGAGGAAAATAAAAAAATTTGGTTTCAATGGAGTTCCATGCTTCAAAAAAATACTTTTTCTGTTGTAAATGATAAGTGAATTCAATTCTAAGTATTATTGTGCGCGTTCGAAAAGTTTAGGGCACTCTTCTAACAAAGGCCGTGATAAACTTGATCTTGTCAGGTAGCGCGCATAGTAATAAAAAAATGGCGGTACGTAAATACATAGCACAGCAAAATCACCCTTATTGTTAAAACCATTGTGTCGTGTTTCTTTTGTCAGGGTCAATTACTACCTGGTTTTTTTAAGGGACGCTAGTATGCTTTTGTTATTTATTACTTAGTCGAGTGCAGGCGCTGTCAACTCTGTATGGAGCTAAGTTTATACCTACGGGGGCTGAATTTTATTATTTTTAAATATTGCAACACCAAAGTATCGACGGCAACACATGTTTGACAGAAATGAAGTTTATACTTTTTAATGGCGCAAAGAGTAAAGTAATATTGTAATCAGGGTCGGTCAACTCTGTTCTACAAAATGTTGATTGGAGGGTTGTTAGACGCGACAGAGATAACGGTAGTGGAAAACAAGGATAGCTATATCTAGGGTTGCACACTTTTATTAGAAAATAGAGTATATCTTATTTCAAAGGAGGTAAATAAAGAGTACGGACTTCCAAGAAAGAGTATCATTTATTTTATATTTTTAAAGGTATTTTATCGTACTTTCTGCAGCACATAACAATTCTTCATGGTTTTTAAAAGAATTGTATGACTCCAAACATTCTAACTCTTAATTTATATAGATCAAAAGCTCATTTTTAATCAATTTTAATGAAGCTCTGTTTCTCTTCCCGCCACTTCACATTCATGACCGAAAAGACTCTCTCAGTAAATGCTGAAGTGGCGGGAATAGAGAGTATATAGCTAATAATTTTTTTTAAACAAACAAATTCATCAGGACCTTTTTTAAATAAATTGTCATTTTTCTGCAGTGGACTTTTGCGTAAAATCTGTGTTATTTAACAATTCACCATGGAGTTCTTTTAAAATTATAACTTCTGAGTATAAACTGTCCATGTGTATGTTTAGTCTTCGTAAATTAAGTTTTTCTTCTATAATTTGTTCTAAATGATTAAATTCAATATTAGTTCTTAAAGATATTTTATTTAGTGAAGAGAGCCAGTTATCACTACTAAAATGAAACCATTTTTGTAAATAAATCAAACATTTGTCTATACACAATGAAAAATTCGTGTTAATTTTATTAAACAAATGTGGTCATGATTGTTCAAAAGGTTTTAGTTTCTGTTTTAGTTTAAAATAGTTGGCTTTTTGTCTTTGCAGTGATTCTGATTTTAAATTTTCCATTATACTAAAAACATCTACAATTGTGACAGGAGTTACTAACCCCCCGTGACCATGGCTGCTGAAAAGCAACCGAAACGTCGGGGAAAGTGTTAAATTAAATCAAAACAGATATAATAGTTTTAATAATTTAATTAGCTTCAAAATTAGTAAAGTTATATAGTAGTAGTATGTAGTGTAACAATTTTTTGGTTATGATAATGGGTTTGCATAATATTACATGACTAGCACTAGTATAGTAAACATTGTGTAAAAAGAGTATTTCAGAATACTCTATTAGTGTTCTAGATTATGTTATTATATCACAAGAAAAAGCTGAAGAATTCACCGACAAGCAAGTAACGACTCTTCTCCACGGTGATGTAGCCACAATCTCACTGCCTGCACGTCTACCACCATCTTGGCGTCAAAACCCACGACTGTGGTTCGCACAGTTTGAAGCCGCCGTCGCCGCCAGCAAGATGGGAGAAGAACAGAAATTAAACCCGCCATCGACCAACAAGTACATTACGCTAAAGAACAGACTGATATCGACGTACCAAGAATCAGACCATCGTCAGCTACAGAAATTACTCAGCGGCCTAGAACTCGGCGACATGAAACCTAGCCAGTTATTACGTAAGATGCGCGATTTGAGCGGTAAATTACTAACCGACGAAGCTCTAAAAGTTATGTGGCTCAACCAATTACCCACACAAGTCCGCGCCGTACTCTCCGTGAACACCGAATGGTCGCTAGAATGTTTAGCTGTGATGGCCGACAAAATGGTTGAACATTTCGAGCCCGCAACAGTCGCCGCTGTCCACACTACAACCTCTACGCCGGCGCACACATCAAGCCCGTCGTGTTTACATTGCCCAACTACAGAAAATCTACAGTTCGACCTATTATATAAACAAATAGAAAAACTAACGCTGGAGATCGCCGAGATTCGAACCAATCAACACCATGCGTCGTATCGCTATGGCGCCACTCGTTCGCATAGCAACAACCGATCGCGATCGAACTCGAGATACCGTGCCCGCTCGAACCGCAAACCCGGCGATCCCGACTGGCTGTGTTATTACCACCTGCGCTATGGAGATGAAGCCCGTAGATGCGAATCACCGTGCGGAAAAAAGAAGCAGGCAAACTAGAAAATACATCGACTATGGCGGGCGTCGATGTTAGCAAACCAAGCTTCCGCCTCTGCGTTATCGATCTTAACAACAGAGAGAAGTTTCTAGTCGACACGGGTGCCGGCATATCCGTATTAGCCGCAAGAAATAAGAAACACGTGAAGCCGATTGAAAGTACCTACAAACTGTTTGCTGCGAACGGTACAGAGATACGTACCCACGGTGAGCGCACACTCGAACTCAACCTAGGTCTACGCAGAAGCTTTAAATGGACATTTACCGTGGCCGACGTGAAAACATCAATACTAGGCGCAGATTTCTTAGCGAAGCACAAATTACTTGTCGATCTACATCAAAGAAAACTCATCGGCCGCTTTACCGACCGTAGCGTTCACACCATCAAAATACATGGCACCGAGGAAACCGTATACGTTATCAGCCACCATCATCCCTATCACGACATCTTGAAAGAATAGCCCGACGTACTGCGACCCATGTCACTCAAAACTCCGACTAAGCACAACGTAACTCATCGCAAAGAAACAACAGGCCAACCAATCTATTCAAGGCCGCGCCCCCTGCCGCCCGATAAATACAAAGCTGCGAAGCTAGAATTTGAGAAGATGATGGAGATGGGAATCTGTAAACCAGTCCATGGGCCAGCCCGCTTCACGTCGTTAAGAAAAAGGATGGTTCGCTACGCGTGTGTGGCGACTATAGAAGATTGAACGCCGTTACAGTACCCGATCGCTACCCTATTCCGAGAATTCAAGATTTTACGTACCAGCTACATGGAAAAAAAATCTTTTCTAAACTAGATCTCAAAATGGCGTACTTCTGGATACCTATTGAAAAAGAAGATGCTGCGAAGACTGCCATAACAACTCCCTTCGGCCTCTTCGAGTTCAACTGTATGACGTTCAGCTTACGCAACTTCGGCCAAACATTTCAACGTTTCATGCACGAAGTACTACGTGGGCTCGACGACAACGTATTCTGTTTCGTCGATGATTTACTAGTGCACTCAGAAAACCCAGAGGATCACAAGCGTCACTTACAAAAAGTTCTAGAACGTCTCGACAACTACGGCGTCACTCTAAACATCGATAAATGTGAGTTCGGCAAAGACAAGATACAGTTCCTCGGTTATGAAGTTACACCGGACGGAATCAAACCCACAGAAGAACGCATTCAAGCCATACTTACATTTCCCAAACCAACTACAGTGCAAGAGTTAAAAAGATTATTAGGCATGATCAACTTCTACCATAGCTGCCTACCCCATCAAGCCGAATACCAAAATTTACTAAACAAGTATCTACACAATAGCAAGAAAAACGACAAAACACCTATACAACGGACCATATCAAGTACTTCAACGCAGTACCGACGGCAAGCACTTCACAGTGCAACTGCCGCTTCGCACCGCAGTAATTTCAATCGACAGATTGAAGCCAGCCCATCTACTCAACGAGGAAGACTCGCTAGAAAACACAACATTAACAAACACGCCAGCCCCGGACACATCACCCATACCAATGCGGACAGCCTCATCACAGTTATCACCTTCACCGCGAAATTCGTACGTCACCAGATCCGGCCGCGCGGTGAAACAAAACGTACGCTTCGCTTAGGCGGGAGTGATGTGGCGTATGTATATACGCACAGGCAACATATAACTTTACGAGAAACATGGAATCGAACGGAGCATCGCACAACTAGCCGCGCCGAAACCAAGCGACGCGCGAAGGCGATCGAACGGAGCATCATACGTCTAGCCGCAACGACATTAACATTCGAACTAGTGACGCGCGAAGCTTCCCTCTGCTTTTTATACGTGGCACTACTTTTATACTCGCGAACAGATTTCCAAGAAATTATTCGTAAATGTTAGATTTTTGTTTACTTGTCGCTGATTGGTGAAAATGTTTATTGTACACATTAGTGTTAGCGTTACTTGCATGACTAATAAATGGGATATAAGATAGGTGAAAAATTGTAAATATATTCTCAGTTGAATCAGTCTGCGTGTTTCAATATAACCCTAACGGTTACCAGCTACGGATCTGGCTTCTGCCCGCCGGCTGGTAACGCGTTAAAATATCATCCAAGATATTTACGTACTACAAATTGCATCCTGCGAGAAATTGTTCTTCATTTTATTCATTCTACAGTGCATCCAAGTGAAACTTATAATAAGATAAATAATATGGCCCTTAAATTATCCTCTAAATAGTATTTCACTGACAAAGTGTCATTAGCAGAATTATTTTCAACCCCACAGGATTATACTCTAAAAGAACGCTCTCATGGTATAAAATTGTCAAATAATGTATGTAATGCATAATTTGCTGGTTTTTCAGCTGTGAAATATGGGCGTAGTAATTTTTTTCTGAAAGACTGTTTGACATCATTACATATGAAGCTACATATGGAGCACAGAATGCTGTGTGAGAAACATTGTAATGATGCTGACTTTACAGATGGCACCAAACAGAAACTATTAAGAACTGCTGTTCCATGCGATGTAAGTAAATATACTGTAAAATTGAGTTTGAAATATAAAATTATTGCATTTTTTTACAAATTATAATTAATAACATTAAGATCCTGTTTATGAATTGTTGCAGAGTGAGCATATTGACATGTCTTATTTAACAGCAGAACCTGGCCCTTCTCACAGAATCTCTTTGGTTGAAATAGCAAATGTCAAAGTATGTGATAAGCAAAATACTGTGCCTGTATCAACAAAATCTTTTAAGACTACAGACCAGTCACCAAAAACAGAAAAGGAGAAGATTCTTTATGCAAAATGTCAAAAACATTTAAAAGCCCTCTGTCAGCTCCGAAATCGTATTAGGCACCTAAAGGCAAAGAGTATCTTATATATAATTAATAAAGATACTTCAGTGAAAAAGTTATCGGAGAAAGTGACGCCGACCTTTGCTTTGTTGTTACAAGGGCAGATAAGAAACTTTAAAAAGAAATCCACTAGGTGGAGATGGACAAAGCCAGAAAAAATAACTGCTCTGCGAATATATAAACGGTCACCTACATGTTATCGACTGCTGCGGAGGCTATTTCATCTGCCTTCTCCTACTACTTTGAAAACTTTTGGAGTTGGAGTTAATCAGCCAATTTTTGAAGTTTTAAAAAAGCTTGACAAAACGCAAAAGCCAGATGTCATTGAAAAAGCATTTAAATTACAACAAAAAAGATGACTTGATTGAAGGATACCAAGACCATGGATCACAAGGCCGAGCTCCACTGATTGCTGCATATAATATTTTCAAAATTTTGTAATACAATGATAAATAAACAACGCGATAAAATCCGTATATGGTAGTTTAATTTCAATGAATAACATTGGCGTAAACAGAAGACAATATTATGCTGCATATGCTTTAGTTTTTATGATTGCTGGGATAAGGCAGAGAGTAAAGCAGCCAAGTGCCCATTTCTTCTCAAGTGGGTTTTCTACTGCAGATAGACTGGCAGTACTGATAAAAGAGGTAATTGCACCCGTATGCATGTTTTTTTAGTAAAACTTCTATACTAATTTATCGGTATAAGTAATATGTTTGTGTCTAATGTAATGCATTATTTTATAAAGTATCACAATTTTAGGTTTCGCAACAATGTTTTCTAGCAGGTATAAATATAGCTGCAATTGTCTGCGATATGGATGGTGTTAATAGACGCATTAATCATCTTGGGTGCAACTATAGAACATCCATTTATAATGTTGAATAAAATAGTTACATTCTTTGACACACCGCATTTACTCAAATTCTTCAGGAATCTTTTTATGAAATATGGTATTGAGTGCATGACAAACATATCCTCAAATGAAATAAGTGGAAGAGGTAAGTTTGTAATCAAACAGTGCATAATAAGCTCTGTCCATGTTAAAATTACACACTTTATTGTGATCCCTTACAAATATTATGAATTTACCTACTTTAACAAACATTTATTTCATAAATAATGTACAATGATGTAGGTTGTTAATTAATCAAAAAAAAAAAATCTTTCATTTTTTACAGGTATTGCTAAATGGTCCCACATAGAGGCATTTTATAATATTGACAATACCCATCCCAATTTTGTATATGCACCACGCCTGAAAAACGATCATTTAAATTCCAATACCAAACAGAAAATGAAAGTAAACTTGCAGCACAAGTCTTCAGTCATTCTGTGGCAGGATTAATGTTTGCTAAAATATCTGAAGGTGAGGATACACACTAATGTTGTAAATGCAAAGTCTGTGTGTATATTTTTGGTATTTATTATTATTATTCTCTTTATTTATATTTTTTCTAATTATTACATTTTTAAATATAAATATAAAAACTATACATATTTAAAAATATAAAAACTGAAATGACCCACCGACATCGGGAACAAGGTCCAAGCTGCCGGTGGTTAGGGCTCCAAAGAGAGGAATCTTCTCACAATACGCGCCGTGTCGAGTAGTACTGCCTTTTGGATTGATCCAGCCATCTAACGCGAGCCTCTGTGGTGGTCGAGGCTCTTAGGTATTAAACCATTAACTGTAATGACTATCGGCACAATGATCGCCGAGTCCACACGCCACATGTCGACAATCTCGTGAGCTAGGTTCAAGTATTTCAACTCTTTTTCTTTTTCAGCTTTCACAAGATTCCCGTCATGTGGAATGGTGACAACGCCGAGCAATGATCATCATTGCTCGGCGTTCCAATCGGTCTATCAGCACAATATCTGGCTTGTTCGCCACAATTGTCCTATCAGTGATGATAGACCGATCCCAGTACAAAGTAGCACGACCATTTTCGAAAACTGGATCGGGCACATACCTGTAATACGGCACTTCAGATTCCACAAGGTCATACTTCAAGGCAAGTTGCTGATGGACAATCCTGGCTACTTGGTTGTGTCTATGCAAATACTCTCCATTGGCAAGACGAGAACAACCGGAGATAATATGTCTGAAAGATTCTCCGGGCTGGTGACATGCCCGACATATGTCAACCATCCCATCATTCAGGATATATCTCCGGTAGTTGTTCGTCATAACAACTTCGTCCATAATTGCACAGACAAAACCTTCGGTCTCAGCGAAGAGATCGCCAAATCGTAGCCAGGACACCGATGACTGAAAATCTATGTCGGGCCCATCCAGGGCTCGGAAAAAGCGTCCATGCAGCTCTTTTCCTTTCCATACATACCTGCGCTCGTCAGTTCGAAGTATAACAGGTTTGCGCCAGTTCTCTTTAGCCAGAGCAAGCGGGGTAAAGCCCGTATCCACTGCTACTACATCGCGATGCACGCCCACATCGGTTCGAAGAAAATATTCTCTGAGATTGCACACCTCACGGTTGTGGAGGGTCTTGGCATTTAAAAAACCGCGACCCCCACACTTCCGCGGGATGTACAATCTCATCACCGAGGAGCGCGGGTGGTGCATTCGGTATGCAGTCAACAGTGTACGGACCTTTCTATCCAGGGCATCTAATTCCGTTTGTGTCCATCTGAGTATGCCAAAGGAGTACATAAGGATCGGCATGGCCCAACCGCTACAGGCGCGCACCCTGTTGCCGCCTGACAAAAGACTTTACAGTATTTTTTTCAAACGGCTAAAGAAGCGCTCCTGCAACGCCCGTTTCATACCGTCCTCAGTGATACTTAATGCCTGTGACATACCCAGATATTTATAGGTTTCATTTGCAGAGAGAGATCTAAGTCTAGTGAAATCTGAAAGTTCAATGCCTTCAGATTCCAAAACCCTGCCTCGCTTTACATACATAACTGCACATTTGTCAACACCAAACTCCATCCTGATGGAGTTACTGAAGTTTTCAGTTACCGTAAGTAACGGTGTCAGTTGGGGTCTGGTGGAGGCAAATAGTTTTAAGTCATCCATGTAAAGAAGGGGAGATATAACTTGACCATCTCTCCGCAATCGATAGCCTAGCCCTGAACTCTCAAGTAAAGTACTAAGAGGGTTCAGTGCTAGACAGAACCATAAGGGACTCAAACTGTCGCCTTGGAATATACCTCGCTTGATCTTGAGAGATACACCGCTTTCCCCGATCTGGCGACATCCTGGATAGCGTAAAACCGTTCTCCACTGCCTCATATATTACTTCAAGAAAGTGCAAAGAGTTGCATCAACTTTATACAACTCCAGCACCCTCAAGAGCCATGTATGTGGTTCAGAGTCATAGGCCTTCTTATAATCTATCCAGCATGTCGCAAGATCTTTCCTAAGGCGGTGTACTTGTTGACTGATGGTCATGTCAATCAGAAGTAGCTCTTTAGTACCACGGGCCCCACTTCTACATCCATTTTGAGATACAGACATGATGTTGTTTGCTCTAATATGTAGTGAAAGTTTAGATCTCAAAATGGATGTGTGAAGTTTATAGACCGTCGGTAGGCATGTTATCGGTCTATAATTTTTTGGGTCCGTGACACTACCTGATTTGTAGAGCAGATAGGTGGTGCCAGTGGTCAAAAAGTCAGGCAGCGATCCTGATTCCAAAGATGACTGGAATAGGGACGCCAAGCATGCATGTGCACTGCGGAACCATTTCAACCAGAAGTTGTGCAGTCCGTCCGGTCCCGCTGCTTTCCAATTTGGTAACGAACGAACCGCACAAGAAACTTCTTCTGGTTGTATGTTAATTGGCTCCTTTTTTATTATTATTATTATATAGTCTATAATTGATTTTCTATTGTGTCCTTACAGACACAATAGAAAATCAATTATTTTAAGCAATAACTAAAGATAAAGTTTAAGAATAACTAATAGGGAACCCTTTTCATCATCACTTTATTATTATCAGTGTGTGTATTTAATACCCCCTAAAAATGATGTTGTAAATATTTACTGAACTTATGATATAGAAACGAAAATTTCTCTTAATCTGTTCTATTGATTTTGATCAAATCTGTGTTATTACACATATTTGTATAGTCAACATTTCACAAAACAAAACAATATTATAATGTTATAAAATATTAAAAAAAATAACAATCATGTAGGTACTATAATGAGCATGCCCTGAAAAATTAAGCAAATAAATTATATAATTATTTCTTCCAGGAGAGCTGCCTGCAGAAGCAACAGTAACAGCAAATCTTTTATAAAAATTTATAGATTATTTGATGCTCTTAATAGTGACTGCTCTGATTTACGGCGAGGAAAGCCTTTGTCAACAAATATTAAGGCAACTAGCCAGCACCTTCAATATTTTGAAGAAATTAAGATATTATTCACCAAATCGACCCAAGAAGGTTGAATTTGGACTCTTAATGCAATGGCAAGATTGTGGCGAAACTTGGTACAAACCCACGATATAAGAAGTTTGGCCACTAGGAGATTGCAGCAGGATGCTTTAGAAAACCTGTTTGGCTGTATACATGGCAACTGTGGATCAAATACAAACCCTACATGTGGTCAATTTGTTGCTGGCCATAAAACAGCCATATTATCTAATTTGGCTCACATAGGGACTACAGGGAATTGTGAGAATGACAGCAATATTGTGATTGATAAGTTTGAAACAATGTTATTTCAAAATCTATGAAATCCGCACACAATGCTGAGGCCATATTATGTACAAAATCTTTTGAACTGTCTCAAGAATTTGATGAAACTACATCAGAATTTCAGGCGTGTGCTTACGTGTGTGGATTCCTAGTAAAAATATTGTATCAGCATGTGCAAACAGTAAAAACATATTTTTCAAAAACTTGAACCACACTACTTATTTGTAGAGTGCAAATAATACTCTGATTTAAATAAAAGTTTAAATTATGTAACAAAAGAGGTAGTAAAATGTGTGGAGTGCTGTGCTTCTACGATTAGTATTTTTTTGAAAGAAAATGCATATAAAGATAATTTATTAAAATACATAAAAGAAACCTTGAAAGGATGTAAATTCAAAGGATATATCCTTTGAATTTTTAAATGCATGTCAAGAGCACAAGAATTTGAATGTCAAATGTTTAATTAATGCAGTGTCATTTATTTGTATTAAAAGATTCTGTATTTTAAAGAACCGTTTATTTGTAGAAGAAGCATCAGCCTGTTAGTCACATAATGTCCACTGCATCAAATTGTCCACTGTATCATAATGTCCACTGTATCAGAATGGTCACTGTATCATAATGTCCACTCCGTCAAATTGTCCACTGTATCAAAATGACCACTTTATCGAAACTTTCCTTTAGTCACATTTTGTATTCTCATCACAAGGTTCGCTTTATTAAAAAAATTCAGTACCCTAAATTTGATGCAGTGGATTATGTGACTAAAGGATTTTAACCAATACACTATAACATTATCCTAATCGATAATCCTTTTTTTTGTTTTACCGAGCAGAAACTAAGTGCAAAGAGGATAAATTACTATTTAATTTTATGACGCATGTCATAGAGGATAAATTATTTATTTAATTTTATGACTCATGTCATAGGTATTTATTTGATCGACATTTACTTAATTTAAATATTTATTTAAAATAGATTTGCAATATTTACTACTGAATACTCTGTATAGTACGCAAACGTTTTTGTGAAACAGATAAGCTACGTTTCCAAAATTTAAAAGATATACAGATATCAAAAACGTTTGCTAAGATTTTTTTTGTGCTCGAAGATGGTACTCCCAACAAAATTTTGATATTTTCTTCTGTTATTAGCCGTAAAATTATTAAAAAAGCCAACAACAATTCCTTCAATGGGGATGGCACATTCAAAGCGTGCCCGAAGCTATTTTATCAGTTATTTACTATTCACTTAGATGTGAAATCTACAGAAAATCTATAAATGTCTTTCCTGTAATTTATACATACTATATGTATAGTATTCACTACTATCAAAGACTGAAGAAACATACTCTCATTTTTTATTTTGTTAAAAGAAAAATTACATGTACACATAAATACTTATAAATGTGACTAAGAAAAGGCGCAAATAAATGCTGTTCAATATGTGTTTCCGAATGCAAGCATTTCAGGCTGTTTCCATCACTACAATGAGGCGATTATTAAAAAAAGCAGACAATTGTGTTTAGATGAAACCAGAGAAGGAAGAAATATTACAAAATTGTGTTTCCTGTTACAGTGGACACACAGTGGACAATTTGATAAATTGGACAATTTGATACAGTTGTCATTTTGATACTGTGGTCATTTTGATAATAGGACATTCGGAAGTGACCATTCTGATACAGTGGACAATTTGATGCAGTGGACATGTGATTAAAGGTCAAAAATTAATATCATTATACATAAATAATATGCCATAAATACATAAATGTAAAAAGTATTGACATCAGTATATTGGATTTTACCAACAGACTGCAATGCAGGGGGTCTCGGGTTCGAACCCACGTCGCGCACCTCTGACTTTCGGAAGTTATATGACTTTTCGAAATTATGTGCGTATTGATTGACAATTATCGCCTGCTCCGTGCCTCGGAAAGCACGTTAAGCCGTCGGTCCCGGCTGCCATGAACATCTATGACAGTCGTTATTGGGGAAGTCGACACAAAAGATCCCACTGGGTCGAAGTGTCGCCGGTCTGTACTGACTGGCCCCCACACAAAATAAGATAAGATAAGATATTGGATTTTCATTTATCTGCTGTTTTATTTAAACCTTTAGTAAGTATTTGATAAGGCGTTTTGACTAGGGAACTCCTAGAGTTCTCTTATAAGTCAAAACGTCTTATCACAAATTATATACGCGTATTTGAATCTCCCTCTCCCGAAAGTTTCCGTGGGGTGAAATAAGATGGCGCTAGTGAAACCTTGATGTTCTTACTTTTTTGTACGTAGCTGTCATTCTTCTCCGGTAGGAGTAATAATGTTCTGTGGTCGAGTGACAACTACGCTTGTGACTAGACCAGTGGTATCACAAAA
This sequence comes from Catocala nupta, assembly GCA_963675205.1. Classification (NCBI taxonomy): domain Eukaryota; kingdom Metazoa; phylum Arthropoda; class Insecta; order Lepidoptera; family Erebidae; genus Catocala; species Catocala nupta. Next base: position 34,465,179 of record OY776078.1, read on the forward strand.
TATCTACATTTGACAGGCGATTGCAGCGCAAAAGCGGACAAATTAAGAACTATTCTTGTATTGGTTCCTTAGTAATGTGCAATTTAACACGATAGATGTCACTGGTCAAACATGGATTGAAGAATATTTTCAGTTAATTAATAAAAATTAAAATTTTATTACTATTGTTTTATAATAATACTTATTGATTTATTAGTATCATGTGACTTCGATTTATTTACTTAAAATTTCAAACTAAGAGTTGGATGTTTGCCATCTACTTATTTACTTAGGTCCAAAATGGATTTAGACATTTCTGACATATCATAACAATACAATTAACAAATTTCATAAAATGGCGTATAATACGCGCATGTGTAAGTGGAATTTTGTGATTTTAGTGCCTTTCGCTGTTCTTAACCTGGTGATTTCAAAATAATACAATACCAACAAGAAATGGCTGTGCTACCCATCTAAAGAAAGTTTAAGTACCTTCAAATATATACAAAATGCTACCTGTACGTTTTTAAAAAGAGACGTTTTATAATACAACATATGATCAAAAATAAAGTTATTAAGCGATACAATGATAACATATGAATTTACATGCCAACGACATAATATAAAAGATTAATTTGTGAACGTCTCAATAAATGTATTAATTTTGTCTGGAAAAATTACGTATGATGGTGAGGATGAAATAAAAAGTGCAGGTCAATCGTACTACTGTAAGCATAAATCTAATAAATCAAAATAACGCCTTATTCCAATTCTCTCTTTATGTTTTATTTGTGAACCATTAATTTCTGTAATCAATAAAGAATTGGTATGAATAACAGCTATTTTTATTTTTACCCTAAAGTAAACACAATTTATGCATAACTATATACACGATATAGCTACAAATATATACATATATACACACACCTATCTTTAAGTAGGTATATGCATATAGTTCTTGGAACCAAATAAAAGATGGCACTAGCGGGCGTTGAAAAAGAGGTGGCAAAATTTTTGCTTGAGTGGGCTCTCTATTCCTATTATACTTATACTACTCTATGGACTAGACGTTATCTCCTATTCCGTATTCCTCAGTTTCGTGTCAATTAACCGTGTTCAGTTGTAGCCCTTTGCGCTCCTGCACTTGTTGATTTAGTTAGGAAATTACGAGGCGCTCATAGCCAGTTGCACTCACTGATCGGTAAACGATTAGCGAGGTTAAGCAACGTTGGGTACGGTCAGTCTATAGATGGGTGAACGCTTAGCGGTATTTCATCTGAGCGTCTCCGTGCTTTGGGGGGCACGTAAAAAGTCGGTCCCGGTTGATGCCAAATTGACGGCAGTCGTTAAGCCATGTCAGAGGCCTACGGGGGGTTGAACAACTCTTGACAACAGGTGGGCCACAAACCACACCAAAAGAAAGAAGAAAAGTTACGATTGTTTCACCGTGTCCAGTTGTAGCTCCTGCACGTGTTCATTTTGGACTTTTGAGTTTAAGTTGGATGTTCAGTGCTCTACTACGCTGTATTTGTAACTTTCTCGAACGAGGAATATGCCGACATCGTTTTTATGTATGGCAGAGCAAACGGCAATGGATCTTAAGCACGACGGATGTGTCAAGAACGCTATTCTAATGGCAGAGTACCGAATGTGAGAATGTTTTACAACACATTTCGTCGGCTTGCTGAAGATAGGATACACCGTGTAGAACCTGGAGTCAATCCAGGTAGACATACGAGGGTGCGTTTTTAAGTTCGCGGAATGGAGGGTATGGAAGGTGGTGGGGGTGCTTGTTTAGTCACTAACGTGTTTAGCAACTAATAATTAGTATATATACCGAGTATTATCATAATGAGGTCATTAGTCTTTGAACTATCGTCCCTCAAGCAACTCAATCTGGAAGAAATTGTGAAGTATGGAGAAAATCGAGTTCCGCGCCGTTATAAAGTTCCTTACCAAGCAAGGAAAAAATGTTCAAACCATTTTGGAAGAGATGTCATCTGTATACGGGGACTCTTGTCCAGGAAAAACCATGGTATACAAGTGGCACAACCTCTTTAAGCAAGGCAGGGAATCAATTGAAGACGATTCCCGGCCTGGGCGGTCTGTTGAGGTCACCACTCCAGATCTTATCGAAAAAATCGAAAAATTAATATTGGAGGATGCACGTTTGAAGAAAAAACAAATCGCAGAGATGGTTGGAGTATCTGAAACGACCATTTTCAAGGTTCTCCATGATCATCTCGGCATGACAAAAGTCAGTGCAAGATGGGTGCCTAGAATGCTCACACCGCCTCAAAAACAGAAGCGCGTCGAGTGTTCGCGTGCGTTTTTGAGCCAGTGTAATGAAGACAAGAATGGTTTTTTGGAGCGAATTGTTACTGGGGATGAAACTTGGGTTCATCACTATGAACCTGAGTCTAAACAAGATTCCATGCAGTGGCATAAAAAGGGTACACCACCGCCTAAGAATTTCAAGGTGTCGCAATCGGCGGGAAAGCTCATGGCGACAGTTTTTTGGGACACAGAAGGAATTTTGTTGGTTGATTACAAAGAAAAAGGTGTTTCCATAACCGGAGAACACTACGCTTCAATTTTAGAGCAGTTAAAAGAGGCAATCAGAGAAAAAAGAAGAGGAAAATTGACCAAAGGTGTCCTGCTCTTGCACGACAATGCTCCTGTTCACAAGAGTCGAGTTGCGTTGGCTGCTTTGCACAAGGTGGGCTTCGATATCATTGATCACCCACCTTATAGCCCAGACTTGGCTCCCAGCGACTATTATCTCTTTCCAAATCTGAAAAACGAGCTTCGAGGAAAGAAATTTTCAACCGATGAAGAAGTGAAGGATGCAGTTTCGGCGTATTTTTCAGAGAAAGACAAAACATTTTTTTATGAAGGTATTCATAAGTTAATTCATAGATCTGAGAAATGTATTAGGGTTTCAGGTGAATATATTGAAAAGGAAAAATAATTTTGTAATATTATTTCATCGCCTTCTATTCCATTCCGCGAACTTAAAAACGCACCCTCGTAGTACCGACATTGAGGAGGATATCTTGGCGGCATTTCAAGCTGATCCACATACCAGCACCAGAAAAGTAGCTCGAAATTTAAACATTTCCGTTTCATTTCATTGGAAAGTGTGGAATACGATATTCCTTAACATACACCATAACAACAAATACCATGTTTCATGACACGGGTGTTCAATGCCTTGAAGAGCGAGATCCTCAGAGAAGAATTCAGATCTGTCGTTTTTTCTCAACTCAGACAATGAAGATACTTGGTTCCTAAAGTCGATCTTGTGGACAGATGAAAGTAAATTTTCTAGGAAAAGGATTACTAATTTCCATAACCTTCATAAATAGGCTGAGAAACAGCGTAATCCAAATTGGAAAAAGCAAAAGATCTTTCAAAAAAAATTCTCGGACAATGTGTGTGCCGAAGTAATTGGCAGAACACTGATAGGGCCCCATTTCTTGCTAGATAATTTGAATGGCAACAATTATTTGGAATTTCTACAAAATGATCTTCTAGAGCTTGAAGAGGAATCCAGCATGTAGAGTAGAAATAATCTTTCAACAAGATGGTAGCCCAGCACATTGGACATTAAATCTACGGGAGCACTTAAATAATTGCTTGCTTAACAGCTGGATCGGCAGAGATGAGCCCATACCTTGGCCTGCCCGATCACCCGACCTGATTCCGCTTGACTTTTTCGTGTGGGGTCGGGCTACAGAACTAGTTTATACGAATGTGGAAATCAACACAAAAGAAGAATTGACAGAATTAAGCGTTTGAAACTATGCAACTGGATATGAAGTTAAAATAACAACAACAGAAGTGAGAAGACGGACCCGTGCTTGCTTTAGAAAATAAATAATAAATGATTTTAATAAAAAAATGTTTTAATTATTCCGCCTATAAATTTTAATTTTCTCCCTCAAGTTGGTTTGTAAGTCCTAATTTCAACAATTTGTGAGTAATCCATGTAGTTAATACTTCAAAAGAGAGATCAATAAAAATAAACAGGCATTTGTTTAAAAATGTTTGAACAAAAAAGCAAGCATTGCAAGCAGTGTTTAAATATTAATAATAATAATGATAAAAAAACTTTTAAACTATCACCTTCGCCTTGTGATATAAATAAAAAATGTATCACCAGGTTATATTAAAGCGCACAAACCGCAGGGTAGCTTGTGGCGAGCTGAATGTGAGTGGCGACACTGCGGTCCTGAATGCCTCAAAGAGTTGGATAGGGCCTCGTCCCCGGCTTGCCGTTACTGATTGGCTGGGGTGGAACTTCAAGAGCGCCCGTAGGACTCTCAACTCTGGCTTGCCTTGGTCGGCCGGTCAGAAGAGAGCCGCTAGAGCTATATGCTTGGGGGTGGAAGTGTCATTTTCAAGGGCATAACTACGGGGAAACCCGCTTTGGGTCCCCTTTGTCACGAGACCCGTGATGGTGAAACCGGCGCCGCACCGCTCGACACCCCTAGCCACTCGCACCGGTGTTGCCCTCTGGTGCTGGCTTGTATGCCTATATTGGCTTATCAGGGGGCCCATCTAGTGAGTTGGCGAGTCACCGTCTGCCCATTGCATTGATGCTATTAGAGTATTCAGGGCAGACGCCGTTTTTCATCCATAGTTAGCAATATACCGGTCCACCAAACACCCATGCCTATAGCCCATATATTAGAATCCATACATAGCAATAGTCCTATGCCTGCTGCGGCAAGTGCCGCTGTTGGTATTCCATCCCACCTTTGATTAAAACTCTCGAAGGGCCTCTTCACGTTGGACCCATGTCTCAGTGTAAGTCTCCCAAAGGGCCAGGTATTTTCTAATATAATATTGTTACGGCTAGTGCCCTCTGTCAGCACTGTGGGGATGAGTCGGCGGTTTCTAATAATAATTTATTACAGCACCTATTGACATCTTACGGAACTACGTATTTGTCAGTACGAGTTCAGTGGAGAAAGCGCTGGCACATTCTCGAATCATCGCGCTGTTGCATGCCGTGTGTAACGTTTTCTGGAATACTCCAGAAGCGCTTTACCCGCGTATAAATAGAACGCACGCGCACCGCCGAGGCAGTTTACTATCGTAAGCGGTCAAGTGTTCATCGAAGCGAACGAAAGCGACAATACTACGGAGTTTGAAGCAGTTACAGTGGAAAAGTGTAGTATAGTGTTTGTTGTGTGTTAAAGTTAATTGTGTACTAGAATAAAAATGTTTTAGTCGGTAATATTGTTTTATATTCTTATCCTTCGAACCCAGTGCGTAACAATATGTTAGATGTTAGAAAGTACCTGTGATAAGAGAAACATAATAATAATAATTCACTTCAAATGTCAGTAAAAAAATTGTCTCATGACTCAGATGCCTTAATTATGATTCATTAGATTGTTTACACATTAAGTACATCAATAAAATTACATAAAAATTTATGATTTAATTTCTGTTATATGAAATTAAATCATTAATTTTTATGTAATTTTGCACTGCAAAATTTTGGATTTTGTAGCAAAAATCATAAAAATTAGCTAAAAAAATTGTTTCCCTTCTAAAACAAGTATGGTTCTAATGGTTCTACATAGTCTATACTAGCTCTGATTTACGGCTTTGCATCGATCTTCCAAACACCTAAGGCAAAATCCATCTTGTCACTGAACTTTTTTCAATTCCATTTACCTATTATGCTATTAGGGTTAACCAAGGCATACTGCAGACATTGTAATGCTAGCTTCAATACAATAAACTCCATATCAAACATATAAGGGTAAGCTGGGCTTTATGGCATAAGTAACAATACATCACTGGGTCTGGTGTATGATAGTGCAGGTACACATTGGCATATCTCCTTGACCATACACAATTATTTCTGCCAGCTGCTTAGCAATATTCCGCTACTTTGAATAGATCAAACAGTATTTTATCATAAGGACAACCTCATTCTATCACAAGCTAATAATGATGACAATAATTGCAGAGCAGGTTGTGGCGAGCTGAATGTGAGTGGCGACAAGCTTGTCTTTACAGATTGTCTAAAGTAGAGTGGTCAGAGGGAATTCACTAGTGTTATACTTGGCAAGTGTCATTCTCAATGCTGTAAGTATCCTTTTGATGAGACCTTAGATGGTGATACTGTGTTACCGTCTGCTGCCTTTCCAGCCCCTGGAGCTAGCAGGACACCGTCTGTCATTGTGAATGAATACTATAAGTGTTTGTGGCAGATGCTGCTTTCTTTTTGCCACAGCCTCTGGCTGTTGTAATACCAGCTTATCAAAACCCATCCATATAGCCCAGATATATTAGATTCCATCTCAGGAATCGTCCCCTATACCTGCTGCAGTTATTGCCTCGGTAGGGGTCTCATCCCACTTTAAATGAAAACTCTCATAGTGCCTCTGCACATTGTTCTTAGGTATGTCTTCAGATAAGCAACCAAAGGGTCAAGAATTTAAGTACTATAAAATTATTGGGAATTACAATAGTAATATATAATCTGCCAAAACATAAATTCTTTTAATGCATGTATAGGCCCAATTATAATAACAAAAAGAATAATGCCCAGCATTCAGTATGCTTATGTACAATATTTAAACATGAAGAACATATAATTTTGCACCAGACATATAATTTAAGTGCTATTTTAGTTGGTAAATTACATAATACTAATTCTAAATTATTATGCCGTAATTATTGCAAAACGGTAGGTAGAAGATATTTAGGTCATCTTACCGAATATCTTTGTCGCAGCCACTTTCCAAATACGTAATGTTGCAGTTTGCCAGTATTGGTGAGTTCTCCAAATTTCACGGGCCAAAGCGATTCGTTCTTCCATGGATCAGTGGGGTAAGTAGACACTGGGGTCCTATCCCCGTGTCTAAATATAACCGCAGCATATTTTACATGCTCTTCACCATACGCATTTACGATACAAAAGATTATCAACAACAAACGACTCATTTTGTTGTTTCAACAATTACTCAAGTTACATAGTAATCTAAAGTTTGCAGGAATAAACAAAATATCTCAATTATCTCAGTACTTCTTAACAATACGCACACTGGTTGCACTTGCCCTAGACGCTGATCACTGATCATGAATATTGCATTCTGAACGGAACATCGCACAAAAGTTAGGTTAGTAATGACAATTGACATTATAGTGACAGTAGTGACAAGAGTTATTACTTGTATCGGAATGTACTTAAACTTTTATCAAGGGACAGTATGATGGAACGTTATAACAGTGTGACCAATTAATTTTACGAGAATATCAAAGAAGCTAAGTCATTTTATAGGAGAAATACTTCAAACCACCAACAATTCAACGAACACAGCTGTAGCAATAAAAATGATAAGCACATTTAAACTTTGCCTAATTTCTTCACCACTTCACATCGTGCCTAAGAAAATCGGTGACATTAGAGTTTGTGGTGACTATCGCCGCCTCAACTCTATTACCAAGCCAAATCGCTATCCAGTTCTAGGCATCAAGGATTTTACTCACCACCTATCAGGCAAGACTATATTCTCAACAATCGATCGAAATTGCGCTTACCAACAGCTGAGCATTAAAGACGAAGATATCGAGAAGACAGCCATAATTACGCCAATGGGGTTATTTGAATTCCTGCTCATATGCCCCGGTTTGAAAAACGCTGAACAAACATTTCAACGATACATTACGAAGTGCTACGAGGCCTAGATTTCGATTTCTATCCATTTAAAGACAACATATTATTAGCGTCTGAAATCGAAGCTCAATATTGAGAACATCTCCACACTGTGCTTAAGCAATTTTAACAACACCATCAACCCAGCTAAGTGAAACTTAGGAAAAGAAGAAGTGCTATTTCTAGGCTACACAGTAACAAAGGAAGGAATTAAACCGCACAAACACAAAATTCATACCATCCCAGAGTACCCCAAGCCCAAGACAATAAAGGAGCTACGCAGATTTCTTAGGATAATAAACTTCTATCGCGATCGCATTCCCAACGCGGCAACTCTACAATACATATCTCCACAACATTAAGATAAAGGACAAATCGCAAATAACATGGACCGACGAGGCAACACAAGCTTCCGAGGAGTGTAAATCTAGCATCATAACCGAACTTTACTCGCTCACCCATCTCATCACGCCACACTCGCCTTATTTTGCGACGAATCGGACAACGCAACCAGCGCCGTACTACAACAGTACATAGACGCCGCAAGACATTCGAAGGACGTTATTTAATTATTTTCACCGACCACAAGCCACTAACATACGTCATGAATAAGACCAACTCAACAACCGAAACACCGAGGCGAACAAGACAGCTTATATTTATCAGTGAATTTACCATTGACATACGTCACGTAAGTAAATAGTAAATATAATATCGTTGCCAATGCATTTAGCCGCATAGAAACAATCTCATGTCCATCTACACTAGACTACAAGGACATAGCGACCGCGCAAGAAATAGACAGCAATATTTAATAATTATTAAAACAAAACATCTCCCTTGAGAAAGTGACAATACAGAACACAAACATAGAACTATATTGTGAAACATCTACGCCCTTATACACCCGAACAACATCGACAAGAAGTTTTTAACTGCGTGCACAATATCAGTCATTCCGGTACGCGCACGACTCGCAAACTTATAACAAAAAAGTATTTTTGGCCATCTATGAACGCAGACGTCACCCGCTGAACTTGAACCTGCATATCATGCCAAAAAAGCAAAATACAACGCCACACATTATCGTCCATTTCAACTTTCCCGCCAACTGACTGATTTCAACACGTGCATATCGACACTGTCGGACCGCTACCTACGACAGCTCAAGGACATCGCTACCTCTTTTCTAATGTTCCTATGATCGACCGACTAACGAGATGGCCCGAAGCTATGCCTACCGACGAGATAACAGCGGAGCGGAGCGGACAGCTAGCATCGTCTATGAACATTGGGTATCACGTTTCGGATGCCCGACAACAACAATAGATCAAGATCGACAGTTCAAGCACAGTACATAAATATACAGTAACCTATCTTCATACAAACGGTCGGAACTCGAGTCATACCTACGTGCCTCGGCGTCGGCATGCGCTCGGCACCCAACCAGTCGCGAATGCGTCGCAGGGACGAGCGGACGGTGTGTTATTTTTTAAACAGTAACCGTGCGATTTTTTACCCAAAATAAGTATAAGTATAGCCTATTTAATATGACAAGTAGAATATATTGTGCTGTTTTTGGTTGCATGAATTCCTCAATAACGCACCCAGAGATAACTTTTTTTAGATTACCTGGAAACTCCGAAAGTTAACACTATAAAATGATTATACTTACTAGTAGGTAGGTACGTAATTTAAGTCTTTTTAAAGGATTTTTCCCACCCCGAAAGGTACCGGGACTACAGTAAGATTAATTCACAAACATTTTTAATTGTACCCAGCGATGATTTCGTGGCATATATAGAAAAAAAGAAATATTCCGAACTTCTTTTAAAACTAAACATATATATTGTAAAGTAGCTGCAGGTATCTATAACCAAGTAAAATATATTCCTTTTTCTCCTCATTGTCCATGATTCCCAAAACAATTTTTAATTAATCTTTATATTCGAATGCGGATTTTTTATACTTTAAAATATAATAATAAAGCATTCCGTACGTCTCAGTCGAGGCGCAAATATTTTTCAGTCACAAATTTATAAGACCGATTTGTTATTAAGTCTTAAATCTAACATAAATATGTTTTTTTTTTAATTAAATCTAGCAATCAAAAATCAACATGCATTTTTATTGAACACTTCCTATTCCATTCACAAAGTATTTTATTTGTTTAAATAAAATAAAAAATATTTACAATCACAAAAATAGATAGAAACTCAAAATAGGCAGATTTAATTAAAATGCTGTAGGTGGGCAGCATGTTTACGTACCGCGCGGCTGTTGGCATTTATTTCAAAGATACGGCCGAGTTACAATACTGTATATTTATGTACTGTGGTTCGAGAGTCAGCTGTTTCAAATCTTAATGAAAACAATAGGTCCTAAGAAACATCGTACAACATCGTACCACCCACAAAGCAATAGCATAGTGGAATGATGATATCGCTCGCTCAAAATCGCACTACGCGCAAAATTCACCGACACAAGTACATGGATTTACGAGTTACCTACAGTTCTACTTGGATTACGCGCCGCTTTGCGCACCGACACAGGTGTAAGCGCCGCCAAGCCGCCGAGTTCACCTACGGCTACATCTTACGTTTACCCGGCTAATTCTTAGCACCAAGTAATGAGACACCTAATATGGATTATATTTACGTTGAAAAACTGCGAAATAGAATTTATGTAAATAAGCCGCAAACCGTCACCGAACATCATAGTAACAATACGCGTGTGTTTGTGCATCAAGACCTACACGATTGCACTCATATTAGGATAGGTGCAGTTACGAAGCCACTCCAAGCACCATATGAAGGTCCCTACAGAATTATAAGCCGAACAGTTAAGGTATTTACTATACAATTATTATTACCGGATCGACAAACAAATCTTGATTGATCGATTGAAGCCTGCTTACGTCATAAATCATAATAGAAGATAGCAACCAACATACCAGTACTTTACCTCCAAGCAACATACCCGTTACCCAAGAACCTGTAAACTTACCGCAACATATACCTAAACCTTGTCTGCGAACGGATACCATGACGTCACAGTTAGCCACGGTAACACGCTCGGGTCGTGTCATCAATCTGCCACCATGCCGTGCCGCACAGTGCGAAATCAAGCTAATTTTGTATGGTTTTTATGAGTTTCACTTTCTAATATTGCATACAACAAATTTGCGTAAATATCTAGTCTATATACATCCAAGTTAAGCTTGATATAAGTTAAAACAAAAAAATAAACAAAACAAAAATGAAATATTTTTAATGATTTAAAAAAAAAAGCGCACGTCTGTCCTTGTCATGGAGTATGTCAAAAATCAAAATTATTCATATATTAATAACCTAAGAGGATATTAGGCGCAATTGTGCGATAACGGAGATATCATCATTTATTGTGTCGACTCCATATAAATCTTTTCGAAAAAAATTCTAAGAGCGCTGTTTTTGATTATAAACACAAAAGTTTATCATAACAGGTATATAGAAGGTATTCCCGATCTTATCCAAGCAAAAAAAGCGTCGCTTTCAAAAAAGGATTTGAATGTCTATGAAACACGAATTTCAGCCCACTGTGTGCCAGTACGCTTTCGCTTGAAGAGGAATACTGTAGCCACCGCACGTATGCAGCCCTCAACCGCACACGCATTACACCACAACCGCCATTTGCGCGGGAAACGGCTCGCTCCGACGTTAGCACCGCGCACGGAAGTTACCGTAAACTAAACTCATTTCTGATTCGTCGAATGTAAGATTCGCTATTGGTTACATTTCTGTGTAAATACTTTATAAGTTTTTATTGGATAACGCAATATTTGGTGTACTATAAATTAGGGTGTCAAAACTCAAATATATATAATTATATACCTACATTCTAAAATCTGGAGTCTAAGTGTTACTATACCCATCATTATCCTTCAATCTCCAAAATTTCTATCAGGGCCTCCTCTCCAGATTGCGTCTGTTTACTAGCTGGGGTGGGTCCAAGCCGACCGCGACATAAGAGTCCAACAGCGCTTACAGCACTCTCAACTCTGGCTTATATGTATCGCCGAAATCGGGAATCCGAAAATCAGTTTTCATCATCTTTTCGTGGATTTTGTAAATCATTCAACACACCAGTTAAATAAATCGTCATTTCGTCGTTGCTTTATACGTTCCACTAAGGAAATTGTCATTTTTTTAGGAAGTTCTTAGTTTTTGCTAGACAGTTGTTTTATAAGAACTTTCAAAGCGGCTTCAGCTGTGCATAAATTAGCATTTTGCCGACAGATTGCTTCTACTTCTTCTTTAATTGGGGACAGTAATACCTAATAATAATAATAGTAATACCAATAAACAATTTTATTTACCTATTCAAAATCAAAATTTTCTAAACGAATTGGATGATTGAGATCTATATGAGCTTTTTGAATGCAGGTTTTTAAAAGATAAAATCGCTCCAGCATTGTTAAAAGACTATTCCACCTGGTTTTACAGTCCAAAAGAAGTGACAGCTCTTTCCCATGTTCAATTTTTACATATTTTTGAAGTACTGTTTCATTTTTCAATGGTGATCTTTTGAAATACACTACAATTGCGGATTTTCTTTATCAGCTCATGATTTTTTTTATCTTGTGTTAACTCTGGTATGTGTTCTCGCACTTCTCGCGCAAGATCATTTTGTGACATTAAGATTAAACCTGATTCTAGACAGTCTAAGTCTTCTAAATGGTTATCATGATCACTGTCGTCCATATAAACAACAGCCACAGTTGGTTCATTTATAGTATCATCTGAGGTAGCCCTACCTCAGATGCAAATAATTATGTTTTTCATAAAGCACATCACAGACGGCAAAATTGACACCATGTGCGAGACTGCATTATTGTTCAGTGCAAACAAGCCATCTCACCTAATTTATCATAATATTCGGTCCATCGGTTACAATAGCCACGATGTCAGATTCCAGGGAAATATCAAATTTACTTAGACGCTCTTTCAATATACGAAGACAATTTTCAGTTATCATACTTCCATAAGTAGGAAGAAGTCCTAAGTTCCAAAATTATTTATATGAATGAACGTTCACAGCCAGCCATGTATCATTTATTGGACGTTGAAGTTCACTTGTCAAGTGTGTTTTTCAAATGTTTCAATTCTGCAGTTACTTGCTTCCTCATTTTTTTCACTGTAATTTATAACACGTTTTCGAATGGTGACGGGTCTTTGGTAAATCCGTGTATTTTGCTAAGATATATTTTCTCAAATCATCTGTAGGCTAATTCACGTAACTTCGTGACGCGCCGATCAAGTTGCGGTGCAGTTGCAATGAAGTTTACGTCTTAATGCAAAATGGTATTCTTGTAATTGTTTAGCTGCGCGTGAGCTGCACGTAAACTGCGCGTGTGCTGCGCGTCAACTGTACGTCAGTCGTATGTAATACTTTTGACATGGCTTTCAGGTTTTTGGGCCATTATATCAGTTAAATTTATCTACGGTGTGGCCACATGAGGGAAATTAATTTACTCACTAAGTAATCGCATGGAATCGCACGTTTAACGTTTCACGTTGATTGGACTATACTGTCATTTGAGACGTCAAATGAATAGGTGAATACCGATCAAGTTGCGATCTCAATCACGCACCTAAAACGCGCAGCAGTAGAATACTCTAAAGCGCTCGCGTGACGCGAACTTGTTGCGAACGTATCTGACGGCGGTTGTCAAAATTACGAGAATACGGAGAGGGCTATTTTGATCGAAACCTAACTGCAACTGCACTGCAACTGAACTTATTTAATTACGTGAATTAGCCTACTGAAGTTATGAATACACTGAATGGAAATCCATATAATGCAATAATTCTTGCCAAAATATAATTCAGGCTATCGTCGGCACTTTTAGTAAAATAATCATCTAACTTGCGCTTGGCTGGCGGCGGTACCTACTGTGTTCAGATTTTCAGAATCTTGATTTGTTGAAGCTGATATAATCTTGACGTTATGTTTTGATGACAAATGTGTATGTAATCCCTTAGTCGATCCACCCAAAGTCTTGAGAATGTCTGGGCATCGCTTACATTTAACACTATTCCCGTCCTTCGCAACTAAAAATAACTCCACAATGATCGTATCGTATCGTATCACTGTCTTTTTTATGTTTAACAATGTCTCCCACCATTTAAAATACTTAATGTCAGTTAATTGACTTTTAAATTTAAATGATGTCTGACCTACGTAACTTTATCACTGGCAGAATAATAAATGAAGCAATTAAAACCTGTAGGCCAATTCACGTATTTAAATGAGTTTACTTGCAGTGCAGTTGCAGTTAAGTTTCGATCAAAACAGCTCTTTTCGTATTCACGTAATTTTGACAGCTGATGTTTCAGATACAAAATCCGACGTAAAACTTAACTGCGACTGCATACGGACTGCATCGAAACTCGATCGGTGCGTCGAGATATTACGTGAATTGGCCTACAGATTAGCGTATTTATACTTTCGTACAGGGAATCCCCGACAGGAAATACGCCGCAAAATATTATGATATGAGGTGATCGGGTGATTCCCCTGTTGGCCCGTTGGGGAATTACCTTAAAAGTATTGTATTGAAGTATCCCGAGCGGCGAAGTCCCTTCTAAGTTCTACGACAAATACAATTATTATTAGGGCTGTGTAGTAGGTACGTATCATACCGCGTATTTGAGGATTGTTTTTGTCGTTATGTAATAAATACTATTAATATAATCTAGGCAAGGTTATTGTCAAAACGCAGCGGACTACTGAATGCAAACTAGACCTGTTTGTGGCAATCCAGAAAATCCCGAGATTAGCCAAGTATAGTCCCGAGATTTTCGGGGCCAGAAAACGACCGGGATCTCGGATTGTATTCTCTAGTGATACCCAATGTTGATAGACTATGCTAGCTATACGTCCCGCTGTTATCCCGTCGGTAGATATAGCTTCGGGCCATCTTGTAAGTCGGTCGATCATCATAACGAGGTACTGATGTCCATGAGCTGTTGTAGGTTAGGTCCGACGATGTCGATATGCACGTGTTGAAATCGGTCAGTTGGCGGGCAAGTTGAAATGCACGAAAATGTGTGGCGTTGTATTTTGCTTTCTTGGCATGTTATGCAGGTTTGAGCAAAAATACTTTATTGTTATAAGTTTGCGAGTTGTGTACGTAACCGGGATGACTGATATTGTGCACGCTGTTAAAAACTTCTTGGCGATGTTGTTCGGGTATATACGGGCGTATATATGATGTACATAAGATGTTTCACAGTATAGTTCTATGTTTGTGTTAGGTATCGTTACTTTCTTGAGGGAGATGTTTTGTTTTAATAATTATTGAATTTTGCAGCCTGTTTCTTGCGCGGTCGCTTTGTCCTTGTAGTCCAGTGCAGATGGACATGAGATTGTTTCTATGCGGATAAGTGCGTTAGCAACGATGTTGCATTTACCGCTTACGTGACGTATGTCACTGGTAAATTCACTTTTCATTCATAAATATAAGTTGTCTTGTTCGCCTTGGTGTTTCGGTTGTTGAGTTGATCTTAGTCATGACGTATGTTAGTGGATTGTGGTCAGTGAAAATAATTAAATGACGTCCTTCGAATCTTCATCTTGCGGAAATGTTTGACGGATAGGTATATAGAAAGTAGTACCCGATCGTAGGTAGAATACTTCTTTTGTGCGTCGTTGAATTTCTTTGAATAGTATCTTAGGGGCTGCCATGTTTCGTCTATGTACTATTGTAGTGCGTTGTCCGATGCATCGCAAAATAAGGCGAGTGTGGCGTGATGAGATGGGTGAGTGAGTAAAGCTGCAGTTATGATGCTAGATTTACTCTCCTCGAATGCTTGTGTTGCCTCGTCGGTCCAAGTTATTTGTGATTTATCCTTTTTCTTAATATTGTGAAGATATGAATTGAGTGGTGTTTGTAGAGTTGCTGCGTTGGGAATGTGATCGCGATAGAAGTTTATCATCACGAGAAATCTTCGTAGTTCTTCAATTCTCTTGGGCTTGGGATATTTGTGATGGCTTGAATTCTGTGTTCGGGCGGTTTAATTCCTTCCTTTATTACTGTGTAGCCTGGAAATTGCACTACTGGTTTTCCTAAGTTACACTTAGCGGGGTCCAATTGCTTAAGCACAGGGTGGAGATGTTCTCGATTTTGAGCTTCGTTTCCAGACGCTAATAATATGTCATCTATAAATGGTTAGGCGAAATCTAGGCCTCGTAGCACTTCGTGAATATTGTATTGTTTTCGTATTGTATTGTTGAAATGTTTGTCCAGCGTTTTTCAAACCGGGGCACATGCGCGGGAATACGAATAACCCTATTGGCGTAATTATGGCTGTCTTCTCGATATCTTCGTCTCTAATGCTCAGCCGTTGGTAAGCGCGGCTTAGATCGCTTGTTGACAATATAGTCTTGCCTGATAGGTGGTGAGTAAAATCCTTGATGCGTGGAACTGGATAGCTGTCTGGCTTGGTAATAGAGTTGAGGCGGCGATAGTTACTACAAACTCGTCTTATTACTGTTTTTGTTTCAACACGATTAACCACCTGGTTTAAAAGTTACAAGGTTTTCTTGGTCCATAACTACTAAAGAATTTAATTTTTTTTTTATAGTTCCTAGCGATAAAATGATGTCTAGTGTTACTCATTTTCATATGTGCACTTTACGAAAACTCACACTGTATTTATATTAAATTTTGGTCTGGCAACACAGACAACGTAAAAAATTCAACAATAAATTGTTAACAATTCTCAAACTCAATACAAAACGTAAGGTCATTGTCTTATTGCACTCAAATTAATATCGTACTCTGCACGGGTATTCTGTAACTTCTTTTTTTTTTGTTTAGTTATTGTTCTCATTCCCGTGCGACAATAAGATAAAAATAAAAGCTGAAGAAACCGCAGGTAAGCAAGTACCTACATAATAATTCTTAAGAAAGGACCACGATTGCAAATTCCCTGTTTACACCAATTTCTATGTGACTATAGGTATATATTTTACAAAATCAAAGACTTTCTCTTGCATTTGCAATTAGTCAAATGTGAATTTGCTTTGACATTATTCCTATTGTTAGTGTTCTTTGTTTGAAAACATTTAATATCATTCTACGTGAAAATTATTTTAACGTTGTTTCGTCAAATAAAGGAATTACGGTCTATCAAATACTGTGGAGGTATTTTATCGTGATTATGATCTTATATGTTACATTAAAACATGAGGAAATTCAAAAGATTGTGTGATTGTTTGTAATTTTAACTATTTAGATATTTACTTATTTATACAGCAATTATTTAATTTGTGCTGTATCCTTTTAGAAGTCCAATATTATACTTAAAGGTATGAGGTGAATTTATTAGTATCCTAAACTTATTTACACTTACTATGCAATTGAGGAATTAACAGGAAAATTATGGTTGTCATTAAAAATACTCTAAAAATATAATACATATGTAGGGTCCTAGATAAGTGTATAATATAGATTTATGCCCCATGATAATCTACTAGTGTTTAAGTAGAGAGAGTTTAAGTCCTAATATGGCTTTCCTTAATTTTCCTGTAGATTTTAGTTTTAAGAATTGGTTATTAGATAAATTTAACTATCACTTGCATTAACAGAGAAGGAAAATATTGTAAGGAAATCTGCATGTCTGAGAGTTCTCCATGATGTTCTTGAAGAAAGAGAGTTATTTGAAGTCAGCCAACTTACACTAAGCCAGCATAGCAGACTAATATACTGGGTGTATGGGACGGTGTACCGAAAATTGAAATAGTAGATTCAGACCATTATTCTGAGTAAACATCTTCAGGAAATATTTAAATTTTGCTGCAATTTTAATTTTTTCTGGCCATGTATCGTAACATAATACATAAACCAACCATTTTATTAAATAAGTCTGAGTCAAAGAACACCATGTCATGATTTAAACAGATCAGCTGTTTTTATGCGCGTGGAATGCCGAGATCATTCCCGTTGGCGCGAGCGGTGCGTTGTATTGGTAGCAATCCATGGCATACTGCGTAATAATGTTAATCAATATAAAATCTTAATTTTGTGTTCTTATTAATAGAAGTTTGTGTCGAGATAAGTATCTATAGAAACTATATCTTGCTAAAGTTTTCGGTATGCTGTCCCTTACACCAAGTATATGCAGATATTATAATATAAATTATATTAATTACTTAGTACTCTTTTTTCTGTTTTACAACAGCCTGTACATTAATTACTTAGGAATATTGTAAGATATCATTTCTATACAGATACAATCACAATATTAGTATAATATTAAAAATCCATGTTATTAAATAGGGTTTTGAGGTCCTTCATTACAACAACCTTAATTATCACAAACATGAGATGTAAAGTCGGCAATACATGTTGTCCCATGTTGCCCAGTGACAGACAATACCAACATATAGAAGGTGTATTTGCTTTACCTTGCCAATGTTTGGTATCACTCGCCTAGTCGGCCGAGTGATAAGGCAAGCGCCAACATGTATATAGCTTAATTGGGGTAACTTGTAACAAATCGCAGTTGCTCGTGACCACTGGTCTCACTTCGGAGTGGTGTCGAATTTTCTGCACAAATCAAAGGCGTTGGTCTGCGATCGGCAAATAGTATCCACATGTTGGTCAACATCGCCGTTACACAAAATGTATTTTTTTTGTACTTATACATGTAGGTTTTTCACAATGATATAATAATTATATGCACACATTAATCATTAATAAACACCAATAAACCATTGAAGTGCCATAAATCAATAAACACCAGCAGCTGCAATAACTTTTACGACGTCCATATTGTTTCAATGCTTAATGAGATGGGTGTAGAAACCCAGGAATCTCTTTGTCTTCATGTGAACATAATTTTTTATTTTTCATCTTTTTGTAATTTCCTACTGTTGGGCTAAAGTCTCTCTCTTGGACTTCCAAATCACTCTGTTGGTGGGTATCCCCTGACCGTATGACCTTGTGACCCCTATATCTCAGGGGTATTTTGACGCACAGGACCCATATTCAAACTCGACCGAGAGATGACCCCAAGGTGTCTGCACACCAAGTTACAAGTCAATCGGTCCAGTTGTTCACTAACAGATAGATACACAGACCCACATAGTGTTTTCATTAACCTCTTCGAAGAAGACTCAGAGATTTATAAAAACTGACAGCGCTCAAAGTTTGGGCAGCCCCACAAAACTCGTCTAGATTGGTAGTTTGCATTGACTTTCTTCAAATTTGCCGAATGTCTAGAGTCTAGACGGTAGCACTTGCATTGTATCAATTTGCCTTCGCCCGCGTTGGCCTATGCTTGACCAACGTGTATTGCAGGCTTATGATGAGTGAACAGCCATTGTAATTACAAAAATTAAAACACTAGTACGTTTTTCAGTCAAAATAGAAGCCCTTAGCATAAAATATAAGTTACATATATTGATCTATACTTGTAAAACAAAATGCATCATACCCTAAGATTATATGTTAGGATTAACACAGTATATATTATCATTCTGAACACTAAAGTATAAACTCAAATAAAATAGCAGTAGCAGTAGACTAATAGGAGACTGTTGGATTGCCAAGCAGGGATCTCGAGTTTAAACTCAAGACTTGCACCTCTGACATTTCAAAGTTATATGGATATAGAATAGTTAATTATCTGGTGCAGAATCAACCTGTATGTCTTGATTTGATATTTGTGAAGTCTGGAAATCAGAACTGGGCTTACACATTGGACTATGGTTATACTGAGAAAACCTTCATCCCAAAAATGGGATGGTTGCTATATGGGATGATATTGCTATTAAGCAGGGAAAGCCTAGTAAGAGACTGTTGGACTGAAACGCATAGATCTTAAGTTCGATTCTTTCGAAGTTTTGTGCATAATAAATAGCTAATTATCACTTGCTGAACTGGTGAAGGAAAACCTGCAGACACACTGGACCAATGTGAAGACTACACTGAGAAGAGGGTCATGCTCAGCAATGGAACAGTTTAATACAGGGCTGATATTATTACATATCTACTTATTACATACTGTGTTATTGTTATATGCAGGATGGCGTGGACGGGGTATACAAAGTTTTTAGCAGTGATGCTGGTTGTGACAGGATCTATCAACTCTTTAAGCACTAAATGGGCTGACAAATTGGATTCTAAGGGTTCAGATGGCATTGAAAGGAAATTTAACCACCCATTTTTACAAGCAAGTTTTCTAAATTTATTATGTTTTAAATATGGCTAGTATTTAACTGCACAGCAAAAAATACTAATTGCACAGCAAAATATGCTTACCAAAAATACTAATTGTACACCAAAATATATTTAAAGAGATTAAACTAAGTCGACGGAGCCCCGCTACGCGGAGCTCCTATTTTGGGTGGGTTTAAGAAGGAACCTAACATAACCTAACCCTTCCGAGACAGAATGTAGTGATTTGAGGCGTATAGGTGCTGGTTATGATATACATATTTTAGTAAGCATATTTTGTTGTGCAATTAGTATATTTGATGGTCATTATATTTAATCCCTTTAAATAATACTTGTTAATCCATATGACAACTGGTACTCAGGTACAGTTGCGACATAAGTAGCTGATCATTATACTAATTTGTAACAGTATTTTAAACATTTATTATTTTCTATAGTAAAGAATTGTGATTATGATAATCCTTTAATTGTTACTGACGTAAATATGAGGAATTATATACCATTATTATGTGATATATAGCAATTCCAAATCTCACAAATGTTTGCGATTTCTACAGTAGGTAACCATAGTAGTACCTAACATTTTTAAGTAAATAAAAGGGAATTTTGCCAGAATTTCTATGATAAACATTGAATTATTTATCCAATTACTCCTATAATAGTACAACCTTAGAATATAGAATCTAAGGTAACAATAGCAATGCTTTAACATAATGTATCGATTGATAGGCGACAGCTATGTTCCTGGGTGAGATGCTGTGTCTAATAACATTCAAGTTAATCTACTTCAAGACAAGGAATACTGGAGGCCATGCACTCACCAATGGAAATCAGAACTTTAACCCTTTCATATTGATGCCAGCTGCTATGTTCGATTTGGTAAGTTTCTGCTTCTAGTATGTATTCGTACTTTAATATTCTGTTGTATATAATAATAATTATGTCGATGACTTGTCTAGGTACTTGCGATTGTTTTTCATTTTGTTTTTACATCATCTGCCTATGTGTTTGCCTATATCTTTATTTTGTTTTTTATTGTGTTGTATTATATCATAACTTATTTTTGCTCAATATTGTGTTGTACTTTTTCTTTCTAAGGCATAATTATGTAACTATTAGACGCACAATAGTAACTACTGGCGACTGCATGCTGTGTCTTTGCCAGTAGCATGTTCAGTTACTCAACCCATTACTTTAAAAAAAAGGCAGTGGTATGGGTATACAGTTATGAATGAACAAATTCAGACAAGCAACAGAGTTCTCTTGTAATATAAGAATGATATGGATGAGAAAATATACAGTGTGACTGGTTAAACATTGAACATACATAAGGACATGATAATTTATATACAGATGTAACATATAAAAAATAAAAAACCTGTTTCCTGCAAAGAAAACCTTTATGAAAATTTGTATGAAATATCCATGAAATAATAGATTTATTTAATAATAATAATAATAATAGATTTATTTTCTCTCACAAGGTACAATGTGTTAACTACTTAAAAAACTTTAATAATATACAGAGTTCCTTGTTGAGAGCTGGAGTCCGTACTAGGGTCGAGGCCTGTATTACAAATCTCCAGGCCCTCCACTATCCAAATAGTACATCCTTGTATTCATTTATAATTTTATAAATTAATTTAAATACAGGTAGTAACTACTATACCACTATAAGGATGAATAGTGTATTAGTGATTACACAATGACACGTTTGTGAATGTGTGAGTGTGAAGTTGTGTAGGCAAAAGGGTGCGTGTGCGCATAAAAATGTGTGGTGTAAATTGCTAGAGTTTGAGTTTGTCTAATTAACTTCGCGATATACTTTATTTTATTTTTTTTAATATACATATGTCTATATATATAAATATATATTTTATTTATTTTACTTTATTGTTAGTACCAAATTTTCTATGTCGTCATAATTTAATTCAAATAGCCAATTCGTAATAACTTTTTTGCATTCTTGATTGGACAACGGATAAATATTTACAAGTTTACTGACCTTAACATTGTTATACAAGAAGCTGCTCAATAAATAAAAGTTTCGTTGGGCAAGGTCAAATTTTAAATACCTATATTTTTTAGATATTCGCGTCCAGAATCTAGTACTGAATACCCTCCTTCAATATATCCAGTCTTTTACCAATCAGCCTGTATACATGATATTGATAATGTTACGTACAATCAATATTTATACAATGTTATTAAGTAAAGGTTTAATTTGTTTATACGTATTGTGTTACGTTATGTATCGCGTTGATAAAATTTATATGTATGACGAGGTCCTTGGTGCACAAACATACTTTATTACACATACGTAATTTATACGTAGGTTTTGTAGTCCTCGTTATCGATACCGATAATGGCGACGGAAAAATTACTCAAAGCACCATCCTTTATATGACTTGTTACACCATGTAGGGATGTAAACGCTCCAGAAGAATCGATCTGCGATACCTAATATCAGCCGTGTCGACACCATAAAACATTCATATCTTTTAAAAACGTACAATTAGTTGTTTATTATGTTGATCTAGTATATTATAGATGTGGTTTTATCGAAGTAAATATGATATGATATGATTTATTAGATTCGTTACATCGTAGTTTGAGTCCTAAATGTGCTTATATCTGTAAAGCAAGCAAGTATGTGTGTGATGCGTCTTTTGTTGTTACGAGACTTATGTCGTGGTGTAAACATTGTCACAAATGCCTTCTAGACATTGATATATGCATGACCAAAGTCCAAAGTGCAAAATAGTTCTCTAATGTAGACGCTGACGACGTCTCATTGCTAACACATATATTATCGTATAAGTACTTCTATTTTGACTTGCCGAGCGATTGTAATCATTATAGACGATATACTATTGCGAAAATACGTTTTGTTATACGACTGCTAATGCATGTCAATGACCTGTAATAAGAACTTTGTATTTGTGATTACATAATATATATTTATCGTTGCCTGTGTATTGTAAATAATTTGTCGCCTTTGTCGTTTCGGTGGCGTTAGCGTGACCGCTTACACAAGGACTCATAATTAGGCTCTATCCTTTTTACATAGTCGGCAGCATCCAAATAATATTATTTGCAAGCGTTCATTTTTGATACCCTTATGCGACCTTTTGGCGTTTCGTAAATAACAATATTAGCCACTGACGAGACTTCCATTGAGTATACTATGGACGTATTCTAAATGTACATCCTGATCATGGTATGCAAAGTATTAAATAGCTACCGCCCACACAGCGGCAGGACACTTTAAAGTGTTCACGATTTTACTCTGATGGAAAGCCATCGATAACGTCGTTTGTTCCGAATGTGGATTGGATTAGAACAACCAATACTAATGTATTTGGCACTCCAATGCTAGACGACAAACATTCAAAGAAGTGATTTGTAGCATTCATAAATAACTTTTTAAATACTACCACTGTACATATTTATGAGCGATCCGTCTGCCTCTGACGGAGTTTCAGGTTGCCACCTCAAAGAAATGTGTTATTTATTACATACGAAACTCTAAGCTACTTGGTCATAACATTATAAAGAAGTTATATACCAATTAATGGAGAAAATTCACGGTAAAAAGGCGAATTTAAAATAATTCTCTTTTTAAACAGATTGGCACTTCGATAATGTACATTGGACTGACGTTGACGTACGTCAGCAGCTTCCAAATGTTTCGGGGCTCGATCATCATATTCGTTGCTGTACTGTCCATGACGTTTTTGGATCGCCGAATCATTAGACGCGAGTGGATCGGAATATGTAAGTATGAAATTGTCTTACGTTACCACGAATGTTACTTATTAAAATCATTGTAGGTTTTGCGGCTCATCCATAACTTTTGATTAGCTTATGATTAAGAGTTAATGGATTTTGTGTGATGATCCCACCGAAACTTCGATTTTAGTATAACATAATATAAGTTATATAAACAAAATATATTTTAAGGTATTAAAGAAATCATGATTACAAAATGTGATTGTAATACATTCACATAACTTCAATGGTGCCTTGTTATCGCAAGCGGCTCGGGTTCATTTACCTCTTATAACAGCCTTACTTCAAGCCAAACATCGCACATGATCTGAATATTAACTATATGGCGACTGCAGATGTGTAAGTGGTCAACCCACTTCTAGCTTCGCGCCTAGAGTAATGGGTGTGAAAGAATGACACAAAGCGGACCCAGCGTCGAAACTGTATAAGGATCAGCAAAATATTTTTTGTAATCCATATATCGTTGTTTTGATGTTGGATGCACTTTGTGTTGTTTTTATATTTGTACGGACGTTGCAACTAAATATTTATCCCTTTCGGGGGAGTCTTAGAGGCAGAGCGTAGCAGAATTATACTCATTTAAATCAAAGATTTAGCTCAGCCTAATTGCGCCAATACTCTGCGGCCCTTTAGAAGGTTACGGCCAAACAACTTTGTATTAATTTCCTGAAGGTGTTATCTTCGCAGGCATCTTTTCGCTGGTAACGCAAAATATTTTTTTTAAGGGTTTACTATACTAGAGTGATGCAGTTTGATCTAATGAGTCTGACAAAGTGTCGTTTGTCATTTTCTCTCAGAAAATCTCAGTACCACGGTTCAAACTGTTCGTCAGACTACAATTCATATACCTACATATTCTCGTGTTACGTGAGACCATATTTAGCTGTAGCGATGTGGACGCGATATACTTCTACCTAACATTCCGGAGGTATATGGCGTGATGCTGTATTATGTTATCTCGCGAGTTTTATCGATACAGATTTGGACAAGTAAACATGTGCATAAAGCGTGTATGTTGCACATCGAACTGACCATTGTTTCATTGTCAGTGAGTTGTACATGCATAACTTCATATAAACTGTAAAGTAAAATATACCGCGATGACATTACCTATAAAAGGTAGCTTTATACCATTATTTATCTTCTGATGCAAAAGCCTAATTCAAAGTCATTTATTAATGCGAACACGGGCTTACATTTTAGTTGTCACATTTTATATGAAGGTTCTGCCACATTCCACCCACAGGCGTGCATATGTCATTAGTAATTAATTGGAATCAATAGCGAATCAAATATTTCAAATTATAAAAATACATAGTAACAAAAAATATAAGAATATACTACAACAGAAAATAAAAAGAAATACAGAAAATTTTGTCCAGTTTACATTATTTTATCAATGAGAAATTCAGTTCATTGTAGTATGCTGTATGCTCTTAAAAGCCCTTCAACAGTCTTTTGAATGTATTATTGTTCATATCTTTCCACTGTTTTGGCAAATTGTTATAAATTATTGGAGCCACACGATATACACTTCTACGCATAAGTGCAGTTTTAGCAATGTGTAACCGCAAACTGCTGTATATAGTTAAATTAGTTAATGTATCAGACTTAAGCTCGAAAATGTTGAGATTCGAATGCCAGCCTGTGAACTCGGTAAATCTAATAATAGGTTGGAGAAAAAGTCTTATCGCATATGGTCTATATAAATTTTAATAAAATCTCTTTGGCTGTACTAGTTGTATCTGGCTGGTGTGATACCATTAAAAAGGTTACATTTCAAATAAAGAAACAATTTAGTAAAATATTGTGTACAGCCGGTTTTCATTTGTTTTTCTTTCTAAAATTCTTTTTTCATTTTAAAATTTTATTACATAAAAGGAAAAATTCAACGCAAGCCGCGAAAAAAATTTGAATCGTTTATGGATCGTATATAAAGCGGTGTCAATAAGAGTAGCACAAAGTTGGTAAACGTTTTCAATCCGGGAATTTTGATGTTAAAGATGCACCTCGCTCTGATCATGTCACGGATAAAATGGACGCCATTTTTGATAAAGTGGAGCAAGATTGGTATGTCAGTAGTTAAGACATAGCTGAAAATCTGGGAATTGATCACATAACAGTTTTGAAAAATCCCAACCCATTTGAAAAAAGCTGGGTATACAAGAAAGCTCGATATTTTGGTGCCACACGAGCTTACTGAAAGAAACTTAATGAACCGTGTTTTCATTTGCGATGCTGTATTGAGACGTACCTAATGAAACCGAACCGTTTTTGAAGAGATTGATAACTAAAAAGTGGATCACGTACCATAAGAACATGCGAAAAAGGTCGTGGTCAAAGGTCGGTCAGGCTTCACAGACTGTGGCAAAACCCGGGCAAACACGCAATAAGGTGATGCTGTGTGTATGGTGGAATTGGAAGGGTATTGTTCATTATGAGCATTTACCGCCGGGCAGAACCATCGATTCGGATCTCTGCTGCCAACAACTGATGACATTAAAGCAAGAAATTGAGAGAAAGCGGCCGGAATTAATCAATAGAAAAGGTGTAGTCTTTCATCACGATAACGTCATCCTCACACATCTTTAGTCACTCGGCAAAAATTAAGAGAGTTTGGCTGGGAGGTGTTAATCCATCCGCCATATAGCCCTGACCTTGCACTTTCAGACTTCCACCTGTTTCGGTCTCTTCAGAATTCTTTAGACAGTATCAGGTTGACATCAAGAGAGGACTGCCAAAACTACTTGTCGCGTTTTTTTGATCAGAAGTCCCAAAATTTCTACAGCAACGGGATCATGTCACTACCTACAGATGCACTGTGATTCCGCCCTAGGCCATAAATTGAAAAATTTCATTGTCTTACTCCAGTAAGATCACCTCATTAAGTCATTAGCTAGTTCACATACTTCCAAAAACTATAAATACCAACGTAATTAGGTCAAGGTATCATTCACTTTTGTGCAGCGGAAGTGAGCGCATCGCGATACTAATTAACGCTACGTGTGAGTCATTAAAACTTAATCACGTTGTTTTTGAGTGTCACCATTTCAAATCAAGTGTTTACGTATTGTGAAGGTATGGATGTTCAAGAGCAAGGTATGTACTTTTATTATCAACCACTTTTTTTTTTATGCACATATTATTTTGTATCATTTTATTATTGAGGGTAGTTTTCTTTTTAAAAAATGTGATGTATATTTATATCTTTTGGACCTACAACTTTTCGCTGTACTTTGCTGCCCTTGAAGCATATCTTTTTAGAATAAGGAGAACATCCTTATAAAGGGCTATAAGGTTCATCTGCCTCTTCCTGCCTCTTCTTACGTTAGTGGGCTGTCAAAGTATGTATGCCCATAGAATAAAAATAGTCATTTTTTTAAGTTCAGTTTTTATATTGTTTCAGGTACATTTTTCAAATGTTCTGTATCGAGGATGTCAATTTTTAACATTTGGTACTCTAAAGTGGGTAAACCAAATGAAAAATCACAGCATGTCCTGAACACTTTGACTGAAACATCATGCCTTTCTGATTACATCGAAAACATTAACCTAGAACCTTTAAGCCTTAGAATTACGAATGTATGTAAACGAATTTCTCATTACTGGGCCAAGTCGAATCGTACTAAATCTAAATTCTTAGAAATGTGTTCAGATTGGCTGCATGAAATTGAAAATATTGATGTAGAGCGAACTAAGGTACGTGTATCTCTGAACTTTGACGAAGTTGAAGCATCAACATCTTCATCGTCTGGCCGTCCGAAAATGAACTTTGACGAGACCAGTAAACGTACAAAAAGGAGAAGATTAGCTAATTTGTCTAAGCAAGATCCTTCTCTTGTACATTCATTGCTTAGTGCTTCCGATGATAGTTTATTAACTTTTCCTGAAATCGATGCTAACGAAGTTTTATCGCTCATTGTCGAAGCTCACTTAACTCGACATCAATATTTATTAGTAAAGAAATTTATAAACAATAAGTTTTCAAAAAGCATTTTGCCATCTTACCAAATTGTTATGGAATCGAAAAAACACTGTTATCCTCCAGATATAACTGTTAGCGAATCATCTGCCGAAGTCGAACTTCAAAGTTTATTAGATCATACAGCCAATCGGATTCTCAAGTCTCAAAAGGTTGTTTTGGATAGGGTACCTAAAGAATCCCAGGATAAGATAGCTTTGATAGGGAAATGGGGTTTCGATGGCAGTAAAGGGCATTCTGAATATAAACAGTGTTTTTCTGACGCCACTATTGAAGACGGTAGCTTGTTTCTTACTTCATATGTGCCACTTCAGCTTGTTTTGAAATTAGATACTGGAGAAAATACCGTAGTTTTGTGGAAAAATCCTCGTCCTTCGTCAACTAGATACTGTAGGCCTGTACGCTTTCGATATTTGAAAGAATCGACTGCAGTATCAGTTGAGGAAGAAGCATATTTTAAAGAGAAAATAAGTAACTTACAGCAAACTGTTATCAAAAAAGAAGGTCAGGAATACCGCGTTACTCATTGCTTGCAATTTACTATGGTAGATGGCAAAGTGTGTAATGCACTTAGCAGTGTTTCCTCGTCTAAATGTTATATTTGTAATGCCTTGCCCAGCGAAATGAACCAAATTGACAAATGTTTAAACAAGAAAGTCGATGAGAGTAAATATGAATTTGGTTTATCACCTCTTCACGCGTTAATACGCTTCTTTGAATATTTTGTTCATGTCGCATACAAGTAAGATGTTAAAAAATGGCAAGCTAGATCTGAAAATGACAAAATTCTTGTTGCAGCAAAAAAAAACATATATTCAGACTCAATTTAGAGAAAGATTAGGTCTTATAGTGGATAAGCCCAAAAGTGGCGGAAGCGGGACCTCAAACGATGGTAATACCGCCAGACGGTTTTTCTCGAACTCAGAAATTTCAGCTGAAATTACTGGGATCAAGAAAGATCTCCTAGATCGTTGCTGGATCATACTTCAATGTTTGAATTCGGGATATAACATTAATAAGACGAACTTCGAAGAGTTCGCATTAGAGACAGCTCGGCAATTAGTTGCCGAGTATCCGTGGTATAACATGTCTGCTTCCGTTCACAAAGTCCTAGTTCATGGTGCTAATGTTATTGATCACGCTTTATTGTCAATCGGAGAGCTGTCTGAAGAAGCAGCTGAAGCAACTAACAAACACATCAAATCATTTAGGAGAAATCACACGCGAAAAATGAGTCGCATTTTGACCAATACTGATTTAATTAATAGGCTTCTTCTTCATTCAGATCCCTTCATAACAGGTCTACGAAAGTTACCTGTCAAAAAAAAGAGTGTACTGTCAAAAGCTGTTTTAGATTTGTTATGTATTTAAAGGTAATTTTGCCAATATTTCGTATAGTTTGTAGGTTGTTTGTATTTAGAAAATAAACTTATTTTATGTATTTTTGCTATTTTATTTTATTCTTTTGTGGTTATTGTTAATACAAATAACCATTATTTACAGTTTTACTATTAAAATTCGCAATATAAAATGTTTTAGATACATCGATCGTCTAAAATAAAATTACTGCGAGACATTTTTACACCTAAATGTTGTTAAGAATTTTTTAAACTTATATAATATATTATAATTTTAATTATTTACGTTTACCTAAATATATTCCAACGTGTAAAATAATAAAATACTTTTTATAACGGATTTGTGTATTTATGACCGCCTTTGTATGAAACCTGAATCACTGTGAGATGGCAGACAATCATCGAAAAAAATGGCACATATATATTTTTGTTAAATGTAAATAAACTTTGAAAATAATGTCTTTTTAGAAGATTATGACTTTAATTACATAAACAAAGCAACAATTACATTACATAAACAAAGCAACAATTATATTATATATATTACATTATATATTACAACTTAACTAATATTAACAAACCTAACTACTTCTAAATAAAACATGAAAAGTAACAAAATATGGGACTATAAATTTAATATAAAGAAAGGAAATAGCTGGTTTAGGCAGTGTCTTAATGTCTTGAGTTTTATATAAAACGTGAAGAAACTTTTTCCCCGACCTTATACATTATACAAAACCGGAAAGTATGCAATGTGTCAGCTAATTATGTCTTTCATTGCTGAGTTCTCCTGTTTTCCGTCTAGGGGCGTCCAAGTTATGCAACTGTTTTGGTATCTTTTCTGTCACCGTCATTTATTTTGTATTGCACCTCTCTAGCTGTATGCAGTAGACATGTTGCAGTAGACATGTTGACAAATGTACTGTGTAATTTGGACTAAGAAGACGAGTTTTTTGTTTACGACAAAATGTATTTAAACAAATACAACTAATATAATTATTCCGCGGCATAAGTAATTTTCGATAAGTGTGTCGCGAGTGAATCATAATTATTGTTTACAAACTACAAGCATGAACTAATTATATATTCTTTGAGTGAATAATAGTGTGAATCTGTGTTAGTATGTCTAATCCAGGATTTAGTTCGTTTAGGCGTAGTCAGTTATTACGGTGTAGTCCTCCACCAACGCCAACACAACAATGCTATCCTGTAGTGGAAAACCCACCTTTGCCCAAAGACAACGAAATACCCCTCGGAATGGTATCTACGCCGGAGATCCAGAAATGGATATCGACCATTGACACCCTATTAAGTGAGGTCTGTTCTTTAGTCGCAGAGGGTAAAATGAACTCGGACCAGAAGCTCCGCGTCACAAATATTTGCCCTAAGGTCATGTCTGGGTCATCTCAGATGGCTGTTTTATACCAGTCTCTGAAACAGAAGGCTGTCCATGCTCACACCACCATAGAGCACCTGCAGGAACAGTCAGATATGTTGAACTCACTCCAACAATTCAAAGACGATGTAGTCGATAAGCTCAGCCCACAAGAAAATACCTCATTTGCCGACATGGTAAAGAAAGGTGCCGGTAAGTTTGTCCGTCCGAGTAATCTGAGTTCGCTTGCTATTTACCCCTGTGACATGATGAAAACTACCGACGATACTAAGTCCCTCGTCCAAAAAATTATTTCGCCTGAAGAACTAAAACTTCGTGTTCGTGGACTTAGAAAAGTTAAAAATGGAGGTGTTATTATTAGCACCGAATCTAAAGGGGACATCGAAAAACTAAGGCAGTCAGAAATCATCAGGCCTTACTGTCGAAGTACCGACCAAACGCCAACCTAGGATCACTGTCATTGGTGTGCCAGTAACTCTTAGTGATGATGAGGTCTACGAATGCATATATGAGCAGAATCTGGCCGACAAGTTTCCGAACTCTACTCGCGAGTCTTTTTTGGGTAAAATTAAGCAGAGCCACAAATCGGGTAAGAAAGGTCTTTCTACATGTAACTATGTCTTGAAGGTACCCGCTAACATCAGGAAAGCTCTAATTAACCAAGGTAGAATTTTTATAAACTGGACTTCCTGTCCAGTCAGAGAGTTCACACTGTGACTAAATGCTTTAATTGCCAACAATACGGACATGCAGCCAAATACTATCGAGAAAGCAGCCCTTCTTGTAACCATTGTGGAGAAGTTGGACATTATTTTATGGAATGTAGCAAAAAATCATCTTCACCCATTTGTGTGACGTGCAAACGTTTTAAGAGAAAATGTGATCATCAAACTGGTGATGCTACTTGTCCGGCACGCATATACACAGAAGACAGGTACATAAATTCTGTAGATTATGAAGGCGCCTAAGACTGCTAGCTATTGTATTATATTAACACTTAGACACTAGATTATCTTTTTTTATAATATTTGTCAGTTTTTAACATAGTCATGTCTCATCAATTTATTGAATTTGCTACACCGCACTTATTCTTGCTTTGGATTTGTTTTGTTTTAGTTTTCACACAACTAATATTTAAATTAAATTAAGACATAGTACGCAACATCAAGTTTGACACACATTTCAATTTGCTGACAAACAGTTTTGTATGTTAAGTACATATATTTCATTTGTTACTTTGTACGACTTGCAATTAAAAGATAACTAATCAATATTTTGTTAACATTTCATAATTAGTTAGCTTTAGTTATATTGTATTTAATAATTATATATTGTTTGGTTAAAAATAGATTTGTTACGTTTACATTTAATACCTTTTTTGCTTATAATTGAAATTATAAATTATATATTTTTTTTGTAACTGAGGACCCTGCCTACCTACAGTTTCTAACTAGTACAGGAGATAGGTGATCCTTTACACACATTTTCAGAATCTTATGTTTTATTTGTGTAACTAAATATAATTTTGATATATTTGTAACTGTATTTTTTGTTTAATAAATTATTATTATTATTATATTTCTCTTATCACAGGTACTTTCTAACATATTATATTAGAAAATACCTGGCCCTTTGGGAGGCTTACACGGAGACATGGGTCCAACGTGAAGAGGCCCTTCGAGAGTTTTAATCAAAAGTGTGATGGAACGCTAAAAAACGCTTAATTATATTATTATTATTCTCTTTATTTCAATTTTGTTCTAATTATTACATTTTTAAATATAAATATAAAAACTATACATATTTAAAAATATAAAAACTGAAATGACCCACCGACATCGGGAACAAGGTCCAAGATGCCGGTGGTTAGGGCCCCAAAGAGAGGGATCTCCTCACAATATGCGCCGTGTCGAGTAGTACTGCCTTTTGGATCAAGGACTTGATCCAGCCATCTAACGCGAGCCTCTGCAGGTGGTGGTCGAGGCTCTTAGGTATTAAACCATTGACTGTAATGACTATCGGCACAATGATCGCCGAGTCCACACGCCACATGTTGACAATCTCATGAGCTAGGTTCAAGTATTTCAATTCTTTTTTTTTTTCAGCTTTTACAAGATTCCCGTCATGTGGAATGGTGACATCGATGATCATTGCTCGGCGTTCCAATCGGTCTATCAGCACAATATCTGGCTTGTTCGCCACAATTGTCCTATCAGTGATGATAGACCGATCCCAGTACAAAGTAGCACGACCATTTTCGAGAACTGGATCGGTCACATACCTGTAATACGGCACTTCAGATTCCACAAGGTCATACTTCAAGGCAAGTTGCTGATGGACAATCCTGGCTACTTGGTTGTGTCTATGCAAATACTCTCCATTGGCAAGACGAGAACAACCGGAGATAATATGTCTGAGAGATTCTCCGGGCTGGTGACATGCCCGACATATGTAAACCGTCCCATCCTTCAGGATATATCTCCGGTAGTTGTTCGTCATAACAACTTCGTCCATAATTGCACAGACAAAACCTTCGGTGAGATCGAAGCGAAGAGATCGCCAAATCGTAGCCAGGACACCGATGACTGAAAATCTATGTCGGGCCCATTCAGGGCCCGGAAAAAGCGTCCATGCAGCTCTTTTCCTTTCCATACATACCTGCGCTCGTCAGTTCGAAGTATAACAGGTTTGCGCCAGTTCTCTTTAGCCAGAGCAAGCGGGGTAAAGCCCGTATCCACTGCTACTACATCGCGATGCACGCCCACATCGGTTCGAAGAAAATATTCTCTGAGATTGCACACCTCACGGTTGTGGAGGGTCTTGGCATTTAAAAAACCGCGACCCCTACACTTCCGCGGGATGTACAATCTCATCACCGAGGTGCGCGGGTGGTGCATTCGGTATGCAGTCAACAGTGTACGGAACTTTCTATCCAGGGCATCTAATTCCGTTTGTGTCCATCTGAGTATGCCAAAGGAGTACATAAGGATCGGCATGGGCCAACCGTTACAGGCGCGCACCCTGTTGCCGTCTGACAAAAGACTTTTCAGTATTTTTTGCAAGCGGCTAAAGAAGCGCTCCTGCAACGCCCGTTTCATACCGTCCTCAGTGATACTTAATGCCTATGACATACCCTGATATTTATAGGTTTCATTTGCAGAGAGAGATCTAAGTCTAGTGAAATCTGAAAGTTCAATGCCATCAGATTCCAAAACCCTGCCTCGCTTTACATACATAACTGCACATTTGTCAACACCAAACTTAGTTAGTAGTTACTGAAGTTTTCAGTTACCTTAAGTAACGGTGTCAGTTGGGGTCTGGTGGAGGCAAATAGTTTTAAGTCATCCATGTAAAGAAGGTGAGATATAACTTGACCATCTCTCCGCAATCGATAGCCTAGCCCTGAACTCTCAAGTAAAGTACTAAGAGGGTTCAGTGCTAGACAGAACCATAAGGGACTCAAACTGTCGCCTTGGAATATACCTCGCTTGATCTTGAGAGATCATCCTGGATAGCGTAAAACCGTTCTCCACTGCCTCATACATGACTTCAAGAAAGTGCAAAGAGTTGCATCAACTTTATACAACTCCAGCACCCTCAAGAGCCATGTATGTGGTACAGAGTCATAGGCCTTCTTATAATCTATCCAGCATGTCGCAAGACCTTTCCTATGGCGGTGTACTTGTTGACTGATGGTCATGTCAATCAGAAGTAGCTCTTTAGTACCACGGGCCCCACTTCTACATCCATTTTGAGATACAGACATGATGTTGTTTGCTCTTATATGTAGTGAAAGTTTAGATCTCAAAATGGATGTGTGAAGTTTATAGACCGTCGGTAGGCATGTTATCGGTCTATAATTTTTTGGGTCCGTGACACTACCTGATTTGTAGAGCAGATGGGTGGTGCCAGTGGTCAAAAAGTCAGGCAGCGATCCTGATTCCAAAGATGACTGGAATAGGGACGCCAAGCATGCATGTGCACTGCGGAACCATTTCAACCAGAAGTTGTGCAGTCCGTCCGGTCCCGCTGCTTTCCAATTTGGTAACGAACGAACCGCACAAGAAACATCTTCTGGTTGTATGTTAATTGGCTCCATTTGTGGTATAGTGTCACATGTCCGCCAAGCATCCCCAAACCAATCCCCCTCTTCGTGATCGACGGGTGTCGACCAGATACTACGCCAAAAAGCAGTCGTGGCTTCTGTATCTGGTAGACAACCATCCCCACTAGAATCAGGTTGCTCCCACCTTCTGTACACCCACCTTTCATCTCTCTGGAATTCACGATTTTGGAAATATCGAACAGCTCTTTTTTTGTAGCGTGCTTAGCTGTGTTCAGGAAGTCGATGCGTTCTGTAACCCGGGTGACATAATCTTGGGGACATACGTCAGTCCCTGCGAACGCCCGAGTCACACAACGCATCACTCTCGGTCGTATATTACCCTCCCTGAAACAGATAAGCTTGCCGATGAGTGCCCTGGACTCAGCGATACGACGCTCAATCCTGCACTGCCACGCTGGCATAGTATTTCTGGGTCGAGCAGCTAGCTTTATGTCTGGATTTTTTTATTATTATTATTATTATATGCGGCCCAGTCCCACATAACCTTAGCAGATTTTATTGTCTAAATTAATGTACGGAGTTTGTTATTTTTTGCCAATAACCAATTACACAAGTATAAGAAACACATTACATTACTTATTAATAATATAATATATACCAACAAATTATTTGCAATAACTTAAAGAGAAAAAATAACGATAATATTTAAATGTTCAGATGGCGAAGGCTTAAGACGGTTAGCTTGGTATTGCTATGGGCCGTAAATTATCTCCAAGGCCACACGTAAAAAAATATTGAGTGCTACACAAACTGTGTTTCAAAGCTGCATGTTCTTTGAGACGATAAGTTCATAATATAGAAAATTAACAAAAATATGAAAGTTTAGTTACCCAGGTTTGTGTATGGTGCATAGCTACTAATAATATTTGTTGGATGAATTTGTGCTTCTTTGTTAGTTGATTGGCAAGAAAATGATTTAATACGGTATGTAAGCTAGCGCTTCATTTTCTTATTATTTTACTGGCATAGGGATTTGCTAAAATTGTGATGTGCATACAAATGATATAGAATAGATTTGTGCACGAATCTACAATGTATGATATTTCAGCAATAGAGTCAATTGCCAAGAGGTTTTTATGAATACTCCAATTTTATTATTGTTCTGTGACGTATAGCAACTTCTAACATCTCGTTCCATAAATTAATGCTATTCGCCGCTAGCGATTCAAACCGATAGCTGGTGGGTATTTTATAGGTGCTGTGATAGTTCCGCAATTATGAATATATAAATGGATAAATGTATTAAGAGCAGTTAGTTATTTTACTTAGGTAACTAATAAAAAGCGTCGGAAATAAATATTTGTTTCCAAGACCTGAAAGAATTTTTAAAAGAGCATCGCCGTTTTACTCCTGTTACCAACACGTGATCAATTAGCGATAATAATAATAATAATGTCCTCCAGACCGAATTTCGGTCACGGCGGCCAGTCTTAACGGAGACTGGCCATCTGCGCAACAGATATAGTGCACAAGCGTGTGCGCAAACACAAGTGCACTCTCTGTTCCCTAACTCTCATGATCCGATGGGACGGCAATCCGAGAGAGAGAGATCAGGCGCAGGGCCAACGGCTTTACGTGCCGTGCTTACCGAGGCATGGGGGTGTTTAACACCGCCAACTTCTTAACTCCGGGCTGCTATTGAGATTTCTTAACAGAAAACCCCAATAACTTTTTGTTGGCCCGACCCGGGTTTGATCCCGAGACCTCATGCACAGCAGTTCCATTCACTACCGCTGCACCACGGAGGCAGTTTAGAATTAGCGATACATAAGTAGTAATTAGCTTAATGACTCTACCTTACATTAACCTGACGTCATATTTAACACTCCTCCCTAGCCTTTATTATTCCCAAGTCACTTGGGTCGGCTTTCTAGTCTAACCAGGTTTGACTGGATATCAGTTTTTACACGGAGTGACTGCCATCTGACCTCCGCAACCCAAAGGCTAACGATACCCTAAGGCTAGACCAGTGTCAGGATATTAGAGGGCACTGACTTCCCAATAACGACTGCCTTAGATGCTCATGGCAGTCGGGACCGACGGCTTAACGTGCTCTCCGAGGCACGGAGCAGGCGATAATTGTCAATCAATACGCACATAATTTTGAAAAGTCATATAACTTCCGAAAGTCAGAGGTGCGCAACGTGGGTTCGAACCCGAGACCCTCGGCATTGCTCTCCACTGAGCATATTAATTAACACTACAAGTTCTAAATAGTGATAAATATTTACATTATTCGGTCCTAAGTTATACAAAAGAGTTTTGTATCACGTAAGAAATTTGGTGATACAAGATATAATATGATAAGTGCTATAATAGACTTAGGGCCGGTTTTTCAATCGTCAGATAACCTTTATCTGAAGTATAAATATGCCAGAATGACATATTTTCTATACAAAAGCTGTCAAAACGTCAAACATATTCTCCAGATAAAAGTTATCTGACGTTTGAAAAATCGACCCTAAATAGTGTTAATAGTTGGTATTCTACAACTATATGGTTAACGAGCTTTTTTATCGCTTACTTAGAACTGTAAATGCAACTTGTAAGATTTACTTAATACTAAAATACTAAATGCTTTACTTGTGTTGCAGTGACAATAAGTTAGTATACTGCTCTACGCCTTTAACCTTTAAGCTCATCTTCTTTTCGCTCTTATAAGACTAGTATAACTATAAGATACATTTATAATAATTATCGCCCTTAACTCGCCAAATCTTTATATGCAGATTCTATAGTGCCTTATCTTCAGGTTCTTCTAAAGTAAGCTGTAATTGACGCTAAAATGTTTGTTGGGCGTACCAACAAACACCTTTAAATAAATCAATATTTCTGCGTCATGGTTATTATTGGTCGATAATTGTTATAATTGTAGGTCCAACATTTATCCTAACTGCCTAACTATTATTATAATTGCGAAAATGATTTTGTTTGTTATGCTGTCACGCCTTCACTACTCAACCGATCAACATGAAATTTTGCATACACGTTGCCGGGGATACAGAATAGGACATAGGGTACCTTTCATCCAGAAAAAACTACTATTGCAAGCCTCTTTTCTTTTTTTTACGGGGATATCCTCGTGGTCTACCTCCTCCTGGGGAAAGGCGGAGGGGCGTGCCGGACTCTTACCGGTTTGTTTGTCTCCTCGCACATACGCGCGGGGCAGCGGGAATCCAAATTCTTCCACAGCCCCACACTAGTGCTGGCCCGGTCAGTCCGGGCCTCGTCTCCTGCACGGGGTAGTGAGGTGTTCAACTACCCCGTGCATCGCCTCAGAGGCGCGCGCCGACACCCGCGCGCCCCTCCGCCTCGGGTCCCTCGAATAGGGGGCGGGGACACTGTTGCAAGCCTAACCTAACCTAGATTTACGCGAGCGAAGCCGCGGACAAAAACTAGTACTACATAAATGCAGAGGTGTATTACAGTAACGAAAGCGGAGCGAGCTTAGGTCTACATGTATTAGGCTCCGTACTGGGAATTTCGTGTCAGAATAACTCAATAACACTTCGCTAGGGCCGGCCAAGCCTAATTCCTTATGCACAGCAGTCGTATTGACAACCCGCTATGCCTCCGAACCAGTCTGATACGAAGTGTTACTGTGTATGGAATTAGGACTGTGTAATAGCTTCGAAAAGTCAGATTTGCGTGTCTTGATATCGAACTTAAAACCTCTACATTGAGTCCAACGGTCACCCACTAGGCTATCGCTCATTTACCAAGCTAATATTAGAAACGTAGAGTGTCATCTCTATGATGTAGGTCTTCTTTGGTGATATTCCTGTATAATCAGAGCACGTAATATCGGGGTGCGTTGTACGAATCGTTTTTACGTTAACACGATCGAAACTTTTACAGCGTTCGGCTCTCTGATTGGTACAGAGCTTGGAGCGGGCCAATCGCGTTAACGTAAAACAAACTCGCACTAGGCACTCTGTATTCCCACATCGTGTACGTAGGTATATTTGCATGGCAACAAGCGGTACCGAGGTACCGCCCCTAGCAAAATTATCAGCATTACTCAGGTTACACACTTATTTTATCGTGTTAATGGTATCACGTGACATTATTACTAATAGAATTTCTATGCCATGTTATAAGCCATTACAGATGGCTCGTAAATCTACTCTAATCGGTTCTAGACCACTGACTGAGTTTAAGAGCCTGAGAAATCTAGTCTTGAATCTCCATAACGGCTTTTATTGCTGAGTGCATATGACAACAAATCATGTACTCTGTGGGACAAGGGCAATACTGATGAGAAATTCCTAAAAGAGATCCCAGTATAGATAAGGGATGGGAAGCTATAACGGACCCACACCCAAAGTAGGTAAGTGTGTAAGTGCTGATTTTTGCTTATGGTTGTCAAATATTTAGAGGAACTAAAAATCGCCATCAACGCAAGCATTATACCTTGTTTTAGGGGTCAGAGTGTAAGTAATGCCATTATTCTTTATATATATTCCGTGTTATAACAAACGGGTCATACAAATAATAATTACAACTAGACTTGTTTAGATCATCCAACGTTTAAAATAGTATTTGCACTTTAGCAACTGTTTCTATGTACATATTGATATTGTAATAAAAATAAAGTGACTCACAATCTTTTAATGTGATGTTGTGTAGGTACCTAAGTAAACTATAATTAATCATGAATCACACACGCCCGCCGATACGGATGCAAGTTCATATCGTATTTGTTATAACAACATGTACTGATTGAAATTGTTACTGCATATTATAGACTATGGACCATTTATAAAGGTACGTCAATACACTTTTTGTGTATGTAGATGTTTTAACATTATTCATCTTTCTTCTTTACGGTATAAGACTATCGTGATGTGGTGTGGAAAACGCGGTATCGCGTTCTCGTTTTGTTAGAGGTTTACCTGGACGTAGAAGATTTTATCATCGTCTTAAGCAATCTACACCATTGCTTCCACATTTTTGCGCATACATAAGTAATGAACACGGTTAGCCCGCGCGCGCATTGTTAGTTACGCTAGTAAATCGCCTCGGGTTCCACACGTTCAAACAATGAACACAAAGACCACCCAGACTCGGAACAACTATTTGTGGACCACACAAATTTTTGTCCCGCTTGTAGTTCGAATCCACAACAATCGGTGCAGTGGCGAAGCGAACGATTAAACCATTACGTCGCCGTCGTACGTCAATCAAATCAATGCTTACAATATCTACATGAGCTTCAACAAGTTTAGGTTACGAATTTCTATGTACTAGTACTGGACAAAACAGAACAGCCTTAAAGAACTAACTTTATGCTTAATTGGGATTTGCAATACCATAAGTCACTCAAGCGTTGTCGAATCGAAGACACTGTTATGCTAATACATGGGACATTCAAACGTTTGTTCATAACAGATGGCTCCTTTAGTTCCAGTGGCAGCGTTGTCTTGTAGGTTGTATTAACTTTGAATTATTCATCATTGGTAGGCAACTATTATGTTTTGCGATATGCGGATTTAGTAGATTTCATCTCGTATATTCAACAACTATCATGCTTATATGCCTATCATGCTTGACAACGGCGATGTTTGCCTTTAAGTATAATATACCAGCTGACCTCTGTGGTTTTACCAGCATGTTATATAGTGTCTTATCTATGACCTGCATTTAAGATTAAAGTCAAAGTCAAAATCATTTATTCATTTAGGTCAGTATATATATATTATTATATTATTTTATATTATATGTATATATTTATTCATTTTGTATATAGTGTCTTATCTATGATTTAGGTTACAAAGTAACACTTATGTATGAACGTCAAAATATATAGGTTAGTGAGTTTACATTTAGGATAGTTGCTAGGTTCAGGCAAAGTTTGAGCCTTAGAGAAACAACAAACAGGTAGAGCCTAAGAGAAGCAAGAAACTCGGAGCCACTCTTTTAAATCGCCAATTGAAAAATATAATTTCAGTATTTTACAACTCATATCAAGAAGGTGTTGCGTTGCAGTCATTATGCCATATGTTATTGACTATATAAATCTAAAATTTTAAATAAATAATTACTGAATAATATTAATATAGGTAAAGGAGATGAAATAATAAGGACTTAATAGAATAATTTAATATTAATCTGTAATATACAATAGGATGACATAAAGGTGCTTAAACTTACACTTAGTGACAATGCAAAGGCAGTCCGTGACTAAATGCGGTTGTGCATTCGTATGTACTAGCGGTCGCCTAGTGCTCGAAATTCGACCAAAGTTTGCCTGTAGGATATTGCTGATATATTATGTCATTATAATTGATATATGTAACCATAGTTACGCGCTTCGACTGCGTGTGTCAAATGTATGGTTGTGTGCGTGTAGTGTTTTTTTATTAATTTAATGTATTTCTAATGCATATTTTATAGAAATATTAGGATTCGTCACTCCTTCTCCATATAAACTGTTGTTGCTGTGCCAAATTTCATACTCCTCCGCCCGCGCAATTTTCGTAAAAAGGGTACAAAGTTTTTGCTTCACGTATTAATATATATATTGTATAACTATATTTTCAATAATTATTAAAATGGGAAGCACGATACTTGGTAACATCACAAATAGTCACGAAGTACCTCTACATTACTAAATTGACTTATAAGTAATACAAAACTATTGCTCTGTCCCTGGGTCTTGTAATAATTATATTATACATATATATATTACTATAGTCTAACACTACAGCATTCCTCAAGAAATGGGTTATTAAATACGAAAGGAATTTTTCAATTTCGACTAGAATATACATAGTGTTTGGCGTTCAAAAGGTTAAACTAAAATTCTTCGGTTTTATTATATTAGGATAGACTACGATGTGCTTGGTAGATTTAACTTGTGTTTGTGTTTGATTTCAGTGAGCGTGATCATTGGTCTGGTGATAGTCGGTGTGACAGACGCCATGTACCAAACCGCAGGCGAGTCTAAAGGAAGGAACAGTTTGATCACGGGCGACTTGCTGATTATTGTAGCGCAGGTCGTCTCTGCCTGCCAGATGGTCTACGAAGAGAAATATGTGGCAGGTAAGCTCTAATACTGTGCAAGGTTTTATTAGGTAAAACTGAAGCCCCTATATTCATAAAGACATGTGTCAGTTATTCGTGCTAAATAAACAGTCACAGATTATTTGCCCCATCTACATTATTCATGTCGCACCGTAACGCATTTTCATTCACTAATTCTCAGGGTACTTACGGGCTCGAAGCTCTCTTGGAGTCAAATACAGCCTGTGACTAGTTTGCGGATCGATGGCAGACGATTATGTTTGGTCTACTGCGAGAATCTGGGTGTTAGAGGTGTAGTATCTCGTTATTAGTCTAAGTGGACTGCGGATGTTCTGATTAAGATGATCAATACGGTTAGAATAATTCGGATGTAGGTACTCATCACTCATGTAACACTGATTGTGCTTTCAAGATTTTTATATAGTAGGCGTTTTCTGAAGCTTTTTACTCTGCTAATATTTTAG
Organism: Catocala nupta; assembly: GCA_963675205.1. Lineage (NCBI taxonomy): Eukaryota > Metazoa > Arthropoda > Insecta > Lepidoptera > Erebidae > Catocala > Catocala nupta. The sequence goes on from OY776078.1 coordinate 34,507,209, forward strand.
AAACAAATGTATTAGGTACTTTGTTTTTACGATTTGAAGTAAACTGCGTCATGTTTACGTAATACCCAAAGTAATCTATACATCACATCAAATATAAATACCATTAAAGTGTCTGTTTGTAATGTCAAAATAACAGCACTTCATTATGCATATAAAAGTATATACAATACGTACTCGTAAAAACCAATTTTTAATTATATCTGTCTGTCTGTTTGTGCCAGGTAATCTCTGAAACGGCTAGACCGATTTTGACGACATTTTCACTGGTATATAGCTATATAGCTGATGTTATAAGGAATAACTTAACCTTTATTTTAGAAAATTTAGGATTCCCTGAAAAATAACACCACGCGGTTTAGCTAGTAGGCAATGCACGGTCGAATCGAAATAGAATCGATAGTAAAAGAAACGGGCTAAATTGTAAGATTAAAATAATACGTGTAATAAATATAATTGTAAGATTAAAATAATAATACTGGCCGTAATTCATAAAATAAATAATACATAATATTATTTTATTACTCATTATATTTGAGCTTTTTTTTTGTTTTAAGGCTTAAACATACCGCCGCTGCAGGCGGTTGGATGGGAGGGCGTGTTCGGTTTCTCGGTGTTGTCTCTACTACTGGTGGTGTTCTACTGGATCCCGGCTCCGCCGCACTTTGACAACAACGCCAGAGGCACGGTAGAAGATGCTATAGACGGTCTTGTGCAAATTGGTAAGTTACAATACTCCTGACGGATCATTCTCACTAGTTCCACCGCGCCGGTGATTAGTCCCATGGGACTAGTGAGAACTTTTTCTCAGTAGTTTAGTGAAACAAAACTTCATCGGACTGGTATCACTAGTTCCACCGTAATTGTTCCATGGGACTAGTGAGATGTTTATTCTCAGGAGTTTCATGGAATGCTTATATCACCCGAAATAATTCCATTTGTGATTCTCTAACGAAATCATCATTTTCTTCACTGAGTTTTCTTCTCTTTTGGGGAGGTTGGTTTCCATAAAACGCAGTTAATTTACTGTCATTAAAAAATTATATAATTCCTTTAATAAATTGATTACGAAGCGAAACCGCGGGCAAAATCTAGTTAAATAATAATAATAAATACAACATTTGAGCTAAGCCTGATGGATTGTTAGCTTAAATTAAAAAGCAGTGTACAATCAATAAACAAGAGTGGCATTGCCATCCAGAATGCTACTAAAATTGTTTCATTTCTTACTTATTACCGTTACTAATATTAACGTATACTGTCATAAGTACCATTTAGCATGAACATCATTACTGTATACACCAAATCGTTGTACAAATTAAAACTTATATCTAAAATTATGGTACATAAACATTAATATTTCCACACACATATTCATACGCAAGGTATTTACATTGTTTTCTGTTTAAAAGACAACGCCCTCACTAGTATTATATCCTATGTTGCGGGGGACTTTACAAACATTCTAAAAACGGACACAAAGAACACCCACACTCGGAACAACTATTCGTGGATCAAATTTTTTTGTAAATTATTATTAATATTGTTATTTTAATGATAATTTACAAAAACAGCTGCTTACATTAGTACAATAATGCCGACTGCCACGCCTGAGGTCACGGGTTCGATTCCCGCACAAGTCAATCATTTGTGTGCATGAATGGATGTTTGTCTTGGTCTGGGTGTTTCTATGTATAATACGTAAGTATTTACAAAAAAATGTATATTATATGTATGTTTATCCATTGTCTAGTACACCCATAACTCTGCTTAGTTTGGGCTAGATTGTGTTGTGTGTGTGTAGTAGAATATTATTATGTTTCTCTTATCACAGGTACTTTCTAACATATTGGTGCCAATTCTGTTGTCACAAAATTCTCTAATCTTAGCTAAAACCTCTAAAATTTAGTTTAGTCTTGTCAAACGACATTTCGTATTCTGAAATCGCTAAAAGTGACAGGGCTAAAATAAATTTTAGAGATTTTTAGCTAAGAATAGAGAATTTTGTGACAACAGAATTGGCACCATTATATTAGAAAATACCTGGCCCTTTGGGAGGCTTACAATTATAATTAACTAAACAACCATCATCTCACAAAGTCTCAAACAACTACGATACCACGATCCATCCCGAAGCACAGATCACACACTTTAATTCTGGTGTCAGAAGCATATTTAACAAGGTCAGAGCTCATACAAGGGGCGAGTTGTACGTGCATAAGGCACATCTAATAACTGGACTTTGCGTGGTCTATGTTGTATTTTATATACAATGTGCCTGTATGCCTCTGCGTTAAGCCCACCACACACAGACAGCGGAAGCTGAGCGGTACCGGTTGTGGAATTTTTGTATTGTTCGATTTAGTATGAAGCACTATCACTATCGAGAAACACCGATAGCCTAGTGGGAGATCGTTTGACTGCCAGATTGAGGTTCGATTTCGATCCGAGGCGCGCATCTCTGCCTTTTATAAGTTATGTGCGTATTAAATAGTTAATTATTGCTCGCTTTCACGGTAAAGGCAACACATCGTGAGGAAAACAGCATGTCTGAAAGGTCTCCATAATGTTCTCGAAGATATGTGAAGTCTGCCAACCTACATTGGTCCAGCGTGGTGGAGTATGGCCTAAACTGAGATGAGGCCCGTGCCCAGCAGTGGGATAGTTTAATACAGGGCTGATATTATTATACTATCACTCCGAATCGTGGTAAGTAATAACTGCGAGAATACAAACCTGTGTTGTTAACGTTCCAGGCAACAATCCCCTGCTGCTTATTGCAACGCTGGGCACAATCATCTCGATCGCATTCTTCAACTTCGCTGGCATCAGCGTCACCAAAGACCAGTCGGCGACCACCAGGATGGTACTCGACTCTATCAGGTAATTTTAGTAACTAGACTTATCGGATCTTTTGGCTCATAATCTAGACAATACTAAAGATTACTGGAATCCGCCGTTATTTTACCGCGTATGTGTATCATTATACTCTCTTAGTCGTGCTCGTTCTGTGCATGTTTTATGGCGTAGCCTTAATTAGCTGATAGACTTGAGCATTCACTTGTAAATTATTATTAAGCGTTTTAAACGCTAACGTCTAACGTCTTCTTTATCCTCAGTTGTCTACCGGAAGTTTCGCCGCATTCTTAAGGTTGAAGCGACTTTAGAAATTGCAAATGATTATCATTTTCAAAATTAGCTCCTTGCCGTGTGGGACGCATTTTAACGTTGACTTGCCAAGGTTTGCCGTCAACTATCTTGTATATAATATTATCGGCCCTGAATATAAACAGTCCCATTGCTGTGTACGGGCTTCTTCTCAGTGTGAGAAAGGTTAGGCCATAGTCGACCACGCTGGACCAGTGTGGGTTGGCAGACTTCGCATATCTTCGAGAACATTATGAAGAAGGATTCAGGCATTAAGGTTTACTCTTGATGTTTTCGTATGCCGTTAAAGCAAGCGACAATTAACTAATTAATACGCACATAACTAGGAAAAGCAATAGCCGGGCCTAAGGACCGAACACGAGACTTCTACGTGACAGTTTCATGGTCTCCCTCTACGCTATCGCTGCTTTTTTACTGTCTTGTATAGAATCCAGTAATGTTGAAACATGCAGTGCTGAACGTGTTTCAATGTGGTGGTGGAGTAGGATGAACGTTTGGCATACTAATAGATTCCTTTGTAGGGACTGTAGATCCAAGTGTCACGTCTAACGCGGTCTAGCAGCATACGCCATTTTCTCCGTCGCGTGGTTTGAATTGCATCTTACTTATACACGTTCCTACGTGCTCTCTCGTTTTAAAGTGTTCAAGTTTTCTACAAGTCGGCCAATACATGTTTAGAATGCGTATTTGGTTTTATCTTATTCTTTACAATTTGTAGACAGAAACTAGTCCATAATAAAAACATGTTCAATCAATAATTCCAGAACATTCGTCATCTGGATGGTATCCCTCGCCGTGAGATGGCAAGTCTTCTACTGGCAACATCTTATTGGTTTCGCGGTGCTGATCTACGGCATGTGCGAGTACAACGGCGTCATCCCGAGTTGCCGGCGGCAGCAGACTGTGCGGGCTGACGACGCCGAGAGCCAGGTTGTTAACGCCGAGGCCGAGAGGATGGATGCTGAGAATGAAGAACAATAGGTAACCAATAAGTCAGACTTACGTAGTACCAAATGATATATCAATAGATTTCATACTCCATTAACATTCACTATAGATAAGAAAAGGTTAACATTCGGGGATGAAAACTATATTTTTGTATGTATTTTAAGATCATGTTGTAATAATCATAAACAATCCCAAGAAATAGAATCTTTGGTTACTGCTAAAACTGGTATTTGAGCTCAACATGAAAACATTTGTTCAAAAGCACGACAACTCAGCAGGTGCATTCTAAATTCTGAAAAGATCATGCATTCTAAAACTTAGTAGATTTGGCTCACTAGAAGCTTAAACTAAATAGTCTTTAAGTATTTAATATTTATCTATATTTTTCAAACAATCTATAAACTTAGCTGATAATATAGTTAAGCATAAAAGAAATGCACCACTGCATTTCTTTTATGCTTAATGCATATTCTTGTGAATAAAATAAGGTTTATTAAAATCGTGTATGAATATTATATAGAATAATGTTGTGAAGGAACAAATTTAATCTGCTATCGATCTGCTATCGAAACAAAAATAATGAATATTTTATTGTCTATTGGTTATAAAATAAAATGTTTATTATTTTTGTTTCGATTTTATTTGACAGCTGCGCGATATATTAAATAAACACGATTTGAAACGAAATTTTATTTTGTAGCAAGGTAATAGTTTGTCCGAAAATCTGCTCACGAACTATTTAGCCAAGTACATACACCTGTAAAGTTTGTTTTTGAGTATAATATCACAAAGGAGAGATAGCTTACTAAACCAAATAACTAATTCGCCAAAGCACAATTAGAATTGAGAATAGAAATGTTATTTCGTCCTTGATCCCTGATTAACACATTAAATAATGCATAAATGTATACTTTCAATTGCATATGTATGTGATAAAATTCACTAAGATTTCAATGTATGAATAGTTATGAAATTTATTGCCATCATATTTAATCACGGGCAGCAGTGTAACAAATAATCCTTATAACAATGCAGAAGCGATTTGGATTGCTGTTTAAATATGATTTGCGTTTACATTTATTTTATCATAAGCGATACATATGAATTATATAGAGAAAGTAATATATATCCTAATACTCTTCTGTAAAATGATATATTATCATAGCGTATTTCTTGAATGACGATATATTAACAAATACATTTGACCATAACCTTGTAATCAGTCCTATTACCGCTCCTAGTATAAGATTTAATTCCATAAAATAGATGTAAGAAAATTTTGATGTGCCTTATATAGGGTATATTTAAATCATGGCTATTTTGGTTAATATTTTTTACGATGTGATACTCTGTGAGAATTAGAACATTGCAATTATTATATTTCATTTTAAAACAACATCTAATAGTTAGTTATTTAAATGAATGGCTGTATCGATTTTAGTGCATATCTTGCATTTTACATATTTATTTTTTAATGTGACAAGATTGTTTTCTCCAGTTTTACTTAGGGAGTGTACATTAGAAATCATAGTTTATGTATTCGCTGTAATGTAAAATTACAAACTTCACTAGCTGGCTTCGCAATTAAAATGGGATGCCTACTGTTTTTTTTTAAATTAACCTCTTATTGGTACACATAGACACAAAATGAAAGTTACAAAAATAACAACTACTAATGAACATAATAAGCGCCTTGGTACTTATTAAATCAATCTTAATTTCGCTTTGACGACAGCACCGCTAGGTGAGTACATACTAGCAGGTAAAGATCGTAAATTCCTTTACTATTTAAATATTTTTGTTAACGGAAATTAATAATTGAATCTTTCAGTAAATTACAATAAGTAGGCAGCAGCCAAAGGAATTTAGTGAAATATGAGATTTTTTGTATGTGTATACATATCTAGGATGTGTATATGTACTTATAAATAAACTATATTTTGTACTGCAAGTTCAAGTGTATAAACGAACTAGTATTTATATGTTATGTTTTTATCAATATTATTAGATTAGATTATGTATTAATTGGCATTATTATAAACGAGAAATGTCGTTTTGAATATAGTGATTTAATTAACTTATTTATTTGAAAATATATTTTATACTGCAGACATATACTTATTAGTAACTGTAGTTGCAAGATATATAAATTTGATAAAAACGTTAACACATATGCAGGCGTTCATTAGTTTTTCATAGCAAATAGAATATTTTGGATCAACTCTCTTAAAATATTAGAAAATATGGTGATTTCGCTAAAAGCTGATATAGTCCGGGTCGACTATTTTAAACTTTTATAACTTTGGAGGCTTTCTTTACCAGAATGTTCCGAAATTAATATTTGCTCAAATAATTTAAGAAATTAAAATAAAGCTTTCATGAGTAACTATTGTAGTTAAAATTCTGAATCACACTTTATATAGTCATTTAGTTATTGGTGGTGTGTCTTGTTCGCCTTGGCTTCTGGTAAGAAAGATGGCCTGTAATCATGTGCAAACTTAAATAATAAACCGATACTATACAATTATACTATTTGTCATTATGATTACAATTTATATATACATATATTATTATATTAACTCTGCTAATTTGCGGGCGAGTATAATTTGTTCTAAATATAGTCGATCACCCACATATTATAATAATTTATAACCGCAAAATATATTCATCACTGAAGCCAGTTCCAAACATACTTTTTTATGACAGAATGTAAAGTGACTAAATAACTTTTATAAAGACATGTAAAATAAAATGTGCTATTATTTTATTAAAATGTACAATACCAACTTGTGTTTTACTATATTGTCTGAATAATTGTTCTAAACTAGCAATCATATGGTACCTGCATTAATTAACATATAGTCAATTCCAATCTTATAAAATAAAAAGATATACAAACGGTTCATTGACATGACCATAGACATTTTAGTGATGTATGTAGCGTCAATTGTAAATCAATTAATTACATAATCGAATCATTCGATTTGATGCAGCGAAAGAGTTAAAAATGACATAGACACTACTACAATTATACCTTATCGCACTATAATTGTACCCATCATTTGATGTACAAACATAAGTATACAGTATAAAATGAAGTAAAGAAATCATTTGCAAGGTATCTAAATAATTTTTCATTATTGATGTTTTTTATTCTATCACATACACACAACACCATCTAGCCCAAAACTAAGCAGAGCTTGTACTATGGGTACTCGACAATGGATAAACGTACATATATACTCCTTTCTTTTTGTAAATACTTACATATACATAGAAACATCCAGACCAAAACAAACATCCATGTTCATGCACACAAATGTTTGACTTGTGCGAGAATCGAACCCGGGACCTTACGCGTGGAGGTCTGTCACACTAACCACTACACCATCGAGGTCGTTGGTAATTATTAGTAATCAAAGATCTTTACTACTTACAATTAAAGTTGTGAAGGTCAAAAAATATTTACTCATTTAGGCCACATAACAACACTTATGAACTTCACGGATTATTATAGGAGCTTCTAATTAAATATTATTGTAGCCAATTATTATTGTTATTTGTCCAATTATTGTAGCCAAATTTTGTCGCTTCAAGAAGAAGCACAATCCAAATCAGTATGTAATTAATATTCCGTAACTAAGCCAAGTCGTCAGCAAAAGTCCACAAAAGTAATAGGGCAGTCAACAAAACGGCAGTTTAATTGACGGTCAGGATAATTTATTTATTTTAGAATGGTCAAAATATGTATATATTTTAAATTTCTTTATTTAATTTGGATTTACGGCTGCTTATCACCATATTGTTGCAGTGGCCAACCGCATAATTTTTGTTTTTTAATTCTCGCACTAGGTTTAAATATTGTATCGCAGAAAACTTGACAAACATTAAAATAACGAACAAGAAAAACACCCAGACTCGGATAAATGATTTGTGGATCACAATTGTTTGTCTCTTGTTTGATTCGAACTCATAACATAGTCAACCTTTTTCAAAGTTACAATCTAAGCTTTAGTACCTCTCTTTCTTTACACAGTGTCGGCAACAATCGACACTGTAACAGTTACTTACGTGCTACAGGAAAGACAACAATGAACTTTCCTGTAGCACGTAAGTAATTACTTTTGCTTGAATTTAATGGCAGTAATAATCAGAAGAATTAAAATTTTAAATTCCTCTAAATACCGTATGTTTAATTGCTAATTAATTATAATTATATTTTTGCATAGCAAATTTCGATTAACTAATCCATTACTAAAAGTCTTAAGACTTGAACGAATTATTGTTTTTCGTGCAGCCCTATGCAATCATGTTTGACCTGGGGGTGGCGGGCTTTGTGGGCCTGCCCGCCATCCGCTCAGCACCAGGTCCGAGAGGCAGCGTGCGTGTTCCCACGCGCGCCTCTGTTTCGAGTCCCTTCTAGGGGGGAGACAGTAGGGTTCTATAATGTGAGAAGTGCCTATTTTGGCTAGGTCTTATTGCGTAGTGGCCTGCCGATTCATACGGCGGGCCGTAACCTCGGCGGGGTCGCGACCGCATGCGAAAGCGATTCGCGCGGCCTCGTCGATAGTGGTTTTGTCGAGGAACACCGTGGTAGGTTTAGTCGGTATTCCGGGAGGTACTTTACTATTATTCCAGCTTTCTTTTACCCCGGCGAGTCCGACATAATCCCTCCGCCCGCCCCCGCGGAGGGATATGCGTCAATGCATTCCGCCACGTAAAAAAAAATCCTTATGCAATCATAAATTATAGATATTTAATCATCTGTCAACCTCAGCTTTCGACTAAGATTTTCAAATTAAATAGGTAATAATTTATTAATCAAACGGCAATTGCTCTAAAATGCCTTGTGGTATAATGTGAAAATCTAGAAAATATGGATAAACATTCTAAATTTATTCCATTAAGTAATTAATTTTGATAAATGATACAAAATTTGGTTTGTGTACATTTTCATCCGAATGGATTGGAAAGGACTATATAGTTAAACTGGTCGCCTCGTCACTGGTAGTGGGCTAAGTGTTGTGGGTTCGATTACCATACAGAACAAAAATTTGCTGGTCCACAAATAGCTGTGCCGAGTCCACAGCCCTATTCAATAAAACTTACACTTTGACTTAATTGTCAAATTGTCCTACATGTGTTGTTCAATATAACCTTCAAATATGTATAAAAATTACCAACAAATAATTGTAAATTATCACGCCTGTAAACTCCAAAATTGAAATTACGCTAAAAAACGAATAATCCCATCTCAAAAAGTTTCGTCTAACCGCCACCGTAGTTAGTTAGTATAAATTGTCATATTTATTTCGAAATATGTTTACACTTATTTGATATTTTTATATCATATTGAAGGAAATTTTGTCAGCTTTCTAAAAGTATCATTAGTTTTATACAAAAATATCGAAATTTGGTCGTAATTGTAATTTTTTCACGTCATGGGCTATAATGTCACTCACACATACGCAATCGCAACGACTCGCTGGTAATGTACATGTACACGGCGGCTTGTTGTGATACAGGATGACGTGTTCATTTATTTAGATGTTTTGATTAGATCTTAGATTTTTATCTTCAATGAATTATTTTTCCAGATATTTTTTTAACTAAGTATCTTAAAGTTTATGTATATTCTAGTTTTTTTTATTGTACATACATACATAGATTCACGCCTGTTTCCCAGAGGGGTAGGCAGAGACTACGGATTTCCATTTACTGTGTGTTACTTTATAGACGGCCTCGATGGCGTAGTGGTTAGTGTAACCGACTGCCACGCCTGAGGTCGCGGGTTCGATTCCCGCACAAGACTGACTGATCTGTGTGCATGAACATGGATGTTTGTCTTGGTCTGGGTGTTTCTATGTATAAAATGTACGTAGGTACTTTAAAAAAAAAAAGTACATATGTATGTTTATCCATTGTTTAGTACCCATAGTACAAGCTCTGCTTAGTTTGGGCTAGATGGTGTTGTGTGTATGTGGTAGAATATTATTATTATAGAAGTGGCCTCCAAATTTACCTATTTTTTTGTGATGTGATTTAACAGATACAATGTCAGATTCACCAGCATCGCGCTAATTTAGTGATGGCCATGACCGTCCAAGCCTCACCAAGTGGTACTCTCAAAGTGTTGGGAGACCAAGTGATATTGCAGAGAAGTGGCTCGGGACAACTTCGCGTACGTTGACTTAAGTATCAGGAAATACACTTTTTATTCAATACTACTATTATTTAATATTCTCTTTAATTTACAGCCTTGGCGACCCGATAACTTAACTGTTGACTCAGAAATGGTAGAACTTGTGGACGATAGGGTCAATAACCTGAGACCACGAGAGCAATTCCCGACAGTTCAATTATATGTAGGTATAACTTCTAGCTCAATTTCATTTCGATTGCGTCAAAAATATTAACAAAATCTTTGTTGAGCAAGCTTATTTATCATATTATTGTTTTATGTGTTTTTTTTTTTAAGTCCTACCTACCTGCAATATGTTTACTGTTTTCAGAATTCGACGGTCGAGGTTCCTAACGCCACGCCTTGTGCTAATTTTTCAGCGGATGAAGAGGATAAAAGCGTATGTTTTCATTATTATTTTAATATTTATTTATTCATTTATAATATATTTATAGATTGAGAATTTCGTGAAATCTATGTTTCTGAGTAATATAGGCTATAAATCATCATGCTACGGACTTCGGGAGCTGAACAGTCATTATTAAATTAGCACGCGGGTGAAACCGCGACATCTAGTTTATTGTACAGTATATACAAGCAGACATATTTCACCGCAGAGGAGGATCAGAGTGTGTATATAATTATATTAGTTTTTTAGGGTGCTTTTGGGCTGAGCATGTGAAAAATAACAATGCCTTGCATACGCAATACGCATGCCGCTTGAGTGGTGTTGGTTTTTGTATGACTCATTTTAATATTTTCATGAAATTTGAAGTCTTCCATATGGCTCAGAAGTATGGCACTATCTTTTGAGAATTTCTAACTTTTTAATTTACCACTATAGTTCGTTCGCGTTAAGAATGCAGTGAGTCATCAGTGCAACTGCAGGGTAAAGGTGTATTCATCGTGGTGTTCATAATACAAACAAATTATGTTTTAAAATTAAGTTTAATTGATTTATAAAATATTATATTAAGATTAATCTAAAGTATTTAATAAATTTAAATATAAAATAATTTTTAATCACTGTCACTGGTATCTGCGTTAGTATTTATTATAAAAGGATTTTCTTCGGCAAGTTCCATGACGTCATCTAAATTTCACATGGTATTTTCTTCTTTTATCACGTGGTCGCAGCATTTCTTCCACCGATCAGCGTCTACTAACTGTATTGCATCATTAAATAATTTATTTACGTCAGTCATCTTGAAAGTGCAGTTATTGGCATCAATATATTTTTTTATTTGAGCCCAAACCAACTCAATGGGGTTTAGTTTACATTGGTACGGAGGTAGACAGAGAATTTCAACGCCGTTATTCCTAGCAGTTTCGTCTATTAAATTCAAATAAGTCATGTCCATTGATATCCCTTTGCTTTGTAGCCAGTCTATTATTGTGCTTGCTCCAAGCGGTCGTCGGGATTTTCTCGAGTTTGACAGAATGATAGGGAGCGTTGTCCATGACAACAACGCTCCCTGGTTCTAGCTTAGGCGTTATGTTTTTGAACCACTCCAGGAACCTGTCTCCGTCCATCTCCGCATGGTAATCTTTAGTTGATTTTGTATCAAAAACTAGTAAACCTCCGTCCACAAATCCCTTCTCGCTGCCAATGTGCAAAACAATTAACCTTTTTCCTTTTCCTGTAGGAACTCGTGGACCGGTAGACAAGCCATCTTGAAAAGCATGTCTCTTGTTTTTTATGGTTGTATCCAACCACGCCTTTTTTTTAACATGCCCTGCGTTTACCCACGTCTCGTCGAGAAAGTATATGGTTTTATTTACTTTTCTGTGTTCTTTTATTTTCCTGAGATATTTACGCCGCCATAAAACAATCTCTTCTCTTTCCATTAATAATGATCTACTGTTCTGCTTATTAAATTGAAATCCCAGTTCATGCAGTATTTTATAAAGTGTGGTTCGTTTAAACGTTGGAATATCTTCATCAGCTTCACAAAGCGCCATGATTTTATTTAATGTCGGGTAGCCGTTATTTAAATATATATATTGAGTGTACTTTTCTCCTTACAGCACATTTGTCTAATTCATCGAATTTATCAATCAATGAAAGGCGGGCTCTTTTTTTCACTGGAGATTTTATTGTATTGGTTTCTTTTTGTTCTCTAAGAATATTATAAATTGTTCGCTCGGACACACCGCATGCTGTTGCTGTTTTTTGTACTAAAACGTCCATAGTCGTATTTAAATCACACTGTTTAAAGTACTTAAAAACGTTGTAAATTACTTTTCTTTCTCCGCTATGTATTATTGAACCACTTTTATTTTTACGAAGAGGTGAGGTAAGTATTCATTTAAAAAAAAAATCAGTTACACAAAAAGCACAGGGCACAATCGTTGCGTTCAAAAGTATTCGTTTTACTGATCACTGTGAACTCGACTTTCTAATTACGAACGATTTAATTGGTTAGGGGGCGTGGCTAGGCCGGCAGACTAGTATGACTCACTGCATTCTTAACACGAACGAACTATAATATTCTAAGTAAATGTTGTATGTATGCACATTATGCATTTTGTGTTGTTTGCGCTTTCGGTGTTGGAGCTTGTTTATTTTTTAAAGGACCAGGACCAGCTCTTGGATGAGTCTCTTGCAGAAGCGCTGTATGTTGACTCTGGGAGTGAGATCGATGAGGATGATGGGTTTACTCTCGAGGAACTACAGCATCTACTGCAAGATGACGAGGAGGCGCCCGTTGAAGAAGACGATGTGCCTGGTGATGATGGCACCAGGCAGGAGTTTGTATGGAGTGGTGACTTCACCTCATTCCGCGGCGAAAGGTCGGCATTTAGGGAGGAGACAGGTCCTAAAATTGAGGGAATGGATCCATTGCACCTATTCTCTCAAATTTGGGACCTGCCTATTGTAGAAGCGATCGTCAAAGAGACGAATAAATACGCCTTACAGACCATCGATACGGCTGTTGAAACAGATAGCCTTCCGCCACAGTCGAGGCTCAACGCATGGGTGGAAACATCTGTGGAGGAAATATATCGCCTGATGGCCATTATGATCCTCATGGGCATGTGTATCAGGGGCCGTATCGATGAATACTGGAGCACGGGCGTATTAGGTATGCCCGCTTTTCGTAGTCTCATGTCACTACAACGGTTTTGGTTGCTTATGAAGTGTCTTCACTTCGTAGATAATGATTATCTCTTACCATCGATGCGAGGTGAAGAAAGAAAATGCTATAAAATTGCGAATGTTTTGGAATACCTAAATTCAAAATTTAAGTCCATTTACTCGCCTCGCAAGGAACTGTCTATAGACGAATCATTGCTGCTTTGGAAAGGACATCTTAGTTGGGTTCAATGCATCCGAACCAAAGCAGCAAGATTCGGTATAAAGACATATGAACTTTGCGAGGCGGTAACTGGATATTGTCTTAAGACAATTATATATACGGGGAAAACCTCGTCAACTCAACCTCTTTTTGGCTTTACTAATTCGACCGCAAAAATTGTTTTGAATTTAATGCAAGACTACTTGGGCAAGGGGTACACGCTTTTCATGGACAATTTTTATAATTCGGTGCCCCTTGCCAGATTTTTGAAATCTAAAATGACTGACGTCGTTGGTACCTTAAACCGTCGTAGAGTAGGGACTCCCCAAAACATTAAAGAACTGAATGAGAAACGAGTACCACGGGGTCAGGTGATAGGTGCTCATTGTGGTGACGTGTCCATTTGCTCATGGAAAGATGTCAAGTTGGTCACCACATTGTCCACCTATCACAACATTGACTGTAGAATAGGGCAACGCGCCGGGAGTGACTGCACCGAACCCGTTGTAGTACATGACTACAATAAGCATATGGGAGGCGTCGATCTCAAAGACCAAAAGCTTTCGATGTACCTTTTAGAAAGGAAGAGGGGTCTAAAATGGTACATCAAAGTTTTTCGACGCCTCCTTAATGTTAGTATTTTAAACGCTCACATAATCCATTCTGCGAATGCCGAAATTTCGCAGCAAAGAAAACTATCACACAGACAATTTAGGTATAAATTGGCTGAACAGCTGTGCCATAAATACGGCACCAACATCAAACCGCGGCACCACACCGGCGAGCGTTCTGGTTCTGCACGGCTTGACCTTTCCCTGGGTCACTTCCCTCAACAAAACGAAGTTGAGGGAGAAAGGACATCAAACAAACAAGACAAGGTGAAAAGAGGCCGTTGCGTCCGGTGTGCTGCCAAGAAAGTAAGGAAGACCACTAACATCGTTTGTAGTCTGTGTGGTGTTTTTATTTGCGTCGGGGAATGTTGGCGTGAATATCACACCCTACAAACATTGTAGTTTTTAATTATATTGATTTGTTCTTTTTACATATTTTTTTTATTAATTTTTATTCGTAATAATATAATTTTGTCTTCTTTTTACGCGAATGTTACTCATTGAAATTAAACTACTTTATACATATTTTATCGCGTTGTTTATTTGACACTTTATTACATAATTTAGAAACTGTTACTAATACTACTATTAAACTTTACTAATTATTAAGCTAATTAAGTATAAGTAAGCGTATTTTAATTTAATTTTAACTTTTGCGTTTTTGATTTCTTTCATTATACGCTGTTTTGGAGATATTAAAATAAATAAAAAAATTATCTGATATAATTTATTCAATTATATACCCTTAATATAAAAACTTGTGTTTTATTTAGAAAATAACCAACAACTCATTTTCTTAAACAGAACACCTGTATATAGACACGGATCCGTGTCAAAACAGACGAGCCAATATGTTCCGTCAAGGATCCGTGACTAAACAGGCGAGTGAATCGAGCAATACACACACACATACATGCAATTATAGTTCTGATACGGATTTTAGTTTCTCGATTTTTAGAATTATTTTATATCTTTGGCCATGTAGTATTATATACTGTTAGACAGCTCTATTCCTCTAGTTTATGATAGTAGTCAAACTCACTACCAACCTTTGTCAATGACCTGTCAAGAAGTGCTTTTCTAGGAGGTTAACTTTTCAAGGAAAGTTTTATATTTTGCGTTATAAACATTTTATATCACAAATATGTGATATATTTACGATATAATTCAACAAATAAGGATATTAGCTTTCTAAATTATCAATAACTGACTATTAGACCCAAGCCATGTCGTCTAAAATGATTGTGAAATTTCAGTGTAACGCCATTTTGGCCAATGGCGACGAATGTCGAAGTTTTCATAGCTTTCAACATCTTTTTATAAGTGATTTTTCTTCTATGTTGTATGTTTTGGTTATTTTCTTGGATAGTTATGTTATTTCTCAGCACGGAATAACAACTCTCATCTAGATAAATATGGTAAATAATTAGAAACACAGTAATTTATTGAGTGAAGTAAAACTGGGGACAATTTTTGGATTCATAGTGTTATATAATAAAATTAAAATACTATTTACTTCAAATATACGAATTTTAATATTCATTAGTTATTTGTTTTTCAATAACAATCACAATATCTTGTGTGCCAAAAGCAAAATCTTGAAATATTTGAAAATGAAAATAGCATTGCGCGTTAGTTCGTTTGACGTTCAAACTTGGGCAGACGGGGGGTCGCTACGTTCGCGGTAATAAACAGAGGTTAATTGTCAAATTGTCCTACATGTGTTGTTCAATATAACCTTCAAATATGTATAAAAATTACCAACAAATAATTGTAAATTATCACACCTGTAAACTCCGTTCTATAAAACTTACTAATTCTTAACATTTACAAATAAGTCATGGTATTTTACATTTCTACATATTATTGTAATTCTACATATAATTGGATGATAAAAATTTTCAGGGAAAAATTAATATTAGTAAACATATTCGTCATTTTACTATTCATTATAATTAACATGCACAATTTCAATGCACAAATTATATTATTATTGGATATTGCAAAGAGCTGTATTAATGACTCCATTGCTATTATCGCTTCTTGTTCAACCATTTCCTCGTTGTCATCATTATTGTTAACAACCACATTATTTTTAAATTAAACACTTTATACGGATTTTGTCGCGTTGTTTATTTTACTTTACACAGTAATTACATAATTTTGAAAACTCTAACACTACTATTATTGAACTTTACTACTATTTAAGCTATATATTTTCTAATTAAAACTATTTATATTTAAGTTTACACTTTGCACCGACGTTTCGGTTGCTATACAGCAGCCATGTTCACGGTAGTCTCCCCGTGAACATGGCTGCTGTTATGCGGTTACTATTTCATGTTGTCTAGGAGCATCTATCGGAATCAGTGAACCGTCGATAATACCTGCTATTCTAGGTAAATAATCTAGGAATATCGAGACAATTTTCAGGCCAGCGGACTTCTTCTCCAAAAAATGTATTGACGATTAATCCACAAACACGCTATAAGCAGTAATGAATAGTTCCTTTACTTAAACTATGGGTATCTGCTACGATATGATATTGTGCACCACAGCCCAACAAATGCAATGTGCACAAAATTTGTTGAGTAGGGCTCAGAGCTTCGGTTCTGTTTATGTCATGTTTTAGATCATGTCCAATTTTACTCAACAAATATTCGATGATTGCCTTGCTTACCCTAAACTTCTCATTAAACGTGAAATCAGTCACATCAAAAGCAAAATTTATTCTTGTTTTAAATGTTCTATGTCGTTCAATTAGAACGTTTTTATCATTATCACTATTCTCACTACTTGTGTAAGAACCATTTTGGCAAAAAAGCAGCTAAAACAAAATAACATTAAACAATTAATAAGATATGCCGAGGTATTAAGTTTTACCGAAGGTAAGGTCACCTGTCAGAAATGTATGACGATTCTACAAAAATGTAAACTTGTAAATACAATGATGCGTTCAATAAAGCAGTTTTCCGACAATATTGTAAATTGTCACCTGTCAGACAAAAATGTATATTGAACAGAAATATGTAAAATTGTAAGTACAATTCGACAAATATGTAAATTATCCACCATTACAAATTTGTAACTTTGAACAGAAACTTGTAAATTGTTGAATAGGGTCCAGGTGTTGTGTCGCGAAATGTAAATTATTGCTAGTAAACAAAGCTGTAATAACCAATATAACTAGGTGTAGGTTTCTACGTAGCAAGAATATAATATACTACAAGCAACTATATGCTTGTAGTATATTAAATACAAACATATTAAAGTTATAAGTTTGGTTTGCTAACTGATTGATAAACAATAACTACGTCTCAAATAAAGAATTTATTGTTAGGTAAATAAAATACTTTATTAGAAATCAAAACGTTATGTGGACAAAACTTGTAGAATTGGCAAAGGTAACAATATCACGAGTAGAGTTTACATTGTAGGATAAGGACTTCAGCTTCTCTGTATTACGACAATATTTTAAGTGGGTCTTGCAGACGGGCCACGTTGCTCGCGCACTGGCGTAGATACGTGAGTTCCACATCAGATAAAGTATGATGTATGACGTCTGTCACTCCAGCTTTACCCACCACGCACGGTAGTGAAAGGAAAATATCATCCTTGATGTTATGCTCGCCCTGGAAAGTCGATTTTATGTACTTAGAAATACCTCGCGCCAAATGTTTTGTTCTCTGAAGTTATTAAATATCGTCAAAATGTCATAAAAGCCTAACGGAGGGAACGTAGGGTGCGGAAGATCGAACTAGAAGACTGAATGCAATTTTATTGTAGGTAATAATTTTAGGTTCAAAAGTTCATGTCTTCAATGTTCAACCTGAATCCTGAAGTTGCAAATGTAGTAGCTGTACACTATTATTATTATTCACTCCTTTTGTGAAAAGGGTGCTTCAGTTATCATTCAACGAAATCTCTGAGATTATCAAAAAAAGCAATGATAAGCCAGTGGGATGCCGTTGAACTGCCACGAAGAGAGTTAATTATCGCGTGCTTTAATGGTGAAGGAAAACATAGTATGGAGGAAATCTGTATATATCTAAGAGTTATCCATAATGTTCTTGAAGACATGTGAAGTTTGGCAACCCCCTGGCCTAGCGTTAAAGACTACGGCTTAGCTCTTCACACACTGTCAAGAGGCTCATGAAGAGGCAGTAGGACAGTTTATATGTAGGATTAATATTATGTACGTAACAAACCTGCACGTGAGTCGAAACTGTCAGTACTTTGTTAGAATTTGTAAGTATAGCCCGGCAAAGATTCGCAATAGCCAGCGCTATAGACCACGCGCTGTAGCCCTTCAGACCTCGCAAAGTGTCGTCACAGGTGACTACCTCCTTATGTAGCTCCGACCAGTTCTCACCATCCTTTTCAGAACCAATGTTTGGGTTGATATCTTTGAGAGGCACCCCGGCTATGTTTACGCCTGACCATACTGGCACTGCAAGCAAAGTAATGTGACTACTTTTAATGTACAATTTGGAGATGGATAATAGTAAAAAGTCCATTGGACCGCATTGATTAGCACCCATTTAATTGGTTTAGAATTTATTTTTATGAAACACACGATATTTAATTTGAAAGCAAGCTACAGCTTAGGACTTTTAAAACAGTTACCGTGCCTAAATGTTTTTTATTTAAATAATTTCAGAGTCTAGAATTTAGACAAAATCGTCGGCTTCTTGCCATTTTACCGTTAGTAGTAACTTACTTATGGAATTTATATCCTCATATTGACGAGTTACTCTTTTATGGGAAATGTTGATACTACAAGCACAAGTGTGTGCAATAACTTGGCAATATTGAGTTAAATCCTAGTTGCATAATGCAGAAAAATGCAACTAACTACAATGCAACTTGATATTTCAGATCTAAAAACCAATGTCCCAAGTACCTACTTACTCGTATTATTCTTTTATAACCAAAAATATATACGAGTACATATATTAACCAATTGTTTCTGTATTGCAGATTAACGCCAACATTTGTTTTGTAAACAGATGGTCAAAAGCATGCCAACTGCTGGGATAAGTTCAATTGCGAAAATCTTTTTAAATAGTAGTTTGTTTTAATGACAAAAAATAATATAGGTACTTTACCACTATTCTTTCCATGTTCTCCAATAATATGGCCGTGACAATGTTCTGGCGATATGCCCATTCGCTGCGACAAGAGGTATCGGAACCTGGCCGTGTCTAAAAGAGTTCCAGTGCCTATGATTCGTTGTTTTGGCATACCGCTCAGTTTCCATGTCACGTAGCTCAGGATGTCTACTGGATCACTCGCAATAACGAATATCGAAGAAGGGCTGTACTTCACAAGCTGTGCAAAGAAAGAAAAGGTTGTTAAATGCATTCTATTCTGTATCTATTCATCTCTAAATCTAATGTCACAAAACTCTTGAGTACAATGTTCATAAAGGTCATAATAATATTGGTACTGAATCTATCCCCTATTTAGCAGGTTATTAAAATAGCCCATTTTAGACAGCTTGTCTTGTCTTCCACGTCTTGACGCTGTAAGTAGGTTATAAGTTGTTAATAAGTTTATGAACGCTTAGAACAAATCGAGTACTATAATAAGCATACCTAAAGGCGGCACTTCACATGGTTATTTGTATTTGGTATTGGGTGTTTGATGTACTTGGGCGAATATTTGACTAATGGACAAACATACAGATATTGGCAACTATGACCGTCTACACATGGAGCCAAATAAGGCGTCAAATAACAAATACACAAACATTTTGAATGCGCAGAGGCAATTATTTACCAATAGTATGGACGTCTTCAATCTTACAGCAGGATTTCATTATTTAAACGCATGCTATTATTATATGCTTTGTATTAAAAAATACAAGGTTTTAATAAGACCATGGAGAGCAAGGCGCTGATGGATATCGAGTATGCACAAAAATAATATTCAACACAACGGCCCGAGATGTCAAGTTGGCAGCCCGCGCATTTGAAATTGACATGACTTGCCGCCAACGCTGACCATTGTGTGGATGGTTTAGTTGCGTATTTGCCTATTTGCCGTCTTTGATAATCTCTTTGATGTGCGTCGAAAAACCGACAAGCACGCGGCAACGCGTGTTTGGTATTTGCTGTATTTGTCAAATAGGCAAGAAAGGCAAATACTTTGCCACACAAACCATAATATATACACATGGTTATTATTTGTCAAATTTATCAAATACGCAAATACAAACAGCCATGTGAAGTGCCACCATAATATTTAAGGGTTGCCTCTCGGTTTTATGGCAAGAAATAGGCTTGTTAGGCACCTAAGTTCAGTAAATAGGGAATGGAATTAAAAATTTGTACACGTACCGGTGGTATGATCGCCTTAATAATTGCAACATTACGTCCAACATATATATTTGGATTTTCGTGTTTTCCTTTATACGTGCCAGTGAAAACAATACAGATTTTTGAGTCTGCTGTCTCAGATGGATCTAAGGAAAAAAACAGATACATTCAAAACCAGGCATCGACATCCACTATTCACCTTCTGTAATCTCTATTTTATTTGGAGATCCGACCAGTAATACTTGGCACACACAGTGCTCAGGCAATATCTACAGCTATCCCTTAAACTAAAAAGTCTAGGGTTCCTACCCTAGACTTTACTAAGTAGTCGTGCTGAGGCCCAAAGGCAATGTAAATCTGGCGGCGAAATACTGGCTAATTTATTTTTATCGAATCACTAGTTCACAATATGCCTATCCACACAGGGACCATAGATGGCTGCTTACTTTTCCTTTAACGACGTGACGTTGTACATTCAAATCTGTTGCATAAAATCAAATACACTAAACAAAGAAAATATAGGTATGTGTTTTAAATCGGTGCTAAAAAGGGTTCTTCAGTCTTCTTCTCGATACGGTTTTAGTACCAATCTGGTTTCAATAAATCGGTTCTATTAAAGATACCGTATCATTCGATTTAAAGGTTCTTAGAAAGAGGTGACAGTTGCCTATACAAATAATGGTGGGATGATCTACCAAAACATTCCTCCTCCTCAAATATAAAGAAATTCTCGCATCGTATATCGCCTTTATCGTACCTACGGCGTGTAATGGAATTGTATCGTAGGCATTCAAACAAGTTCAGATTAAGTTTGAAAGTTTCTTTGGTTTCGGTTCAGATTCTAGGAACTACACCCCAAAACACAGATTCTTCGATGGCTTTTTTGGGACAACATTCGAGATATTTACGAGACAACATAGAAAATTACAAAAGTAATCGTCCTTTCATCTAGACATAAGCACTGTTAATAAGCTTAATTTTCACCTCGCTGCTTTGTAAAGTGGGTGGGTCGCTGGCACTAGAACTACATCAACGACCCACCCAGCAGGACCCAATGCAGAAAAGAAAAAGTCTGCGAGTGCTTTAAACATTTAGGTATCCCACTGGACTAAATCTCGATATAGGAAAAGTACCACAATAGGTATCGTGGCGTCTGGTTTTTGAGGACAAAGTATTTTTTATTTAAATTGTGTTATTAATCTTGTCCACCGATTACGGAGTCGCTGTATAAGTAAATAGATATAGATGTATGAAGTTCGTACCTTTGCTGGATACTATTTTAGTATTGTGAAACAATGAACCGAGTTTTAAGTCCATAAGCTCGCCTTTCAATATGTCCTCGTCCAAATCGATCATACATATGTTATCGGTAATGTGCTACGGTTAAAATGAACATTAGTTAAAGCGTTCTCAAATTAGCGGAACGACTGACGAAACGGCCATCCTCATCGTAATAGGTAGGTACATAAGTAATGGGCTTACTTTTAAAACACATTTAAACAAACTATAAATAATTCAAATTCGATTCTAATTAGTATAAAAATTAAAGAACAATGTATAAGTAACTATACAAAATTATTTAAAATATGTGAAATTCTGCCTATCCGTGTTAAACATAAATTAAGTATTTTTGGTTGTTAAAAACCATGGCAAACGGGAGTATAATTTACGGTAGGTATGCCAAAAATAAATATAACACTTGATGGCCGCTTGATGGCCACCGGTAGACTAATTGTACCACGAATATAACTTTTATGGCGATAGAGCATTAAAGAAACGCTTAGCTACTTATATAGTCTGCCGAAAGCTATTAGGCCTGAAGATAGGATTGCCATCTGTCCGGATTTCCCCGGATTTGTCCTAGTTTAAAGGGCATCCGGGGAGCGTCCGGGCGGGGCTTCATTTGTAGTCCGGGCTTAAAATTTTTAAGTCTTGGGCCGCCCACGACACACGCAGTGTGCCCCGCACGCCGTGATCAACCGACAAACCGACTCGCTAAATTCACCGTCCCCCCGCCTCTTCCGTCGCAGTTGCCACGATGCGCACTTCGACATCGCCGCACGCACTCCGCACTGACACTGGCAGTACTGGCAGTAGTGGCAGTGAGTCGCAGGACGGTTATGAGTGTAGACGTCTTAACAGTTAAGCGGGTGTACTTGGGTAAATAAACTAAATGTGTAAAATAAAGGTTTTTCTGCCACTGTGCTTTTATTTATTGTGTTAAGTCATTTGAATTGGGTGCAAATGATTTTCTAACATTGCCAAAGGCGCCATGAATTTTTTATCCTGGAACATTGTGTATTTCAGGAAAGTTTACAAATAAGGCACCTAACGTCATTTCCAACCCAGCAAGAAATGAAACATCTGATGATAAATACCAAATAACTCTTATCAGAATAATAATAAAGGGTTTAAAAAGAAATATTTTAGTAATTATATTATGCAAGTGCATATGTGCTCAATTTTTATTTCGAGAATGTTTACAAAAAAGGTACCTAACTTAATTTTCAACCCGCCAAGAAATGATACATTTGATGATAAATACCAAAATAAATCTTATGAAAAAGAAAAAAATTTTACTAATTATAAAATGCGAATGCATATTTGCTCAATTTGTATAAAATGAACTGTCATAATTCAAATGCAAAAATTGTAAGACTGAATACCTACTAAAACGGTCTCAGTACTTTTAAGATTTTTGTTTAAAATTTAATTGAATTTTGTTAGGTTTAATATTTTAATAAGGTTTTGTTTCCTTATCAGAGAATATTAATAATTTGTGTTTTATTATAAGAATAAAAAATTCTAACTGATTATTAAAACAAAATCTTATTACAGTTTGTTACAAATTGTAACAAACTGTAATAAGATTCTGTTTTGTTAGGTAGGTACACACGGCTACACATCAAGCTAGACACCCTATATACGCATAACTACGCTACATACAAAATAGAGAATTGTTGGAAAGGGACAGTGCATAGCGGTGTCGATGTAATGGCCTTACCATATAGAGCGTCACAAAAATATAAAGCACTATCTCGCACGATTCGCAGCGTTCAACTTCTAATAGTTCAATGTCCAAACAGTCTAGGTTGATGTGTCGCTGTGTGTACATTTAAAATGATGATAAAATATAACTAAATTTAATTTTAAGGTCTGAAAAGAAATAAAAAGGTGATTTATGACATTTTCAACTGTTTTTTATTACAATGACTGTTTAAAAAAACCTGTTGACATGTCTGGGTTTTGGACTCTAAAAGCCGGGGTTTTCATGCGTCTTGTCCTGGTTGACAAATTTTAGAGATGGCATACCTGAAGGTAATCCACGTATTTTCAAACGTAAAATAATACAACATTACCTAGCCAACTTATGACGAGATTAATGTTTAAATAATTTGTTTGTTTAAAAATTTTATTGTTTATAAATGTTATTGTTTATATAAACTGTTACATGGTTACTTGATCCCACAGTTAAACCGACTACAATGTTTTGTGGGCAAACAAATATATACTGGGTGTAAGGGACGTAGGCATACCGAAATCTTTAGCAACACGTCTTCCATAGGTACTTATCTAGGCACAAAGTTCTATTAATCATAAAAACGCAAGATTTAGATTTTATATTGATTAACATTATTACGTGGTACGCAATGGTTTGTTACCAATACAACACACTAGGTTTGTACCGGAGCGGAATTTTGATCACCGATTTTTAACGCATAACAGCCGGCGGGCATAAGCCAGGTCCGTAGCTGGTAAACGTTAGGGTTGTAGATCAGCCGGCAGGCATAAGCCAGGTTCGTAGCTGGTAACCGTTAGGGTTATATTGAAACATGCAGACTGATTCAACTGAGAATGTATTTACAATTTTAAGCCTTCTTATATCCCATTTATTGGTCATACAAGTAACGCTAGCACTAATGTGTGGGTACAATAATCATTAACACCAATCAGCGACAAGTAAACAAAAAATCTAACGTTTACGGTTATTGCGGTCCTTACGCGTGTGCAAAAGCAGATGGCCTGTTCGCGCGTCGCTAGTTTGTCAGTTGGTTTCGTCGCAGCTAGACGTATGATACTCCGTTCGATCGCCTTCGCGCGTCGCTTGGTTTGGCTTGGTTGCTTTCCAGGTTCCTCGTAAACTTATATGTCGCCTGTGCGTATATACGCACACATCACTCCCGCCTAAGCGAAGCGTACGTTTTGTTTGACCGCGTTGCCGGATCCGGTGACGTAGGAATTTCGCGGTGAACGTTTTTCATTTTGGGAGATGTGTCCGGGGCTGGCGTGTTTGGTGATGTGTCCGGGGCTGGCGTGTTTGTTTATGTTGTAGATACGCTGGCTTCAATCTGTCGATTGAAATTACTGCGGTGCGAAGCGGAAGTTGCAGTATGAAGTGCTTGCCGTCGATACTGCGTTGAAGTATGTAACCTTTTATGTGGTTATTCACTAGGGATCTGATCGATCCAGAAATAGAACAGGCCACGCCGTAGGGACGTGGTGTCTTGAGGTTAAGTTGTGCAGAGATTATTAAAAGATAGAACAACAATTATCACTTTTAATTGACTAGTAACGAGAAATAAGAAGTATGTATTTAACAATATTCTCAAGACAGGTTCACAATCCTACGCGAACAGTAGACAGGGCATGGTTCGTAAATAGGGCTTGCTCCGTGGTTCCTCAGAAGCAAGGACACTTATCGTGATATTGAAGCCAGCCGGAAGAGACCCCGATCCAGGACGCGATCGGCTTATATATCCGTTACCGCTGGGCAGGAGGGGAAGAGGGGCGCCACCCACCACACCCACTCGCGCGCAGCCGTCATGGCGCGAGCGGTCCGCGTGACAAGTACTTGATATGGTCCGTCGTATGGTGGTACGAGAGGTCTGCGCACGATGTCGTTACGCACAAACACATGCGTAGTTGCGTACATGTCCCGACGTCTTTGTATATGAATGTGTTTGACCTTGATGCTCGCCTTGTTGATGTTGGTGATAATGACGACATTGTTTCAGTTAACTGACGGAGCAATTCCGCATCTTCAATGTTCGGCTTAGTAGGTGCGAAGAAATCGTATGGGACGCGTAACGTTGATCCGTATGTCGTCAGGGCTGGGCTGACAGTTGAGTCTTCACTTAGGGTGGTGCGAAGTCCAAGTAATACTGTAGGTAATTCATTGATCCATCTGATATCGGTTGCTCTTGCCATCAGTGCCGCTTTCAGAGATCGATGTCATCGTTCGATTTTTCCATTAGCTTGCGGGTGAAATGCAGTAGTACGTATTCGAGTGATGCCTATTTTCTTCATTAAAGTTTGAAATAAAGACGATTCGAACTGTCTCCCTTGGGTAAGTCGCAGGGGACATCCAAACCGCGATATCCATCTCTCGTACACGGCCTTCGCAACCGTTTCGGCGGTAATGTCACGAGTAGGTATTACCTCTGGCCAGTTAGTGCAGCGGTCAATCATAGTAACTAAATCGCCTTCTACACGGTCGGGTCAAACGCCCGACCACCTTGAGTCAACAAAATTGCACGGCGGTTCTACACGCGTAGTTGGAAACAACTTCAGTTTTAACGTGAGCGGTGAGCGGTATGTACGTTAATGGCACCCCTTTCCAAAACAGTACCCATAGGTTTTGTCTATTTACCTAATAAAAAGATTGTCAATAAAAACCTTCATTTAATTTATATACCTACTTACATAGGTATCTATTATGTAGGTACTATATAATAATATTAATTTTACCTACCTTCTTCGCTTCCCTTTTGTAAGCGTTACGCATATGTTCTATGCGTTTTTTGTGTGCATCAGAATGGTGGGTGTAATGTTACGAATCAGCATCAAATAAGAATGTATCAAATCTACCTTGAATCTACCTATAAAGAAAGCAATTCTGCCTCTTTACAGTGAGAAAAAGAACTACGTCAATTATTATTGGACAAAAGATTTGAGGACTAATTCACGTAAAACACTTTAAAATGGAGGACATATCTGATCTCAGTGTCATAAATATCATAAATGATAATATTCTGAGTTCAGTTAAAGCACAAAAAGAAAGTGAGCCGCCAACTAGACGTCAGGTCCGCGGGTGTATTTCGGTTTCTGAACTAAATACCAATTGTTTAAGTATGGATTCACTTCCATATAAATCTACCTGTATACTACTTTACAATACTACAAACAAATATTAAATCTAAAGAATGGATAAAGCGGAATTTAAAAATAATAAGAATTAGAAATTATTAAGCACCTGGCAAATTGATAATAGCAAATTTTATACAATTAAGAATTGCTATTTAAAAGCACTTTAGCTTCGTTAATTACTTGGTATATTCAAAGTCAAAGTCAAAGTCAAAGTGTTTATTGCGAATTAAGTGTAGATACATAAGGTGTTTAGTAGAAGTATAGTGCTTAAAACTTAGTGCCTTTTACAAGCATTGCAATATTATTATTAAAAACGAATATTTAAAATTTTATTTTCTACTAACAATTTATAATTAATATTACTTAGTACTTAATTCTAAACCATATAATATTATAAGCTTATACAAAGTCTGTTATTTTATTATTGCACAATATATGTATACGCTTACAAATAAAATAAATTTCTAACATCACAATTATGGTTTTTCTTTATTAAAGGTTTATTTACTATATTGTTTTTATATGGTCTTAGTCGAGGTTGCGGATCGTCATCGCATTTATTTAGGTGTTTATGTTCAGTGTTTTATTAATTTTTATTTATTTTCTAGGAATTCTGTAACTGAATAATAGCAGGCATTCATTAAATAGGTTCTGATTTGCTTGTTGAATGAAGGTTGGGTAATGGCATCTTTTATAGTTTTAGGCAAGTTATTGTATATTTTTACTGCCATGTAGTAAGGACTTTCATTTAACATCTTTATTCGGGATGGTGGTAAGTGTAGTCTATCTTTATTGCGAGTGTTTACATCGTGGACATCATGTTTTGTAGAGAAGGTATGGATATTTTTATACACAAAGGTACAAATATCAAGTATGTATATTGAGGCGAGTGTTAGTATATTTAGTTTTACAAAATATGGTTTGCAACTCTGTGTATTATCTATTTCAGCAAGAATTCGAATACATTTCTTTTGAATAATGAATAATTCGTCTACATTTACGCTATTGCCCCACAGCATGATGCCGTATCGTAGCCATGAGTATGCGTATGCGTAGTACGCGGATAAGGCTGTTTGTAAGTTAGTGCTGTGTTTGATTTGGAAGAGAGCATATGTAAAACTTGACAATTTAGATTTTACCTGTTCAATGTGGGCCTTCCAGTTGATATGTGTGTCTATGTTTATTCCTAATAATCTAAACGAATTAACTTCTTCGAAAACTGTATTTGCATGAATAATGTTTATATCGAGGGGAGGTTTCTTGTGTGACCTGAACTGCATGAGTTTTGTTTTATTTAAGTTTATTTCCAGGTTATGATTGGCAAGCCACTGTGTAATAGTTTGGAGTGTTTCTTGGATTAAATGATTGTAATTTTGTGTGTTGTCACATTTTATTAAAACAGAGACGTCATCTGCAAATAGTACAGAAAGCGAGGTAGTTGGGTCTAATATGTTTGGCAAGTCGTTAATATATATTAGAAATAATACACACCCTAAGTACACTTTCTTGAGGGATGGAATGAGTTAGCTGTCTCACTTGTGACCGCACGGATTTAATTTCTTTTTTATTGCTGTCAAAATGTTCAATTTGGGTTATTTGCGTTCTATTATTTAAATACGATCTAAACCATTCGTAAGCCGTTCCACGTATACCGCAGCCGTAGATCTTCATTAAAAGTATGTCATAAAGAACTTTGTCATAGGCCTTCGTCATATCCAATAGAATACCTACAACGTGTTTTTTGTCGTTAATATGTTGCAGTGACGTTTGTACATATTTGTATACTGCTAGTGTAATTGATTTTGATTTCCTAAACCCATTCTGGCTATCATCCAGTATGTTGTACTTCTCTAGAAATGTGTACAGGCGCTTACACATGGCTTTTTCAAACACTTTAGCGAAAGTCGGTAGTAAAGCTATGGGCCTATAATTATTTGGAGTTAAAAAATCCCCTCTTTTGTGTATAGGTTTCACTAAGGATATTTTAAGTGAATCTGGGAATTGACCGTCTCGAAAGCTTTGGTTGATTAACAGTGTTAATGGGATAGATAGCTCAGTTGCACATTGCTTTAATAATATAGGTGGGATACTATCTATTCCGCAGCTATGTTTATTTTTAAATATTTGAATTATTTTGACTATTTCTATTTGATCTACTGGCCGTAAGTATAGAGAGCATAAGGGGGGTTTACAACTGGTTGTCCAGTCGGCTTGGTGGAGTTAGGTTTATTTTGGTCTTGTCCTATAGTCGCAAAGTAATCATTAAACAAATTGCATATTTTTGTTGGACATTTAATTAGCGTATTATCAATTTTTAATGTTAGATTTTCTCTTTTATTCATTGTCATTTTACCAGTTTTTGTGTTGATAATCTTCCACATTGTTTTTACTTTGTTGTCGGAATTTTCCATTAGTCTAGAATATTCTAACTTTTTTGAAGTTTTTATTGTTGATTTTAAGGTTTTTGAATATTTTTTGTAGTATGTTTTTACAATATTATTATTGTCTGTTTCGTTTAATATAGTTCTAAGGGATCGTTTATGTTGACATGATTTTTTTATGCCGGTTGTAAGCCAACCTTTCTTAGGCGTTGGTTTTATTTTTATTCTTTGTTCAGGTATATATTTATTTAAGTGTTGTGTTATTATGGTTATAAAATTGCTATAGTTTGTGTTAATGTTACTGTGTTCCTTTATAATATCCTCCCAAATTACTTCACCTAACGGTTTCTAGAAGCACTGTATTTTGTCTTTTGTAAATATTCTTTTTTTCATGTAATATAATTGGTTTTTGCTGAATGTTTTGTCTAGATTAGGTTTAATTGTGATAGCTTTATGGTCAGAGAGGCCATAATCTTTGACAGATGACTCGCTTATGAGAGGTTTGTAGTTCGTGAATAGTAGGTCAATACAAGTAGACGTTGTTTTAGTTACTCGTGTAGGCTCACGGATCAGTTGTTTTAAGTTATGTGTCTGCATAAAATTGATTATCGAGTATATTTATTTGTATAGTTTATATTAACATTAAAATCGCCTCCCATTATTATGTACTTATGACTATTTTTTATATCTAACTTTCGTAAAACTTTCTTTATTAGCTTGTAAAAAATTTCGATATGACGATCTGCTCTATAAATGCCTATCAATATACAGTTAAGTTTAGGGACCTCGATTGCACTTATTTCTATAATATATTCTTTAGACACATTAACAATATCTATTCTTTCTACATATTCTATTTGTTCTTTTATAAATATACATACTCCTCCACCTTCACGGGTTTTACGGCAGAAAATAGACCCTATTTTATAAGCCGAAGGCAAAATAGACCGACAGTACTGTTCGTTTTTCCACAATTCAGATAAAAATAACATATCAATATTATAATCTAATAGTAAATGTTCTAATAAATCAATCTTATTACCTATACTTTGGATGTTTTGAAATATAATCGTAGGGTTGCTAACTAAATGTTTTTTTAATGGTATCTTGTTGAGGGTGTTTTCGTGTTTCGGTTTCTAGCTGCTCTATGCTTTCCTTGCTAATTCGTGTCATGTTTCCTGTATAGGCCGGTTTTGTGTTTGTTGGTGTAATTTTTCCGTCCGAATTTTTGTAGGGTTATTTCCTTTTGCATAAATAAAAAAATCATTGTTTATAGATGGCCAGAAAAACTTTGTCGTCATTATTTTTCTTGTTGTACGAACGCCGGAGTGACTTAGTTCGCGTTATGCTTTGAAGGCTGCGACATGATAAGGCAATGGTAGGTATGGTCGAATGTTCGCTGTCGATGTTTCGCACCAAATAGGCCGTTTGACTCTCGGTAGGTTTATGCGAGAAAACTTCAGTCTGGTGTTATTCATGCAGTCACGTAACTCGGCATCGCTTTCCTGTTCTTGAGATAGCCTATTATAGTCCATCGTTGCGTTGAGTAGTTCGATTTCCGCGATACGTGATAACAGGTCAGCGGCTTCGTTCTTATCACCGTGAATGTATTTGATATTAGTGCAGAATTGGCTTATGTAATGCAATTGTGGCTCTCGACGTTGGATGTCGCTGCTACTCGGCGTTCTTGTTAGTGTTCCGTATCCGTACATATGGTGAGTTCCTTGCCCTCTATCAGTCGGTGTAGGTTTTTAACAGCTGTATACATTGCTAGAAGTTCGCGATCGTACATTGCTAGAAGTTCGCGATCGTATACACTGTATCTTCTCTGCGTCTCGCTCATTGTTTTCAAATAAAAGGCGAGTAGTTTCCACACGTTGTTTCTGTTGTAGGACTGCGCCGAGGCTAGTGTTAGGACTGCGCCGAGGCTAGTGTTAGACGTTTCGGTGAGTAAGCATAACGGAGCGTTAGGTATCTGGTGCGATAATATAGTAGCCTCGAGAATGCTTTGTCGGCATTGTTCCAAGGCTGTTTCAGCGTCATGTGTCCATTGTATAGGTCTTTTGTCGTTTTTCTTGCTATTGTGTAGATACTTGTTTAGTAAATTTTCGTATTCGGCTTGATGGGGTAGGCAGCTACGGTAGAAGTTGATCATGCCTAAAAAACTCTTGCACTGTAGTTGGTTTGAAGTATGGCTTGACTACGGTTCTTCTGTGGGTTTGATTCCGTCCGGTGTAACTTCATAGCCGAGGAACTGTATCTTGTCTTTGCCGAACTCACATTTATCGATGTTTAGAGTGACGCCGTAGTTGTCGAGTCATTCGAGAACTTGTTGTAGGTAGGTATCCAGAAGTACGCCATTTTGAGATCTAGTTTTGAAAAGATTTTTCCCATGTGGCTGGTACGTAAACTCTTAAATTCTCGGAATAGGGTAGCGATCGAGTACTGTAACCGCGTTCAATCTTCTATAGTCGCCACACACGCGTAGTGAACCATCCTTTTTCTTAACAACGTGAGGAGGCTGGCCCATGGACTTTTTGACGGTTTACAGATTCCCATCTCCATCATCTTCTCAAATTCTAGCTTCGCAGATTTGTATTTATCGGGCGGCGGGGGGCGCGGTTTTGAATAGATTGGTGGGCCTGTTGTTTTTATGCATAGTCGTAGTTTTGAGTGACATGAGACGCAGTACGTCGGGATATTCTTTCAAGATATCGTGATAGAGGTGATGGTGGCTGATAACGTATACAGCTTCCTCAGTGCTATGTATTTTGATGGTGTGAACGCTGAGGTCGGTAATGCGGTCAATGAGTTTTCTTTGATGTCGATCGACAAGTAATAGGTGCGTCGCTAAGAAATTTGCGCCTAGGCTTCACGAGTTTCTTTCTTCTTCTTCTCTTCTACTTGCGGCCAATACGGATATGTCGGCACCCGTGTCGACCAGAAACTTCTCTCTGTTGTTAAAATCGATAACGCAGAGGCGGTAGCTTGGTTTGCTAACATCGATGCCCGCCATAGTCGAAGTATTTTCTAGTTTTCCTGCTTCTTTTTTGCGCATGGTGATTCGCATCTATAGGCTTCATCTCCATAGCGCAGGTGCTAATAGCACAGCTAGACGGGATCGCCAGGTTGCGGTTTGAGCGGGAACGATATCTCGAGTTCGACCGCGATCGGTTGTTCCTATGCGGACGAGCGCCATAGTAATAGCGCAACTTGCAAATAACGCAAATAGCGCACGTTGTTGATTGGCTTGAATCTCGGCGATTTCCAGCGAAAGTTTTTCTATTTGTTTATATAATAGGTTGAACTATAGATTTTCTGTAGTTGAGTGAGTTGGGCAATGAAGACACGGCTAAACATTCTGGCGGCGATTCGGTGTTCACGGAGAATACGGCGCGGACTTGTGTAGGCAATTGGTTGAGCCACATAACATTTAGAGCTTCGTTAGTTAGTAATTTACCGCTTAAATCGCGCATCTTACGTAGTAACTGGCTAAGTTTCATGTCGCCGAGTTCTAGACCGCTAAGTAATTTTGTAGCTGACGATGGTCTGATTCTTGGTACGTCGATATCAATCTGTTCTTTGGCGTAATATACCTACTTGTTGGTCGATGGCGGGTTCAATATGATGTCGCCAATTTGTTCGAGGTCACTACAGCCTAGCAAAGGGACGACGAGGTTGAATTTCTATTCTTCTCCCATCGTGCTGGCGGCGATGGCGGCTTCAATCACAGTCGTGGGTTTTGACGCCAGAATGGTGGTAGATGTGCAAGCAGTGAGATTGTAGCGACATCAACGTGGAGAGGGGTCGTTACTTGCTTGTCGGTGAATTCTTCAGCTTACGTTCTAGATTTGGCCGAAAACCAACAGATGTTGGGTGTCGGTTCAGTGAACCGATATAACAACAGCACTAGAATGATGAGAGGACAGAGGTCACCAATTTAACGCATTACAGCCGGCGGGTATAAGCCAGGTCCGTAGCTGGTAACCGTTAGGGTTGTAGATCAGCTGGCAGGCATAAGCCAGGTCCGTAGCTGGTAACCGTTAGGGTTATATTGAAACACGTAGACTGATTCAACTGAGAATGTATTAACAGATTGAATACACCGGTTATTGAGCGATCTCCGATGATTCACCGGTGATCACTGGAGAATAAAGAAAAATATTTTTCCATTATGTGTTTGTTTATTATTATAAGGTTATGACAAATGCTGATTTTGATTTAAAAAACAACATATCCAAAGCATCATTTCGCAACACACTTCTTCTGTCATTAAGTAGGTACCTATATAGCCAGTTGCAGAAAATACTCGTTCTGACTTTACCGAAGTTGCAGGCACTGTTAGATACTTATAAGCAATTTCATCCAAAGGCTTTAGGTGTTTAGTAAATTGCCAAAATTCCATAACAGTATCCCAAGTGTGGTTATTTTCTGAACAATTTGTATAGGTATTATATTGCTATAACCTTTGTGAAAGTAGGCGACAACTATTAATATTATTATTAAAACTTGTGGCTAACTTTTAATAATAATAATATGTTTATCACAATATTTAATCATACTTAATAAAAACGTAAATAAAATAGACTTGTTTTGTAATAATCGGAGATTAATTGGGTTTTCTCCGATGTTTTCGGTTTTTATTTAAAACCGATATTTACTTGTGATTCTCCGGTGCAAACCACAACTAGCGACTAATATTAAGTATAAATATTCGTGTTTCATATTGTTTAGCAATATTATGAATTTACTTGTCTTATAAAATGTAATTCGTTCCATTGTTCAATCGATTAATCTCAGATAGTTTCAATCGAGTACTTTTACCGGTAAATCACCGGTGATTCTCCGGCACTCACGGTTCCGGTGCAAACCCCTACAACGCACTGCTCGACCGGCGGCGGAGCGCGCGGGGCGCGCGTTTGTCTCGCGGTCTCCAGGCTCGTCTAAATCTCGTCTCGTAATTACATACTTATGACCAATAAGGACGTAAGTACGGTTTCGAAAATCTAGCTTAGTAGTGTAGGTACCCAACAATAATATCAAAATGTAATTATTTTTTATATAGAGACAGCGATTTTATTGACTAAATAGTTTACAAATAAAACAAAGTTGGACGTGATCAGAACAAATAGGTAAGTACTACTGCCGGAAGCTCTACGAGGGGATCGGGTTATTCCCTGAGTACCCCGATGTCCGAGTCCCTCGTCCTGGAGAACCCCGAATAAGATAAATATGACTACATTTCTTTTTCTTTTGTTTTCAACTTGTACAGTCGACATAAATAGTGCTTAAATGTATGTGTGTGAAATATAAGACGACAGTAGTTTATTTGAAATTTAATTATAATTGAAATTAAACTACTATATACGGATATTACCGCGTTGTTTATTTAACACTCTATTACATAATTTAGAAACTGTAACACTACTATACTACTATTAAACTTTACTAATTTTAAGTTTCTAAATTATGTAATAGAGTGTTAAATAAACAAGGGTTGCAAATATTTTACCTGAGCGGGCATCAATCACTTATAATAAACAATAGACTAGGTATTTTAATTTTTTGTATTGAAATAGGAACTATTGTGATAATAATTAAAAACCTGTGATTGCTCTCTAAGAGACTATATTGTATTCTCTAATGATAACACTGGTTTACAAAATTTATCTTTTTGTCTATTGCCGCGAATTTTGTTGTTGATAATTTTCACTTATGACTTGTTTTGGCTAAATAAAGCCTCAAAATTTTTTGAGCAGCTCGAATTAGATTGTTTTTGATTTTTATCATTTATGCGTATATATTAATCGATAACAGGCGTATTTTACTGTGTTAAGATTGGTATCTGAAGTTTTTGCGTCATGAGTAGTTAAAGGAAACGTTGTTTAAACAATCCTGATCATTTTTGCTATATATGCGGAGAATATGTGTTTAATGATTGTAGAAAAGTTATATCAAAGTTGGTGGAAATACCTATTTCGAGTATTTTGGGATGCTCTTGGATAAAAATGAGAAGTCTTGGGCTCCCAATTGTGTTTGTAAATCGTGTGTGGAATATTTAAGATTATGGAAAAGTGGTAAAAGAAGTGCCTTTAAATTTGGAACACCAACTATTTGGCGAGAACCACGAAATCATCTCGAAGACTGCTATTTTTGTAGCGTGAACGTAAACGGTTTAAACACTAAAAATAGAGCTAAATAGCAGTACCCAAGTACTAGTTGTGTTCAACGTCCAGTCCAGTCCTAACTCTTCAGTGCCTAAAAATATATCTGAACCCTTAGCACAAGACATTGAAGAACCAAGCTCATCACAAAATGATGCTGATTTTGAAGGTATGCCAAATGAGCCAAAATGGGTTATATGATCTTGTAAGAGATTTAAATCTTTCTAAACAAGCTTCAAAATTGTTAGCATCAAGACTGAAAGAAAACAGTTGCTTTCCTCAGATACTAAAATAAGATAATAAAAAATAAAAATTATATTGAACTTGTAGAAGACCTTCTGCTACAATTAAAAAATATGGTGCACTCCATATTTTTCTCTTCTTCGGTTTCCGAAAAATTTAGGAGATATGTGCGAAGAGCAGGGAGAGCGTGTGCATCAGGAATTACGCGTCATGGAAGAGCACTTTCAGGATTTCTGGGATATGAATATGATATCTGACTATTGTTGGTCTCTGATACGTCATTTTCCAAAGTCTACACATCAGAGAAGAGCTTTAAAACGAAGTTGTTCTTAGTGTCGTAGTTTAGTGAAGTTTTTCTTAGTGAATACATGATTTTTTCTGTTTTATACCTGCATAGCTGAAACTTAGAAACTAGAGCTGATAAAAATCTTATAATTATATTTTTATAAATAGCATATCATATGTAGTCAGCAACAGCTAAAATTTCTTCGGCAACAGATGTACTGTAAACTAGTGTAATATTTACCTTAACCATTTTTTTATCCTTAAAGCTAAGTATTATAATTTTAGAAAGTAATAATGATAACATTTTATTTAACACTGGTATGTTTTCCCCTGCTAACGATACTTTTAAGTTAAACTGACTTTTTAGTTTATCGTGATAACAATAAATCGGGGTCCTCCGAGATTGGGGTACTCAGGGAATAACCCGATAGCCTTTCCGTCGCCACGCGAATAGTTAAGCGTCAAAAAAACCCCCACAAAAAATTAACCTACTAGCAAAATAAGTTATTTTATTCGTTATGAACTTATGAATTATAGGTACTTACTACGATTGATGGTACGTATGGCGCAGTTATTTAATAAGTGAACCATAGCCATACGACGAGCGTACTTAGAAGATCCGAGTACATATTTGAGGAGTGACTTTTCAAAAGGGCTTATTTTTTATTTTTTTGATGCAATTCAGTTCTAATACCATGTTCTTAATATTTTTCAATTAAAATTTGGTTCAAAACGCCTTTTTCCCTTAGAAAATCGACTAGAAAACGAGACACCCGCGTCAAAAGTGCTTATATCCATATCGTTTTCGTCCATTGAATCCATTGAAACATTCCTTTTCAAAACTTCTTAATTCTCTAGGTAATTGTTTCTTCTACAATATTTACGGAACAAAAAGGCTTATATTATATTAGTCTCACCGCTGTTCTTTTTGATGATTTTTTATCCTTGTAAGTTTTTGAACGAATTCGTCACCTTGGCTGTATGGCATAATACGCCCTTGCTTACATATATTGAGTTAAATAAAAAAAGCGATTGTCATTTTTGAAGAGTTCTCAATGTCTTTAAAATTTTCTCGTGTTCGCGGTTTTGGCAAAAGTTACTAGTTTGTTTCATCGTTGTTGTTTGTTTCAAAATTAAAATAATCATGTCCTCCAAACACTGATAGAATGGCTGTTTTCTAAATTTCCTGTGCATATTAAAGGCATCCATCTGTATTTCCCTGTTCGTGGTTATAGTTTTTTGCCTGCGGATAGGGTTTTCGGACGGTTAGAATAAGAAATCCGCAAAGAAACTATTAAATTACTACAAGGGATTTAGGCAAGGCAATTTAAAATTATTTAGACAAGATTAGCTGCTGCTGGATATAAAAGATCTCAAAGTAAATTTAAATAATCTAATCCAAAAAAAAATGAAACGCAAAGACAGAAAAGAAAATTAAAAGAGGAAAGGTCATAAGCTTTCGTAAACTACAGATTTGAGTGTAATGAAGTTGTCCAAACACTGTTAAAACGAGGAAAAAGAATACCAACAGAAATACCTACAGCTGTAATTGAAGACAAGGAACTATCAGCAAATAAGAAAAAAGATGTGAATAATTTACTTACCAAACAATTTGGCAACCAGTGGACTGATATACAGGAATTGGCTTAGTATAAAAATATTTTAAAGATTTGCAGACCTGTCTCTAATACAGACTTGTAAAATGAGTGCCTTGACGATGATGTAGGGGAACTTCGTATTTAGTTTACTATATAATTGTATAATTATTTTTCTAATAGTGAGGCATAATAAAGAGTTATTAATTACATAAGAATTTTATTGGTACAGATCAAAACAACTTATTATATTATAACAACTAAGTTCCTAATCAAAATGGCTTATTTCCAGCAAGTACGGAACAAAACAGCTTAATTATAAAAGTCCCTGTCAAAAGTGCTTATTTCTAAAATATGGAGTATAATATAAATTTTCGTGAGTGGGGAAGAAAAATATAAAAATGCTATATTAATCATGTCAGCATTATGTAAAATATGGTATTAAAATTCAAAGGAGACCGTCCATATTCGGCTTGAACGTGGACAATCGTCTTATACACAAAGTAAAATATTAAAAGTTTTGTTTTAATATATAATAAATATTGGTTACTATCCAGTCGTATGAAATTGACATACATATAATAAAAATGATTTTAAAATGTTTTCATTTAGTTTAAAACGTGGAACTCAAATGGACAATCCAAATGGCTTGTTTGTGTTGCCTAGTAAAAAAACAGTGAGCAAAAACCGGAAGAAAGTGAATAAAAAAATCACATTTAGAAATATTAACGAAATCTGAAACTACGTTGATATTTTTCATTATTTATTATATTCATATTTTGAATTAGACAACAATAATTAATGTAAAAATAATATGATATTTGATAAAATATAGCAAAATTGTAAAGTGTGTTGGGTAATTTATTTTCATATTCTAGCAACATTTGACTTATCTGTCAATTCTGTTTCCATCATTCGCTTTGCGTTTGTTCGCTCGTATAGTGGATATTTTGACGTGATTTTGTGTTTTATTTTATTATTTAACGAACTTGATACTAAACTTCATAGAATAATGTTTTCTACTTAGTTTAGGCTATGAAAATTAATATTGTTATTACATTATAAAATTGTCCACACCCAGGCCAGGGTCCCATACAAGGTGGTCGGTTTCCTTTATTTAGTAATTAAAGAATTGTTCAGAGTATTTTTTATTTTCTGAAAATATGTTTAATGAAGAAATAAGCCCTTTTGAAAAGTCACTCCTCATTTGTTCTTTTTTAGTCCATGTTTGTAACAACATAGACGCAGAGACACACAGTAAATAAATAACAAACATAAATGCCGACTTGAATGATACAATAGTCATGGCGAACAATAAACCTTACCTTACATTCTCTCTCGTCTTACAAGACGTAGCTCAAAATGTCCACCATATCACATACAAACAAGGCACATAATACAAACAAGGCACACAATACAACAACACACTAATCACTTGCGAAACCTTAATTACCTACTTACACAAAATCCACTCGCTAATACTGTTAATTCCTAGGTACACGTGCGAAGTGAAGGACGAACTAAAGTATTTAAAAAGTGGGTACTTACCTTGTTGATTAGCTCCAAAATCACGGGACCAATATCTAAATGTTGAAAGGGAATAGCTACTTTCGGCTTTGCGTGGATAAATTGCTCAGTAAAAAATCTATTTACAAATACAAAATAATTATAATTAATTAATTAAAAAATATTAAACAAAACCTCGTTGCAGGCAATATTTCGCTAAAATGACGCAAAATAAATATTTAAACTGATGATAATCATAGGCTCCTCCATCTTTCTTCTTTTGCGCTCTATTCTGGGTTACCATATAAATAAACATGCATTTTTAATAAGATACTTGTTTTTCTTAACATGCTCTTCTTTATCACATAAATAAGGTATCGTTTTTATAATAAATACTAGCTGTCCCGAAAGACGTTGTCCTGTAAAGGCGAAAAAAAAAAAACAAAAGAAGAAAACCAAATCTAAACCATCCTCGAATCCACTTGAACACACACAAAAAGAATCATTCAAATCGGTCCAGCCGTTTAGGAGGAGTTCACTGTCAACACACGTACAGAAGAATTATATATATATATATATATATATATATATATATATATATATATATATATATATATATATATATATATATATATATATATATATAAAGATAAGTAGTTATTATTCAACCAATGAAATGCTCATTTTCAGTCAATTATAAGTGACAATACTGCAATATTATGTATATCAAGAAAAGGCATATTTTAACAACTGGCCCAAAACAAACTAAATATGACAATAAAGCTGCAGAGCTTTATTGTCATATTTAGTTTGTTTTGGGTATAAGATATTAAAAAAAATTATTTATTACTATAAACAATGTCCACGCCAAGCCGAAGCACCCTAACAAACTGAGCAATTCCCTTTCATATTGTCAGTTATACTACTGAATTAATACTATTTGATACCTTAAAAAAATTGTACCTAGTTGGTTCAAAAGACATGAAACATAAATGTTGGTGCCACTATTTTGACGTCAAAATGACGGAACCAGACGAAACACCAAGTCGCAATAGATAGTGACTTATATACATTTTTATCACCCATATGCTACCCTCTGAAACGCTCATCTATTTGTAATTACTAATTACATCAGGGGAAATCAGAGACGCAGACTTGAACTGCTGGTGACTTATGACGTTTTTTGTTTGACGAAAAATTATGTGCACGTTTTGTTTTTTTGTTTTTATTTTTGAGTGTGTACGCATTTACTACCTTTAAATATTTAATTGCTACCAATCCAAAAAGCTTTCTTTTGTATAACCTATATATTTCAAGAAATATTTAGTTTTTTATAAAATTTATTTATCGTACCTATCTTCTAGCGTTTTACAGTATGGCTCATCTTGGGACAGCCACCAATACCCCCTTGTATCTTCTAAACGGCGGACCAATTCTGCTACTTTACGATCAATTTCGACTAATTATCGATTAATTCACTACGTAAACAGATTTCCTGTGTGCCACAGCCACCATAGCTGTGCCAAGATCAGCCATACTGTAAAACGCAAGAAGATACGATAATTTTAATAAAAACTAAATATTTTTAAAATATACAGTGTGTATACAAAATCCTTGCCGATCCTTTAAGGGCTTATTTCTCCCTTGATAAACATGCCAAGAAAAATAATAAAAACAATCTATATCATCATAAAACGTCAACATAATATTTTTTATCTCAGTATTGATCAACAATTTTACCCTTAAATCCCTGAAATTTCGCACAGACTGGCAACACTCCACTAAAAGTCAGCTTCTTTGATGTGTTTATTTTTCTATTAAAAACTGTCGGCTTCTTGTCAAAGGTCATGTTTGGCGCGTATTCAAAAGCACAGACACCGCCAAAGCCGCCGCCTTATGCACAGACGCACCCGCGCGAGGGATGTGACTATCGATCAAATAAAATATTGAAGTATATAATTCTAAAGATAATAGTTTCTTTATTTGTAAAATACAATAAACGCTCTTGCGTACAAAACTCAACTTTAAGAAATTATGCGATTTTCTTCAGTTTTAAAATTAAATAAAAAGAATACACACGTTGTCTCACGCCTGTAACCGTGAAAGGATAGGCATAGGTGTATTATTACACCCACGTTTTGCCAGCTATGTTTGAACCTTGATAATAGGCATGGGCGTAGGTTTTTACCTTCGCCTATGCCTACCATTTTATGCCTAAATTAAAAGGTTTGATTTTGGGTTATCATAACTATGTTCTTTATAGGATATCGATATCGTATTTGGTATATTAATATAAAAGTTCTGGTTGGCATGTGTATGTAATCTATTTTAACACTGACTAACTGTATAATCGAAAAAATCGATTAAAAATTAAATCCTTGTTTGCATCCCTAGCTATTATTATTGTTTCTTAGTTATAATACGTGCAAACAATTTCGTACTCAGTCTTGCGCTAAAACTACTTTCGTTCGGACTTCCGCCATTGAGTATTTTCTCTGTTAGATAATATGACGTATTTAAACCCTGAGTACTTTAACATGTCAGTGTGTTTAGGTAGGAGTGAGTGTAATTATGCAGCTGCCCGTAGGGAGAGTACGAGGAACGGTCCTCTAGACTACAAGGTCTAGCAGTCCCGTCGAAACGCGCTTTTCAGCGGCTTCACAACTGCGAGTTACCATTGAACTTCCATAGCTCTATGTGGTTCCAGCATGACGGCGCGCTGGCTCATTTCTTACGTGTAGTGCGTGATTACTTATATTCCACAAACTCTCCTCCTGGAACTCCCTAACAAGTGGATAAGACGTGCAGGACCAATCTCGTGGCCGGTGCGATCCCCAGACCTAACACCATTAGACTTTTAATTGTCCTACACGTAAAACAAATCGTGTATGCTAAAATATGTAATTCGGATGTAGAAATGTGAGCTCGGATTGTGACGGCTTTAAAATAGTGGTTTGGCGGTAAAAATAGTGTTTGTAGTGCTTTAAGAAAAAGGTACCGCATGTGTGTTAACGTTGGAGATGGACATATGGAGCACGACTGACGGAGCCTGCAACAATTTGATATTTTTATTAACTAAAGGTATATACTTAGATATGATAAACCAAATTGAAATACAATGTAACGTCTTAAAAAATACTCATAGACGGAAAGATTTCCTTATGCGTTATTTTTAAATATCAGCTGACGCTTACTATAGGTTACTATGTTATAGCGGCTTTAAGTATATCAAAGAATTAGGTAAAAGTCATTGGGCGTTTCTGACCCACTTTATGAAATTTCGCGTACACAGACCAAATTAGTTTTAAATTGAAGAATTTAATCACACTTTTCAAAATATGTATTTTTATTTTAAGTATCCAATGGGAAAATAAAGTTATTTAACATTTAAAAGTTAATAAACTTTTGTTAATAAAACAGAAGTTTTTACTTTTAGCATTATGGAAACGCGTCGTTAAGTCACTATAAATCTTTGTATAACTCTACGAAATATCTCTCTCTCGCTCGCACATTTGGCAGGTAGATAAAAACAGGTAGGTACCGAAGTGTGCATGCGCTAGCACCGCTTGGATGGACCGCGTCGCAGTCGTACGTCATCCGTCGTTTCAATCTGTGCGTTTACACCTGTGTTTCTGTTATTTATTCATTTTATCGACTACTTGTGCGCGTTTTATGGACTATTGGCTTTGCTTGACGATTGGTTTTTACGTTGAAATGGAAAGACAAAATAGTTGTGTGTCGTGTAATCGATCTGTGTTACGTCGACGAAAACACATTTTGACAACGCTCTTTCTAGAAAGATACCGAGATCATGCAGTATTATTGTTGCAAGAAATGATTCCACACGAGGTAAGTAACCTACACAGT
Organism: Catocala nupta; assembly: GCA_963675205.1. Taxonomy (NCBI): domain Eukaryota; kingdom Metazoa; phylum Arthropoda; class Insecta; order Lepidoptera; family Erebidae; genus Catocala; species Catocala nupta. Next base: position 34,549,921 of record OY776078.1, read on the forward strand.
TATTATGCCTACTTACCGGCTCACCAAACCTCGACTATAAGAGCGATAGAAAGATAATTATACTTTTAACCATGCTTTTGTCATTATAGGTACGCTTATTTGGTATCGTAGCCTTTACCGTGATTATAGTCGCAGTTATCGCAAACGTTTTCTTTGTTTGTGAGGAATTACAATCCTTTTTTACTAAAATAAAACTATTTTTTATTGCTAATTGCTTGGTCATAAACGATGGAAACTGAACACTGAACGGCAACGCCGCACGCGTCATCGTAAAGCCTGCAATACAAATGCCAGTAACTTGCATAAAAGTATGCAAGTAGCTGGCATCCCATTGTATCATTCCCCAATCAGAAGTCATACAGCTTAATGGCATGCAAGTTACTACCTTACTTTTGTAATTATAATTAAAATAATTACTTTTGTAAGTTACTACCTTACTTTTAAAGCGATGTGTGTGAGTGTCATTGGCGGTTGGCGGAGATTTTTGTATGCTGACAGTGGAAGTTCTCCGGTTGATGTGAAGATGATGATGTTAATATTTCTCAGTATATGCAATTTTTTATCAATTGTTTCAGATTCGTTTTGATGGCTCAAGGGCCATATGCCATGCTTGCTGGGTGAGATTTGATCGTCAATTGCACAACCAACCCATAGAAAACCAGCCTGTAATAAATCAACATATACCACATCAACCAGTGGATGACCAACCCGTGCAAGATCAACCAGTAGAAGATCAAGCAGTTCAAGATCATGTACCCCATCAAGTTGAAGGAGAGGCAGACCAGAGAGATGTTGCGGGTCCACAATTGGGTCCCGGTTTTGTTGCGCCTAGTGGATATTTGCGAGCTTCAAATACAGCCAGACATTGTGTTTTTCCAAACTGCAGAAATGTGGTGGCCCACATTGTTCCACCGTATGCTAAGTTTAAACTTTTGCATAATCATAATTTTTACATACCGGAATTAGCTCGGGTTTGCAATCCTCATTTTATAAGAAATGATTGGGAAGACTTAATTAATACCCCTTCACTCGAAAACTTTAATGGTGCTCATGTTGTAGGCATGATGAATCTGTACAAATGGGGTTTCGAATGGAGAAATCAATTTGCTTATGAAAATATCGAACAAATAGATGACAACGAATTCCATTTTTGGACGGGTCTTTCAAAATATCAATTTAATGTGATTTTAAACCAAACGCCTTCTCTGCGTGATAGATCAGAGCGTCCTGCCACGGTTCTTGGAATTTACCTAACTAAAATAAGAACCAGTGAACCAGATGAGCGCTTAGCTACTAAATTCAGTATGTCGAGGAGAACATTAGAAAGGAAATTGGTGATAGCAAGAGAATGCTTAATTAATGATTTTGTGCCACAGCATTTGGGATTAAATCATATTACAAGAGAAGATGTGGTAGCCAGAAACCTTTCAATCCCAAGCCATTTTTTCGGTGGTAACCAAAATGATCCCGCAGCCATTGTCGTATGTGATGGAACATATATTTATCTGCAGAAGAGTGCGAATTTCCTTTTTTCAGCGGAAAACTTACAGTCTCCATAAGTTTCGGAACTTAGTCAAACCCTTTTTATTAGTATGTACCGATGGCTACATACTAGATGCTATGGGACCATATACAGCAAATACTTCGGACGCAAGAATTATGCTCGACCTGATGCGACAAGATTCTCCGATTCATGGGTTCTTGAGAACTGATGACATTTTTATATTGGATCGTGGATTTCGAGATTCGATCAATACTATTGAAGAATGCGGATATAATCCTCACATGCCGCCAACGAGAGCAAGAGGAGAACAACTGACGACATTAGATGCTAATAAATCTAGGTTATTAACTATGATCCGTTGGGTAGTAGAAACTATTAACAGCAGATTTAAAAAAGATTTTAAAATGTTCCGCCATGTATATTTTAATGTTGCTATGAGACATATGATGGACGACTTCAGAATAACTGCGGCAATAATTAATACTACTCGAAATCCATATGAAGACCATATGTATGCGGAACAGTTCATATCCATAATAAATGAGCGGATGAATCAACGCAATGAGCTGGCAGATTATGTGATAAGGCATAATTTGAACAGGCAGAGAGTAGCGTTCGTGCGACTCGACGGAAACGATCGGGATTTTGAAGACTTTCCACGCCTTACATATGAAGAATTAATGTTATTTACGTTGGGATCGTACCACTTGAGAATCGCGAGGTCATACTGCCACGAGCACATGCGTTTGAATGGACTATACCACATCGAAATATACCGACACCAAGAAATTATCGAAAACAAGATACTAATAAGAGGCCGAATTCAGTCGCGACACGTCCGTAGTAAACAATATTACACGTATATTTTAGTAGATCCCAATAGAATTGGAAGAAATGGCATTGATCAGTATTACTGCTCGTGTATACACGGCCGCCGCACTGTTGGAAGCTGTGCGCATGTTGTAAGCCTAGTTTACTTTTTATCATGGGCCAGGCATCAAGATGTAATAGATGCACCTGCAGCCTTTTTAGATGAAATAACAATAGATTTTGATCAAGCAGAATAAAAATATTATTCAAGTAGAACTGGATTTTATTTTTACGTCCCTTAAATAGCTTTTGATAAAACTAACACATTCTACTTTCTTATTATATATCTATTCCCATGGGAAATTATCCAATGCCACTTAAGGATGACTAGCTTTCGACTGGTAAAAGTATTTTTGAAATCAGTCCAAAAGTTTTGAGTTAATTCGTTACAAAAATGCTTTAAAAATACCTTAATAATAAAAAACTAAATATTTTTTTTCTCAATTCTCCCAAGGCCTATAAGAATGCGACCCGTACCACTGGGGTGCAGATACATTTATCTAAATACCTTGCCCTATTTCGTTTGTGTACGCCGTGGGTCAAATGTCCGAACAAAATGCCCAATGACCTTTACGGTCTTCGAGCGACGCCTTTGTACACACGGCTACACATCAAGTTAGACACCATAATACGCATAACTACGCTACATACAAAATAGAGAATTATACAAAATAGAGAATTATAGGAAAGGGACAGTGCATAGTGGTGTCGATGTAATGGTAAGGATAGAGCGTAACAAAAATATAACGCACTCTCTCACACGATTCGAAGCGTTCAACTTCTTATAGTTCAAATTCCAAACAGTCTAGGTTGATGCGTCGCTTTGTGTACACCGCGCACAGCGCGGCGGCTAGCGTTTGGCGGCTTTGTTCGAAGGATTCAGCGTGGCGCGCCGCAGCGGCGGTGAACCTTTATGACCTTTAGTGATACTTAGATATTTTGATTTATAAATTGTCGGTGTCGCCATGGGTAATCTATTAAGATATTATTTTAAATAAAATAAATTTACCGAGGTATTTATTATTATTGATATTTTTTTATAAAAGGTTGACACCTTCGGTCTCATAATAAGGTACTGTATAACACCTTTAACGATCGGACAAGGTTTATTATACACACTGTATAGGCTATAGATAGTATTTGGATTGGAAGCAATTAAAGATTTAAAGGTAGTAAATAATAATAATAATAATATTCTACTACATACACACAGCACCATCTAGCCCAAACTAAGCAGAACTTGTACTATGGGTACTAGACAATGGATAAACATACATATATACTTTTTTATTTTTATTGTAATCACATACATATTATACATAGAAACACCCAGACCAAGACAAACATCCATGTTCATGCACATAAATGTTTGACTTGAGCGGGAATCGAACCCGCGACCTCAGGCGGGGCAGTCGGTTACACTAACCACTACGCCACCGAGGCCGACAAATGCGTACAAACTCAAAAATAAAAAAAATACTAACGTGCACATGATTTTTCGTCAAACAAATAAACTTCATAATGGCAGTTCAAATCTGCGTCTCTGATCTCCTCTGATGTAATTATAAATAGATGAGCGTTTCAATAGGTAGCACATAGGTAGTTAAAATGTAAATAAGTTACTATCTTCTGCGACTTGGTGTTTCGTGTGGTTCCGTCATTATGACGTCAAAATGGCGGCACCAACGTTTGTTTTATATCTTTTGAACGAACTAGGTACCAATTTTTTACTTAAGGTATCAAATAGCATCAATTAATATAACTGACAATATGAAAGGATTCATTTCGTAACCAAAAACAAAAGTGCCGGCCAGAAAAAAAAAAATGTTAGATACTTATAGAAAATAGCATTCTTAACATTTTTTTATACTACAGCAAAGCTGTATGTTTAACCCTCCGATTACTAGTATTACTACATTAGTTTGAAGATACCAAAATCATTATTGTTTTATACGAAATTAAAATTCTGTAAACAAAAAGTATATTGTATTTTTATACGAAATAACGTCCTAAACATGTTTACGTATTACAGGAAAGCTTAATGTTTAACCCTCCGACTGCGACCTGGGTAGAAAAATGCAAAAATCAATATGAGTTGGAATTACAAAAACGTAAAAAGCATGCATGCAAAAAGAAAGCTTTGTAAGTTTTCTATTTTAAGTTTAAGTTTAGTTATTCATCGTTTAAGTAGATATAGATATAATAAGGTGAAAAATAAACATAAAATCTCTTTATTATTAGATAGGTTGCTTTACATTTCAATAGACCTTATTATAATGCTTTCTAAGCCAGTTGCAGGTGGTTTTATACGAGCCTCGTGTCTAGCAAAACTCAAGTACCAAACCAAACACATTGTATGAAAACAACAACCAACAGTTCGTTTTCCTATATTGCAAGTGCAATAATAATGCGCTATGGCTGCCCTACCACTTGAACCTCTATGTCCACCAATATACACATAATATACCCTAGCCCTTACATGTCGAGACTGGATTCGCCCCCTTATCAATACAACATTTTCACCTAGTTCTCTAATATGTTCAGTTAGTTCGCTTATTTCTATGATAAAATCTCCATTTGGGTTTAAATGTTCGCCATAGTAGCTTTTTGCTTATTTTAACTGGTATACACCTAAGCTAAATAATATTAAGTCTTCTTCAGTGAGCCTTGGAAAATCTTGGAGCTCAGGTACATCAGCCGGCAATAGACGAAATTGTACTCGCCTTCTATTATAATGATGTCTTATGACTATATCCGCAAGTGAGTTTGGCAGCGACAATCTTTCATTAATAAATAAATAAATAAAAAAGATAAAAAGGTTTGTGCGTGAATGTTGTCTTCTATTACCCCGTGATAGGCATTTAATAGGGCAGCCGCTATTTTAAAATAATCGGACATATAATACAAAGAACGATTACATTGATATTCCGCAGAAGCCGAAAATCCCTTTTAAAACGGCCGTTTACAACCTCGACGACCCATCGGCAAATAGTGACTAGACGAGATTTATTAGCCTGGTCTGTCGTCAATTGTGCTTCATTTGGATGTTTTGATTCTGGCATGTGTACTGAGTAACCATGCTGTTGCATTGGTACAACTGCGTCTCTAAAACCATGGTCTAAAATAAAAACCTCGCCACTTCTGTAAAACCAATGAAAAACGCCGTCACCATTGTTTGTTTCACTATCTATTATATTGTTCATTATTTGAGCGTCAGATGTAGAAGCATCATGAGGACCTGACACTTCAATTATATATCCATCACAGCATACCAATAGGAATGGCTTTATAAGATTTCTATACTTATGATTACTGTAAGATATTCTTTGGAAAAGTAATTAGAACTCTTTTGAATATAAATGTATGTGCCGTCACAAATTGTTATTGCTTTCCTTTCTTCAACGGCGCTGTTTGGATTACCGAAGAGATGTTCTGGCACAGTTAGATTTCTTCGAGCTACGTCTTCTCTGCTTGGATGGTCAAAGCCCAAGTGCCTCGGGACAAAATCTTGCATTAGTGCAGTCCGACCAGTGTTGAGTAAGCAGGCGAAAGAAGACTCGCTTATTTTAAATATTGATGCCAACCTAGCGTTAGAATCTCCTGTCCGTAATTTTACTAGTACAGCTGCCAATATTACATTTTTGTTACTCCTATTATTAAGGCTTGGAAGATTAGTTTGTAAATCAGTAAACTGGTCATGTGTAAGGCCAACCCAGGTACGAAACTCGTTCGGACTTATCAATTGGTATTGTTCAAAGTTTAAAACATCTGTAGTGACATGCGCTTGTAATAGAGACAAAGCTCTTACAATCTGATCAGCTTTAAATACGGTAATATTGTTTTGCTGTACGGCCAATGTGTGCCATAAGTATTGCTGTAAATGTTCATTACAGACACGACTGTTTTCACATATAAGTAAATTATATCGACACAACATCCGCAAAACAATGTCATCTGGGATACGATGTCTTGTATCGTTATCGCAATGTTGGAAAACACAAATGCGCCTAGTGTCCGGTGTTCGCACATACCCAGGCAAATTAATCTGAGCTGGTTCTTCACCTGCTACCGGTTCCATCTGAGGAACATCAGCATCATCATCTTCCTGGCGTGTTTCCCGTATATTTCTATGGTATGTTCTTTCTGCCCTTTGCCAACAAGGTCGACAAATAAAATCTGTTGGCTAGAGCTGTAAAATAAAACAGATTTGTTTCTTACTCGTGTCGTTCCACTTGCTCCTACCGAGCATTATATTATACTATGCTTTATTTTAGATTTTGACATGGTCAGATGTTGACTTTCCTAGAACATTATAAACGTATTTTCTATGACGAATTGTAATTATTGTTGTAATAAAAACACTGCGAGAACTGGAAACCTTATCAATTAAGACAGTGTACGTATTATTACATCCAATAAGCTAGTAATATGTAAGACAAAACTAGATATCAAAACATAATAACTGATGGTAGATATTCAATTCAAAGTGCTATTATTAAATAAGACGAGATAGAAGTAGGACCCACCTCAAAGATTACATACCTGTAGCTCCAATGTTTCTTGAATAATAATCTGTGCTATATCAATGTGTATTTCTTCTCGAGAAGCCCAAGTGTATCGCCTTCTGTTTACAACAGACTCACGACACTGAATACACAGAAAGTCAGCCATTTGAAATATTGTTAAATAAACACAACACAATCACGTATACGGTTGTAATAACAGGAGTTGCATGGATAACTATTTAACTAAATATTTAAAACAGTGCAAAGCGATTAGTGTTCTTTGCGCAGGGAGAGGGGAGAACGGGACGCGAGCGGGCAGGGGGCCGAGCGATAGGTGCTTGTGCACACACACATAACAATAGCAGATAGCTAGTGTTATGTGTGTGCGCACAAGCGTGTAAAGTGAATAAATGTGTGTCTATTAGACAAACGTTGTACGTAAAAATAATGATTTTTGTATTTTTAATCACTTAGAGGTTCGCTGTAATAGAAAAAAAATGCTTAGAGACATATTTTCTACAAAAACGCGTTATTTTTTTTCTGGCCGGCTCTTTTATTTTTGGGTACAAAATGTTCGAAGCTTGAATGATGTCCTTTCAACATTAAGAGATGGGACCCGTGATTTTGGCGCTAATTACTTGTTGCTAGTTGCACGATGCACATTGCACACTAAATCAGATAGAGATGAGATAATGGTAAATTAGGCAAATTCGAAAAGTAACGATTTACAAACATTTCGTCATGTCATACGCCTTTAATGGTCCAACAATGATACCCACATAGTTGAGTTACCCATTCGTCCGTAGGGTCCTACATTCATTTGAAAATAACTAGATATCGATAGTTTTGTTTACTAACGAACACGAAGATAGTTATTAAAAAATATACAACGATTTTCAGCTCAGAATAATGGTCTGTATCTACTATTTCAGTTTTCGGTATGTTGTCCCTCACACCCAGTATATATTATGATGATTTGATATGTAAATAAATAAATAATAATGACTATTTAGTCGGCATCTACAACGAACGCACTTTTTGTACGACATGGACGTCAGCATAATAGTTATACATCTTCTAAATCAAAATAAACGTAAGTAAATAACAAGATCAACGATATACAAAACTGACAAAAAAAAACAACTACGCAATCTCATTGATATTTATTTATACAGATTCTGTTGCATGCGGTACAAACTTGCAAGCTTATTCGTTGAATCATCGCTTCGGCTCAGATAGTTTTCTTTAACCTGTATGTTTAATTACAATCAGCAAACGTACCTACTTGACTCCTGATTAATAAATGACGTAAGTATTCCTAGTCAGATGTGCCGATCAAGAATATGTCCTTCCACAGCATTCAAGTAATTTCAGTAGGTATTGAATTAGAAAATTAATTAAATGGTATCAGGTGCTATGTCGTGAAAATTTTGTGAAAATATTAATAGATAAATATTATGGATAAGCAAGAGTAATGGATCACCGTACCTGTGCGATTAGAGTGAATATCGTAGCTATCCCGACTTCGTCTACGCCCACTACGCTCACTTTGTTACTATTATCAAAACGTTTCTTAGTGACCCTCGTGAATAGTTTCCCCACGGTGGGGCACTGGGCGCAAGGTTCAGCCTCTACATGTCGCGGTGGTCTCGGGTCAGAACTCATCTGCCTGCTGCTGAAATCTAACAATAAATTGATTTTAGAAACATCAAAGGAAATTATGAAAGCATTGCAAGTCTTTTTAACATTGTATGAAATATTTATTATTCTTAGTTATTTTATACAATTATGGTAAAGAGCATCCATAACTACACCTAATCCCAAAAAGTCCGTCTAATCCCTCATGCCTGATAGTTAGATTTATATCCGTTTATTTTGATCTTTTGCATTCTGTAGTGCATTTAGAAGGTGGTCCACACTGCAATAAATTGTTTCAAAACTATAGCTCCACGTCAACTTCAAAGTTCAAAGAAAAGAACAAAAGTAACACAGAAGTGGTTGAATAATACGTTTGGCCAGTGAGCAACGCGATATGTTTATTTGAGCGAGCTGAATGTCTGTCTAGTGAAAGTAAAAAGGTTAATAAAAACATTAAAGATAGATTGTGTAAAATGTAGTGCAAAATGCTTAACAACCTATATATAGATTTTACTGAAAATAACATGGGAAAACGAAATTAATATTTTAGTAATATAATTATTTTATAAAAATTCTTAGAAACAGAAGATTGAATCGAATAAGTAATTTTTTTTATTACTTTTGCGTGTAGTGTACTGTTTGTATTTACAAAAAAAAAAAGAATATATGTACATATTATTATGTTTATCCATTGTCTAGTACCAGCTCAGTACAAGCTCTGCTTAGTTTGGGCTAGATGGTGTTGTGTGTATGTGGTAGAATATTATTATTATATATGTACAATAAAGTGGCAAAGATAAAATTATTTAATTTATAAGACGTCTTGGACTAAAACTGCTTTTAGCTGCACTCAATACCTCAGCCAGCAGAAAAATACTTCTAAATTGGGAATAAAATAAAGGACGAATGAAGGTCCTTCAGTCAATGTATAAACTTGTTTTGTAAGAGTTATGTTTATTTTGATTGTAGTAGCCCGCGTAATGGCACTAGTCCATCAGCTGATCGTGTTGTTTAGGGTTCAGGAACCAAGTTAGGGGAAATGTTATCGATTATGCGTGCAATTCTTAACGCTAGTACTCAGGCCGCTACACAACAATAAGCTCACAGCATTTTAAATGTAACTCAAGGGTGAAAGGCATATTGTGGGTATACATGCTAGACCTACATATATTACGTCTAACCGTTCGGGAATGAACGTTGTTCATGCGTGGTTGCTCTATTACTTACATTTGGTTGAAAATCCATGATGTTTGATGCCCACTCTTAAAAGATTTCGTGCTTGTGAACGTATACTGGATATCGGCATATTAGATAAGTACTGAACAATCATTTACTTAAATGGATATCAAATTGCCTACCAGTAACAATCACCAACAAACTTATAAAATCAAGTATTCATGACTACCAAATATAATTTTACTTGTAAAACAATTTTACCAAAGAAGAGCAAAGCCGATCAGAAAATTTAAATAGTCAAGCTTTCGCTCTAAGAATGGCATTTTATTTATAAAGCAATTTACTTTTCTGAATAATGGCATTTAAATAATCTAGAAAGAGGTTAAAGTGCTACATCTAACTAAAGAGAGTGCCATTTGAAATCTGTACATGTAGGTACCCAGAGACAATTAGCAATAATTATATGCTTATGGGCAAAGTTAATAGCTGTACCTACCTATACTTATCCTAGTAGTGAATCCTCATACCCTTTAATCTATATAATGGTTCCTGACGGTACTATCACGCTCGTAGGCTGAATATGGCCTTTGAACTACCAGCTAAACTCAGTGTTGCTAATGAAGAGTTCTATTCAGGAATACCCAATAACACTTTGTTGAGATGGACATCGAATTCCCTGATACACCACTGTGACACTGAATCATTAGTTTTTGTAGACGGTATATATGCCATGGTAATTATTAACTACTAGATTATGCCCGCGGCTTCGTAGGTTAGGTACAGTATTTTTTTATTGATATAAGAAAGAAAATATCTTCCCCTGAAAACGTGTATGCGAACTTTCATCATGATCGGTCGAGTAGTTAAAGCGTGAAAGCGGACCAAATAAACAAACTCAAATTCGCAAAAAAATAACCAAGTGCCAGTATGATATTTTTTAGCCTTGGCGATGGCATATGATTAGATGTTGATAAAAGGAAAATAACAGGTATACTTACAACGGAAATTAAATGCGCTGCTTCGCAGATGATTTAATAATTCTGTTGTATACACGAAAAAATTGTCGTAATAAATTATGTCAATGTACGAAGGAATTTATGTCAGAGATGTACTAAACTCTTAAAATAACCGGACGCGACGTACGAAACTGCACTCTTATTTTTTTGCGCTTGTCTTAACATTGTTGCTATGCAGTGCAAAATGTAAATGCTCACTTTCTTATCATGCTATTAGCATTATTTATGAACGTTGGATATCAAAACAGACTATTTTGAAGATATAGAGGAATGTTTCTTGCATTAAGACAGCAGCGAAATTAGCGTCAATCGCTATAATAGTCTATTCTTGTTTTGCAGCTCAATTCTGCTAAAAATGTTATCTAGAACTCGGCTGCAGGTTCGCCAATAACCATAGTAACCCAAGGTCCTATATAAAGTAAACATGTACAATATGTTTACTTTATATATAGGACCTTGGGTTTGGTAGAAACTTAAATCATAATTCATAAAGGTTGAATCGGATGTGAGTAAAAACTGGAATGACCGGCTAATAATATCTCACGCAATTAATCTGCAATTATATCAGGCAGTTACTAATATGCAATCAGTTAGTTATCTATATCATTATACATACATAAACAGAAGCTATTTCATACAAAGAAAATCCTTACGAGTCACTTAATCTTACAACTGAATTTCATAACGTATTATTTAACGTATCACATTGGTCAGCAAAACATTGTTTACAATTCGCATACGAAGAAATAGACGAACTGTAGACGGTGTTTGCATCACGTACTCAACATGATGTAAGAAACCGGTTATACTGTGCAATTGAGTATGAGTCAGCTGTGAAGGAGGCGCGGCGACCACGCGCGCCGGCGCGGCGGGCGCTACACCTTGACCGCGCGTGCCCGTGCCAAATGATAACCTGTGCAGGTGCAGACGCACGTATTGCCGGTCCGCTACTGCGAATGCTTTTTGCAACCATGGCGTAACACTATTCACGCGAACTAAATGACGCTATCATTATACTCCGCGACAACTCCATTAATATAAGATTAAAATTATTTTGTAGGTACGATAATTATATCTACATAGCTGTCTTTTAAATTAGGTTTTATATATATTAAACCTGTTTAAAATGTAAATTCACTTTTGCACCTCGATATTTGAATTTATAACTAATAATACTTTACTACTTTGGAATCAAACTCGGGTTATAATGAGCAGCTACTGAAAAACCATTCACATTCATTTCGCTGGACTGACAAGGCAACATGGCAGTGTACTGTGTAATACCAATTAGCGAGATATTTGAGGCTTCAAATATGTTCTTACTTTTACAGTAGCTTTACTAAAAAGTACAGTTGAAAAAGGAAGGTAGAGTATGTTGAGAATTCCTTATGTTACCTGCAATTCAAAACTCTTTGCCGAAATGTACATACATACATACATACATAAATTCACGCCTGTTTCCCAGAGGGATAGACAGAGACTACGGATTTCCATTTATTACGATCCTGACACACTTCTCTGGCTTCATTCACTTTCATAACATTCCTCATACACGCTTGCCGGTTTAAGGTGCTCTTAACTTGGCCTTTATCCAGAACGTCTCTGATCTGATCAAGAAATCCAAACCAACTTAACATACCCTTTTCTATTCTCGTCACTATATCCACTTTTATGCCGCATCTCTCTCTAATCACACTATTCATTATTCTATCTTTCAGAGTCACACCACATATATTTCACAGCGCTCTCATTTCTACAGCATTTATTCTGCTCTCATGCTTCTTTTGCCATACCCAACTTTCACTTCTATGCATAAGTGTAGGTACTAATAGTCTTCTATGAACAGCCAAACGTGCCTTTTCGGATACATTTCGTCTGTTCATAAAAGCGCGTAGAGCACCATTCACTTTATTGCCAGCAATCGTTCTTCTTTCAATATCTCCCTCATGTGTACCATCCCTTGTAAACAAAGTACCCAAATATACAAATTCTTTCACTTGCTCCACTTGTTTTCCATCAATCATAATATTGCACATCGTCATGCACTCTTCCTTTTCAAATACCATTACTTTCGTCTTGCTTACATTCATTTTCATTACTTTACTCTCAAAAGCACCATGCATAATAGTTACCATCGCCTGCAACTCTTCCACCGATGACTCAAGTATTACTTGGTCGTCGTCATAAAGTAGACATTTGACAAGTAACTCATTTATTCTTAATCCCCATTCACAATCTTTTAAATCTTTCGAACAATTGTCCATGTATAGGTTAAACAGCCAGGGTGACACATCATTGTCTAACACCTTTTTCGATATTAAACCATTCTGGGTAAGTCCCATTTATCCTAACAAAAGCTCTGGGATCGTCATAAAGAGATTTCAGAGCTCGTGTGAGGATGCTATTCACTTCATACATGGACAAAACCGACCAAAGTTCATTCCTCACCACTTTATCATAAGCCTTTTCCAGATCCACAAATGCGCGATAGACCTTTTGACCTTTGGCCAAAACTTTCTCGGCTATGCTCCGTAAGGAGAAGACCTGAGCCGTACATCCCATACCCTTTCGAAATCCCGTTTGTGCATCCCATATTTTCTCGTCGGTTACTTTCACAATCCTTTCAATTAACACTTTCGCATACAATTTACCGACGACGCTGAGCAAGCTAATGCCTCTATAGCTTTTGCAATCTTGCTGTGAGACTTTTCCCTTGTATAAAAGTACTATGACAGCCTTGCACCAATCACTAGCTACACGGCCGGTATTCCAGCACAAGTTAAAAAGGCGGCACAACTGATTTACTTTGAGACCCTGTCCAGCTGTCAGCATTTCGACTGTAATCCTATCATAACTACCAGCCTTTCCTAATTTCATGCTTTTTAATACTTTCATTATTTCATCTATACTAATAGGGCTTTCATCATTCCTATCATTATCATTCATTTCGATACTTTGCCCTTGCCATTCCTCTCTTTCAAATAAACTTTCAAAATATTCCTTCCATCGATTCAGTACGCTCTTTTCTTCATTCAGTAAACTTCCATTCTTGTCTCAGATCGAGTTCAGCTCTGTGGTTAGGGTTTTACCTCGAACCGAGCGAATGGATTTCCAGAAAAACTTTGCGTTAATCCGGAAATCTTCAGATAATCTTCTATCAAACTCGTCTTTCATTTCCTCTTTTTTCCTTTTAATCACATGTTTCACTATCTTCTTCATTCCTATAAACTTACTCCTAGCTTTATTTACATCCTCATTAATTGCTTCTTTTATTCTTTCATTGACTCTGACAGATAGCCAGGCCAACCATGCGTGCTTCTTCTTCTCACGTACACATCACATCCTTGCACAACTTTATCCTATCACGCATTCTTAGATTTTATCATTTTCCTTTTCTTGCTCACACCGCATACTTCTGACGCTCCAACAACCACTTCATACTTAAATGACTGCCATAATTCTTCTATATCCGAAATGTTTATGAAAGATATTCTAGTATTTATTTAATATGAGCACAGCTATTAATTTAATAATGTAAGCAAAATATAATAAACCAAATATTGCGCTTATACTCGTATTTGCTTGCGGTTGCGAAAATTCCGAATTTAGTTTCAAGCAAAGGTAAGCAAAGTCTTATGCATTTATTCAGTTGGGAAATTCTCCATAGCATTCTGGTAACAAGTCCGATAGACAGCATATTAGATTGACTTGCCCATACTGTTGAGCACTTAAATACATAGCTGACGAAATGTGGGCGTAATCACAGAAATGAAACTTATGAGTTTATGGGGAGTAGGTAATATACGTTTCTGATTATTATGCACATAAGGTGATACAGGTGAATTATGTTATTGTATAAGTAATAAGAATGTACTAACTAAAAGTAAGTCTTAATTATATTTATACAGCTAATCCATAGATATATTAACCCTACCAATAATTTTAGAATAACGGTAAGTTGCTTCCTTCTTTACCCGACTTCCTCAGTTAGGTGATCGCACAAAAGCAGGCTGGGAAGCCGTAAGACGCTTTTCTGAAATCGACTAACCAAGCAAGATTCCAGAAGAAGAACAAGAACCAAAAATATGGTTCTAATGGGTTTATTACGCTTCTGAGCATATATTATATTCCCAATTAGCCAACACGCGATAATATGTCTTCAAAGCTATGATGATGATGATTTACCAGTTCTTCTAAAGATAATATTCTGTGTTGGCGCGCGGCGTACACAAGGCCGGTTTGTTATCATCTGTTGTTATTCTTTTGACTTTACACTATAACTTCAAGTATTAAGTTTGTATGTGTTATAGTTATCCGAAAAAGCTGAAATTAAAAGCCTTTAGTAAACCATCTATGTATAAAAGTAAATAATAATACAAAGATACCCATACAAATCTCAACATAGAATGCTATATATTTAATAGCTCTATATTTTATTATTTTACAATAGCCCAATAGGCACAATAGAATGACGACGTCAATTATTTTGTGGTATTAGTAGACATTATGCATAATATAATCATTGGTTATTGTAGTGTGTCCAGTCCCACCTAATTTTGGATAGAACCAGGACTTTAACATACATTACTGGCTCTATACCTACCTACATAGATTAAAGAGACTGATATATATATACCAAAACATTATATGACAAAGGTTGCTAATATGAAGTAGAAAGCATTTTTGTGAAGGAGGCAACAGTCAAATATTTGTAGCGCTCGACCTTAGCATGTTTGACAAGGTCACAAGGAGCGACGACTTCAGTAATTGAAGTTATTGACCTTACAGTTTCATGGCTGGGTGTGAGTACACTCTCTATGATAGCTACAGATACTTTCATACTTGTGCACCCATTATGCACCGACTAGTGACGTCACGTAAGTAGTTGAATATGCATATTTGATTGCGGTATTCTTTAATAGAAGTGTACCCTGCTATTATACAATACCTAACCAATATAGATACCAACATATATTTCCGGATGTAGACTGGATTTTAATTTGTCAAAATTCTGATATTTCTTTTTGGCTTGCATTGTAATATTCGTTGGTATTTTTACTTGTCAAAATATAAATCGTAAGTTTGAAACTTAAATATGATCTATCTATAGCTCTAGAATATCTTTGGTAAATTATTTACATAATATAATGAAACAATGAACTGAACGATACCACCGTCACATTAAATCGTTGTATCGTGTGAGACTTAACTATCTACACAATAAAAATCTTTAAATTCTCTAAATGAATGTATAACCACTGTCCATAAACGCTTACTGCTTAACAATATGATACATGCTTAAACAAAAAGTATATAAAGGGTCACGCATTTGCGTACTCAGACAGCCTGACGTCAATTATTTACAATATTTGCGTTCTTAGTTACATAGCAAACATACATTTTATCTTGGTTAGATTGACTTTTTTACGTATGCAACACTTACATAAACAAATATTCAATTTAGCGAACCACTTTAAAATAATTGTCGGTTGGTAGAACCTTCACTGTAACCTACAGCAACTGTGAGGAACATTTATCTTAAAATACATACACTGTATCTGAATCTCATATAATATTTTATTATTCCAAACATTTTACCGCATGCGTCGTGCACTGCTCATTCGTAATCCACGTGCACTTAACTAAATTTAACCCGTATTCATCGGATAAGCGCCTCCAAACCGTATTATTCCCGAAGGTTATTTCAATGTCACCTTATCCTGACTTCTGGAATATAGACAGCACTCGCAATTTTTGCGGTATTGAGCCACGCATGATACGCAAGTTTTCCTTGTGCCTGAAATACGCCATGCCCATGACACATGTCTTAGGTACTTACCAACAGTTGCAATATAGTACTTGAGTAATATTTACCTACATTATTATTCTTTTAATATCATAAATTGATTATAATAACAAATATGGCATTTTAAGTAAATTTGTTATACAAAAACGCATACTAACGCAATCATACTCGGTATTTACATTGTTAATTAATTGTTCTATTAATCATGCATCGCGAAAGTGTAAACGTGGTAAAAAGGATTTAAATAATAATGACTTTAGTAGGTAATTATGTTGAAAGCTAGCGATTGAGTTATATTATTTAATAGTCATGTTATTCGTTTTAATCCACTGCTTGGCATGGGCCTTTTCTTCATATGAATCGTTTAGGCATTCTCTCTGGCCTGATGTGGTGACATACTAGATATGTTTGAGACCATTATAGGGAATTCTCGGATATGTAGATTATCTTAGGCACCTTTAAGGCAAGCGATAATTAACTCATTTAATAGGAGATTTAGGGGTGCGTGCCGGGGAATCGAACTCGAGATCTCTGCGTGGCAGTACAACGGTTTCCCTCTATAGTGTCGCTCCTACTATGATACCGTTGCTTTCTTAATCCATATAGTAAAGAATTTAAGCATAGTTCTACGTTAGTGCTACGTCGTATGAAATAAGCGCTAGTATATAGATACTGCAGTATTAAGTGGTCAATCCATGACAGCCAATGCGCACAGTATTTTGGATTATATTCGAAGAAAAATTATGTACGCCGCGGACAGTAGTTTCGTGTTTGGGTGCTTTAGTGTTAGGAATTTAGATGTTTGAAGATTGCCTGCGACAAAGCCCCTTACGTGATATTTCTGTTTTGTTTCATATAGTATGTAAAACCGAGCCTATCTTAAAAAGAATTAAATTTTATAATAGCTATTCTAAGAAATGTCTTTTAAATATTAGATAACAATATTAATTATGAGTATTATATTTTTATTCACTCGCGTCTTACCATGAACGTATTATAAAACTAAACAATAAGACTGTAGATTAGACCGACTTGCTAAAATGGCTCAGCTTTTTGATATAAAATACCTACATTAAATAAAGACGTCCCTATAGGTTATAGGGATAAGATATAATATATACAATAATAAGATGAGATATCGGAACCTCCTTATAATTACCAGTGTATTGCAGTGATATTCATATCTTTATTTATCTTTCTAAAACACAATGGCCGCACTAGAAATAATTCCTGTGTCGCGAACTTTACAAACATTCAAACAACGGACACACGAACATACAGACTCGGCACTACCATTTCTGGGTCACACAAATGTTTGTCCCGCGTGGGGAATGAACCCCCAACACTCGGCGTAGCGCCAGTGGCGAGGCGACCACTTCAACATCTATGCCATCTGTGCACTCCAAAACAACATATAAACTGTTATTTATAAAAGGGTCTTAAGTAACATGACTGTAGCTTACTGTGACTAATGTATAAACTAGCCAGAATATCTAATTCGTCAAATAAAAATGAGTTGCACTCAAGCCTAGATGACCTTCTAGCCACCTTGTGTAAGAACGCAAGCGCGACCAGCCAAGGACATTTAAATGACATAGAAACCGCACCAAGAGAGTGGCCATTGTCCTTATGTGGGGGACCACAGAGCCTTGGCCTTCGTCGACATCAACTTGTCTAGTATAATACAGTGTGGTTAAGTATTGATGTCTTATCATTTTCTAGATATGTATGTGACGTAGTTACTTGGGTACTTTTTCCTTATTCATTCCGAGAAAGTAATATATTATATATATGTTACTAAAATCGACAAAATGATTCAATACGTCTCCGACTTACGTGATAAAGATATATTAATACTTAATTATGATATTTTTGTTAGCATACTCTCCTTATTTTTTTGAGAATGCCAGTGCACGCGTTGTTGTGTACTAAGAGGATGTTCAGTAGTGATACTTTCAATGTATTTAGTACTACTAGCTTTTGCCCTTTTAGACGTTGGTTAGAACAGTTTACGTTTACAATAGTATTTTTTAAATATAGCCTCTGTTACTTGGTGATAATATAGTGAAAGAGTTTTAAAATCAGTTGTGTAGGTACGTTTTGAGTTAAATCCTTACAAACAAACAAACATACAAAAAATCCAATGTTTCGTCTTTATAATATTTGTATAGATTTAGATATACTGAATAGATTGGCATCTTGTTCAAACTATATGAAACTATGAGAACTTGTCTTATAAAAGAAAGGTTATATAAGCGCTTATTTATTTAAATACTTATGTACTCGCATTACGCGGTCAAAAAGACTAGATTTTTATTTATACAAGGCCATATCACCTCCTCTATAAGCATTGTACGAGTATGCTCGTGAACGAAAGGAAAGCTATGGATCTGTACACTCTGAAACGCACTGCTTTGAACGATGGTGACATGTGCTTATAATAGATACGTATATTTTTTAAATTAAAAGGTATTATATACAAAACATTAAAAAGGGCATTGATTAAAAGTACTTGTAACAGCGAGAACATGTGATTACCGACCATTGAACCGCCTGCGCTATTCGTTGCTATACTTCTATTTTATGTCGCGAACAAAGATTTTTTAACGTGTTACCAGCCGGCGGGCAGCAGCTAGGTCCGTAGCTGGTAACCGTTAGGGTTATAATGAAACACGCAGACTGATTCAACTGAGAATATATTTACAATTTTTCACCTATCCTATATCCCATTTATTAGTCATGCAAGTAATGCTAACACTAATGTGTACAATAAACATTTTCACCAATCAGCGACAAGTAAACAAAAATCTAACATTTTCGAATGCCACGTATAAAAAGCAGAGGGAAGCTTCGCGCGTCAACAGTTTGAATGTTGATATCGTTGCGGCTAGACGTATGATGCTCCGTTCGATCGCCTTCGCGCGTCGCTTGGTTTCGGCGCGGCTAGTTGTACGATGCTCCGTTCGATTCCAGGTTTATCGTAAAGCTATATGTTGCCTGTGCGTATATACATACGCCACATCACTCCCGCCTAAGCGAAGCGTACGTTTTGTTTCACCGCGCGGCCGGATCTGGTGACGTACGAATTTCGCGGTGAAGGTGATGACTGTGATGAGGCTGTCCGCATTGGTGTGGGTGATGTGTCCGGGGCTGGCGTGTTTGTTAATGTTGTGTTTTCTAGCGAGTCTTCCTCGTTGAGTAGATGGGCTGGCTTCAATCTGTCGATTGAAATTACTGCGGTGCGAAGCGGAAGTTGCACTTTGAAGTGCTTGCCGTCGGTACTGCGTTGAAGTACATGATATGGTCCGTTGTATGGTGGTACGAGAGGTCTGCGCACGATGTCGTTGCGCACAAACACATGCGTACATGTCCCGAGGTCTTTGTATATGAATGTGTTTGACCTTGACGCTTGCTTTGTTGATGTTGGTGATAATGACGACATTGTTTCAGTCAGCTGACGGACAAATTCCGCATCTTCAATGTTCGGCTTGGTAGGCGCGAAGAAATCAGATGGGACGCGTAACGTAGATCCGTATGTCATCAGGGCCGGGCTGACGGTTGAGTCTTCACGTAGGGCGGTGCGAAGTCCTAGTAATACTGTAGGTAATTCATTGATCCATCTGTAATCGGTTGCTCTTGCCATCAGTGCCGCTTTCAGAGATCGATGCCATCGTTCGATTTTCCATTAGCTTGCGGGTGAAATGCAGTAGTACGTATTCGAGAGACGCCTATTTTCTTCATTAAAGCTTGAAATAAAGACGACTCGAACTGTCTCCCTTGGTCTGTAGTAAGTCGTAGAGGACATCCAAACCGCGATATCCATCCCTCGTATACGGCCTTCGCGACCGTTTCGGCGGTAACGTCACTAGTAGGTATTACCTCTGGCCAATTAGTGCAGCGGTCAATCATAGTAACTAAGTATCTATAGTCATCTGATGGTGGGAGTGGCCCAACTATGTCCACTCACCGAGCGGGCTAATGACGTGTCGATGAACTTTCGCTCGTTGACAGCTGATGCACGCCTTGGCCCATATACCTACGTCTTTGTTTATAGATGGCCAGAAAAACTTTGTCGTCATTATTCTTCTTGTTGTACGAACGCCGGGGTGACTTAGTTCGTGTTGTGCTTTGAAGGCTGCGACACGATAAGGCAATGGTAGGTATGGTCGAATGTTCGCTGTCGATGTTTCGCACCAAATAGGCCGTTTGACTCCCGGTAGGTTTACGCGGGAAAACTTCAGTCTGGGGTTATTCATGCAAACACGTAGCTCGGCGTCCGTTTCTTGTTCTTGAGATAACTTATCGTAGTCCATCGTTGCGTTGAGTAGTTCGATTTCTGTGATACGTGATAACGCGTCAGCGGCTTCGTTCTTATCACCGTGAATGTATTTGATGTTAGTGCAGTATTGGCTTATGAAATGCAATTGTCGTTCTCGACGCGGTGAGTCATTGTTACTCGGCGTTCTTGTTAGAGCGTACGTCAATGGTTTGTGATCCGTACATATGGTGAGTTCGTTGCCCTCTATCAGTCGGCGTAGGTTTTTAACAGCTGTATACATTGCTAGAAGTTCGCGATCGTATACACTGTATCTTCTCTGCGTCTCGCTCATTGTTTTTGAGTAAAAGGCGAGTGGTTTCTACACGTTGTCTATTTTTTGTTGTAGGACTGCGCCGAGGCTAGTGTCAGACGCGTCGGTGAGTAAGCATAACGGAGCGTTAGGTATCGGGTGCGATAATATAGTAGCCTCGAGAATGCTTTGTCGGCATCGTTCGAAGGCTGTTTCAGCTTCATGTGTCCATTGGATAGGTGTTTTGTCGTTTTTCTTGCTATTGTGTAGATACTTGTTAAGTAAATTTTGGTATTCGGCTTGATCGGGTAGGCAGCTACAGTAGAAGTTGATCATGCCTAAAAATCTTCTTAACTCTTGCACTGTAGTTGGTTTGGGAAACGTAAGTATGGCTTGAATGCGTTCTTCTGTGGGTTTGATTCCGTTCGGTGTAACTTCATAATCGAGGAACTGTATCTTGTCTTTGCCGAACTCACATTTATCAATGTTTAGAGTGACGCCGTAGTTGTCGAGTCGTTCGAGAACTTTTTGTAAGTGACGCTTGTGATCCTCTGGGTTTTCTGAGTGCACTAGTAAATCAACGATGAAACAGAATACGTTGTCGTCGAGCCCTCGTAGTACTTCGTGCATGAAACGTTGAAATGTTTGGCCGGAGTTGCGTAAGCCGAACCTCATACAGTTGAACTCGAAGAGGCCGAAGGGAGTTATTATGGCAGTCTTCGCAGCATCTTCTTTTTCAATAGGTATCCAGAAGTACGCCATTTTGAGATCTAGTTTAGAAAAGATTTTCTTTCCATGTAGCTGGTACGTAAAATCTTGAATTCTCGGTATAGGGTAGCGATCGGGTACTGTAACGGCGTTCAATCTTCTATAGTCGCCACACATGCGTAGCGAACCATCCTTTTTCTTAACGACGTGAAGCGGGCTGGCCCATGGACTGTTTGACGGTTTACAGATTCCCATCTCCATCATCTTCTCAAATTCTAGCTTCGCAGCTTTGTATTTATCGGGCGGCAGGGGTCGCGGCCTTGAATAGATTGGTTGGCCTGTTGTTTCTATGCGATGAGTTACGTTGTGTTTAGTCGGAGTTTTGAGTGACATGGGTCGCAGTACGTCGGGATATTCTTTCAAGATGTCGTGATAGGGGTGATGGTGGCTGATAACGTATACGGCTTCCTCGGTGCTATGTATTTTGATGGTGTGAACGCTAAGGTCGGTAATGCGGTCGATGAGTTTTCTTTGATGTAGATCGACAAGTAATTTGTGCTTCGCTAAGAAATCTGCGCCTAGTATTGATGTTTTCACGTCAGCCACGGTAAATGTCCATTTAAAGCTTCTGCGTAGACCTAGGTTGAGTTCGAGTGTGTGCTCACCGTAGGTACGTATCTCTGTACCGTTCGCAGCAAACAGTTTGTAGGTACTTTGAATCGGCTTCACGTGTTTCTTATTTCTTGCGGCTAATACAGATATGTCGGCACCCGTGTCGACTAGAAACTTCTCTCTGTTGTTAAGATCGATAACGCAGAGGCGGTAGCTTGGTTTGCTAACATAGACGCCCGCCACAGTCGATGTATTTTCTAGTTTTCCCGCTTCTTTTTTGCGCACGGTGATTCGCATCTACGGGCTTCATCTCCATAGCGCAGGTGGTAATAACACAGCCAGTCGGGATCGCCGGGTTTGCGGTTCGAGCGGGCACGGTATCTCGAGTTTGATCGCGATCGGTTGTTGCTATGCGAACGAGTGGCGCCATAGCGATACGACGCATGTTGTTGATTGGTTCGAATCTCGGCGATCTCCAGCGTTAGTTTTTCTATTTGTTTATATAATAGGTCGAACTGTAGATTTTCTGTAGTTGGGTGAGTTGGGCAATGTAAACACGACGGGCTTGATGTGTGTGCCGGCGTAGAGGATGTAGTGTGGACTGCGGCAACAGTTGCGGGTTCGAAATGTTCAACCATTTTGTCGGCCATCACAGCTAAACATTCTAGCGACGATTCGGTGTTCACGGAGAGTACGGCGCGGACTTGTGTGGGTAATTGGTTGAGCCACATAACTTTTAGAGCTTCGTCGGTTAGTAATTTACCGCTCAAATCGCGCATCTTACGTAATAACTGGCTAGGTTTCATGTCGCCGAGTTCTAGGCCGCTGAGTAATTTCTGTAGCTAACGATGGTCTGATTCTTGGTACGTCGATATCACTCTGTTCTTTAGCGTAATGTACTTGTTGGTCGATGGCGGGTTTAATATGATGTCGCCGATTTGTTCGAGGTCACTACAGCCTAGCAACGGTACGACGAGGTTAAATTTCTGTTCTTCTCCCATCTTGCTGGCGGCGACGGCGGCTTCAAACTGTGCGAACCGCAGTCGTGGGTTTTGACGCCAGAATGGAGGTAGACGTGCAGGCAGTGAGATTGTAGCGACATCACCGTAGAGAGGGGTCGTCACTTGCTTGTCGGTGAATTCTTCAGCTTTTTCTTGTGCCATGACGATAAGGTAGCGTGTTCGTACGTCTAGATTTGGCCGAAAACCAACAGATGTTGGGTGTCGGTTCAGTGAACCGATATTATAACAGCACTAGAACGATGAGAGGTCAGGGGTCACCAATTTAACGTGTTACCAGCCGGCGGGCAGAAGCCAGGTCCGTAGCTGGTAACCGTTAGGGTTATAATGAAACACGCAGACTGATTCAACTGAGAATATATTTACAATTTTTCACCTATCCTATATCCCATTTATTAGTCATGCAAGTAATGCTAACACTAATGTGTACAATAAACATTTTCACCAATCAGCGACAAGTAAACAAAAATCTAACATTTTCGAATGATTTCTTGGAAATCTGTTCGCGAGTATAAAACTAGTGCCACGTATAAAAAGCAGAGGGAAGCTTCGCGCGTCAACAGTTTGAATGTTGATATCGTTGCGGCTAGACGTATGATGCTCCGTTCGATCGACTTCGCGCGTCGCTTGGTTTCGGCGCGGCTAGTTGTACGATGCTCCGTTCGATTCCAGGTTTCTCGTAAAGCTATATGTTGCTTGTGCGTATATACATACGCCACAATTTAAATTGCCAATCTTCACCAGACGTAGACGTATGTATATAAAATAATATCTTTCATGTTACAGATATGGATATGTTGGAGAGATATATTAATACGTGAAGCATAAACTTTGTACCCCTTTTTACGAAAATTGCGCGGACGTAGGCGTATGAAAGGAGATCCCCCATTTTTCCTACATATTTGGGCCTACTTGTTAGAGTCATAAAATTGGTGGCATTTGTTAGATAAATACATACATTATACTTCTGCTTTATTTCATTAAAATTGGCAATTGCAATAATGAGATATTTTTATTGGAATGTGTAACTAAGTTTGTTTAGGTTAGGAAATGGATCCGGCACGCCACGATTGTGGCGGTAAGTCCCGTGTTTGAGGAGTGGCTGGAGAGGCGGCATGGCGTCCTCACCTTCCGGCTGACACAGGTTCTGACTGTCCACGGTTGTTTTGGCCAGTTCCTGTGTCGTATACGCCGGCAAGAGACGCCCGGTTGTCACCACTGCGGCGACTGCCGCGACGTTGTTGAGGACACGGCGCTGCACACTTTGGCGGTTTGCCCCGCCTGGGCATCGCAGCGCCGTGAGTTGATCACGGCAGTCGGATCGGTTACCCTCTCGCTCCCGGCCGTAGTTCAGTCTATGGTCCGGAGTGAGAGGTCGTGGAACGTCGTCGCCTCTTTCTGTGAGGAAGTGATTTCCATCAAGGAGGCGGCGGAGCGGGAGAGGGTACGCTGAAACCCTCTCCCCAACCGCAGAGCCGGGCGCCGAAGGGCGCGAGACGACCTCCAGCCACCCTGAGGTTTGACCTGGGGGTGGCGGGCTGCCTGCCCGCATTCCATTCAGCACCAGGTCCGAGAGGCGGCGTGCGTGTTCCCACGCGCGCTTCTGTTTCGAGTCCGTCTCCCCTCCAGGGGGGAGACAGTAGGGAATTTTTAGAGCGAGTCCTTTGGGTAGGTCTCTTTGTGTAGTGGCCTGCCGTTTCATACGGCGGGCCGTAACCTCGGCGGGGTCGCGACCGCATGCGAAAGCGATTCGCGCGGCCCCGTCGATAGTGGTTGTGTCGAGGAACACCGTGGTAGGTTTAGTCGGTATTCCGGGAGGTACATTATCTTTTCAACATCTTTATTTTACCCCGGCGAGTCCGACATAATCCTCCGCCCCCGCGGAGGGATACGCGTCATTGCATAACAAACAGGTAAAAAAAAAAAAAAGGTTAGCAAATGGATAAGTTTACAAGTCACGGTACATTAAAAATAATTATGCTTTCAGCTGATTTGTAATGAGAAATTAAACAAGGACCAAATAGCACTAATACTTACCTCATATTTTGTTGGATTTAGGTACTTATAAGTTGACGGAACAGGGACTTCATTCGATAAGTAAAACATTGATGGAACAGCCTTTTAGAGAACTTTTATTATAATATTGGGATAGAACGGGAAAGGATCAGTTCAGTCCCATTTCAATAGCATTTTGTTTCGATAATATTACGCTTATCGAACGCCGTTTAATTGAATGCTTGTGAAACAGAGGGCTGTTTATATCTGCGCCCTGTGCCAGGGTACCACCCTCGTTACAACATTGATTATATATAGGTAATAGGTTGTCTAAAATGAAAAACACATTATTCTTTTTATTATTTTATTTTTTATCTAGATTGTTAATAAATTAACCAGGAATACAATTTTTTTAACGTGGGGAATGCTATGGCTCATGCCTCTCCGCGGGGCGATGGAGAGGTTATGTCGGACTCACCGGGGCAAGATGGTGAGTGACATCCCGTTAATACCGACTAAACCTACCACGGTGTTCCTCGACATAACCGCAATCGGCGGGATCGCGCGAATCACTTTCACGTGCAATCGCGACCCTGCAGAGGTTTCGGCCCGCCGCCCTATGAAACGGCAGGCCACTACACAAATAAACTACCATTAATTATATCCCTACTGTCCCCCTGAGGGGGGTTTGGACACACGATACAGAGGCGCGCGTGGGAACACGCACGCCGCCTCTCGGACCTGGTGCTGAATGGATGGCGGGCAGGCCCACAAAGTCCGCCACCCCCAGGTCAAACCTCAGGGTGGCTGGAGGTCGTCTCGCGCCCTTCGGCGCCCGGCTCTGCGGTTGGGGAGAGGGTTTCAGCGTACCCTCTCCCGCTCCGCCGCCTCCTTGATGGAAATCACTTCCTCACAGAAGGAGGTGACGGCGTTCCACGACCTCTCACTCCGGACCATAGACTGAACTACGGCCGGGAGCGAGAGGGCAACCAATCCGACTGCCGCAATCAATTCATGGCGCTGCAATGCCCAGGCGGGGCAATCCGCCAAAGTGTGCAGCGCCGTGTCCTCAACAACGTCGCGGCAGTCGCCGCATTGGTGACAACCGGGCGTCTTTTGCCGGCCTATACGACACAGGAACTGGCCAAAACAACCGTGGCCAGTCATTACCTGTGTCAGCCGGAAGGTGAGGGCGCCATGCCGCCTCTCCAGGCACTCCTCAAACACGGGACTTACCGCCACGATCGTGGCGTGCCCGAAATATTAGATCAACATAAAACAGAATACCGATATGCGTGCACAAGAACAAAATCATACTTTGTCAATATAATTGTTTATTTTTGTTGGCTTATTTATTGTTTGCCAAAGATAAAATCACAGAAAAGGCGAATAATACAATATGACCGGCGCAAGCACGACCGAAACTCGAAAGAATGTACTTTTGACACGTTAAACGTCATCGTCAAACTTGAAGATTGAAGTTTAAAATCTAACACCGTGTCTTATTAGCTAGATATAATTAATACGGTGTCATAAATTAACATAAAATATTATTTTATCATCGTAAATTGAATATAGTTCTTTGTGATCTTGTGTATTGATAAAATAACAAAAACTTTACAGTAAAAATATTGATTGTAGCACATGACTTTAATTACAAATTAAGTCGTAATTAATTAACATAAAATAATTATTTCACCAATTAACCATCGTAAATTCAATTTATTTTTTGTGATTTTGTTTAGTGATGAAATGACGCTATTATTGCCGTAAACATTTTGGCTATAACACGTGGGCCCAGAAATGGGCATGTTCCTTTGGCACAGTTAAAGTTGATATGGAGAAGAAGGGGCGAATCCTAATATTTATATAAAATATGCATTAGAAATACATTAAGTTAATGAAAAAAGACTACACGCACACAACTATGCATTTGACAGACGCAGTCGTACTATTCTTCGTAACTATGGTTACATAATATACCTAATTCAGGCGCGTGCGCTTCATACAAGCAAATAAGCACTGCATACCCTAGTCCGCTGGCCTACGTAAATCTACATAATCGAAATCTATTTATTAAATACTACAAGCTGAATAATAATAAATACACTATAAAATTATCAGATACAATAAGAGCTTGTGCCACTGCCATCTATTGGTCCGTGAGCGAACTACTAAACAAATAGCTTGTGCCACTGCCATCTATTAGTCCTTGAGCGAACTACTAAACAAATAGAATATAGAGAGATGTCTGGAAGCAGAGACATTTCGTGCTTATTGGCAGTACATTTAAACGTCAATCGATTACGCTGTCTACGAGACAAATATTTTGCTTGTGTGTGTAAAATGCACGTGTGTGCTTGCCGACTGAAGGCACTGCCTACAACGAAAATCCAACCAGTTTAAATAGTTGTCAAAAACATCATAATTGTTGTTTATTATAGGCCTATTATTTTAGCAATATAGCGTCGTACGCCATTATTAATTATTTCACAGATCTGTCGAGGGGATTTTGATCGCTTTGTAATTTATATCTAAATAATTAGTGAAATTACCGGCATTACTGTAAATTATGAAAAATTATACCTGTGTGATCTGTCTTGGTAATGTGTGTTTAAATAAATTAAAACTGGTGTTTTCTCGACGTTGTCTTTTGATGACAAAAATAAAATAATTTCTTTTGGACGCTGTGTTCGCGATTTAGATCTAGAACAACAGAAAGGTAATACGACACGTTCTTTTAATAAAAAGTATTATGATATTTATAGCTGGCTAGGGGGCTGTGTACACACAAATAAACTATGTTGTTTGTTAACCAAAGTGCGATCGACCGGAAAGAAAACGAGGTGTTGACAATGTTCAACAATATTACAGGCGCGTGTTTAACGAGATTATTGACAATGTCTTGAACGAGTGTCGTAGTCGTTATAAAAACTTAAAAGACCTTAAGTTTTTCAATCTACTTTTGTATGAATATTATACTTTGTATTGTAATAATTTTCCAGAGCAATCGATCGTCGAACTCATTAATTCGCATGAACATTCCTTTAAGGCGGATCGCTTTAGGAATGAGCTCCGATGCGTTTATAAATCAGACGAATTAAAAACGTTAGGAATATTTGATCTTATTCAATATTTACATACAAACAATTTAACAGCCATATTGCCCGAAGTTTACAAATTAGCAAAATTAATAGTTACGATTCCAGTTAGAAGCACATCGGCTGAACGATCATTTTCTTGCTTAAAAAGAATCTATACATATCTATGAAACACACAGGGCCAAAGCAGACTCACTAATTTGTCTATGATTTAAATTGAAAAAGAACTTTTAATTATTTTAAAACGATCTTGTAATTTTTACGACGACGTTTTACAGAATTATTTAAAAAAGAGATAGGCGCGTTGATTTGATTTATAAAAATTATAATAATAATATATTTATTAAAATATAACATTTATTTTTGTTCATTTGCGCAAAATACACTCTTTACATCTCACGGCCTTGTAATATCTACAAGGCTACAATGGATATCATTTAGGTGACTTGTTCTCACCATCAGTCACTTATTTGGATATTCATGGTGGCCACACACACAATCATCAATGGTGCCATGTCGAAAAGTAGTTGAATTGAATTTGGTACGATATTTTATTTATGTATTATACACAGATATATTGATATATGTATTAAAAATACATTAAATCAATGAAAAAACTCGACACGCACACAACCATGCATTTGACACACAGTCAAAACATCAAGTTAAACATCCTATATACGCATAACTACGCTACATACAAAATAGAGAATTGTCGGAAAGGGACAGTGCATAGTGGTGTCGATTTAATGGTAAGGATAGAGCGTAACAAAAATAAAACGCACTCTCTCGCACGATTCGCAGCGTTCAACTTCTAATAGTTCAAAGTCCAAACAGTCCAGGTTGATGCGTCGCTGTGTACCCCTTTTTACGAAAATTGCACGGTCGGAGGCGTATGAAATTTGGCACAGTTAAAGTTCATACGGAGAAGGAGAGGCGAATCCTAATATTTATATAAAATATGCTATAAGAAATACATTAAAATAATGAAAAACACTACACGCACACAACCATGCATTTGACACACGCAGTCGAATCGCGTTCGTATTATTTCGGCATTGTTCGGCTATTTGTAGAACTATCCTTCGTAACTATAGTTACATATATCAATATACCTATAATTACATACTATATCAGCAATATCTTACAGGCAACCTTTGGGTGGATTGGAATGATAAATACTTTTTGTAATATATTTACGTATTTATCTGTAATAAAGAAAACAATGTAGTAAGCTTGGAAATCGTCAATTAAAGAGTAGTTAAGTAAATAATAATTTGTTTGAAAATATAGGTAAATTAACCTGTATATATCGAAATCGGGTATAGTTCTAGATAATAAAACCTTAATAACAATCAAACTTAAAATTTAAATCAATTATAGTCGAATTTCGACCACTGGGCCGCCGCTAGTAGATATGGATATATTGGAGAGATGTTCATTGCACAGCATCGCTTCATATACACACATATATGTATTTGCTTTTTACATTAATTGCTCATTATAAAAAAATCTGCCTGTTCTAATAGGCAGATTTTTATGTCAGTTATCTGGGGACAAGGCAGTGCTTTCTCCAGTTTTGATAGATCGAAAGACAATATATCCAGAAATAGTGTTATATGTATAATTAACATTAAAACACTTATCATTTTTGAGTATATTTATATAGAACTGTTTATCCTGTACACTGTATCTTGAACTGTAGTTCCTATTTGCTAGCTTATCTTTTGTAATAAGCTCTTTCGTGGTTAAACATATTAATTATATGTATGTTTGAATGAATTCACTAGGGTCACTTATTATGTATTGACTAGGCATAAATACGCATGATTTCTCATTGTTGTAAGTGGAAACTAAACTATTGTATCAGGTAATACACCTGTTATAATAGTAATTAAATTCACAATTTAAGAGCCATTTCACATTTTTGGGCAAGAATCTAATATTTCAGTCGTTAAATTGACAGTCTTAGATAATATATTGAAGGCATTGAACACATGTAAATAATAGATCAACTCTTGATCTAGTATTTTTGTTTATAATATTTACAAATACTATCTTGTATGTTTAGTATTTACCGATTCCCGGCTACTAGTTTTCACAAAAAGCCGCGCAGAGCTAACTTTGAAGCCTGAAATCTATCATTAACTTTTATATATTTACTACAAAAATAATATTTAATGTCAGGGCTTATACCCTTCTTGTATTTGTGTTTATTAGAAAAGCCATTTAACTAGTGAGTTAATTGTAAAAAATGATGATCTTGGCGCAATTTTAACGCTTGGTCCCAGTTTTACCACGTCGTTTTGGTTTCAATAAATTATAAATAATGTAATATTATATATACCAAAAGAAGCTCTGTTTACCAATGAATTTAGTTCAATAGTTGTATTGACAATCCGTACGTTTAATTGGTCACAGTAAAATATTTACTAACCCTCTAAATTAGGATAAAGTACTATGCGCGCGAGAGTATTCCTCAGTACGGCGCGGCGGCGGCGCGAGCGCCTATCGAAGCAGGATCTGTGTCACTTTTTTGCGCATCCCGATTTACGTGCTTTCGAGCCGCGAACGCAATATTATACTACGACTGCAACAACTTGATCAATCTAATATATTGAAATACGCAACCGTAATTTTTCTGTGTATAATCATTATAACTAGTAGTTTTACTATAACGTGCAGTATGGTTTAGTGATTTATTATTGATTTTTTATTGTTGTTATTTATTATTAGTTTTAGTAATGGGGCGTAAAACTTCTGGTTACCAATGTGTTAAAAAAAGAAACGTAATTTTGAATATCAAGAAAGCATTAATAGCGACTTAGGTATTTTGGGTTTATTAATTTTAATTATACAGACATATTAATGGTCATCGGACGCATTTCGACTAACGTTAGTCCCTGACTCCCTGATTATATAAAATTAAAAATAAAATTACACATATAAACTAAAATATAAATAAGATAAAAACCGGTCAAGTGCATGTCGCGCACGCACAATTTAGGGTGCCGTAGTATCCCTTACCCAGTGACCTAAGTAGGCCTCAAGCACAATATGCATTTTATCGTTTGCAAGTAGAAGTTTAAGTTAGTTGTCTATTACTCGTTAATTAATAAAGTCTAATGAGCCGTTATAATTTTCATTAAAAATTTCAGGTATATATGTCACTATTTAGCATAGTTTAATACATACCTAAATACTGCAGTTTAGAAAATAGAGTGTGGGGGGACACTTTGCGTATGATGGGTTTTCCTTCTTTATATGGAACTAGAGGATGCCCGCAGCTACCACCGCACATGTTTTTTAATTTATCAATTACTGCCCAATCCCATGGGAATTTCGGGAAATCCCCAGGGGATCAGTCAGTCAGTAACGCAAGAATTGTATATACACAGATATTTCGCAAACGGATCCCTAAATAAAAAAGCGGTTGAAATAAACCCTATACACTAGTGTATTTAAAATACCTGTCTAACGATAACCCATACAATGTTGTAAAAAAATTAAAAAGACCACTTTTCCATTTAGATGAGCTACTAGATTAAATCACTTTTTTCAAATTTTGTTGTCTAGTTTTGTCCGCATGGTTACAATGTATAACCATGTGTCAGCTCTCTAGTGCTTATAGTTTTTGCTTTAAGCCGCGGACGGACATGGCGAAACTATAAGTGTTTCTTGTGGTTTATTACGAAACCCTAAAAATGTACGTTTCTTGGCAAGTTACGTAACGCGTGGTCTCTCTAGCAATACAAAAGCAAAGGGTTGTTGTCCGGGTTTGCAGGCGCTTTGTTTTCGACTAGTTATTTGAACTGTTTCCTGCGCGCGCTCGGTGTATATTATTTTCAAAAATTAAGGCTTTATGATTTTATTACTATGTAACTATAATCTAACATGAAAATTCGTCCGATCACCTACAAAACACCCTGTATAAATGATACAACGTTATTTTTCTTTAACTGTACCACTTTAGTCCTAAGACTGCCGAAATCGCGAAATAAATACCTATCAGTTGTTTCATACATTTTGTCGGGGTCATAGTTCAATTTTATATAGAACAGGTGAATATATTTTCGTGACTTTTCCAAAATCCCACAACAAAAGTTACACCCTAAGAGCTTTGCACTAAAGATAAAATAACTTTGTATATTTCTTAGGCTGCATTGATTTTGCTGAACATTTTTGTGTGGATTGTCAAGATACTTTTAATTTTAGATGGAAGATTACTCGCTCAGAGGCTGTAATAAAATCGGTAACAGAAGATGTGAGTTTATGTAAACGTAACAGTTATATTGTACATCAGTCATAGTTCATTCAAATAATATAAAATTTATATAATTATTTGATTTATATTCAAAGAAAAAGCGGCCACTTAAATTACACGCTGAGGTAGTAAATTGTGACGAGGAGCAAAGTACTTCTGCATGCGATGCCGTGTTGAGTACATCTTATAAGCAATCAGATTCGGTAAAAGAAACTATAAGCTATATTTTATTTCAAGAAGTGAAAAGTTATTTAGTGAATCTACTTAGTACATGTTAAGAACCCGTTGCTTTAGCTTCTGTATTTGGGGAATCTGAGAATGAATCTCTTACTTTAGGCACTGAATTTGGCGAATCTATGAAACTGAATGAATCAAAGGAACGGCTGTTCCTGATTCAATTGTAACTATAATTTTAATTTTTACAATTGTGTAATGTCAAATTATCATGTACAACATACAATTATTACAACACATAATTAATTTTATATTATCCAATTGTAAGTTATTGAAATTATAGTTATATTTATTTCTTTTGTTTTAGAAGGATTACATTGTTGAAGGTAGGCGAGTTGTTGACTTTCAATACTTTTGGAACCAATTAATACATATAAGTGAACATAGCTATAAATTCGGCTGCAGATTGGATTGCGTAAAAATTGAAAAAGAGAAACAGGTTGGTCTCATATCTAAGTTCATATTGAAGTGCAAGATGCACATCTTGCACTTCAATATGAACTAGTTTTGACCTCTAAACTTCGAATATGGTCATACAATCAGGACTCGACGTTAATGCTGGTGCTGTATCTGGTGCGATAATGACAGGCATTGGGCTTTCAAATTTAAATGAGATCACTGCATCTATGGATTTGCCGATAATGCCCTTTCGACTGTATAGTAAAACACACAATGTTATTTCTAATATGTGGAAGACTGCCGCCGTAAAAACAATGACAAATGCTGCCAAACAAGAAATTGACGCTGACTGCACGGTTGGCGTAGTGGTTTAGACGGCCGTCTCGCCGCTTGACACTGCGCCGAGTGTTGTGGGTTCGATCCCCACACGAGACAACACTTTGTGTAATTCATAAATTGTTGTTTCGAGTCTGGGTGTTCATTGTATCCGTTAGTTGTATGTTTGTAAAGTCCCCCGCGACACAGGATTTAGTCCTAATGCGGGAGTTGTCTTTTTAACAAAAACAAAAATATATTTATCTATAATTAATACAAATACGTTATTTGTTTGAAGTTTATGTAAGTTACATAATGCAAAAGTACGTTTAATACAATTCAAGCAATAGGTACCAAGAAAAGTATCAAAACGTAAGTGTAGACACGGTCGCACTATACCACGACGCTCCTAGACGCATCGTACTGTCTCGATCGCTCGGCGAGTCGAATTTACCTAAACTTCACTTGCGTAATTTTGTGAAATGGCTCTTAACATCTGGTACCTGGATGATGGGACCCTAGGAGGCGACATAGAAACGGTTTTACAAGACTTGAAACTTTTAAAAAATAAATTTAATTCAATTGGTTTAGAACTAAATTCCAATAAATGTGATATTTTTGTTAACGATAAAGTTGATAAATCTTTGGCTTTATCAAAATTCAATTCTTTGGCTCCAAACATAAAAATTATTGAAAAGTTTCTTTTCGCCTTCTCGGGTCTCCCGTATTGGAGGAGGTATTCGAGTCGTTCATAGATGAGAAGATCCAAAATTTTTGTGAAATTTCAGACCGACTACTCAAAATTAATATTCATTCGGCTTATACAATCATTCGTTATTGCCTCTTCGTTCCTAAATTCACACATGACCTTCGATCCTCTCAATTTTGGAAGCATTTAATACTTTTGGATAAAATTGACAATACTATTCGGCATACACTTAGCAAATTTGGCCATGAACGACCGAGTGTGGCTCCAGGCAACCCTACCAGTTCGCTTGGGTGGCCTCGGCGTTCGCAAAATTAGTGATGTCAGTTTACCGGCGTTCCTGTCTTCGGTCCACTGCACTGAAGAATTGACCAGGAAAATTTTTGCTCCCACACTGGTTAATTCTGAAGTGTCGTGCAAGTCCGACGCAGTGAACGCTTGGAAAATGATCTGTCCAAGCTCTGATTTGCCATCCGATCTATTCTCTCAGAATCGGTGGGACGGGCCGCTCTGCAACATGGCGAGAGAACATCTCATTAACACATCTCCTAATGTTGCTGAGCGTGCCCGTTTATTGGCTGTGGGGGAATGGGAATCGGGTCTTTGGCTCCAAGCACTCCCATCGTCCAATATAGGCACTATGTTGGACGACACAACGTTCCGCATCGCTTCTTGCCTTCGTTTAGGTGCTCCATGTGTTTCTCCGCATCGATGTCACTGTCGTGAAGCCGTCGATGGCCTTGGCCACCATGGTCTATCATGGAGTGCCGGTCGTTTTTCGCGGCACGCCAACCTTAATGACATTATCCGTCGTGCTCTTGTCACCGCCGGCGTGCCAGCTCATCTTGAACCTAATGGTTTGGCACGTGACGATGGAAAGAGACCGGACGGTATGTCATTGATGCCTTGGAAGATGGGTAGGCCCTTGGTGTGGGACGCAACGTGTGTAGACACCCTTGCGCCATCACATCTTCCCAGTACGGGGAGTTGTGCTGGTGCTGCTGCTGCATCCGCGGAGACTCTCAAACTCAAAACTTGGCAGGGGATTATGTTTTTGAGCCGTTTGGGGTCGAAACGCTAGGATCATGGGGTCTCAGTGCTCGTGCTCTTTATAGAGAGATAGCGAAAAGGTTAATCGACGCTTCCCGTGACCAGAGGGCTAGCCTTTATTTCGCGGAAAGGATAAGCATTGCTATTCAACGTGGCAATGCTGCCAGTCTTCTGGGCACACTACCAGTCGACTGTGATGCGGAGGAATTCTATGACGCCTATTAGAGGGTTTTAGTTTTCTTTTTTATTTCTCTGTTTTATAATATTTTAGGTATAAGTTAGTTTTAAAGAATTGTTTATATTATTTAAATAATATTGTCTTATGTTTACGCGAATGTTATACATTGAAATTTAACACTTTATACGGATTTTATCGCGTTGTTTATTTTACTTTAAACACTGTTATTACATAATTTTGAAAACTCTAACACTACTATTATTGAATTTTACTACTATTTAAGCTATATATTTTCTAATTAAAACTATTTATATTTAAGTTTACACTTTGCCCCGACGTTTCGGTTGCTTTACAGCAGCCATGTTCACGGGGAGACTAAGATGGTAGTTGTCCCAACGTTCTGAAGTGTAGCTAGTTATTTTAAAGTACCCGAACATAATTTAATCTTTGGTGTTCCTATTTACGCAGAATGAGCTCAAAGTATCATGAAGTCTAGCTGTGTTTGCTTCTTCTTGGGTTTGATTATTTGAATGACTGGATCCCAAGCTGGTGATACATTCCAACCATCCTCTCTATTGAAATTAGGATGTTTTTTAATTTCAATAGCCTCGCGAAGCATCCTTGGTAGGAATCGGTGTTCTTTTGCGAGTATATGTGGTTTGTCAAATCGTAGGTAGTGGTTGGTCCCCTGTTGCACATGTTCACACACAGCAGACTTCAACGAGCGTTGGTGTTTAACATCAGCTATATGTTCTTTTAAGCGGGTGCCTATGCTTCTCTTGGTTTGCCCAATATATGAGAGTCCGCAGTCACAATCTATTTTATAGACCCCTGCATCTTGTAAAGGTAATTGGCACTTGAGGGATGGTAAAAATTGACTTATCTTCGTTGGCGGCTTGAAGTATGTGTTGATTGAAGCTCGCTTCAAGATGTAGCCAATCTTGTCAGTGACACCCCTTACATATGGTAGTATGGCAGGCTGGCGCTCGACTGTGGCTGGCTTTTCTCGGGATCTGTGACGGCGGCGCGGCTGTTGGAGCTTGTTGTCTTGCAGTACTTGCTTGACATGTTGAAGCTCGGCGTCCAGATGTTTCTTGTCACAGATCCCGTGGGCTCTCTGAAACAAAGACATTCCCACGGTAGCTAACTGTTTAGGATGGTGGTGAGATTCACCGTTTAAGTACCTGTTTGTATGGGTCTTTTTCCTATACACAGTGTGGCTCAAAGTATGATCAGGATTCAGTTTGTGCTGAGCCAGTCTGTAAGTTGGTGTGACACACCAACTTACAGACTGGTTCAGCACGTAGCGAAGATACTCTCACCACTCAGAGGCAACTCGAGAGCACATGTGAAGGATTCATACCAATTTGTGAGTGAGATTAAACACCTATGTCTCACAGACAAAGAAACAATGGTTAGTTTTGATGTGCAGTCATTATTTACATGCATACCTGTGCGTGACTATATTGATATAACTAAAAGAAAGCTAATAGAGAACAATATGCCTGAGGAATTTGCAGAAATACTAAATCATTGCTTAACAACTGGCTATCTGTTGTGGGACAATAAATTCTACATACAAGTGGATGGTGTGGCAATGGGCTCGCCAGTATCGCCTGTTGTTGCCGACATATATATGGAGGAGTTCGAGGCTCGAGCTTTGCAGACTACCACCATCACACCCAGGATTTATAAGAGGTATGTAGACGATACTTTCACAATATTACCAACAGATAGTGTAAAAGCATTCCTAAAACATCTTAATTCCATTAATAATAACATCCAATTTACTATGGAATTAGAGGCAAATAATTCATTAGCTTTCTTAGATGTACTTGTCATCAGGAATCCTGATCATACTTTGAGCCACACTGTGTATAGAAAAAAGACCCATACAAACAGGTACTTAAACGGTGAATCTCACCACCATCCTAAACAGTTAGCTACCGTGGGAATGTCTTTGTTTCAGAGAGCCCACGGGATCTGTGACAAGAAACATCTGGACGCCGAGCTTCAACATGTCAAGCAAGTACTGCAAGACAACAAGCTCCAACAGCCGCGCCGCCGTCACAGATCTCGAGAAAAGCCAGCCACAGTCGAGCGCCAGCCTGCCATACTACCATATGTAAGGGGTGTCACTGACAAGATTGGCTACATCTTGAAGCGAGCTTCAATCAACACATACTTCAAGCCGCCAACGAAGATAAGTCAATTTTTACCATCCGTCAAGTGCCAATTACCTTTACAAGATGCAGGGGTCTATAAAATAGATTGTGACTGCGGACTCTCATATATTGGGCAAACCAAGAGAAGCATAGGCACCCGCTTAAAAGAACATATAGCTGATGTTAAACACCAACGCTCGTTGAAGTCTGCTGTGTGTGAACATGTGCAACAGGGGACCAACCACTACCTACGATTTGACAAACCACATATACTCGCAAAAGAACACCGATTCCTACCAAGGATGCTTCGCGAGGCTATTGAAATTAAAAAACATCCTAATTTCAATAGAGAGCATGGTTGGAATGTATCACCAGCTTGGGATCCAGTCATTCAAATAGTCAAACCCAAGAAGAAGCAAAACACAGCTAGACTTCATGATACTTTGAGCTCATTCTGCGTAAATAGGAACACCAAAGATTAAATTATGTTCGGGTACTTTAAAATAACTAGCTACACTTCAGAACGTTGGGACAACTACCATCTTAGTCTCCCCGTCAACATGGCTGCTGTAAAGCAACCGAAACGTCGGGGCAAAGTGTAAACTTAAATATAAATAGTTTTAATTAGAAAATATATAGCTTAAATAGTAGTAAAATTCAATAATAGTAGTGTTAGAGTTTTCAAAATTATGTAATAACAGTGTTTAAAGTAAAATAAACAACGCGATAAAATCCGTATAAAGTGTTTAATTTTTATGTATATAATTAATAATCTGTATTGTTATTAGTTAATAACATCTGAATAAATATTATAATAGTTGTATGAAATGTGAAATAAATAAATGTGTATTGAAAGGGATTGTAGTTTATAAAATAATAACTTGATTCATGTTTTATTTCTAAAAAACATCATAGTCACACACAATTAAGTAGCAACTTTCATCTCTTTCTCCACCTCTGGCTTTTTACCTAGGTCTGAAATAAATAAATAGAGCACATTAGCTTACGTTTAACCTAAATTGAACCATTAAATATGACAAAATATGCCAAATGATGTATGATGTAATTAATAACACGAAAAGTAATAATAAATTAATAGTAAGTAGGTGTGTGGTTTAATTCCTATGTTATTATATATTATGTGAGAATTAGGAACCTACTTTAAAATAGTCAATTTTATGAAAATATACTAATAACTAGCCCATCATTTCGCCATTAGCCCAATAGAAATATCTGATAGTAGACTTGGCGCGTTCCATATCTTCTTTTTTGCCACCCTTGAGAGAGCTGCGCAATACCCGCGCCGCTATGTTCGAATAATTCACGTAACTGAAACATACAATTATTATCCTTCAATGGAGGACATTACTACATGTATTAGTTATTTTAACTAAATTACTTGGTAAATGCGTACATTTGATTATTTACTTTAATTTTACCTATATATTTCTTCTCTAGCCGTCGCCTCTAACCCTACTCATTAGGTTATTTAAGGTGATATATTTTGTAAGGTAGAGGTATTTCTTTATTTAACTTATTCCATGATTCCTCCCGGATAGTTCTTGTGAGATAAACCTAAATCTCTTGAGGCAAACCACAGTAAATAAAATATTTAGTAAATTTTACGACTTGTGTGTCGCCAGGTAGCTGGCTGGCTCCCATCCTACCGGAATGGTAGCCAGCATTTGCACATCGATTAGGTAAATAATAATATGTAAAACATAGAGAGAATGTTACGTCTTGACTAAGCCCAGTAAGTACCTGTAATTGGCGCTCTAGGTCAAAATACTCTAGGGAATAATCTAATTGCTCCAGGGAAATGTAAAAAATTAAGATCGTTAACGAGAGAACGAAAACAAGACAGCCGTGTTGTCGATTTTTAGGTTGGATTGTGTGGTTGACATACTGTGTATGACTGGCTACCTTTTCTTTTTATATCTCTCTTCCACGATATAGAATTAAATCAAAACGGACGATATTTCTGCAATCAGAATGATGTTATAATTATGTCGAATAAGACAGCCTTACTTCAGTCCAGCCGTTCGCCACGAACTCATTATTCATGAGTTCTTGAATATTTCAGTAGTTGATTAAAAATTGTAAAACACTCGTAACTTGTGCTGACGCCTTGATTTTATCAGTGAGACAATGTCATTGTCAAAATAGATGAAAACGTTTAATTGAATTACTTTTGTCAAAGATTTTTGAGATGAAACCTTTTCAAATATAGTGTTTACACCATAGTCTATGTATCTACATTGAGGACCAAATGAGTTTTAATATTATAACTGGGCAGTTATTTCTCCGTGATCCAAAGTAAGTCAATGAAGTAATTTGTTGAAATTTAAATTGACGACTTGTGAGTTGAGTCGTCGAGGTGTTCTTAATATTATATTTTCATTCCGATATTCTTAACTGCCTTAAATTATAGGTTGCTTGCTTCGAATTTCGTTAATCCGATGGGCTACAAAACTACGATGTCAGTCGCTATGTTACAAGTTGATATTTAGCTGAATATCATTAATCTACTAAGTCGAGTCTTATACATTTGGCAGT
Organism: Catocala nupta; assembly: GCA_963675205.1. Classification (NCBI taxonomy): domain Eukaryota; kingdom Metazoa; phylum Arthropoda; class Insecta; order Lepidoptera; family Erebidae; genus Catocala; species Catocala nupta. Next base: position 34,590,306 of record OY776078.1, read on the forward strand.
TACAATGCAAGAACGCATGCATCGAAAACAGTGAGTATAAAAGAAACGCGATGAGCAGCAGATTAATTTTTTAATACGTTTATGGATAGAATAATAACCTGCATAATAACAATAATATCAGTCCTGTATTAAACTGTCCCACTGCTGGGTACGGCCTTCTTCTCAGTGTGAGAAGGATTAGGCCATAATCCTCGTAGTCTCATAGTGGAAGACCATTGGACTGCTACACTGAGGTCGCGGGTTGGCGCGCATCTCTGACTTTTCGAAATATTGTGCGTATTAAATAGTTAAATCGCTCGCTTTACCGGTGAAGGGAAATGTCGCGAGGAAACCTGCATGTATATGCATGCAGTATGTTCTTTATAGTGTTCTCGAAAATATGTGAAGTCTACCAACCCGCAGTGGGCCAGCTTTGATTTGATGAAGTTAACATTCGTATGGCATCAAATCATCTCTCTTTTATTTAGAGAGCTGCTTTTGTATGTGAAACATTCTCTTTCACTCTCTCTACACCTCGACATTTTCTTAGCGACCTGATATAATACGACTTTCGCTTTCTCATTGATTCATCGCATGAAACTTCATTTAGGTTTTCACTTATGTTTTCCATTTTCTCTCCTTACTACTATTTGGCTTCTATTCCACATACCTACTTGGCAAAAGAGTTATCATATCGTAATAAATGACCAATCAGATTATCACACTATTTTCGTCACCGTACTGTGTATTAGGCGGTGGTCTCCAGCTATATTTTCGTCATCGTAATGTGTATTTGGAGATGATCTCCGCTCTGCAGCTATATTTTCGTCATCGTACTGTGTATTTGGAGGTGGTCTCCAGCTATATTTTCGTCATTTTACTGTGTATTTGGAGGTGGTCTCCAGCTATATCTGTAATTTCATTTCACCTTCGCCTACATAAAATATCGGATTCAAACAATCTTGTTTTGTTTTCCTATGATGAGTAGGGCTACGAGATCTTTTAAGTGATGCCGTGATAACGATCTTTGCTTTTTTGAAGAATCAGTCAGGTACGATTCTTGCCTTTAGAGTTGAAAGTTAGAAAAAAGGTTTAATAATTTGATTTTGTTTTGATTGACTGCAATAGTGAAAACTATTATTGACAAGGTGACAGTTAATAGGTATCCTGATTATTTCCTCGATTAATGGTAAATTCTGAATAAAGATCAAGAATGAGATTGGCTTGGCGAATATCTGGATCCAAGTGAGACTCGCTAATTCATTCACGTTATATTATTATTCTTTATATAAAACAGAAAATCCGGTTTAATTAAGTGAATTTACTAAAATTCATATCTTATTAGACTTTTAAAATTGCTCTAGGTACTTACTACTTCTTATATAGGTGGAGACAATTCATTGCTCTAAGAAGACGCCGATAGATATTTTAACGCGTTACCAGCCGGCGGGCAGAAGCCAGGTCCGTAGCTGGTAACCGTTAGGGTTATATTGAAACACGCAGATTCAACTGAGAATATATTTAAACCCTTTTATATTTAATATATTGAAACGGGCCGATTTAATTAAGGGTTATGGATGTATGAGGGGGAAGGGGGGGAGCCTTCTGAACTCCCCCCAATTACCCCCTTTGCGCGCAAATGTTTAGTTTCCGAGAAAATAAAATTTTAAATTGTTCATACTTAACCTCAAAATTGTGACATTTTATATTAGTGTCTTGCATAAAATCAGTTGTTTCGGAAGCAACTTACAACTGGGACGTCTCCGGCGCTGTGGGAAGTGCAGCCTCTTCGCCATTGCGTAACAAAGCGCAAGCATCCGCAAGCGCTTGCGCTTTGTTACAGCTGGCGGAGGCTGCCCTCCCTCCGCGCCTCCGGCTTTTTATAACCACTCTAGGGGTAGGGCATAAAGTACTGGGGAAAGTCGGGGTAGGCTAAGGAGCGGGTCAATTCAGTGATCAATTTTTAAGAGCACTTTAACTTTGTAAAGATAGTGAAAAGTAGGTATTTAAAATAGTATTTTTTTCTGGCGCGACAAAAGTTACGTTTCATTTCACGTAAAAATAATATCTTTTACCAAATTTGGTGAAATAAAATGATCATTTTACAATAAATGTTTTGTTACATATATAAATAATTAAAAATAGATCTTTGTATCACATTTTATCAAAAAAAGACGAAACAAATTACGTTGGTGTCATCAAAAAGCCGTTCCATTTCACGTGTTTATAAAAACGCATAATAAAAAAACTACGCAAGTGCGCGGGGTGGGAATGGTTCCGGGGGGTTGGAAAACCCACCCCCAACATATTTCAACCAGCACCAACCCCTGTTTCGATCGGCCCGTTTCTAAAGCCAACCCTTTTTTTCACTTATATCCCATTTATTAGTCATGCAAGTAACGCTAACACTAATGTGTACAATAATCATGTACACCAATCAGTGACAAGTAAACAAAAATCTAACATTTACGAATGATTTCTTGGAAATCCGTTCGCGAGTATAAAAATAGTGCCACGTATAAAAAGCAGAGGGAAGTTTCGCGCGTCACCAGTTCGGAAGTTGATATCGTCGCGGCTAGACGTATGATGCTCCGTTCGATCGCCTTCGCGCGTCGCTTGGTTTCGGCGCGGCTAGTTCGCGGCGTTCGATTCCAGGTTTCTCGTAAAGTTATATGTTGCCTGTGCACAGGGGCGTGCACAAAGATTTCTGGTAGAGTATGCACGTCCTACCCGAAACCTTTGCGAGGGCACTACATTTCATTTATAAATGTTTTTGTGTGTATATATATCTGTATATTATATTGTAGTATTTAATAAATAGATTTCGATTATATAGATTTACATAAGCCAGCGGACTAGGGTATGCAGTGCTTATTTGCTTGTATGAAGCGCACGCGCCTGCCTGTGCGTATATACATACGCCACAATATAATAAAGATAGATACCACTAGCAATTATAAGAAGATTCTTTGTTACACGACAATAATTCTGTTATATATACACAAAGACAGTGGAAGACCTCAAAATCTTAGCAACCTTTTTATATCTGATACATTACCTACCTATGCTATTAATTGTGATATGCTATTAACCTGTGTCGCAGATACTTTACAAACATTCAAACAACGGACAAAAGGAACACCCAGCCTCGGAACAACCATTTGCGGATCACACAAGGTTTTGTTCCGTGTGGGATTCGAACTCACAACACCTAGCGTAGTGGTGTAGTGGCGCAGCGGCACGCGGCAGTGCGAGGCGACCACTTAAACCACTCCGCCATGCGAGCTGTCGATGTTAACACTCTTAAAGTGAAGTTAACAATTGTGTGTTTTAGTTACGTGAACTATTCCTACATAACAGCGCGGATGCTGAGCAACTGCTGCAAGACCGGTAAGAGATTTGATATCGAACAACAAAGTATTCAATCTGTTAGCAAATACTTCACCTGGGTGAACGTCTAAGTGTCAAGTGAAGCGTTAGTACAATTTATTTTGCATCTTTATACAAGAATTTTATAAATACATAAATTCACGTAAAAGTGTAGTTGTTAAAATGTAAAAATATCATAATTTTAACTTACTTATACTTAGTAAAACTTTCAGAATAAGGTCTTTCGCATAGGAATCATTTCAAAAAGCTAAAATATAAAAATACTAGCTTTTGCACGTGCTACAACTCGCGTGGTACCTGCATCAATAAAAATAGCCTATGTCCTTCTCCAGGTTTAAAACTTTATCTGTACCAAATTTAATTCAGATTTATAAATCCCTAAATCAGTAGAATGGTTTAGCCGTGAAAAGGTAACAGACAGTTACTTAAGGATTATCATCAGTTTGCGAATAGCTTGATAAACTATTAGATATAAGTTAATTACATTTGGAATGCTTCGGTTGCACAACAGTAGTATGCGACTGATGTGCGTGAGTTCTCGAGTTTGAGTATCAGGACGGGCGAAAAAAAAGATTATAGGATTTTCTTACAAGAAATTGTCAATAGTGGTAGCCCGAAGTTAAAAACTTGAAGGAATTACACACCTCCGTGCCTTAGCAAGCACTTAAGAGGAAACACAAGGGCCGTTTTTCCATACAAATGTAGTCCCCTGTTTCCTCCCTGGATAATGCCAGTAGAACAATAATATTTTAAAATAACATGTATAGCCTCTATTAGCATGTCCCTATGTTTTCCTTTTTTTCATTAATTAATTATTAAAAGAGATATGAGCCTTCAAAAACCTCAAAAATTGGTCAGATTTTCCGCTGTGTTCAAACATCCAGAAAACAAATTTGAGTAGATTATATAAAAAAAGAAAAACATAGAAACACGGCCAAAGCCTTTCTTCAATTTTTAATGAAATAAGTAGTTAAATCAGTCAAGTGTTGGAGAAGGAATCAGGGGACTACGAAACGTTGATTTTGTGTACTTTTATAGGTATTTTCGGTCCAAGGTGCAGTTGTCTCTATTACGCTCTACGGGCACTGCGCGACAGCAATAGATTTTACAAATACCTATTTTTCAATTCTCTCGCCCGTGGTGTTTCCTCTTAAAGCCGTTGGTATTGCACGTGATCTCTCTCTGGTCGTGTTCCATTGCCGCCGCATCAGATTATAAGAGTTAGGGAACAGATGTCCACTTGTGCTTGCATCTGTGCACTACAATATTTCCTGCGTAGATAAGTCTCCGCTAAGATTGATCGAAATTCCTTCTGGAGGACCTTAAATTATTTTCCAACTTATAAACAGGTTCCACGCTACTGAACTAGATCACCCCTACCCTAATAACAAGGTGTATGCATACTATAGGCTACTTGTGGTAACTTATCGTTCTAGCTCCTAGTTAGAGTAATATTTGGTCTTGACGTCTTGACTATCGTGCAGTTGTTTACTATGGCCATATACCCTTAATAGAGAGTAATTAATAAAATGATCTACTATTGCATTTTATTATTTATCGATAAGGATGTATTTAGTTTAAATGGTGTTTAAGGAATACAATTCTTGCAGATCGATTTAAAAACAAAAGCCGCTCTTCGAATATGGCGAAGGATTTAAAAAAATAATAAGAAAAATATATTATAACAATGTGTTTTGCTCGACTGGCTGCGATTCTGATGCGAAAAGCGTTTGTGAAGTGCGTTACTGTTTGTGTATTTCAGACAGAACATGATAAATATGACTACCTTTTACAATTTACATATACGTATATGCATGGTTAGGTTCTTATGAGACTTTGTAGGAAGACGAAAGTGCTTAGAATTGCAATAAATAAATCCATTATAGGTAACAAAAAATACTTAATTAAGTACAAAATCTATTAATAGTACGATGTACACACAGCGACATGTCAACCTAGACTGTTTGGACTTTGAACTATTAGAAGTTGAACGCTGCGAATCATGCGCGATAGTGCTTTATATTTTTGTGACGCTCTATCCTTACCATTACATCGACACCACTATGCACTGTCCCTTTCCAACAATTCTCTACTTTGTATGTAGCGTAGTTATGCGTATATAGGGTGTCTAACTTGATGAGACTTGCCGTGTGTACCTAGTCTTCCTATCCAGTAGTTCGATCCTTTATGTACTCCAGCACTCATCGTTACAGATACCTACTGGTCACTCTTATTATAAAATTGATATGTTCAAAAAAGGTTAGTAAGTTTTTTAGTAATTAAGTTTCAGTTTAACGATTTTAACCGGAAAGATAAGTGTCGACGGTTCCATTGATGGTAAGCGCCTTGCTTTTATGTTCAGTCAGTTCATAAGCTGGTATAAGTAAATATCAATAATATTAGTATTTATACCAGGTTATGAATTGATTGAACTTAAAAAGCAAGATGATGATTTTAATAATTACCCGACAACATAATATGTTGTAGGTAATCATTTCAGTTTAAACCATTTGGTTAGGATATAATGGAGAAGAAAATTATCGTTAAAAGGCTCCGGATTTAGTTTAACAAATTTAGAGCCACCAAACATTTTAGATTTCGTAGGATTATACCGTGGTAGTATTCTAATCTTTATATTTATTACATATATTTTAAACAAAACAAGTAAATGACTTTCAACTTGTTTCATTTATATCTTCGGATGAAGTATAAAAAAGTTTGGAATTGTACGAGAGATAAAATTATTATGAAGCTGTCGTAAATGCGACGCGACGTTCGTTCGAAATGCTACCGTATGTTATGGGATTATGTGTAGAATTCGAGGGTCAATGGTCTGATTGGAGCATGCGCGATGACGGCGCTGCGTGGCGTCCAAAACTAACTGGTAAAGGTCACCTTGATGTGTGAAGCGGATCAGGCGCGCGGCGCCGTGGCGGGGCGGACCGCACGCTCAGACGAACAGCAACTGCGCCCACTACCGAGTAGCGAGTTCTACGTGACTTTATACACGAATCTGTGAATACCTGTAAGTACCTATACTTTCTAATATACTTACGATATAATAAAATAAGAACTCAATCAATCAATCTATTTGAATCCTTTATCCCCAATAGATAATACTTAATGCGAATCACGAAACACACAATAGAAACTTTTAATAACTTTTGTTTCTCTTGTCTTTTACTTTTTTTTCACTTTGTTAACAGTACACAGATATTATATGAACGTAGATAAAATATATGAACATTTAATGAAGCAGTGCCTATTAAATAGATAATTATGTTACTTGAAAGTTATTTTTTTGTTTATTTCACAAATTAATTGTATATTATTAGTTGGTACCTTACTCGTGAAAGCTTTTCTTGTGTACTTAAATAAACATAATTCCACATTCATATATACTTAATACAGATATTGTAGTAATTCAAAAGATTACTACAATATGTCTTGTGACTGAAAAAGATTTATTATCAAGACTCGCTTAATTAATGGTGCCAAGCAGACTATAAAATATGTTTAAAGTCAATAAAGTGTATGTATGTAACATAGAAATATAAAAAAGGTATGTATCTACCAAATACCAATGTGTAGTTTTTTTTAATATTAAATTTAGGTACTTACGAGTGTATTAATTAAACAATGAACTAGTTTTATATATGAGAAATATAAGCGTACCTACCTATTAAACATTTGGATTGTCTGGCATCTAGACTAAATTGTTGATAAAGTTAATCCTATGCGTAATAATACTAATAATATAAAATCAATATATAAGTCAATGTATAAAATACAAAATATATACACGGCTCCTGTAGGATAATAATTTTTAGATTAACTAACTACTTATTTAATGTAAATTCATATTATTGTTTAGTTAGAACCTTGACGTTCATAAGTGTTGCTTTGTGACCTAAATGAATTAATAGATTTTGATTTCGAATGCAATAATGTGTAAGTACTTAGTTACGTTTCTAGATCATTTATACCCGGGTCATTATTAAGTAAGTAAATAATGTTTGTTTATGTATGATATATCTATTATACATATCTATATTAAAGTACCAAACTGCATTCTTTTTTTTTAAGTACTTTTTTCTTGTGCATTGTTTTAGTAGTACATATATTTCGTAACACTGTTTAATATTATGCGTAATATACAGTGTGTAACCGAATGTCGTGGTCATTTTAATCAAGGATCGTGCAGTGGCGTATGCAACGCTAACTAATATTATAAAATTAAATAATTAATATAAGTTTATTTGTTTGTTACGCTTGCACGCCTTAACTGCGTAGCCGATCATTATGAAATTTCGCATACACGTTGTCAGAGGCTTAGAAAAAGACAAAGGGTAATTTTCATCAAGAAAAAATACTGTTCTCGAGAGATAAAAAATTGACTTATCCTACATTTAGGCGAGCGTAGTCGCGGGCAAAATCTAGTATGTATATGATAAATCGAAACACACAGCGTGTACAAATCTCATATTTTATACCTATTAGATTATTATAATATAGAATGTTTTATTGATGTTTTAACAAATCTTTAAACAATACAAAAATATTTTCTGTCTAAAAATGTATTCACTCACATCACTTTTATTTAGATTATTAATTAGCTCTTAGATTTATTTAATAAGCCTATGTGACATGTTTTATGTAGGTAGGTACGTGTTTCTGACCACAGTTACATTTTACGCGATGTATATTTATTATTATTTATTAGGACCAAATAATTAAATTAATTAAGTATAAAGGCAATAATAATTCACAATTATATGGTCCACAATTTTATTAGAAATGAAAGGCCAGGAGGAAATATAGCTTCTAACTACCCTTCGGTTCCTTGCGAGTGTGTGTTGTATACCTATACTAATATTATAAATATGAAAGTTTGTGAGGATGTATGGATGTTTGTTACTCTTTCACGTAAAATCTACTAAACCGATTGCGGTGAAACTTGGTAGCTGGAGACCTGGATTCACACATAGGCTACTTTTTATTCCGATATTCCCACGGCAACGGGACTTACGCGGGTGAAGACACTGGCAAAATCTAGTGACAAATAAATGCGTATTCAGACGCATCCTATACTTTATATCGGTTCGCGCACGCGACGTCATCTCGTTCATTCATTCGCTCGCATATTTATAAGCGTGACCGTTACGTGGTTCGTTCAGTCAATCCTTGACGCTGATAGTGAATACATGTGACGTACCGCTACAAGTTAACAACCACATTGTCTACACGTTACGATAAGTTTGTGATAAATACACAATCATGTCTGAAAATAACGGTTGGGCGTATTACAATAGAGACGGTGAGTATTCATAATTTATTTTATTGCACAACTCTTGCAAGTGTATCCCGTTGTTGCAAACCAAAGGCATCTTTATAAATAAATTTATGCATTGCTGTTTCTGAATTATTACAATGGATACTTAAAATGCTCTGCGGTTTGATGCCTGGATATTTATTTCTTTTTAATATGACGAAATTAATTTAATGTATTGTATTCTACTTATATTATGTATAATTGTTGTGAAAGCTTGTCCGTTCGTGGTGTCTGCACCCGGTATTCGCTAAGTATGTTTAACAATTAAAGGTTTATTAGCTAGAAAAATATGCAGTTGTGTACTGTTACACTGATTGTTTAAATAGTGAGGTTAATGCGGGTCCTGATTAGTATTAGGTATTAAAATTTTATTGTGAAAATTCTATGTTTTTATTCGGCAATGTGTTTACTACGTATGGACTGTATTATCGCTGTATTGTGTTAAATAACAGTATACCGTAGCTGTGTAATACTGCAGTACGTTTACCGTAAATAAATATAAAAGCTTAGTAACGCCATTAACATCCCAATTATATAGGTACTGATCTATCTACATAATATAAAGGCCAAAGCTATCGTGGTGCTTTTGGCATCAACTCTCGGCGAGATGCGACTGCATCGATGTTAGATTGCATTTATACTGAGCGGAATTCAATTGATACACCGAACTTCGGAAAAATGACTCAATTAATACAATATGTAGTCTTATGATTTATTCATATGCGTAGTAAATCTTTCAGTGTGCAGGGAAATTAACCGCTATAGGGAATGGGGGCAACCTGTAAATATATTTAAATATCAATATTTCTTTAATATTTGTTTCTTCTTATGGAAGTTTCTTTGATTTTTGGTTATAATGACATGGGCTCACGCCAGGGGCGCATTCGAACATACGTCCTGTCTATCTCAAGCTATCATCTTAACATTTTCGTTACCGCAGCTGTTTAATAAGTTTCTTTAGAAAATACTTTATTATATAAAATAGATTAATTATAAAATAATATAGGTTTTACCAAACATGGCATCTGTGCATTAAAGTGACACTTGGTGAATATTTATTAATTAAGTATACTTAATTTATTAAATATACGCATGGCACTTTATGTATTCAATGAAATTACGTCGTTAATATTATGTAGGTGCACGATTACTTATTTATTGTAAATTCGGTCTGTTGTCAAAATAAGACGTTATTTTTCAGAAGAAAGCTTCTCTACAAATTAAAAGCAAGTAATTTCTAGATTGACCTAAATAAATAATTACATTAATAAATAATATTGTACTGTCGAGGTTTGCCTTTGTAAACAATAATTTAGAGTAGGTACCTACCTATAAAATGACCTATATCCATATCAAAGATAAAATTTTATCGTTTATGATAAAAGTAATGGAAAATAAATTCAATGTAGAATTGGTCCCTGTTCGTGTTCACTGATGCAAAAAGATTTTGATAAAACTGCAAAATCGTGAATATTTACGTTCCTACCTATATTCTACAGGCATACGTATATCATAAGTATATGATGTTATACGTATGTATGCCTACTATACTTATGAATTGCATAAACTTTATTTTCTACAACTTCATAATGTACATTGCACCATTATCGCTCAATATCTGTCTGCGATAAAAAAACTAAACACTAATACTTATTATTAATAAACAAGATAAGACCGCACTTCTTACACTTAATAGAGTTTATTTAAAAACGTAATCAGTTCATCGCTGTACTGCCACCTGATCGCTCAGCTACTGTTTCATTTCGGATTTAAATATCATTAATTGAAGGTAACTTTACTTTAAATATATTTATTATTTTACCTACACGATGGTGAACCAAAATTTGCGTAAACAATTTGACCCTAGCTAAGTTCTAGTCGTATTATAAATATTTTTAAAAAAGCGTTAATAAAGAAGCAGCCTGTGTTTAATCAAAAATAATAAGACATTTTTGATATACCTGACCGAATTATCTATTTTGTATTTTACGTTTAGCGCGTTGTCGCTGTCAACATTCATAGCGTTTATAAGCGTCTGTAAAATATTTATATAAAACTGTTAAAATATTTATAAAGTAAACATGAATGTTAAGGCAAATGATGAGGCAACGTAATTATGCCGACAAATGTAATTTCGGGTGATTAATTTGTTGTTAAACATGGAAAATAAAAATGGACAATTAAGGTTTAAAGTCATGTAAACTAAAACTATTATTTTGTCAATGTGTATACAGTTGTAAATATGATTGATTTTAGATTATTATAGAACATTGATTTTTAAAATAAATTATTTTATCTCATATCTGATATACTTAACTCAAAGTAAAACAAAATGATTGCTACCTTGTTATAGATCACTACATCACTCACTATATTTACAAAGTCCCCCGTCGCATCTGTCTGTCTGTTCGCGATAAACTCAAAAACTACTGAACGGAAATTCATGCGTTGAAATTAAACTACTATATACGGATTTTATCGCGTTGTTTATTTATCACTGTATTATATAATTTTGTCTCCCCGTGACCATGGCTGCTGAAAAGCAACCGAAACGTCGGGTAAAGTGTAAACCTAAAATAGTTTTAATAGTTTAAATAATTTTATTAGCTTATAAATTAGTAATATTCAATAGTAGTAGTAGTGTAACAATTTCAAAATTATGTAATACAGTGATAAATAAACAATGCGATAAAATCCGTATATAGTAGTTTAATTTCAATGAGTACCTTACATTGAAAAGAACAGTAAGTCTATCATAAAAAAATCTATATTTAAAAAAAAAAGTATTATAATATAGGTAATATAAATAATATAAAAGGCAGCAGCATCTCTGCCAAAACGATGTTAATTTTTTTTAAGATTTCAAGATTATCCGAAAAGACAACCGACCGAGTGTGAAATCACTCATAATAATTTAGGAATTTTTTTGTTTGTTTTTTTTAGTTAGTAGTAATTATAAGGTAGGTTTCCGCTGTGACTTTTATTTGTGTAATTTCTAAATAGGAATTATCTTTGATCATGTCAATACGGATATTACACGTTCAATAAAGTAATTATATACCTAGGTTTTAAAAACAATTAATAAGATCATTTATACCTATAATTTCTTTGTTTTACAATACTGTAGCAGTAGTCATCGGCATATATTTATTAAATTTGCAGATGTTTTATATATACTATAGTTAAAAGGCTAATAATTATTGGTAGGTATTCGATTTTAGCGCAGATATAAACAAAATAAAGGCCAATGAAACTATTGGCATGATTTACCTTTTCCTGCCGCCAGAAATGAAACCTAGATTATATGTTAGAGGACAACACTCGACATCAATATCAAAAAGAACCAGGTTTATCAACCGTAACCGAACAAAGATACATAGAATAGTAAGATGTATTGCTATGATATTTTTGTCAGGCGTTACCTATTTTTTGTATGAAAATACTATGATACGTGATATTTTGAGGTTTCCATTCATAAAATATATTAAGTTGGTTGTCACTGTTATTGTTTTTTCACTGGCTGTTTGTTTTTGTCACTAAAACTAGTAAAATAATCTGGTAACCGGATCGGATAGGGCCACGACCACTATAGGATAGGTTTCCTGAGTTATTTTTGTTAAAATTGTTCTTAGAAATATTCTTCCAAAAAAAAAATGATACAACAATACAAAACAAACCCAGAAAAAAAATATAAAGCACGCTCGACAAATTCTATCCAACTCGTTAATCTGTAAAATAAAGGTTCAATTGCAATTTCGGGCAGAACACAGTAACAAAAAAGGACAGATAAAAATATAATCATAAATTATTCATAAGTAAAGAAATGTAAAACAATAAAAGGGTCTTTGGGCGAACGAACGATATATTGCTTGTTAGTTACCTATAGGTAATAACAATACAATCCGCCTTAGCCTATTGTACTGCAGCTCTGCGTCGGCATTCAACTTGGTATTGGTTATTGAAATAATTCACAGCTGTATCCTTTTTGTTTTTAGTTTTTTAGTTTAAGTCATACATGCCGGCAAACACGTTGACAAATGCGCAGAATGCATTTTACCATTTTACTATGCCGATTATTGTTCAAGATGTTTGCCGTGCAAAAAAGCGTGGGATCAAAGAGCAGCGATAGCTCAGTAGGGAGACCAACAGAGCTCTAGACTTTGGGATGTTATATGACTTTTCGAAATTATGTGCGTATTGATTGACAATTACCGCCTGCTCCGTGCCTCGGAGAGCACGTTAAGCCGTCGGTCCCGGCTGCCATGAACATCTATGGCTGTCTTTATTGGGGAAGTCGACACAAAAGATCCCACTGGGTCGAGGTGTCGCCGGTCTGTATTGACTGGCCTCCACACAAGATAAGATAAGCGAGGGATAGAGAGAGACGACGACATAACTACCTATTCTTTGTGCAGCGCGCGGCGCCGCGCCGCGCCGGAGGATTTCCAGGAACAAGCGGCGCTTCTTGACAGCGCGCGCGTAATTCGTATGATTCGAAAGTTTTTACGCTTGGCTCCAGTTTTAGTTATAGGAAAACAGAACTCAGTAGGTAATGAATGAATGTATTATCAGACAAAATTGTGTTTTAGTACCTAATACAAAACCAACAATAACATAATCTACTTAATCTATAACACGACAACTAAAACGAGTCACTTGGCCTCCATTTGCCGCCGCGCGCCATCCCTATACCTTGCCTGGTGACGTACGCGGAAGGGGATGATGCGGAATGAGTCATTAGGTAGGTACAGTTGCCGAGTAGTACTTAACAATGGAAAACTTAAAATATTACACACACGGAGAATTTTTTAAGAAAAACAACGCCTGATATAAAGAAGGATAGCAATCTATTTAACTTGGTTCAGATACGGTTGGTAGACCTAGTTCTTTCTGCTATTGATTTCTCATACAGTCTTCTAACACATGCTCTAGGTTTCACTTTCGGCGGCAAGAAAAAACATGCCAGCTATCTATGAAAAAAGTTTAATTGCCCTTTACATTTCATTTCACGTTTTTAGTAGTATCGTATCGTTAATTACCAACCCTGCCTGTCTTCGCTTCCGGAAGCCTTTTCCTTACCCAGTATACACTTATAGTCCCATACCAAAATGTTTAAGATTATCTCTCGGATAAGCGACAAGACGAATAGGTATTTCAATTAGGTAACATAACTTGAAATGCCTATTGGTATAGTCGATAGTCATTATTATAATAAGTGTCCTCATGATCATATAGCGACGTCGAGTTATAGCAGCGCACACAGCCGGAACTCCTGAAGCGCCACTTTTACACCAGCGCTTTATATTTATCAATAACCAACTCACCATGTTTGCGATTTGTCGTCCTCGCGTCGCTCTAGTACGTCCACTTATAAAAGATTCAATTCTAGGCAAGATGGCGACTGTGGAGAAGCTGTGTATAACCCAGCAGGCCAGGGCGGAAGACACCGCGGCCAAGGTCTCCGTGGTCGGAGTGGGACAGGTCGGCATGGCTGCCGTCTTCGCACTGCTTGCAAAGGTATGTGTATTTCGCTTAGCGATATTCTCCCTTATTGCAAAATAATTATATCAAGAATAATTATATGAAGGATCAAGTAAACAATATTAATTATTCTAATACTTGTAACTCAACTGAAGATTTTCTCAATAGTAATATATTCCAATTTAAATTGCACCAGCCGTGTGATTAATACTCAAACTACATTTATAGTTTCATCAGGATTACGTCAGCAACTCACTCGTTTGCTATTAATCTGCCGGTATCCTTGTGAGCTGTTTGTATGTTTAGCTGAGGATTCCGCCTTTACGGCTTCCTATTAAATTATTTTTGCCCATACAATTGTTAGTAATAACTAAATGTACTTCATAGGTTGTTGTTTTTCCTTGTTATTATTATATAGAATCTCCTTATAGGTAAATTAGTATTCAAATCAATTAAGTATATAAATTATATATCATTATAGCTTATTCTCCTAGCTTAGCGAACATAATTATATATTTTTAATAAAATGGCCACAAATTTATGCAGGCGCCCAGAAACATTTTATTATAATGCAAATCATACTATATCTTCAGTTGCAATAATAACAGGAAGGAACATGCCCAGCAGAATTCCCCATAGATAACATTTAAAAGTCAGCTTTTATATTGTTTGTCGGTTCTTCCCTATGGATTATTCTATTTATTTAAAGACATAATAATATGGAATCACTCACTAAACATTCTGAATACAGTATGTATTGAATAATTATTCTTATACAAGTAACAGATTAATTATTTAGCCCAAAGCGTCATGTAATCATTACTGCGTATTTATAGGTAGTTAGTGTAGGTATATGGTAATATGGTAAGCGTTTGCGCGAGCACCTAGCGAATTAAGTGACGTCATTTCCACGTTCAAGTGTGCAAGATGACAAGACAATGACAAGCACATAATAAAGATTTTTAGCTAACGAGTTGTGTGTAAACTCGTTACCGTAGTAACACAATATAAGGTTATTAGTCTGCGATCTTCAGCAGGGTGAAGGTGTTTCATACTTCAGGTACAGCAGGTTCGGGTCTTGAATTATATAATTATGCCGATTATGAAAATAAGAGGCAAGAATAAAAGCAGACAAATAGGTTTAATTATATTGAACTAATTAATACTAAGTATATTACTTAGTAAGGCAATTGAAACTAAGATATAGGAATTGTCTTGTTGTAGTTTGTTTGACTTTGCATTCAATCTTGAGGTAATCGTCTAAGAAGCCCGGTTCGGAGAGAGTTATTGGCTTATTTTGTTAGGCTATTCAATGTTGCAGCCTTTCCTCTATTGCGTAAAACTGGTCAATATCGTTGAAATATATGACGTGCCATTTCAGGAATATACTAATCTATGTAGAACCATAACACTTAGGTACTAATCTATTAGATACCACAAGCTCCTCTTACTATTACTTACTCCCTTACCAGCTGACTCATCAATGCCTAGTCTAAACGCGCTGATAAGTTGAAATTATGCACATGGGGTCCCGTTACGATGTAAACAAGGAGTATAGTCATAAACGCTATAAAATTCCATTGTTGCTTATTATGTTTGCTATTTTATTTCGGTTTTTATTTCGGTTAACGTACCTACTTGATTTTGTCCGCGGCTTCGCCCGCCTAAGTGTAGGTTAGGTTAACAACAGTACTTTTTCTGGATTTAATGTAAATTTCATGAGGAGTGATGAGATGAGAGTTCGAGTAGTTTAGGCGTGAAAGTGTAACAAACAAACTAACAAAGTCACTTTCGCATGTTATTAGTTAGGAATGAGTTGCAGGTGTACACTGGCGGCCAGACAATAGGTTTTCAATTATGTCTGGAATTCCAAGAATTGATTTAAATTGGGTATTTTTAATTATTTTAACTTTTAAGTCCATACTTACCGAGTAACGGCCAAAACAAATGTTCAATCGTTAGGTAAAATGATTCTTTTGAAAATCAGCATAGGTACATAGGTTTAATGCAATGAACACTAATAGAAATGATGTCTGTATGCAGAGTGCATCATTAGGTCAGGGCGAGCCATTAGCAAATAGCTCGGGGGCGCATGTCTAGTTAATTGATTAAAAGAACATTTAGTACTATGGTGTCATATAGTACCTACCATAGTCCATATAACTATTATGTGACGTAGACAAACACATTCTGAATAACTGATTGTTATCATATGAGAGCTAATTCTCGTAATGAAAACTATTCAAAATAGACAAGTTATTGATGTGATTTGAGTGGTAGCCTCGCCACTGGCATTGCGTCGTGTTGTGGGTTCGAATCCCGCACGGGACAAAACTTTGTGATCCACAAATGGTTGTTATTAGTCTGGATGTTCGCACTCTTCTAAGCACAGTTACACAAAAACTACAAAGCCTACAACGACTCGCCTGCCTGGCGACGACAGGCTGTATGAGAACAACCCCCACGGCATCGCTGGAGGCCATACTAAACCTCAGACCCCTACACCTAATCATACAGCAGGAAGCAGTTACAGCTGCCATACGGCTTGAAAAGGTAGGGCTCTGGAAACAGGACAGTAGGATAACTCATGCACGCCTAAAGGAGTTAGTATACAACGAAATTCCAATGATAGCGGCGACATGTGATATCATACCAAAAACTTTTGTTTTCGACAAAAAATACCACATCCAACTTCATGAAGAATTCAAAGATAGCTCTGGTATACACGCAGTGAGAATATACACGGATGGATCTAAAACAAAATCAGGAACAGGAGTCGGAGTTTTCTCCCAGGACCTAAACATCAATTACTCAACAACCCTGGGAAACCTCAACACTATCTTCCAGGCAGAATGTGTTGGAATCACCCGGGCTGCAACAGCGGTTACATCAAGGGGTATAAGCGATAAGACGATACGCATTATCTCGGATAGTGCCGCGGTATTACAAGCTCTGAAAAGCAACTGCTTTAACAGTGGACTCATCCTAAAGTGTCACCGTGAGCTGCAAAGAATTGCAACAAAAAATCGGGTAACGTTGCAATGGATACGCGGCCACAGCAACTCTTCTGGCAATGACGCTGCAGACCAACTGGCAAAGAGAGGATCGAGCATTAAAATGGTAGGACCCGAACCAATTGTCCCGATACCCTTCTGCCAACTCAAAACATGGTTATGTGACAGAACCACGAAACTACATGAAAAACAATGGGCAGAAACAAAGGAATGTAGACAGACAAAGGAAGCCCTTCCATCCTTAGACATACATCTGTCACGCAAACTGCTGCGTTCCTCAAGGAAAAACCTACGTCATCTAGTGGGTATAATAACGGGTCACTGTTCACTCAACAAACACCTGTTTAACATCGGCATCACTGACAGCCCTTTATGTAGAGGCTGCATGGAGACCGAGGAGACACCGGCTCACGTGCTGCTGCATTGCAAAAGCGTGAGCAACCAACGGGCGAAACTACTAAACGGTCCGGAGACGATGAAGGAAGTGCTGTGCAACACCGGTCCCCTATTGTCTTTCTGGACAGAGCTGAGGTGGTATGAGTAACCGAACAACTTTTTCGCGTCGGTCACTTACGCACAATGGCCCAATTGCGTGGCTAAGTGCGGATAACATACGTCTAACTAAAACTAAACTAGTCTGGATGTTCTTTGTGTCCGTTGTCCGTATGTTTGCCCCCACGACAAGGGAATTATTTCTAGAATGGGAGATGTATTATAAAAAGAAATATATTAGATACTAGATCGGCAATGTATTTTGAACAGCTTTTATTACGAGAAGTGGCCCTCAGATGAAAATCATAATGTTCTAATAAAAATGTTTTGAATTTACCATGACGTTGTTACTCTTGCTTTCTGACGTTGTGAACGTACGTAACTTACGTTACGGTGGTAAAACTGAATTCTTTATTATTACTTGTATCATTATACTTAGGACACCTGTAAATAGGCTGAACGATCAGAAAGGGTCTTCAAGACACATGACGAAAAAATACAGCTTTTGGACTAGCGAGTATAGATACGTTGTTTATCTCAGTAATGCTAATATAAAGTTGTTTCCTAAAACAACTTTATATAACCACTAGTTATTTATTATTACAGAATGGAATCCCAGAGTCCCGAGGTTCCATTATATAACAATAAATAACTAGTGGTTTCAATAAAAGATACCGCCTTGACTAGAAACTCGTTGAAAGCCATATAAATGCTATAATTCTCTGACTGTTCAACACTTTACCACAGTACCTAACGCATAGGAATTGAAGTTAGGCTTTAAAATACTCTTTAAATAAAAAGGTGATCAGAATGTATGATAATTGATAACATACGAATAATATGTAAATAAAGGATTTATTATATTGTTAAGAAACATATTATAAATATTTGGCGATTGAAGAGTGGCCACGAGTCGCTTGCCTGCTTCTTCTTATGAGAGATCTTCTTGAACAGGCAATTTTCAACGGTAATTTTATCCTTTTATTATTTATTATATTATGTTATATTAGTTAATTGACATGCTCGAGAAAATTAACATTTAACACATTTTTATTAGCGGTTATTAGCGGTAGTGAATGCAACTGCTGTGCATGAGGTCTCGGGTTCGAATCCCGGGTCAGGCCATCAAAAAGTTATTGGGTTTTCTGATAAGAAATCTCAATATAAGCCCGGAGTTAGGAAGTTGGTGGTGTTAGACACCCCGTGCCTCGGAAAGCACGTAAAGCCGTTGGTCCTGCGCCTGATCTCTCTCCGGTCGTGTTGGATTATCCGTCCCATCGGATTATAAGGGTTAAGGAACAAAGAGTGCACTTGTGTTTGCGCACACGCTTGTGCACTATAATATCTCCTGTGCAGATGGCCAGTCTCCGTTAAGATTAGCCGCCGTGACTGAAATTCGGTCTGGTGGACATTATTATATGACTTCTTCAGGCCAAAAGCGTTTATCCTTAGTTTGAGCATTAGCAGTACCGCGGTACATCTAATCTTATCTGCACTGTATGACGGAGGTTGCCGATAAAGCATGATTATTATAACACTGCAATGCACTATAACATTGTACATGTCGTTTTCCTTTTACTCTGACTAATACCTACTAACATCTAAAAATATCATTAAAAGCAACCGGTCTATATCAGATCATGCTGACTATAAAGTTTTGCTATATACACTTATACTAATATAAAAATTAATTCACTGTATTCAATTTATACGCACTTATTTCTCTTTACTCCTTACTCACGCCTCCATAGCCGTGAGTAGTATGCCTACCCTTTCGGGATATCCTCGAAAGGGCAGGCACAGTACCTAGTACATCTGCTTTTTGTTACAAATGGTTTTAAGTCACATGTAATAGTGTGTCAGCCTATTGCCGTCTACCAGACAGTTGTTCACGCCGCCGCGCCGTACTGCTGCTGTAAATTTATTAACAGGAAAACCTAACACTTCGCTCGATCCATGAATATGAACCTAAGACCTCAAGCACAGCATTTATTAGGACACCTTCGAAGACATCAAGGAGGCACGGTATTTAATTTATACAGGAATATTTTTATACAGGAGCGGAGTAAAACTTATAATTATAAAGTATATAATATTGTACCTTCGACTTATATATTTTATTTACGTTAGCGAAGAAAACAATGAATCCAAGTGCGTAGTAGTAATTTCAATAGCTTTCGTTGCATCTAATCACACTGCGCTTTGTTCGTTGACATGGCTTTTCGTTTAGATTAGTACACTTGAAATCAGCTTATAGTAACCTTTCTTATTTACTTATTTATTAAGTTAATTATAACAGTTAACAAACGAAAGCATGATGATTATAACAATGCTATAGGTTTAGTTCTGATACTGTGGTTCTGATTGGTATCCTAACGTTATCTTATCACACAACATGATGTACATATTATGTTCTAAGATTATTAATTAACTAAATAAATACTTGTTGTCTTAATCTGTCTGTGTGTTAAAAACCTAATGTCTAATATCTGGCCACCGCGGCGGCACCGGTAAGCCGTTGCCACTCGGTATGAATATCTATGTCAAACCTAAATAAAAAGAAAGGTTTTATATGTTGTTTAATTCTCAGAATGTCTTGTGAGTCTTGTCCTTGCCATGGATTGTATTCAAAATGTTATTCGATGTTCCTACATGTGTGTATGTACTTTATGTTGCAGCAAGTGTCAACCAACGTTGTGATGATCGACACGCAGCCCAACAAGCTGAAGGGTGAAATGATGGACATGCAACACGGGTCACCGTTCTTAAAGAACGCCAAAATAACTGCCTCCACAGGTATATAATGTTAAGTTTTATATCTTAGAGTATACATATTGGTATTAACTAATGACACTGTACAAATGGACTTTGGACTGCACGGATGGCGTACAGGTGGTCGCCACTGCCACCGTGCCGTCTGTTCGAGTCCCACACAGGACAAACATTTCTGTATGTTCTTTGTTCCTTTGTAAAGTTCCCGGAGACAGGAATTATTCCTTTGTTTGTCCATTTTAAAAAGAAAAGAAAAGGTTGTTTTTGTGGTCGACTCGTCACTGACACTGCGTCGAGTATTGTGGGTTCCATACCTACAGTGGCTACGGGTGACCATCAATTGTGTCGGCATAAAATAGATGTTTCGAGTCTGGGAGTCCGTTGTTTGAATGTTTGTAAAGTTCCTCGCAACAGGAATTATTCGTAGTGCCGAAGTTATGTATTATAACATTTATAACAAATAAAGATATTATACAACGCGTGAGAGATAGGTCTCGAGAAGGCTATTAAAAGTAAATACTGAGTTTTAAATCTGCATCCATGGCCAATGATGTACTTAAATAAATTAAGTATATCATGTTAGACTACTGATTTAGTTTAGCGACAACAGAAATAATTACCAAAATCCATGAAAATTTACACCCAAATCATGAAGTTTCTTTGGATTTTTCCGTTTGAAGCGCCATTGGGTACTCCAACGTTCAGTAATCCGAATGTTAGAGTACCTAATGCATGAATTGTCCGACAATGAAGTAATCGTCTTGTCAGGGCTAGGATTATCAAGTGTTTTAAGGTACAAATAATAACAATCTGCCCGGAACTGCGGCATTTACGTTTACGATTAAATCATATGACTTGACTGACTGTAGTTAAACCATCTGTGCTGACGTATAACCTCATCTATCTGACATTGTAAGTTATTGCTCGGACGTATAGTTTTCCTTTTTAATGAATTTGGTTATAGAGATCTTTCTACCATATAGTTATGCATATATTTAATTTTAATATAATATCTAAGTAAGTATAAACATTGTTTGTCAGACTACGCCGCAACGGCGGGCTCCAGGGTGTGTGTGGTGACAGCGGGCGTGAGACAGCGGGAGGGTGAGACCCGCCTCGACCTGGTGCAGAGGAACACTGAAGTACTCAAGAATATTATTCCTCAGGTGTGATATAACGTCACGTAAAAGCTCACTGTCCCGTGATAATCAAAGTAGTACCTACCGCCGTATAGTTTATCAAACTTTAAACATCGCCGACATGATAATCTTCTAATTCTAGTCCAATACTACACTCGATCACTGTTTAGAAGACATCTTTAAATGTCTTTAATAAGATGTTTAACAAATTTAACTGATAGAGGAACAAGAATTTCTTAATATAATTACAAGACATAAGTAATGGGTAAATTCAATACCTCGAAAGTTTAAAGAAAGCATGCACATATCCACTAATATGAGCGCATACTTATACAAATATAAAATATTTGGTACGTACCTCAGAATAGTTAGGTAAATAATAAGTACGCAAATGATTGCACAGCGGTAATATTTTAAATTTTTATTTATAATTGGACAGTTGGTGAAATACAGCCCGGATGCGATCATGATAATAGCGAGTAACCCGGTGGATATTTTGACGTACTTGACGTGGAAGATCAGCGGGCTGCCGAAGCACCGTGTCGTCGGCTCCGGCACCAACCTGGACTCGGCGCGGTTCCGCTACCTCCTGGCAGGCAAGCTGGGCATCGCACCCACCTCTTGCCACGGGTACGTCATTGGCGAACACGGCGACAGCAGCGGTGAGTACACTCGATTACGCTCATATCTAAACTTCTTGTATTTATGTAAAGCGGCTCAATAGGATAGTTGACTCAATATTTTATTATTTAAGTCAAATAGTAACATTACTTAAACAGCAAAGATTTTTTGAAATCTACTTATTTATCAGTTGAAATCTAGTCAGCATAGTAAAGGGTTATTGTCTAATTGATGCACAATACGAACTATGATGTAACCGCTGTTTAAACACAGATGTCAGAGGAAGATAGCATAATATCCTCACTACACTCTCAGTTTTACTTATTTATATCTAAATAAAAATCTTAATAACTTAGTTATTTTGCAACCAATTTGTGATACTATTTGCACAAAAAGATTTCTATTGATTGCTATTTGCTATTGTGTTTAAAATAATGTTTAAAATCAAACATAGGCGACAGCGCTACTAGAAATAGGAATGACGCTGCCATATGGTGACGTTACGGCAAAACGGTTATTTCAAAGTTAAATCGATATTGCTATGCGACTTAGTTTGATAATGTACGAAAAATATATAATTCTTTGCAAACCATAAACCATTACTTAGAAGTGACAGTAGGCAGGTAAAGATCTTTCACGTTTTTACGCAAAGTAAATTCCCAAGTCTCAGGTAAATACACCAATTATTATTGTATTGTGGTTTGGACATGTCATTGTATAATTTATATTAATAACCTGTTCTCTAGAATATATTTATATAGAAACTGGAGGCTTATGTAAAACGTTAGTACCTACGACGACCCTTGGATAGACTACATTATGTACCTATCTAAAAACTAGATCGTGTTCAATTTGGCTATTTCCATCTAAGATTACTTAGTATTTACTGACTTCTAAAAGTGACTAGCAAAATACGGCAAGTGTGTGAAAGTATCCAACCAGATTCTGTTTTAGTTACTGACTGTGACTTAAAAAGTAAATCGTTGCATTATTATAAGTCAAAGTCAGTAGGTATATGTTCACAATACTAAACTCGATAGAATGTACACTACTCAAACTAACGCCTGGTCTTAAAGGGCGGCTAGTGAAAACCCAAGAAATGGTTCCTAGACAATTCAGACACTCAATACAAATATATTTGTAACTTTCTTGAGTATAATGTTGTATTATTATCCTTTTACATGTAAAGTGCCCGTATGGTCCGGCGTGAACATTGCGGGTGTTCGTCTCATGGACTTAAACAAAGATATCGGCACAGACAAAGACCCGGAGAAGTGGCAGCAAATACATAAGGACGTGGTGCAAAGCGCCTACGAGATCATCAAGCTCAAGGGGTACACCTCGTGGGCGATCGGACTGACCATCGCTGATATCGCCCAGGCTATCCTCACTGACGCCAACACTATTCACCCCGTCTCCACCTACATCAAGGTAACGTTTGTTACTAAAACACATTGTTATTATAAAATGCTAGATTATGCTACCGGCTTTGTTCGCCTAAATGTAGGTTAGTTTAAATAACTTGTAACTGTACTTTTTTAACATAAAATATAGCCTATGTTGCTCGGTGATAATATAGCTTTCTAATGATAGTTTAATCCTTACAAACAAAAGTACAAATCTTTAATCTTAATAATATTGGTAGTAGATGTATCGTCATAAAAGTATCATTTAGTAGATAGACTGCACGGACGCCATCTATGCAGTCTGTAGTTTAAGCGGTTGCCTGCCACTGCGGATAGTGTTTTGGGTTCGAAACTCACACGGAATAAAAACTGACGAGATCCACACGTGGTTGTTCCGAGTCTGAGTGTTTATTATATGAACACAAAGAACTCTACCTTGCCTTGAAGTTGCCTTTATTTAAAAAGAAAGTTATGATGTCGGTAGAGAGAAATCTTCGTTTCTCTCACCGCAGTGCCTGATGGTCTGCGGTTACTATAGTCTAAGAAATTAGTAAGACAGCGCATTGTAAAACCATGCTGCAAATTAGAAAAACGTTTCACGACATGCTTAATTTCTTCAGTTAAAAGGATACTTTAGACAACTATAGGTTTATAAGGGTAAGCGTATTGAATAACATGTTATTTGTTGTGTTCAGGGCGAACATGGCATCAAGCATGAGGTGTACCTGTCACTGCCCTGCGTGTTGGGCCACAACGGCGTGTATGACGTCATCCGACAGCCGCTCAACGACTCGGAGCGCAAACAACTGCTCAAGTCCGCAGAGCTGATGGCCGAAGTAATCAGTGGCATTAAATTTTAAACAACTGTATAATCTAACTTAATCCTTTACTAGTTTTTATTAAGGTTTCCATTTATTGTTGTTTATTGTATGTCGTCTTTTGTTAACTTCGTCGCCCACTAGTTTTAGCTTAATTAAGTATGAAGGCACCGAAGCTTAACTAGTTTTAATAATCTGTACAGTCCATATGATCAGTGTCAGCTACCATTTATTATTCTATGCCCGCCCAGGATCTCTAAATGCATTAATTAAATTAACTGAGGTGAATCCTACACAATGTTATGCAAGTTACAGTAATTTAATACGTAGAGTAGATTATTTGTCTGTGTTTAGGATTATGCTTTAGCTTATTTAGGGCTTTATCTTAAATATGTTATTTTTTATTTTTGGTAATAAACGTGTTTCTTTTTGTCGAAATTAATTCTAACCAACCGACAGCTTTTTGTGGCCCAAACGGTTTTGGAAAAAGACCAGGACCAGGGTTCAAAAAAATTGTGTTTAAAAATCTGTAACATTTTACGTGTAATTTATGGTACCTAGAGTTAAAATAAATTATTACAAAATTAAAATTGAAACGAAATAAATATAGGTATATTAAAATTTAAAAGACTGGCATATTGAAAATGTAGTATTAGACCATAGGTCTCATAGCAATAGTTCTACACCTGCCGCGGCAATTAGATGCCCCATCTCACTTTAGTCTAAAATTCTCTAAGGGCCACTGATCCTGGGATCCCTGTCTCCACGAAATCTCTCAAAGGACCGGGTACTTTCCTAATAGGTATATGATTTTATATATACTAGTGGTCGCTTAATGATCGAAATTGGACTATAATTGATTAAAATTTCATCGTTATTAAGGTTTTATTTTCTATATTCTAACTATACCCATAAAGTCACATTTCATTTAGTCACCTACTCCACACACATAGTATGTAACCACAGTTACGAAGAATTCTACGACATCAACCGAACAATGCCGAAATACTACGAACGCTATTCGAGTGCTTGGGTCAAATGCATGGTTGTGTGCGTGTAGTGATTTTTCATTAATTTAAAGTATTTCTAATGCATATTTTATAAAAATATTAGGATTCGCCACTCCTTCTTCATATAATCTTTAACTGTGCCAATTCCCATATTCCTCCGCCCGCGCAATTTTCGTAATACAGAGTGATTTTGAAATCGTGTAATTCCTTTTAACCACACATTCTACTGGTGATATAGAATAACCTGAAAACAATTTTTTTAAATTAGAGTAATGCTTTTAGAGAAATGGTCCGATTTTTCATGAAATGGTTTCAGATAGTCATATGTTAACCACCGGACACAATCTTAATATTTTACTAATTTAAAAATATAATTATTTTATAATATATATAATATAATATATATAAAATATAATTATTAAATAATATATATATAGGGGCAATAAAAAGGACCGCCCGTTATTATTTACGATATTTATTATTGATATGTTAGTTTATTATAATTAGTAAATATTAAAATTGCCTCGTGTGGTTAACATATGACTATCTGACACCATTTAACGAAAAAAATAACAAATTAAATTTTCAATAAAAAAATCTAGTAGTATAAAAATATGGTCAGGGTTATTCTATACCACCAGTAGCATGCGTGGTTAAAAGGAATTACACGATTTCAAAATTACCCTGAATAGATATAATAACACTGGGGAACAGTCATTTTGCGGCATGGTAAGTAGAGGTCAAATTTGAAAAATTATAAAAAGAAAATTTGTCAAATCTTTTCTGTAAGCTTTTGTTCTATTGTGTTTATGTTCAGGATAGTCCCTTATTAAACTTAAGCAATAGTCTGCACTCATAATATGGCTGTCCCATCTGCCTTGGTATCTTTCTTTCATTGTTCTAATGTCCTGATGGAACTGTTCTTTATGTTGATTATCTCAATAACCAGAGTCAATCCATACAAAGTAAATACATTTTGGGTATGACTGACGAAGGTGTTAGTTAAAACCAGTAACAAAATTAATGCCGCAGAAAATGTATATTTTTTGTTCCCCAGTGTAATAGGTAAAACGAGACCCATTTTTATTTTACTTAAAATATGGTTATTACTTTGTGGCTTATGTATATACGCACAAGCAACATATAAGTTCATATGAGGAACCTGGAATCGAACGGAGCATCATACATCTAGCCACGCCAAAACCAAGCGGTGCGCGAAGGCGATCGAACGGAGCATCATATGTAACGTCTAGTCACGCCAAAACCAACTCATGAACTCACGATGACACGAACTGGCGACGCGCGAAGCTACCATCTGTTTTAATACGTGGCACTATTTTATACGCACGCACACACGTAAGGACCGCCGCGCCGCACGTTTCCAAGAATTCCCTCGTAAATGTTAGATTTTTGTTTACTTGTCGCTGATTGCTGTAAACGAGTATTGTACACATTAGTGCTAGCGTTACTTGCATGAACAATAAATGGGACATAAGAAGGCTTAAAAATTGCAAATATTCTCTGTTGTATCAGTCTACGTGTTTCAATATAACCCTAACGGTTACCAGCTGCGGACCTGGCTTATGCCCGCCGGCTGTAATGCGTTAAAACTTCTTTACCTGTAAAGGTCTATTGTAATATAATACAATGCGAATCAACAATAATCTCCATTTATTAGCCTTCCATTGCTAGAAATGCGTTCTATACAGCAGCGATTCCTAAAGTGGGTTCCGCGGAACCTTGGGGTTCCGTAGAAAAGTCACCAGGGTTCCGGGAAATTATTTATATTTGGCTGTTAAATAATACCACAATTTTGCAGTCAACTTTGCTCCCAACGTGTCATTGTGGAACAGGTTTTTTCAGCTTATACTTAAAAAAATAACAAATTCGGGTCGATATAGGATGCTTCCCCGGATATGCACTTACAATATAAGACATAATACCGAACTATAAAGCAATTATTGATAAAACAGTGAAACAATTTCATTCTTCACAATAAAAGTAAAGAATGAAAGTGTTTCACTTATAAAATACTAGCTTATGCGCGCATTTCCACCCGCATGGTACCTACGGCAATAAAAAGCAGCTTATGTCCTTGCCCAGGTTTTAAACTATCTTTGTACCAAATTTCATTCAAATCGATTGAGTGGTTTAGCCGTGATAAGGTAACAGACAGACAGAGTTACTTTCGAATTTATAATATTAGGTAAGTAAGGAAGTAAGGATTTATAATAAAAGTTTATGTTCTTATTTAATTTACAGATTCTTTGATTTGTAATCATTTGATATGGGGTTCCATTATCTAAAAGGTATTTGATGAGAGGTCCGTTATCTTAAAAGTTTAGGAACATCTGCTATACAGCGTTAATAGTGGAGAACATTGCATAGAATTCGGGCTAAAAAATTGGCACAGCACCAATTCAGTACGAAATAAAACTGGTTGATTCACTGTACGTATGTATTCAAGAATGTTGTTTCGCTTAATGTTATACAAATCTTTGGTCTCATTTTAGTATCAAATTTAAGCTTTACTACCAAGTTTGGTTCACAAAAACCAGTATTATATAATATATCTAGTGTAATGTTTGATATGATACCTACACGGCATTTATATAACGAGTTTTTATTAACCAATAATGGTTAAGTGAGATTATAAAAATTTCTAAAGTATATCCAGTTGAACTGATACTGACAGTTAAAACAATGTCAAGAAGGTTTTGCTCGCTGTTTATTTTCTTACATGTAAGGACAATGTATCTTTATTACTTATTAAAACGTATTGGTGTTATTCATTGGTTTTCATTTGAACCTTTTCCCTGGCGACTTAGCAATGGCGACGATGAGGTATATTTATCTAAATGTAAATCTGTGAAATAGACATACGGTATGACAACTTCTTAGAAAATAGGTACATTAATAACTAAGGTACCTCGACTTACGCTACCCCGACATACGCGAACTTGGAGTTACGTGATTTTCAAATCTCGTCGATATGTCTTTTGTTTTATCATCACACCACTCTCAAATATCGAGTTAAGACATAGTGTCAGTGGCGGATTTACCAATAGGCTGAGTTGGCTGGTGCCTAGGGCGGCAGATTTTAGGAGGCGGGAAATTTCGCTCAAATCTTTTTTTTTGTACATTTTATTCATAATAAGTACTTATAAATATTTGTGAGTTGGTTTGATAAAAATAAAATATAATCACAAAGTTGCAATTTTATTGACAAGAAATTGTACCTAATTAAATTGTTTTGTTTATTGTCAACAAGGGTATCGAATTGCACAGCAATTCAGTAGGGGCGGCAAAATTTAAATAGCCTTCTGGCGGCAAATGTGTAAATCTGTTACTGCATACTGTCCCTATACTATTGTCCAGGAATTGAGGGAATATTGCAGGAGATGAGTTGAGTCATCAATACTACTTTCTTAGATTTAATGAAACCTTGTACATCACAATAACGGCAGTTGACGATTTTATATTTGTAAAATCCAATATGTATTTATATGCTAAACTATAACCCACCTTACGTGAATTAGTCTTACGCGGTTATGGCTCAGTCCTACCTATCGCGTAAGTTCGGGGTATTACTGTAGGTACTGTAAAATAATTAGGCATTATACAAATTTTTTCCATATTTCTGTGAGTGTAAGCAGTTCATGGTGTATTTAATTAGGTTAGGTACTTTACGCTCTGAATCGGAAGTTATAAATGTTATTAATAATAATGTAACTCCGAGACAGTAGCGTTTAAAGTTTTGATGTACGATTACGATACCTCAACATGGAAAGGCGTTTGAACATAATACAAGCTCTGCTTAGTTTGGGCTAAATGGTGTTGTGAGTATGATACAGAATATTATTAAAAATAAAATAGATATATTTTAAAGTAATTGCGTTGCATGATATGATGAAAATTTTGTTACATTTAGGTGCTTGACGTTTCGACAATTTACACCGGCTGTGGGTATAAGGTTATTGGTTCGGCGATGTCATGGCTCCAATTGTCAGGCTGAAGAATCTACTCTCCATCATCACACCACCCTTTGCATTTGTTCTTGTACCGTCGCGTCGCACACAACACTCACGGTAATCCTATTATGTATGATAAAAGATGATGACGTATTATGCAATTTAGCCGACTGTGTCAATAATCACAGGATAACATTTCAAGATGCTGATAATCTAAAACCAGCTTCTCTATTGGCATTTTTAAGTATTTTTGATGTCAATAACTACAGGCAGGATTCTTGAATAAAAGTGGCGATCGGTGGAGAAGACTTCCGTACGCCTTATTTGATCCAATTATAGGTATAAAATCCAATGATTTAATTCCAGTAAATACTCTGTAAAACCGCTCCCGACCAGTGGTACAACTGCGATGTTCAACTGGTGGTACCACGGGGATGTAAAGTTAATGGTTTATCTGTTGTAACATTTTTTTTTGCTATTTGTGCTTATAACCCGTAGTACGACGCGGCGACGGTGGAATTATGTCCAACTAGTTGTACAGTCAGCATCACATAAATTTGAGCTTTCTAAGTAGTCAAAATTATGTGGAAAACATCAATTCAATTTTATGTTCGCAGACAAGACATTCAAATTGTTATATGCGTTCAGAGTAGTCAAAATATCTTAGCTATCAGTTCTCAATATTGTGTTAGCTGTCACAATATCCATATTAATATTTTCTAATAGGTCGTTCAATGGTAAATATGCATTCATACTAATCAAAAATCATTGTCCTTAAAGCTGGCTTCAATCTTGATTTGAGTATTGTTCCTAAGAACTAAGGCCACACATAGTACCCATATCTACGGGCTACTGTAAACATTGGATGAGCAGTACGTTGAGGCTACTTAGGTAAACAATCAAACATATGACTAAATTTGATACTAGTGCAATATGTAGTGTAGTAGATATGACATGTTTTATTTACACTGACTGTATAAATATCATAAAGAATAGTGTCCCGGGCAAGACGTTAAACTGCCTTGCATTCGACAGGTACAATCGAATGTATTAATGCGGTTCTCTCCCACTTGGTACATAAAGTCTGTTTCGGCAAGGAAGGCAACCCACAGCTGATATGCAGCGGGTTTGGCGGACTTGGCGGCACAGCACGGCAATTGTGAAAGGCCAAGGGCGACGGTAGAGAGCGTATAGTTACCGTCGGCCAGACACATCATCCAAACTCTCCTCTAGTCGTAGCGGTTCTCCGTTCCACTAGAGATAGGAGGGGAAGGACGACTGTGTTCATCTGTGTTTACGCGTACACTTATGCACCTTAATATTTCCTGCGCACCTGACTGCTTCCGAACATGGACTCCGATTACAGCAAAGTCCTGTGGCGATGGGTTGAGGTAGAGAGGTCTGGATTGATGCGAATCAGGCTTTGTCTGATGCCTGCACACGGGCGGCTCTGAGGGTGTATGTATGTACACCGTGGTCGCTTTCGTTCTGCGCATGGGGTGACAGAATGGATTCGGCAGTACCCAGGGTGACAAAGCAGCCCTATTTAGGGAGGCACTGCTTTCCCTGCTCAGCCAGGAAGGGGACTAGAAAAGGTGTCCCAAAAAATGCTCACCCCGACTTAAGAGAGGGTAGTAACTACGGTTGCCTCTGAATCTATTTCTATCGTAGTCGACGCTACACAAGTAATAAAAAGAAAACCCAACCATGATCCAATACTATGACATTCGGCGCGTGGAACGTTCGGACGCTTCTCGATAGTGATGCTAACGCCTGTCCTGAGCGAAAAACCGCTATTGTAGCTCGAGAACTTCGTCGCTATAATGTAGATGTGGCTGCTCTCAGCGAAACACATCTCGCTGACGAAGGATAGCTGGTGGAAGACGGTGGCGGGTATACTTTTCTGTGGATAGGTACTGCTGCCTCTGAACCGCGGCGGTCGGGCGTTGGTTTTGCTATCAAAAACCACCTCTTAAAGCGTCTTCAGGAATATCCTGTACACATTTCTGACCATGACCACATTGCGCTTGCGTCTTGACCAAGACAATTATCTTAATATCATCAGTGTCTAAGCTCCAACACTGGACAAGTCTGATGACATCAAGGATAAATTTTATGAGGAGTTGACACATTGTCTCGAGCGCGTACGCCCCAGTGAACAGATCTTACTACTGGGCGACTTTAATGCCAGAGTCGGGCGGGATTATGAAGCCTGGCCTAAAGTTTTAGGCAGACACGGAATAGGCAACATGAATAGTAATGGCAGGTTGTTGCTTAGCCTTTGTGCTCAATTCGATTTGGCTATAACGAACACTATATTCCGACTTCGCGCCAAGCACAAGGCTACGTGGATGCACCCACGATCAAAACACTGGTATTTAATTGATTACGCAATCGTACGACAAAAAAATATTTCCCAAATCCAAATAACCCGTGTAATGCGGGGAGCACACTGTTGGACTGATCACCGGCTTGTTGTCACTAAATTGAATCTCTGCTTACGTCATCCCCGCAGATCAGAAAGAGTGAAGCCTGCGTGCTTAAATGTAGATAAGCTTCAGAATCTCGGGACAAGACAATAGTTCGCACAAACTTTAGCTAGTACGCTCCCATCCCTACGAAACGGCGCGGAGGGGGTTGATGCAGAGTGGGGAGCTTTATCTTCTCATATTTTAGACACTGCTCAAAATACTTTGGGTGTCAAAGTCCATAAGAACGAGGACTGGTCTGATGAGAATGATAGGGTTCTTACGGATGCAATCGGCAAACATCGTGTCCTAATTAGGAACGGTAGCAGAAAGAAGCAAGGTAGAGGCGCTGCAGAGATCAAAAAGAGTGACTTGGAGCTGCGAAAACTTTCTAGGGTAATAAAAAATCGGTGGTGGTAAGAAAAAGCTCGGCACGTGCAGTGGCTCGCTGATACGAATCAGCTCGGAAAGTTCTACGGTGAGGTTCGAAAACTGATTGGTACGAGGAATTCGCTGAAGGTCCCTTTAAAGTCCATGGATGGCAAAGACCTTCTAGAATCTAAAGACGCTATATTAAAGCGATGGGCTGAACACTTTAGTGCCCTACTTAATGTTGATCGATCAGCTGATCTAGAACACATCAGATTGATGCTTCAGATGTCAGTAGCAAGTCAGCTGGACGAGTCACTGTCACGCAATGAGATCGTTCTTGCCATAAAACAACAACCAAATAAGCGTGCGGCTGGCATGGACTGCATACCCGGAGAATTGATCAAATATGGCGGTGACGAGTTGCATTCAGCCTTTTATGAACTTTTTGTTCTTGTGTGGGAAACGAAACGTATTCCAGCAGACTTTAAAGTGTCTCGTATTTGTGCCTACAAGAACAAAGGCGACCGTTCCGATTGTAACTCTTACAATCGGAACGCGCGGTATTTCACTTTTATCAGTCCCTGGAAAAGTCTTTGCCAGAGTATTACTAAACCGCCTAATGACTCTATCTGAAAAAAAATTGCCGGAAGCACAGTTTGGCTTCCGACCTGACCGAGGCACCTGTGAGGCGATTTTCTCATTGCGTCAACTACAAGAAAAGAGCCGTGAACAGGGGCAAAAGATATACCTGTGCTTGGTTTGCCCTTGAGAAGGCCTTTGATAGTGTGCCTCGAGAAGCCCTCTGGATAGTACTGGAAAAGTTAGGATGCACGGATAAATTTGTGAGACTCCTGAGACTCCTGCATGATGACATGGAGTGCTATGTCGCTGTCGACGACGATCAGTTAGACTTCTTCCCTGTTACCTGTGGGGTGTAGCAAAGCTGTATTCTTGCACCTACACTGTTCGCGTTGTACTTTGCAGTCGTAGTCCGCGAGGCCTTGCAATTTTTCCGATGGAGTACGCATCCATTACCGAACAGATGTCAATCTTTTTAATCTAGCCAGATTTAAGGGCCGCACCAAAGTTTCGTATGCAATGATCACTGACATCATGTATGCAGACGACCTGTTTCGTGGCGGAATCCCCAGATAGCCTGCAGCAATTGATGTCCAACTTTCACGAGATTTGCCAAAAATTTGGACTGAAGATCTGTGTCAAGAAGACGGAAATCATGTCCTTAGACAATAACGGTCACGAGACACTGACCATGAAACTCGGGGAGGATTCGTTAAAGCAGGTTGATAAATTCCGATATCTGGGGAGCACATTAACATCGAAGTGCGACCTTGATGCTGAGATCAACGGCAGAATCGGTGCTGCTGCTGCAGCATTCGGCAAGCTGGATGCCAAGGTCTTCCGTTCCCATAACCTCAAACTGGCTACTGAAATATCGGTATATACGGCAATAGTATTGCACAACATCTTATACTCCGCTGAGACGTGGACTGGATACCGTCGGCATGTAGTGTGTGACTCATCGCCCCTCATATACAATTGTACTATAGTAAGTAAGATCATTCATTATACACCAATCATTAGACTAAACAACATCTTTTATTTGTCGAACCTAACACCCCACATTGCATGGCGACCCTGCCAGTGCTGCCTTTAGGCAGTGCTGAGCTTGTGGTTTTTTAAAGCAAATATAGTTAAACGAAGGGTTTCCAATAAGCGCAAACATTTTGTTGAGCCAAATTATGTTGGCGTATATTTGTTATTTGGACGGCGCCTGAGCTGAGGCTACCAAGGTGATGCAGCCGGGAGCCATGGAGAGACACCAAAGAGCTGGTGCCTGCAAAGGCATCTGCATCGGAGGTGCCGACGCCGAAATGCTGAAGCAAATTCGAAATCGTGTTACGGTGGTGGTGACTATGTGCCATTTTTTTTTATTTTGCCGCGGACTATTACTATTATTTTTGTGCACATTAGATATATTATAAATTTTGATTTTAATTGAAACATAATACTAGAAAGTAATAAATAACATATTTTGGACAAATATGCCTGTTGACAATAAACAAATATAACTTAAAGAAATATATATAACAATTGGATATAATTATAATAATATGCCGATTCTTAGGAAGGATCATACGTTTTAATTCCATTATACGTT
The DNA here is from genome assembly GCA_963675205.1 of Catocala nupta. Taxonomy (NCBI): domain Eukaryota; kingdom Metazoa; phylum Arthropoda; class Insecta; order Lepidoptera; family Erebidae; genus Catocala; species Catocala nupta. Next base: position 34,624,750 of record OY776078.1, read on the forward strand.
TTTGGATGCATAAAGATATGTTGTTTATATGTCTTTAAACATGCTTATGTTCTATGATAGCATGGAAATATATACAAATTCGGTTTGTGCTTTTCTAATTTGGTATATATCATAATAATTTTCTAAAGCATATTAATTAACTTCATTGAAACATAAACCATTATCATTTTAAGTTATATTTCTGATTGTTTTTATAACTGTGCATTCCATTATTTTGTCGCAATAGGTATCCGATGTGCAGTCATGTTATCTGACCCGTTACACATACTATAGGTGTGCGCGGTTTCACTCTTAATTTTATAGAACACATTATAATTATATAGTTAATATATGATTTCATTTGTATTCTTTTCAATGAAATATCTTCTTAAATTATAGTATGGTCAATGAGACAAATAGTTGGGAATTATTCTGACTTTTGTAGTAGTTCCCGCGTTGCAGCCTATATGTATTATTAATATTATTTATATTCATTGTTATTTGGATTATAAATTTGATAATTCAATTATTATTTGCTAAACATTATAAAGCTACTTTGTTTGGTTTATGAGCATTTATTAACTATAGCTGCATAGTCAAGTCCACTTTTCTTACAAAGGTATTGTTTAAAAATTTGACACCATTATTAGAAATGAATAGTGTGAGAACGTAATGTTATCGGTATGAAGCATGACATCAGTAACTTAAGTAAACAATAAAGGTAATGAAATTTTACACCAAATCATGTGATTGAATTTGTAATGAAGTAAGTAGTTTTTAGAACTTTGACATAATGTTAAAAATATTAATACTGTATGATTTAAAGAACGTTTGTTGTGATTGTAGGTACCTATATTGGTTTATTAAAAATCTTTTTGTTATCTTTTGAATGCATTTAGGTATCGTTTATTAAATAAGATGAAGGATATTGGACAGATATAGAGATATGTGATAAAAAGAGTGAGGTATTGATATGAGTATTTTATTATGATTGATACAAACGTTAGGAAATGTGAAATGCAAATGGAAATAATTGGTTAATATGTTTTTGACAGCTATTGGGCTTGATCACCCAAAGGCCATGTTGGATTCGTATAGACCATATTATTATTTGGGTTTGTTTAAATGATGTAGGTATATGTTTTGATTATGAATGAGGTTTCTTGTGAGATTAGAAGATAATTTTTGTAGGTACACACAAGTGATAATAAAAGGGGTTCTGTTCCTTCAGTTTGATCATGGTGCAAACGAGATTTCTCTGTGAAAATTGTTGGAGGTCAAAGTAGCCTTAAATGAAGACTCTTGATATAATTAAAAATGAAATGAACTATGAAGGTCGACTATAAAATCAATATACCTAATTATGATATTAATGATAAAAGAATGTCGGACCTGTGTATTAAATAATAAACTGTATGTAATTGAAAGGTTATAGAAAGGATTGATGTTTTTGATTTGAAATAATATGATTAAAGTGTAATAAATATGTATTAAAATCAGTTTATGTACTGTTTTTAGAATAAATATTGTAATATTGAAATGTCATATGGATACAAAGATGTATAATTTGGTGAAAAGGATATCGTGAGATTGATATTAAACAAATACATTTAATGAGAAATATGTGCAAAATTAATGTAACGGAATAATAATCTTTCTGTGGGTTTTGAATTATTTTGATCAATTTTGTAATAGATTCTTATGTACTGTGCAGTGAATATAGATATATTTTATTTATATTGTGTTAAAAATATATATTGATTTAGTATTTTTAAGATTAAAACATTGTTACTCCACAATAAAAATTCCATCATAAGAACACGTATTAAATTTTATACCTATTTTGTCAACAGGGCATAAAACTTATAATAACGGAATTTTATTTTATACCTATAGCTTTCCATTAAAACATCTTTTTTTTAATTTTAGTTGTACTGAATGTTATCATTTTATACATATAAAAAAAATTGTAACCTTTTTTTTTAAAAGTGGGGAGGTGTAGTGTGTGTCTCATCGCCCCTCATATACAATTGTACTGTAGTAAGTAAGATCATTCATTACACACCAATCATTAGACTAAACAACATCTTTTATTTGTTGAACCTAACACCCCACATTGCAACGTCATGAAATAAATGAACGAGATGGATATTCAAGGGAAAAAGAGCAGCAAAACATTTATTATTAACAATTTTACTCCAAAATATAATTTAGCTACGGGTATTAACGTTGACTTTTCTTAATTGTAAACATAAAATTGAATTGATGTTCTTCACATAATTTTGACTATTTAGAAAGCTCAAATCTATCTGATGCTGACTGTACCACGGGGATAGGTACACAACATAAGTTTGAAAATAAATATGTGTAAAATAAATGAACATTTTAGTCGTACAGCGTTTATATTATGATCTTTGATCCTTTCAGCAATAGCTAGTTAAATCAAGTGCAAGAAATGGTTTGAGTTGGTACAACATTTTATAATAATTTTCTTATTGGGTATTCTCCAAAAGGCAGTGCAAATAATTTCTAGTTGTGTGTTGTGTCGTGGTCAGTACCACGACACAACGTTATGCACCTCTGACTTTTCAAAGATTTATATAGTTTAAGTAGTTAATTATCACTTACAATAACGGTGTAGGAAATCTGCATGTCTGAGAGTTCTCCATATTGTTATCAAAGAACCTCAACTCGGCTAGCGTGGTGACCATTACTTAACCCTCCTCAAACTGAAAGCCTGTGTCCAACAGTAGGACAATCTGTAAATAGGCCTGATATTAGATATTAATATGTATCGAAACTCCAAACAACTGGTCCTGTGCGTATTGGTTTATCATTATTTAGGACCGGATTTTAAAGTGGAGACCTTGGTTAATGAAGAAGCAATACCGAATAATTTTTGAAGCATTTGGACAAATAATCCAGCTCTTGAAGTTATTTCAGTGGAATACTCTGTGAGGAACTCTCTTTTATGTCTTTTCGTGACTTGAACCCCGTTGGTCTTTTCTTAAGGCCGGCCTTGATGGCAGTCTTGTGGTTAGTCTGGTGCTACGCTGGTATCCTTCGAGCTGTGCACAGTTGTGACAGTGTTAGTTGCTGAAGGTACTGAACTATAGCATATCGTTATTATTTTATATTTGTGTATAGTGTAAGGTAAAAGGAGCTAGCTAGCTAGGTGGAATATATGTTAAATAAAACAAAAACTGACATTTCAGGTTATTTGACATATTTTAATGCACCTCACTTCTATTACTTTATAAAAATTAACAAGCAATACACATATTTTAGTATTTTCCTTTACAATAGATGTTACGTGTATACATGTTCGATTGAGATAAAAGCTTACAATAGTCAGAAGTATGTAATAATACTTGAATTAATTCCCTAGAGTTGAGTTACATTTGGATTCGCATCGGATGACGTGGCAGAAGGCGCTGCGGTCGGCAGTGGGCGCAGGCCGCTGTGGAGGCGTACATTCCATCGTTACAACTATCATATAGCTACTACAATACATAATATCTCACGTATATACTATGGTTCCTGGTACATTCAACATATACGATTTAAATTTTGCGTTTTGGTCACAAATTAGGAAAAAATTACGCTCTAAAACTTAGCTCTATATACAATTTGTTAGTTTATTATCAATTTATTATTAATTTTACAAGTACATACGTTAAAATTAGGAATAAGCACGAAAACTTCATTTTAGCATAAATCACAGACACTTTTCTTTAAAAATCGGTCATTTTAGGAATTACATAAAGAAATGTTACAAAACGCCATCTGTTCGTTTTCATTAGGTGTTCGGTATAACAAGTCGCAACAGTGTAGGCGGCACTCGGCGGCATTACACCAAACCCTTCGATGACACGTGTTTATAAAAGTCGCCAAACCAATTCATAAATGCGAACAAATTTTAAACATAACTAAAATATCGAACTCAACAGGTGGGCACATTGACTATAGAACGATTACAGTAAACTACAGCTTACGAAAAATTAAAACGTAATCCTATTGAGTGAATAACGAATAAGATCTACATTTGGCTAGCGCCGTTGTTCCTTACGCTTACACATAAAGTCCTGGCTAAAAGAAGAACGTTTATGTACGCAGAACATCGATTAAAACATGGTCGTCGATCGCTTCAACAATTTTATATCAGTTCGAGAAGCGATACCTTACGGAGCATCGTATATTGTTAACGGGACATCGATGCATATGCGCTGTACTAGCACTGTAACGATCAACATATCCGTAGCTGTCACAGGTATACATGTAAGTGTGTAAGCTATCACTCGTCAACCGTTACTTACAATATATTTTTGGTCTGTTTGTATAAGCTAGGAGAGCAAATATGCATCGACATGCGGTAGGTCATAAGCCGTAGTGGTGGGTGCGGTTGGTGGTGTGGCGGTGCGTCTATCGCGCGTCGGTTGTGTCGCGTCAGGTGTCGTTGGGCGAGCGGAGAGAGTGCAGCGCGTTGCCGTGTCCGGCGGGGCGCCGCCGGTCGAGGAAGGTCTTGAGCTGTGTGGCGGAGAGTTGCGTGGCGGGCGCCTCCTCGAACCAGGTGTCTGCGAGGGCGTCGCGGGGGGTGAGGCGGCGCGCGGGCGCAGGTTCCAACAAGCCGCGGATGAGCTGCTGTGCGCGCTCGTCCACCGCGGCCCAGTGCTCGGGCGGGAAGCAGTAGTCGCACTTAATGATGTTCGCCGTAGTCTCCTCTATCGACTCATCTAAGAACGGCGATAACTGAAACAACAATGTAATCTTTGTTAAAGTATACCCGCAGTGTAATAAAAGGCAATTCATGTAGCTAGTATACTAAAGCTACATGGAAACGGGCAAAGGTAAGAAAAATAGAGAGCGCATTGATTTGTATGAGTCATACTCGGTACTGATATTCGCAGCTTCATAGTAACAGCTGCTAGAAGATTACAAAATCCTTATCTTTTCACGTTAGAAAGATTAAGCAGAAAACTTTAATTAAATACTGAAATTAATGAACTTATAGTCTGTTACACATACGAAGTCCCTTTTGACACTTCATAGCACGTAACTCTGCACATTTTATATAAATTGCCAAAATAAACAATGATTACAAGTAGGTACTAAAGACTATTTAAAAATAATTAGAATCTATACAAAACATGATGTAATTGTTTCACAAACATAATCAACTAATAATTTCTATTGATATTAGTCTCAAATAATTTTAACATCAAAATAAAATGTAACATAGTTACGCACTAAGGTAATTTTTCACTTTTAGTCATAGTGACGCGACAATATGAATCGGATTTCTGATCAGATATGTCTGTGTCTTCTTTGGTGAATAACATTAATAAAAATATATTCATGTTTTCTGACCAAATAGGGGTAGGTTTTAGTAGGCTAATTAATTCTTATACAGAGTCACCTTGCATAAATATTTGTTCCCCTGGGGCTAGGTTAAGTTCTTTAATTGATAAGTTAAAAACTACAAAATTAAATGCAGAGTCAACAGTCATATTTCTTTATGGTGACAGCTTATCTGTCACTAAAAAAGAGACAATTCATTTGACAGAGGTAATAGAATCATTACATTATAAAGTAGGGTGTAACTTTATTCTTTGTGCATTACCATATTCCTGTGTACTAACAAATGAACAAAATAGGAACATTGAAAAACTTAATTTACTTTTTTACAACAGTACATGTTACAACAATTATAGTTTATTCTTTGACACTAATAAGTTTATTAGTAAATTTTTATTAACTAAAGATACAATGTATCTATCTTTTTATTATAAAAAGCAACTTGCTAAATTATTAGCATTTAATATATGTAGTGACTCAGGTACCAGTAGGGTAGTGAAGGTTTTAGGACATAGTAGTATTACTACTACAAATTTACATATTGACACTTCTAGTAGTTTAAACTGTTAGATGAGACAAAGGATAGGCAGACACACAGTATTAGACTAATTCATCAGAATATTCAGGGTCTATCCAGCAAGGAGTAAGAATTAGATTTATTTTTTAAACAACATAACATTCAAATATGTTGCATAACGGAACATTGGTTAAAACCTAATCAATTAATATTTAATAATGAATATTATTCAATTGTAAGTGCGTTTGTAAGAAAGAATTCTATACATGGTGGCTCTCTAGTATATGTATGTAACAATCTAAAATGTAAAGAACGTAAAGATATAGTAAATATTTCTATCGAGCGCACTGTAGAATTATCCTGTGTGGAATTAGAGCAACATGTCATAGTTTGTGTGTACCGACCACCGCAGAGTGACTTTAGTGTATTTGAAACCGTAATAGAGGATATTTTAAAACGCTTGAGTTCTAGTAATAGGCATATAGTAGTGTGTGGTGATTTTAATGTTAATTTACTTGAGCAGTCAGCTCTCTCTTTGAGACTTATTAGTTTATTTGGATCATTTAACTTAAAGCATTTATTTTTTGAACCCACTAGGATCACTTCACATTCTGCGACCTGCTTAGATAATGTATTTTGCGACTGCCAATTTCTTAATAGGGCCATATTGAGTGAACTGACATCTGACCACTGCGGGCAAAAGGTAGTATTTCCTGTGAGTACAATTCATAAAGAGAATAAGGTCACGTGTAGACCGATGACATCCAATCGCTTAAAGGAATTTAATGTTAACATAAGTGCCAAAGTTGTCAATATGGACCTTTCTCTGAATAATCCAGACGAACTATATGAGTCTTTACTTAACGTAATTACTTTAGAATATAATAATATTTTTAAATGTAAGACCTTTAGTCAGAATAATAAGATTAAGTTTTGTGATTGGGCAACATCTGGGATATATAGAAGTAGAGCAAAACTATACGAATTATATGGTATGAAACAATACAATTTCGATCCAAATTTTATTCAATATGTTGAAAGTTATTCAAAATTATTTAAAAAGACTTGTGCCACTGCCAAGTCCCTTTACCTAAAAACTAAAATTGAAAATTCTAATAATAAAATTAAAACTACATGGAACATTATTAACAATGAAACAGGTCGCAGCAAGGTGCGTGATAATAAATTTGAACTGAATGTAAATAATAGCGTAATTTCAAATAATTTGGAAGTAGCCGATACATTCAATAACTACTTCACAAAAATACCTTTAAATACAACTAGTACCCTTAGGTCTTGCCCAGCTCGAGCAGAATACTTGGTTAGGGGCAGCGTGGAAGAGTGCAAGACACGATTTAGTTTTGAATGTGTACATCCGTATGATATAATAAAAGTATTTAAGTCGCTCAATTCGAAAAAATCAGCCGACTTCTGGGGTATTTCTGTAAAATTAGTTGCAAGTATTATTGTTAATATAGCGCCACACCTAGCCGCAATATTCAACGGATGCATTAATGTGGGCATTTTTCCAAATTTAATGAAATGTAGTAAAATAATACCTTTATTTAAAAATGGATGCAAAAGTGACCCTAGTAATTTTAGGCCAATTTCAATATTACCTGCTATTAGTAAAATATTTGAGAAGATTATATTACAGCAATTAGAGAGCCACTTTAGTGTAAATAATTTATTTCATGCAGATCAATATGGTTTTAGAAAAGGCCGTTCTACGATAGATGCGGGTGTTACGCTTTTAAGACATATATTCAGTGCCTGGGAAAATTGGCAAGATGTCATTGGCGTATTCTGTGATCTTTCTAAAGCCTTTGACTGCGTTGATCATCATACGCTGTTGCGAAAACTCGAGCATTATGGCATCAGAGATACTGCACTTGACTTAGTTGGTTCCTACCTAAGCAATAGACTACAATACGTTGATATCAACGGAAGTAGATCTTCTGGATTACCAGTCACAATGGGCGTGCCACAGGGCTCAATTTTAGGACCCTTTCTGTTTTTAGTGTACGTAAATGATTTGCCGTTCTTCGTGCAGGATTTGGTGACATTGTTTTATTTGCAGATGACACATCTCTTATTTTTAAAGTAGACAGAAGAGCAACAAATTTAAATAGTGTTAATGATTCGCTCGCGCACATCCTGAACTGGTTTACGTCGAATAATTTACTACTTAACTCTAAAAAAACAAAATGTATTAAGTTTACATTGCCAAATGTAAAGAGTCCTAACATAAATATAAATTTAAATAATGAAATTATTGCTTTCGTACAATCAACAGTTTTTCTAGGTTTGACTTTAGATCATAAAGTTCAGTGGGGCGCTCATATATCGTGTCTTGCAGGGAAACTTAGCTCAGCCGCATATGCAGTTCGGAAAGTAAGACAGCTTACTGATGTAGATACCGCGAGACTAGTATACTTCAGTTACTTTCACAGTGTCATGTCCTATGGTATATTATTGTGGGGCAAGGCAGCTGATATCGAGACAATTTTTATTCTTCAAAAGCGTGCAGTACGTAGCACTTATAATTTAGGACCACGAGTTTCCCTGAAAGATCGATTTAAAGAAATAGGCATACTTACTGTTGCGTCGCAATATATATTTGCTAACATTATGTTTATTAAACATAATATTCACTTATATAATAAGAATAGTGATATCCATAACGTAAACACTAGAAATAAGCATAAGTTAGTAAACCCATATCATCGTTTACATAAAGTTCACAATACATTTGCGGGACTCGGTATACGTTTTTTTAATAAACTACCTATTAATGTAATAAATTTACCATTACTTAAATTTAAAAGCGCCGTTAAAATACAACTTATTCGGAAGGGTTATTATTCAGTCAACGACTACTTAAATGACAAAAACTCATGGAACTAGTTGCTTGTTGCATACAGGGTTTAAAGATCTGTATTACTTTTAAGTCAATTTAGTAATGTAGAGGTACCTCGTGATTATTTGTGAAGTTAACAAGTAACTTGTTTCTTAATTTGATTATTATTAAAGAATATAAATGCATAACCGCATTTAGTCACGGACTGCCTTTGCATTGTCACAAAGTGTAAGTGTATGCGCCATCATGCCATCTTACTGCCTATTTTAGATTTATATTAAAACATATACCTTAGCCCAAATTATTTAATCTCTATAATATTATTAAGTTATTACTGTTTTTATCTTTAGTTTTTTATAGTCTGTAGTATATGGCATAATTGCTGCAACACCTTGTTAATCTGAGTTGTAAAATACTGAAATTATATTTAATTGGCAATTTAAAAGAGTGGCCGTGAGTTTCTTGCAGGTTTCTTCTCATAGGCTCAACCCTTTGCCTGAACCTAGCAACTAACCTAAATGTAGCTTCAGTAACTTAGTAAACTCACTAACCCATATATTTTGACGTTCATAAGTGTTACTTTGTGACTTAAATGAATAAATGATTTTTGACTTTGACTTTGACTTTTGACTTCGGATAAAATCGAAATAATTCGAGGTAAAAAAAATTGTACGAGAAATAATTTTGGAAATTTGTATTTGGTATTAATTATTATTACATTGCAACGTACCTTAAATCCCATTCTGCAATACCTTCATACATTTTCTTTAACAAAAATAGATTTGAAGATGCGATATTGGACGTACTTAATGGTTTAAATATCCCACAGTTTCTAAAGAGTAGTCGTCTTGAAAATCAAAATCTGTTATCCACATTTATTTCACCCTTATAGTATAACTAGGTATTTTTTCGATATGTCAAACTTAGATGGACTCCTTTTTTGTATTTCTGTTTCTATCATTTTTGTTTCGATTCTAAACCCACGATTACAGTGTGTTTAGAAAGTTAATCGGTAATCGATTTCGTGATGTGTCGGTTAAAACGGTCTCTTCACTATCGCTGTTCAATGATCATCTGTCAAATGGGACTTCGTATTTGAAACGTACTATAGTATTCGATCTTATAAGAAAAAGATTTAACTTTAGAAATATATCTGAACCGTGTTTGCTACTACGCATATCACTAAGACATACCTATACATTATCGTTAGTTAGGCTTGTCAATGATTTTACTCGTATTTTTTATTAAACTTGAATGTCTTACCCCTGTAAGAAATACGTATAAAAAGACGCCGGCGGCCCAGGCGTCCCATGCCGGCGCGGGGGGTCGGCCCAGCACGCACTCTGGCGGCGCGAACTCGAGCTGCGCCGGGGCCGGTGGTAGCACCTCGCGCCCCGAGTTGCTGGCGCCCTCCATCATCTCCACCGCGGAGCCGAGGTCCACCAGCTTCAACTGCGGCTGAGCGCCACCAAGCTCAACTAATATGTTCTCAGGCTGCAATGACAGGAAATCAATGTCTAAACGCATTAACACCTATATTTGGGTCTAGATGTATAAGTTATCCTATAAAATATTTTAATTTTAAATTTAACACTCTATTATGAATGCGACTGCTGTGCATGAGTTCTCAGTTTTGAATCCCGGATCGAGCTACAAAAAGTTATTAAGTTTTCTGTTAAGAAATTTCAAGCCGTTGGTCCTGCGTCTGATCTCCCTTTGGTTGTATCGGATTACCGTCCCATCGGACCATACACTTGTGCATTATAATATCTCCTATGCAGATTCCGTTGAAATTGGCCGCCGTGATTGAAATTTGGGCTTGAGGTAATTATTATTATTACAATAGAAAGTTAAACTCGTGACGTCAGAATATTTTTAATGTTAATAATAACAAAGATTATAATAAATTTTATTTCACTAGTAATACAAAACAGTTTTAAAATAAAATATAATTCCTTAAAACTATTACAGTCTCACATTATTTGGTGACAGACACCTTTGCTAAGTTGTTAAAGCAACTTGTATTAAAGGTAAGTACATATATTTACCCTGACGTCAAGATGTGCGACGTGTATGGAGTGGAGCCAGTCGAGGGCTGAGAGCAGCTGTCTTGTGTGGTGCGCGACGGTGTGCTGCGTGTAGAGGTGCGGCGCGGTGGCGGCCCAGTCGAGCAGCGCGCCGCCGCCCACCAGCTCCAGCACCAGCGTGTGCGCGCCCGCGCGCGGCACCTCCGCGAACAGCGCGAGCGCGCGCACCACGGCGCCGTGCGCCGACCGCGACAGCAGCCGGTACTCGCGTACCGCGTCTGCGCCGCGACCTGACACCACCTGACAACACACACAACAACACCGCTCGTCACACTACCTATTATACAGCGTGTGACAGAAACGTGTGCTCATTTTATGTTAATATAGTAGTGTATAACATGTGCATACACACACACAACCACACATAGGTAGCCTGCCGGCATAAGGAAAAATAAGTAAAAATTCGTATCTAACATATCTTTCGAATTGAGTTGTTTGCGTACTTGGAATCAGTATATAAAGACGCAGGATTTTTTGGCAGACACGACATTTTCCTTATGATTATAGAGCGTTTATCAGAAAAGTGTAGTCATATTTTAAAATTGTAATCAGTAGCGTGATATTCGTGTCAGCCGCCCGGAGCGGAAAAATATATAATTAAGTATTTCAATTTAAAAAGCAAGAACAGTCATCATTATTGTGTATTCTACATCTGTCCATTCCTCTCATTCGTTATAAAATGGTTTAAATATTTACAAGGTAATATTATTATTCATTGAGAAATTTTGCCGTCCCCTCTATCAAAATTGCACCTGATCATTTTCAGATTCACCGGGGTCAACGAGTCAGCTGTAAGGTACTGTTATTTATGTATTGGTTAGAGTGTGCTGATATTGATAAGTCGATAAAAAAGAAAATGTTATTTCTTAGTGAAAATAAAATATATATGATATATAGTCGCAGGTTTCCATTGTACAGGGGGTATAGACGACGTATATGACGCTTAAATATCACCTTTCTGTTACACGCTATATACCTACAACATTAAAACAGACGGTATTTTTTAAATTCTTAATATATGGATTGCCAATAACTAATATTCTTGTAATACCTTTGAGGTAAGATAATATACTTGTTTTAGGACTAAATTTACGTTTGTAATGAATATGACTTATCCACCGGGCTGCTGCCAATTTCATTTAACTAATAATAATTTAAGTAAATTGCACATAACATTAAAAATATAAAGTACGTACCTGTTTCAAGGCGACTTTTTGTCCTGTGCCGGTGTCTCTAGCGGCTAGCACCCTAGCGGTTCTGCCGCGACCTATTTCTTCTTCTACGCTGTACCTCCGCGCAAACTGCTCGCGCTGCCAGGCGCCGCCCCCGCCGCACGCCGCGGGCCCGGACGCGGGCCCGGGCGCACCGCTCCTCGTGCATATCAGTCGGAAACTATACTGGCCGGCGGGGAGCTCCTCCAGCGCCAGAGTGTTCGCCGCAGCGGGAGTCTCTGTCGCTCGTCGCCATTCTCCTTCTCCTACTCTGCAATACTCGAGGTGTGCGGGGTTCGGCTCGTCCCACTGCACGACGAGCCCACCGCCCGGGTGAGCTCTCACCGCCGGCACGCCCGGCGCTCCGCCGGCGCCCACGGTCAGCCGCGCAGAACTTTGCACTCCACCAAGGTCATTGCTAATAAAGCAGCAGTAGACGCCCGCATCGGAGGCGCGGCACGCGTGTATCGTGAGCGTGGCGAGCCCATCGGGCGTGAGTGTGATGGCGAACCGGCCACCATGGCGCAGCGCTCGCGTCTCAGGCGCAGTCTTCCGCCAGGAGGCGGCGGTGCGCAGGGCGCTCGCCCGGCACGCGATTGTGGCGCTGGCGCCGGGCGCCACCGTCACGTCGGCCGCGGGCTCGGCGAGCTCGGGCGCGCGCAGCTCCGTGACGACGCCGTCAGCGCTGGGCTCGCCGGCGGCGCCCGCGCTGCCACCGCGCCGCAGCTTGAGGCCCCACGGCCGCTTGGACAGGCCCTGTCAGATGCACACAGTGTAGCGCGCCGCCGCGGCTCAAGCTTCGCATGCATGCTCACCTACGCCCGACGTCGTTGCGCGACTCGCGTCGGCACCGTTAATGACATTCGTTACAACTACTATATACAATCAATAAATAAAACTTAAAGAGTCATCGGCTGTTATTCCAAGTCACTTAGCACATATAGTTGCGCGTCAGTCAAATCGACCTCGCTATCACAGTCTATGTTAGAAATGCATTCCCGTGTATATCATACCTACAACAAAAGAGATATGGAAAAGCGTTAAAAAATAATCATGCAACAGAAAATAAAGCGATACCCGAGTGCGAGTGAGATATAAGTAATCAGTATATATAGAATAAAATATAATATTAAGCTATATAATATAATTATATTATACACTGAAAACATAAACAAAAAAAGCTTATTTATACATTACATCTCGTAGTTACAGCATGCTTGCAACACTATTCGATTCAAAGACATTTGCACTTAATAAATGAATATGATGTATCCAATTTAATAAATAAAAGCAACCAATGAAACCCTGCAGACTAAATTGTATAGCGCCTAAAGTCTTCCAAACATATATAATGAGTAATGACACACAACCAACCAACCCTTAGGTCTTTGCCTCTTCACCGTTTTGTTTGTGGAAAATCAATACCGTTTTACTTTTTTTACAGACAGCATCGATTACTATTTGTAATTAATCACCGAAAAAAGGGACAGCTATAATGGAAATAGAAATTCAAACAATGAAACTGAGAATTAAGTTCAGCAATCGTAAAATTAGATTAAAAATGTTATGAAAATTAATTAATGTAGATTATAAATATTACTTGACTGTGTTGTATATTACTTGGACTAAAAATGAATTTACAACGTACTCATATGATAGGAGTATAATATAAGTAAGTAATCTGTAATAATGAGATAGGAGGAAAATATAATGAGTATAATATTTGAATGAGGGAGTGGGCATTGCAAAATGTACCTAATGTGTGAATAAGATGGTATTTTCATAGGTGAAGACCTAATATAATAATAACCAACCACCACACACATACTCAATTAATATTATTGTACTCGTGATATCGAATTAACATAATTTAGAGGCTGTCAAATGTTCATTAGTACAGCTTAACCCTTAAGGTACTAAGCGCAAGTATAGAATTTTAGGTATTTAATCGCTGCCTGTTACCACAAGTCTAGTATAAAATCAATGTATTCTGTATTAAATGTGGTAACCGACAAAAACTTTTAGGTCTGTCACGTAATAAATAAAGTCTTTTTCAAAATATTTCTTGTAATTGTAGCTTTAATATACCTTTACTTAAAAGTCAAGGTTGTATTATCTTCATATACATTTTTATTGAGTAATGTCTTAATCGAAATTTAGAGCTCTGATTGCCACTTTTCAAAGCTTTATTAATTGTGTTTTGGAAACTGCTTGATTTTTAATATGCTTGTTATACAGGTTTCAAATTCCAAGACGATAAAATAAATGTTTTAGCTTTAGGATAAGGACAGAAACGAAACGTGATTTGCCGCATTCAGTGCCTATGACCTATAAAGACATACACAACACAACATACATAAATTGCGCTCTTAAAGGACATAGTCTTTAAGAGCTCAATTTCGCGTATCGACAATAGTCTTAGTGACAAAGAAAGAATACTTTAATTTGTTTAGTTAACCAAATTTTAGGTAATTTCCTTTTATAGCTATCACATCGTAATGAAAATAGACATTTTACTGATCATTACTTAACGTTGTGCTAATATATAAATCAATACAACCAAATAATATAGGTAATTGTTTTTCGAATTGCGATCAATCTTTGTCGAATAATGGTCAATATGATATTCGAATCAGGGATGTTGCGGATGCAGATTTTTTGACATCTGCGGATGCGGATGCGCATACGGATATTTAAAGGCTCACATGCGCGAATGCGGATGTCCAAATTGATATGGAAGCTTCCCAATTGCGAATGAGTTGCATGTTAATGAAAATTGTGCATCTTATTTAATAAAACGTATCTAATATCACCTCTGCAGGTTCAAGCCTGTGTTTACAAGATTCATAAATTTTAGTGTTTCTTGATTCTCATCTTCACTTGAAGAATCATCGCGCCATTTATCGGCCAACCCATTTTCTTTCTTGTCGCAACCTGCGCTGTAACTGAATCCGCTTCAACATCCGCGTCGATTATTGCGGATGCGGATGCAGATGTCCAAATCGATGCGGACGGTCCGCAATTACAGATGCGGTTGCGAATATTCGCAACTTCCCTAATTCTCATTATGGGAATACTCTAAGGCAAAGTTCCAATTACTTTTTCCCTTGTTAACACAAGGGTAAAAGTAATTGTAATGATTACAGTATGTAATGTTTCGGTCTTTCGTATGTACCACACACAATAGTAATGTTTTTACGATCTTTCTAATAATATTGTTCTTACGATCATAAAATCAGACAACTCGGTTTGTATGCCAGCTATTAGGGTATACGGTACATCATTTGTAAGTTACTAGTGCCTATATTCATGTATATGAAATGTTAGCCGTGGCTTCGCTTTTGCTTCTCAAACAAGAAATTGAGACATGCGATTCATTAAAAAAAGTACAATTCAAAGCAACAAACTAATAACTAAATTCTAGACTGTATTAAAATCTATAATCTTACTAAATGAACTGATCAAACAGAACTACTTCTACGCCACCATTGGGATGATCGATGATCTCTCTTTCATAGCCCTAGAAACTATACAGACTCGCCGAATCATCACTGGTGACCATATTTATCCAATGCGAGGATCGAACTCGCATCAAATGGTGTATTGTATTAATGTGACGGGCGTTGCTTAGGTACGGTAGGAGGCACAGCTACCTTTTACCTAATTTGGTTAGGTAATGTGCACACTATTTTATTGATATTTGTCACCAAGCTTGCCCTTTGACTAGATTTTGTATAAGTGACGCCGAGTTGGGACCTATGTGTATTCAGTTATTATATCGAACGTCTTCGAGCTAAACATACCCGTGATACACATAGCTGGTCTAGCAAACGTTATTCTGATCTACCCGGTAGATAGCGCGATACCTTCGATTTAGTCCCAACAGGTTAAATTTTATAAATTTAGCACAGTGCCATCTACCGGATGCAGACATTGGGATATTTCTTTTTTGGCACTAACAGTCCATGTATTGTGAATACCAATAATTTTACTATATAAATACAGAATATGCTAATATTGAGTACAGATCTCTATTGATTATTCGATTAAGCCTTAATAAATCCAATTTACGTTAAAAATATTTTTATTATGTTTGTATGAAAAAAAAAGGCTGTCTTGATGGCATAGTGATTAGTATTACCGACCGCCACGCCTGAGGTCGCGGGTTCGATTCCCGCACAAGTCAAACATTTGTGTGCATGGACATGGATGTTTGTCTTGGTCTGGGTGTTTCTATGTATAATATGTATGTATTTACAAAAAAATTGTCTAGTACGATAATACAAGCTCTGCTTAGTTTGGGCTAGATGGTGTTGAGTGTATGTAGTAGACTATTATTATTTTAATATTATTTTTAAGTTGTCAGTACCTCGCCTCTTGCATTGCTTACATAAAAAGTATATTTTATATTTCGTTATCGTTTAAGACTTACTGCCTACACTTATGTATGAAGGATTATTTGAAATCAATCAGTAACATGTATGGAGTGCTGTTAAATTTCTTATTGTAATTTATTTAGCGATTAGTAAAATACGTCTACGTTACAATACAATAAATACTAACGTACCTATATTATACTGCTAATAGCGGCCGAGGGACATATCGCAATCGTGTCTAAATTTGTTGACTGACCGCCTATTTGATTCCATGGGGTAAGTCTGTAGGCAAACCATTACCTGCAGACTGACCCCATGGAATCAAACCACCGATCCAAGAATCAACTCCGCTAACTTACCAAAGATAGCTGAGTTGATGCTTGGATCAGTTAAATTGTTGATAGGGGTTTCTATAAGCAAATTTTCAGTAGAATCACGGTATCTAGTAATGTCTACAATGAGCTTATCCCTATTATGTAGGACTTAAAACATACTTACTGAAGCTGGTCTTATAAAGTCCATGTTATTAGCCTTTATCTCAAAAAGTAGAGGTGTAGCATAAAGTGTATGGATGTAGTGGGATATCTCGCTATCGCCCGCGAATTGCTTCATTTAAATAGCGGTTACATCACAACTTGTGTAGTGCGTCCCTTTTCTGTCATTTGAAACTACCTCGCCTACCAAGAATAGAAACGCTACTATATTTTAATTAGTGAGTAGATTTGACCAATTCTGTGTATTTTTGAGTTTGACTAACCTAACTTCTTTAATTAAATTATTAAACTTTGTCAGTCAACTACCCTGTTAATGTATGTGTGCCTAAATGTAATGATAAGATATAAACTCTGGGAATTTTATTATAACTTTTTTTCAACATCTGAATATTCTTGATCGGCAAGAGTGCTATCATAACTCTGTGTATAATAAAACATGACTGAAGGGATGGCGAATGTTTATGTGGTACTTTAGCCAAACTAATTCGTGGAGTACGGCGAAGTTAGTCAATGATCCATCGTTTGATAAGTCCACACATTGACCTCTTATTTATACCTGCTGGACTAGCTGTCCCGATTGCAAAGAAAGCTTTTTGTATCTAACCGAAGCGTTACCATTGAACCTCCAGTGAAATCTACCTATGTACGTGGTCTTATCAATCAGCCAGTTCGACACATTCCTAGAGATTATATAGAAGTATGTGGCACTCATATTCCAAAGAATAGAAGCTAGCTTCATAAATATCGTAGATATTTAATAGCTAATCTTTAGTTTTTCGTAGTTTATCGGCTATTTATGCTAACTAGTCGTCGCTTATAAAAAATGATAAATTATGATTATAGTTGAAATTCAGCTGTAATTAAAACTGATCACTTTTATTTATTTTGTAGCCTTTTCAAATTTAACTGTGCCAAATGGCACTCTACTCTATATGCATCCATGTCTATGGGGTCTGTTTTCGTTTCATATCGATACTATAGAAGTAATTCCCTACGTATCTAGTAAAAACTCTGATTCTAAAATGCTTTACTCCGTAAGCGTGGTGTAGATATTTCTGGTCATGCTTTGTTAAAACAGATGCTTGAGAGATCCATTAAGCTTAAGGAATATTTTGTTTTGCTACAATAGCTGAATATCATAGATCTTATACAGTTTTTTTTACCCTTACTTATTTGAAAAGGCTAGTAATAATAAAAATTCTCCATAAGAGACCCCACAAAATTAAAGGTCTTCATGACGTCAACTGCATTACATAAAAAGAATAGCAGCCGTATGAGTATCCAAATCTATAATAAAATATCGAGAACCATCCGAGAATTGCCTCTTACTAGTTTTATGTACAATTTAAAGAAATGGCTCAAAGAAAAATGTTTTTACAAGGTTTCGGAATTTATATCTTACAAAAATGTTGAATAGATTTTATATATTACAGAGTTTTAAACTAGATATTGAAATGCATAAATAAGGTTATATAAAAAAAAAGTATGTAAATTAGTTAGTATTTCTACATTGTATAAATTTATAGTGTGTAAATTTTTATTTTAAGCTTATTTTATTGTATTTTTGCATGCCGTATATACGGTGGAACATGTTGTCCTAGAATATAACCCTACCATCTATGTAACCATGTTTCTAGCAAATAAAGATTCTTATTCTTATTCTTATTTGTATTGCATGGTTAGCGTGCTAGATATGTAAGTGTTTAGTTAATAGGCTTGTATGCGAGTTTTACTTAAAACGTTGTTGGTCAGAGGTACCAAGTGGCGCTGGAGGCGGCGCGCGGCGCGGCGTGACTTACGTTGGCGTGCGGCGGCGAGGTGGGACTGACGGCGCTGGTCTTCTTGCGCTCGTCGCGCGTCGAGCTCGTCGGCAGGTTGATAGTGTTCGCTTTGGCGTGCGGGCGTTGCGAGCGTGTCCGCAGCTCCGGCGCCAGCCGACCGCCCAGGGAAGGTGGCACGCTCTCGGTCTTGCGGAGCCCGCACCAACCATCACCTACACTATTGGGATGGGAATAACCACTATTAACATTAAAACAAACTAAAAAAATGGGCGCACCAGCTTTCAAACGGTGTCTGTCTCTGACATCACCCTCAACTTCGTACTGAGCTTAGAACCTTATTGAAATGCCTTGTCATAAATAATTATTGATTCGTTAAGATAATACAGCATATTTAATATTATAGTCGAAGTTGAGAGTGATGCTGACTTTGTATATAAAAAAGAAACATAAAAAGGTTTAAGTAAAATATTGTTGATCAGCTAGCTGTTATTTGATTAAATGACTGAAGTTTGTAAGTGTCTCGAACGAATGTGTTTGAATAATTGAATGAGTCGTTAATTACACATTGTGTAGCGTGATTAGCGTCCAGATTGCCTCGGTCCCGTAACGCTACATTATTCAGTTAGTAAGTGTTAGTATATATATTACAGCACTAGGTCGGTGTTGTCTAGTAGCATCAGTTAGCCAAAGCTGGGCCCCAAATAAAATCCATAACAAAACATAAACAAGCATGCGGGGCTATAAGCAGAAAACCACAAGCGTATTTTATTGACATTTATTGGTTACTCGTGTAACATAATAGTCAAGTATTACAGTGATTATCAGATGTTAGTATTATATACATAAATTAAATTTCGATAGCCAAATATATATGTACATATGAAGGTTACAAAACTATAAAGCCTAATAGTCAAGAAACTCGAAGAAATCAGAATAGTCTCTTTTGGTCGTAATTCCATGATAGTAAAACTAAGATAATCTTTCGTAGATATTAAAATATAGGTACGCTAGTACAGATCATGACAGCTGCGACCCGCGAGTCGCGGCCATCGTGCAAGTGACACATTTATATACTATTATGTATCGCTTACATTATTCTTAGAAGCAGAATACATAACAAAACTCTGCGCGATCACAAACCAACTGACGGCGTTTAAATTATATTAAATCTAAATCATAGTACAATATAAATTATGTGAGTAATTAACTAAGAATTTAGCCAACGAAGCGTGATCAGCTCCTCACTAAAAGCGAACCTTTCCACTCAAAGTAACATTAGTTAAAGAACAAGTGTTGACTCGGGAGCCACGTGTGCGGTGCTGAGTGCGAGCTCGCGGCGCACGTGCCTCCCGGCGCCGGAGTCAAGCGAGATGCGCGGCGCAGGGCGACTGGCGGCGCTCGCCTCACGTCGCAGCGTCACAGCGCAGCGGCATCCAGCAAACAATACAAATACGTAACTTATCGATACACCTTACACACTATCAACATCAAAAGCTGACTTCATTAAGCATTTCATGTTTTATCTTTAAGTAACATTACTTATAAACCTGGATGATGTCTCTTAACTAAATGATAGAGGAATGTTAACTATCTATGGTGAACTAAACGAACGTAAATTTTGGCCCCTATTCTTGGAGAATTTTGATCAATCGTTGCTAACGTGCCGTTCACTATTTTTGAATTTGGTGTCCGTTAGTACTGGGGTACCTACATATACGAAAGCTTTCGTGTGAACTAACTAAACGTTACCGAGTGCATCGTAATAGTGAATAAATAGCTGTAATTATCGCTAAGTTATTGCTAGTAAATATTCAGCAATCGTGGAATTGCGAGCTAATACGTTATACTGTAAATATTAAACACTTATTAAATATGTGAATTCCAGTGAGAAGTTAGTAAATGCGGCGGCGCATCGCTAGTCGAGCGCGCTGCTCGAGATGTTACCGTATGAGTAAATAAATATTGGATAGCGCGGCGGGCGACTACACATAGCCCGCCGCGCGCTAAATATCAAATGTATGGTGCCTTACGCTAGCATGCAATACGACTAACTCCATTCATCCAAATATACGTTGCGGCCATTCTAAAGTTCCAGTCTTCGCGTTCCTAACTATAAACTAATGATAAGGTCAAAATTATAGCAGCGCATCGGTATGATAATCGTTATGTGTCTGCTGAGCGAATGACGTGCTGCCGTACTCAAGCTGTTGGGTATCGGTACCGCTCAGCTGTGGATACTCTCGTGCAGAGATAGAGACATTGATAGTCTGGTAGTCAAAGAAAGTCGTTCCGTAACTAACATTACAATTTGTCGTTGAGCGACGCGCCACGTGTGGCACCTCTATTTCATATTAAGCCAAAATATTAGCGATGTTATGTATACCTATCTTACGCGATATTAAGTAGGTAAGTTGATGTGTAAGAGCGAACGCTAAGTGTTCAGTTTTAGTCTGTGTTTGCAGAGTATTAAGCGAGCTGCCGCGGGCATACCCGACGAGCGTGTTACTGTTAACTTTCGAAGACACGTCAGCTTTGATCATTTAGCTCGAGTTATAAGTTTGAATAGTGGTGCACTAAAAGCAGTAGGTACTAGCCTTCAAAATATTCAAATTGTATGAGCTATAATACGTAGATAGTCGAGCGACCAGTGAGTATTCAATTAATATACGCGCTCACTACAAGGTGGAATATTTAATTTCACTATTCTGTGTACCTACTAACAACTAAATACATCAACGTAACGTCGGCAGTGATGGTGATGTTTACTCACTTTGTTAATGGCAGTACATTATAGCGATAAGATAGAAGCCACGTATCGTGGCGCAACGCATCGAAAACAAATGATTAGTGTCCTACTCTGGGCTCGTGAGTTGGTGTTACGGCGGCCGGTCACCGCCGAGGACCGCGGCGCAGTGACCGACGCTCGCAACAGAGGATCGCGGGGACCACACTCCTAATTGCCCAAAGACACCGTTACCTCTACGATTTAACATAATTAGGTACCTAGTCACATATTAACATTAAAAACATCTAAATAAATGTATCTAAATATCAATTCCAGTGTTTGTTTAACCTAACATGGACAATTATGCGCTATCGAATCCCGTGACGCTCCGTCGTCGGCCTCGCGGGAGCGACGAGTGGCGCGCGCGCACCTTCACGCTTCATACACAATCAATTCATAAATTAAATTACTTTATTATCGCATTCATCACCACACAATTAACTTTCTAATCCAAAATATTTTCTTTAAAAACATTAAGCACTATCACACGTTTACAGGCTCTTATATTGGACTAGCACTCGAATCGAAACCGACTAATTATTTCAAAATGTTACTTTACTCCATTAACACCGATACAATTTTAGTTCATAACAAACCCTTTACGCTACTCATAATTGTTTGTGGTGTGATGAGTGCACTTTACTGCACTTGGCGCATGCGATTTTCAGTAATACGGACGTACCATGCAATTGAAATTATGTAAGATACGTATTAACGCCTCGCCTCTGGTTCGAGTTTGCTATTAAATTATATTAGCTTTATATAAGAAACACAACTTATATGATGTTTCATAATATTTTTAGCAGCTAGAAGAATAGTAAAAATTATGTTGAGCATGAATATGTTATAGGCGTATGGTAAGACGACGCTGGGACGCATTTGCATCATATGCAACGAACAGTACGTAAGTAGAAGCGATAATCGCGCGCTGTGTGCACGTGCGCCGTATTAGGGACAACACTAGTGCGATTGTTCTGAGCCTATTACTCATTGCAAATTCCGTTCATGTAGCATGTTAGACAAGCCAGATTTGTGCGAAATTTATCTATAGTTACGGTCTACTATACCTACTACAATATTTGTGACGTTGGATACTGGTGCATCGGTACCGGGTCGAAACAAGCGTCTGTTACTAACCTATTGGGTGCTATACGAGAGTACGAAGTTAAGCGTGTCATCAAAGTCCGCACCCCGCGATGCACTGACACGCTCACACGATCGCTATCGCATCGTACATATCTCAGTGAGCACAGCGCCGAAGACAAATACGATTATTTTATCGTGCGTTGTTTAAAAATTACAGTAATATTAAGAGGTCAGGTTTGACATTTATTAGTACAACATAATTGTATTAAACAATAATACAGTGTTACAAATATAATTAGTTCAAAACCAGTCAAACACATCTTAAAATTATTAGTATAATTAGGTAGCCACAAGTAGTAATATTAGTAACCGGTAGAGCAGTAATGGACAGTAAACAATATCGAGTGAGGAGAGCGAAGTGGAGTAGACCCGGCAGGGCGAGGCGGCGCCGGGTACTTACGCGGCGGGGTCGCGCGCCGGCTCGCGGCCGAGCTGCTCGCGCAGGTACGCGCCCGGGTTCTCGAGCGCGGCGCCGAAGTTCTTCTGTAGCTGCAGAATGCTGGACAGCGTCGAGATCCACTCGGCGCGCGTCGCCTCCGACGGCCGGCACAGGAACGACTGCTTCGGCTTATTGGGATCGTCGGAGTGTACGATGAACGCGTTGTCTAACTCCTCCAACTCCATCTTGTTCACCTAATTATAATTTGTCTAACGTTAATTACGTATTCAGACTGCCCCGGTGCAGCGGTATCGAATGCGATGACTGTGTATGAGGTCTCGGGGTGGACTATATGTGACAATATCGTCTATTACGTCTACTAACGTCATGTTAATGATTTTTTTTAACAAGTAATTCTCAACAGTAGCTGAAGAATGGAATTGTTCCTCATAAGCGGTAGGCTATATGCAGGATTAAAAACCATAGTTGTCGAAAATTGGGTGTAATACACCTTTGCGTACATTTATAGAAGAATAGGCGTGAAACATTGTCTTTATATATTACATATCCCTCTTAAAAAGTATGATATTATTGTAGAACTTCAGATTCTAAGACATGAAAGTCGTAGTACCTACTCAACATTAATCACTCAAAACATTGTTATCGATAGCAACATCTATTGAAGTACTATACATTCGTAGTTGATCGTTAACCAAACGTGAAACTATAAACGTAAGTCGAGTGAGGCGATACTAACTTGAATATGCGCCTTGTAATGGTAATTCGGACTGCTGAACTGAGACTTCTTGCCGATGGCTTCGCTGAATATGATGCACTGTTCGAAGAGGAACACGTGGAGTTCCTTGCCGCGGTCGTTGCCGCTCGACACGTCCGACACTACCATTGATTCTTGCAGGAGCAGCTTGCCCTGGGCTGTTATGTTGCCCTGGAATACACATAATCACACCTTTGTTAACTCGAACAACGTAACTGCTTATACTAGAACAGCATTTCACTTGATTGTTTTTTACCGTTATAAGTCAATACTGGAAGTTCTGAATACTTTTGAAAATACTATTTCTTCCACAGCAGACAATTGTTATTTGGCATATAGATAAGATTGCACAAAAATATACGGTAATATTTATTTGAATTTAAATTAAAAAAAAAGATATAATTCATCTTTAGTTAATACAGGCTCCAAATTGTATAACCGCAGACTTTTTAATATAGTAAAATATTTCTATAACACACTCACGCATTTAATTAACAGATCGCTGTTCGTTTGCTACAAAAGGTGCGCATGGAAGCAATAGTAGATTCGCATATGGCTAGACATTAAAACAAATAATCGCATGGGCATATAACAAAGAGCACTTAACGATAATAGTTGTATAAAGAGTATGCTTACCGTAAATCCTTGGAGTCTGCCGACGTCCATCATCATGTTCGCGTTCTTGGGTATAATGTCGGTGCACTCGACGGCCTCGCGCAGCGCCACGATCACGTGCGGCGCCGCGTTCGCGTGCTCAGAGTACACGAGGATCTTCTTCACCAGCAAGTGGTACTTTTGGATGCGCTGGATAGGCTTTATCAGTAAGTCGCCGAGCTGGAAAATGTCAAGCTCGCGTTACCGACACAGCCTGATGACTAGCTCATGTAACCACCGCAAGCATGCCAGAACAATAAAGCGACGAAAATAGAAACAACAAACAGTGTCCAATGTGTGTGGGTGGCTGTGTGCGTGAAGTGGAAAACCAAAAAGTTAAATAATGACACCCAAACAAAAAATAATGGGCGGGTCGTGATGTCAGTGTGAGAAGCGTGATATAGAGTAGTTAGGCATGCAAGCGAATGTTTCTCGTACGGTATGTTAGGAGCGGTGACAACTCTTGGTTTGTCATATGAAGTATCGGGCGCGCACTTAGACACTTAAAACTGTCTCGTGAGTTATTTACTTTTTAGTTCAATTTGTAGTTTACACAAAAGAAAATCGATATGTAGCACTGCAAGTGTTGCGAGCCGGACGCATCACTATTGCCCTACCATGTCGAAAGCACAGCTGACAAGCTGAGATCAATATAATAAGTCAATTTTGTATTAATGTACGAATTGAGTTTCTGATTTTAGATATAAATATGTTGTATATAGGTTGGTACACATTGAGTGTACAACTAGCAGGAGAAACCAGCGCTGCCTCCGTTAGTGAAAAACTGAACTCCACAAGTACCCGACAGAGAGTACCGCGAGCGCCGCGCCGGGCAGATGCGATCGTTGCCTAAGGCGCCTACAATCATTACAGTCACCCAAACGTCGTCGAATGCATACGTTATGGAGGCAAATGCAACTTAGTTTATATGCAAAATATATTAGTAAGTAGCAGCGACACAAGTTGCTTTAAGCATAAGATGTGCGCTTGTTAAGCTAATCGTAGGGTTACTTACGACAGTAAAATATTCTAAAATAGTTATTTGGTGAAATCTTGTGGTAAGCGTGTGAAGCATTTAGTTCTTTTCTTTTTTTTATGGCTTAGGTGGGCAAACGAGTTGACGGGTCACCTGATGGCAAGCGATTACCGCCGCCCATGGACAACCGCAACCTCAAAGGAGTTCCAAAGTGTATTGCTAGCCCTTTAAAAAGGAATGAAGGAGGGAAAGGACAAAGGAAAGGATAGGAGAAGGATCGGGGTAACTGGGCCTCCGGCTCTCTCATTCACCGATACGAAACGCAACAGTACGGGTACCGTTACTTCACGCCGGTATTCTGTGAGAGGGTAGTACTACCCCGGTCGATCCGACCCATTCATGCTGAAACCAGCGAGGATCTACTACCTTTATTTATTTAGGTGTTGTTAAGATGTTTTTATAGTGACTGGCCTACTTGTACGTTATGCGTATTTGATAAAAGTTGCCTCCTATGAAACATGCATTGTCAAATGTGCTCTAAAGGTGAAAATGGATATATTACAAGATCTCCAACCGTTAGAACAGAACCGTGGACAACAAATGGTTTCTATTCAATACGGTCGAAAATAATGAAGATATCGCGTCGCAAATATGTGTGGGTCGAGTAGTGGTAGAAAACCGTCCGCCACCGGCCACCATTCTGATCCACAGATACATCTGACTGCTTGTGCGCGAAGTGAACGATATTAATTGTTAGTTAGATATTTTTACAATGTTTTAATATAGCCAACTATTAATTATTCCATAGAAATTATTGTGCAGCTGTACAGAAATTGATGTAACTATAATCAATACATTGTAAAAATATAACAGTAAGAGTCAAGCATCAGCAGCCACATACCTGTAACTTGTGTCCGAGCTTGACTCTCAGCTCTTGGAAGTAGGAATCATGCTCCGAGACTATGTATTCGGATACTGGTTTGTTCCTGCAGTAGGCTTCGTACAGGAACATCCTCTTCTCAAGGAAGCGCCGGAATAGAGAGCCGAGCAGTTCGGGCTCCTCCACACAACGGTGTAGTTCCAATAGGAACTTACTGCACAAATCAATATTAAGTCATGTATGCGTGTACGTAGACATCCATTGTCAGGTCGCATTGCACGCCAGCCAGTTATACCTAGTCTCCATCACCGTATTATACTTTACTAAACAGCATTTTAAAACATAAACGTTCTCAACATATCTCAAATCTAACCGCTCAGCGCAGCAGCTTAATCGCAAAGCAAAGAACACATTTAAACAAAAATATGAATTTGTACATAAAAATCTACAATTGTCTTTATATACGACGTATGTAACAGGAGTATTGAGGAGACATTACGTAGTCACACAAGTGATCACTTGCGATTACCTAGAGTAGTGGGTATCCATGAAATATAATCGGTTACGTACTGAACGTGCAGTTCATAATCCGCTATTTTGGTTGTTAACGAGTCAATTAGCCGAGAACCAGACACAATGAAAAAGCTTTATCTGGTAGCCGGGATTCGAGCGTTTGCCAATACATTATAGTAATTACTCACTCTCTGTGCCACTCGTAGATAGCCTCGATGTTCCCGAATATCATGCGATGGCGACGGTCGCGCAACAAGCCCTCAGGTAGGCTCGGCTCAGCATTAGGATCCTGTACGAAATACTTACTTCAATACACAAGCCACTAAATACTGAACAAAGCTCAAGTATCAAAATGCAATTCAAACTAATCAATAAAAAATAGATATCATAATTCAGCGGACTACCCTGCACGCTCTTTCTCTATGTGACCGCAGGATTTCACCTTAATAGTGTTAAAGAGACGCTTTAAGTTACTATTCATTCAACATTACACAGTTTTGTTATTCAAACATTACTATACGAAACTATGAATTAATAATAACTAGTTACTAAGAACAGTGTAGCAATATTTAAAATGTATCGATATGATAATATTCAAGTTAATTGCATCATAAGATTAGGCTCGCAACCAATAAGTAATACCAAATTAGTTGGTGAAATCGATTTAGACAAGCTCATAGCTGTTGTCGGTATGGTTCTATTGTGTTTTCACCGATAGTTACAACTTCATCATCGTATTATAATCAAGTGTAGGTTTATCCAAATGTCTACCTGCCGGATTGGTACTGACGACTATACTAACCAAAATATAAGCTAGCACCTTTTCAGAAGTAGATAACATTTGATCGGTTAAAATAAAAATCTAGTTCGCTTTCACCAATGTTCAAACATAAAAGCGTATAACTACCGAGAGATACAATAGAAATTAAAAGAAATCGGCGAAATGTCACGCTTCACCTCCGCTGAACAAACTTAAGCTTGGTTATTGACTAGGCATTCAAGACGTTTAAATGAAGCGAGAGGTCTGTTTGTTGTTGAATGGGCAGCTACAAAGTGTCTATTGGTACTAAAGAGCGATAGCTACAAATAAGTTAAATAATGTGACTGAAGTTATATTATACTGATAAATAACTACACGTCATAATTATAACTGTGTTTGCTGACCTGTACGTGACGCATGTATCCTTCACAGATGAGCTGTAGATCGGAAACGTAAATTTCCTCAGTGTCCACTAGTTCTCGTAGAACATATTCTCGCTTCTTTAACGTGGCCTCGGATGAGTCGGGTCCTGGAGTGACGGGTTGTTCTTCTTCTTCAGCACGGGCGGATGTACTGGCGGCACCAGCAAGAGCAACACAACCGTGTTGCTCCTATACAACACAAGTACTCATTTATATATCTTAATTGGTCATTATTTGGCAGCTAATTATTCATTAAGCTAGTATTATCTTTAAAATATTGTCTACAAATTATGTGTATATACGTTATCACAGGTTACACATGATTTTATTAAATAGTATTTTAATTGTTGCTTTGAAACGATTCTACAGGCGAATATGTAGACGGTTGAACTAACTGAATAATATTCATTTCGTTGATAATTAAAATACGCACGCAATTCGTATATACCTAACAATGAAAGTCTTAAGCTCGTACAGTCGGCTTATGACAAATGAAGGTATGGTTATATTAGACTAAGATTTCAGACAGTGTCGCTTGGTGAATAAACAAAGAGCGTTGAGGTACAAACTGTACCTGTATTAAGTACTACTCATACGAAAGCGGCTATTCCATATAAAATCTACAACAGATGACGGAAATCGACAAACCATGCAAAAAAAGTAACCAAAAACAACAATAGCCTAAACAAAAGCTACTAGGGTATTTACACATGCGAAATAAAGCAATTATTCGGTATTCAAACGATAACATTTGAAACTCCTTTGCAAAGCTAAGGCACAAACGTTGTAGCCAAATGTTTTCTTGGTATTGTTGCGTCTTCCAGCTCTACTGGTACTACCAGGTAAACATTATTTGTTGCTGACATCAAAATAAAACACGTGATTTTAAACCTAACAGTGCAACCCATACTGTTCATACTAGTTGTTTTACCTACGAGATCCTCTTAATACGTCAACTTTAGATAAATTTTCTATAATTACGTCTACTAAAATTGCACTAAGATTTTCGTAGTCTCCAATTAACTGTAACAAGACTACGGTTATTAAATCCAAATAAAATCGTTATGTAACTTATTGTGGCTAAAGTTTTAGGTATAACATTTTTTCATGAAGTATTATAAAACCCACATCACCTTTACCGTATTTCGACCTTGATTTCTGTTGTGATTAATAAAAATCATTATAATAGTCCTCGATAGATAATTCAACAAAAAACATCTTATTATTAACTTATTGTCGCAACTTGAAACTGGCCAACAAACATCTCCAAAATGTGGGTTGTTCCCAAGTGATTTATTTTGTTTCCGAAGTGATTTTATGTGTAGAAGGCGGTGTGGTCGCGCTGCTGGGTCACTCGTGCACTGCTGTGTCGCCAGTTAACTGCCACGTACAAACCATTTCAGTCGTAATCAATCTTCGATCACGTACTGAGCTTGTGAGCGGCGTATATACCTTGATAATATTACATTGATTTATGTGAGATCTCTCCACAGACACTTTGAACAGTACGGGTATCAAAATAACAAAAGAAACATAGCATGCACACATCATGCATTAATATAGGGCCGAACCATCCGCTCCTTGACGATCTGCTCTATTTCTGCGATATCGGCTGCGCCGTTATTGCTATCCATAGGATCAATGGCCAAGGAGTTCTGAAAATATTGACTATTATATAACCACCTGCATAGAAGCACCTGGGCATATCCACGACGGTTAATATTAGAAGAAGAAGATTATTTGTAGTGATGATAAGTTGATAGAGATTAGGAGTTTATGCGTGTTTGATCAGAGATGAGAGTGTGCGTGCGTACTCACCCTCGTCACTGGAACAGTTGCAGCAGCGGGAGCGGGCTGTTGCAACACTGCTTGTGGGTTCTGTTGGGGAGAACACTTACATTTGAAGCTATCTGAATCACTACGGAGATAAGCGTTAAAACCCTATATAACACAATAACATTTTTAATGTGATTGTATTATCTTATCACGCCTTTATCTCTTCGAACTAACACAGTGTATAGGACTGTTGCACTTGAGGTATCAAGAGACTCCCTACATGGGACCTAAACCATAGATGGTGAAATGTGTGTGTGTAATACACCTATGTACCTATGTATGTACTCTTCGAAATATAAGGGATTGGTGCATCACGGCATACATCTATACTTAGGCAGATAAATTTCTTATTAAGGGACGAGTTATCTTCGTAGGCGGGCATAGTGTTCAGCAAACCAAAGCGTAATTATATTTTTCAAAAACAAGATAGTGAGTCGTGTACTCTATGAAAATCTGGCAATGTTGAATCGACTGACTTTTTATTACATCGAGCACGTGAAGCCAGTCTCAAAGAGCAATCAATAGCAATCGAAATACACAGCTGATTGAGTTTGCTCTGATATCGCTTGACGACCCGTACTTTTTGTTGACTCGCACGAAAAATATTTGTAAGCTGTCTGTTATTTACTCGTGTTTTCGACGTAATTGACTATGTTGGGTTTCTGGTTTCTTTGCTGTTAATGTTTCGAGCGCTGATAGTTCTTTGCCCACGCTGCATAGAAAACTGTGACAGCCGAGTAATAGTAAATAGTTGTGTTGTATCTGAGTTTCTTTGGCATGTATGCTGCTAAAAGGTGTGTATTTTTAGGAATTTAGACTTAAAAGGAAATACCTACTGTACAGAGTACAACAATTGTATATTATAATAAAAAGTAAGGGTCACTGACCAGGTATATTTTTGTCAAGTCGTATAATGCACTAAAGATTTTTTCTAAAACACTTTTCCGCAACTCTTTTTATAACAATGCTTTTTATTCTAAGCTCGATTTAAGTTTGATGTTTCAAAGGTTTCAGTTCCTGAACTTAATAATAGGCTTCTCCGCTCGTGCATATGAGATTAAATTTTACATTAAAATATTTTCATAATTATTAAATGTCATAGAACCTAAATGACTGGTATGAGAGTTACGATTTTAAATAGACCTAAAAAGTGGTTTCCTTTGGCATGGTGGAATAATTATCATAATTGTTGCGATTCTTCGTTAAAAATATATGTTATTTTATTTGTTTTTAACAGCTCTTCTGCAAATATGTCCTGATAATACATTTTTATATACTGATAATATATTTAATCAAAGACATAATTAAATAATTAACATAATATATATACAAATTATTTACAAAGAAAATATAAACTGAAGAGAAAAATTAAACTGCAAAATCAAAAAGCGTCATAATATTCCTCCGCACCGTCGTCAATTGGCAACGTGCCCAGAAGACTGGTAGTATTGCCACGTTGAATGGAAATGCTTATTCTTTGTGCAAAGAAAATACCAGCCAGGTCTCGCGAAGCGTCGATGAGCCGCTTAGCTAGATCTCTATAAACAGACCTAGCACTTGGACCCCATGGCCCAAGCGTTTCGACACCAAACGGCTCAAATATGTAGTCACCAATAAGGTTTTGATATTTACGCCGTTTGAGCGTCTCTGCTGATGCAGCAGCAGCACCAGCACAACCCGCTGTGTTAGAAAGATGTGATGGCGCAAGGGTGTCGACACAAGTTGCGTCCCACACCAAAGGCCTACCCATTTTCCATGGCAGTAATGACATACCATCTGGTCTCTTGCCATCGTCGCGTACCAAGCCGTGAGGTTCAAGCTGAGCCGGGACGCCAGCGGTGACAAGATAATATATTCATCTTATAAATTGGTACCTTACACATATTCTTATTCCCTATCGTATTGCATTTTATTAAAACATACTGATAACAATATGAGCTTTCCACGAAGCAACTTTTTTCTGAGGTCCACAAACAAATTATAAAATAAATTTTCTGGATAAAACTTGCAAGATAAACTACAGACATAAAGCTTGTTACAGGTTGGGTTCACACATAAGAGCCTGAGCGGGACTCAAACACTCTAGCCAGGGGTAATGTACTTACTAACTATTTAAATTTTGGACCATCGCGCTATCCATGCAGTTAAACTATGCACGTCAAAACTACTCGTCGTGTTGAATCGTTTATATAATATGTGATGAAACTTCACCATTATGTTCCTTATAAGCAAATCTTTAACAGCCGTGGTAAAGATTTGCTAATAAAGAAAATGAGCGAATATCTGCAACTCGATATCGACAAAGTCGATGGAAGTACGCGACGCTATTGCCTGTCACTGACCCCTCCATTCAAATAAGCGTAGTACTAGATATTTCTCAAAAGCACAGTTCAAGATTTTTATTTTATTTATTTATAACAATCTCACTATATTAGTGATTAGGTGCGCGCGTAGCGTTAATGGAGAAGCAAAACAAACCATTTTTATAGACTAAACACAGTCTAATTTTTGATGTTGTTACGTCACTTGTGGTATCAATAATATAATGTAATACCTACGTTGTATGTTGATGTGGTGGATAACGATATCAGGTAAGAGTACTCCACTGTAGCTTCATCAAGGCCACGACCTGCTTTGTTTTTTGCTTTTATGAATTTATACTATTAGGGTTGGAAGCAGCGGTTATCGTAGACAATGGACTCTTGAGAATGTTTACACAGATCCACTT
Source organism: Catocala nupta (assembly GCA_963675205.1). NCBI lineage: Eukaryota > Metazoa > Arthropoda > Insecta > Lepidoptera > Erebidae > Catocala > Catocala nupta. The sequence goes on from OY776078.1 coordinate 34,657,264, forward strand.
GCTGATAAAACAGAATTTCCTTGAGTTCTCCTGGCAAACCTTACTCATACAACATAACATCAAGATATGTAGTTATCTTTTGTAAAGTGGATGTTCTCGTAGTTACCCAATCGCGATATTTTATTGCTGATGCCGCATCGACATCTTCAAAACTCATTAAGATAAGTAAGATTAGTCATAGTGTCATTAAAAAGTAATAACAACGGTCTATTCTTGTTACATTTTATTTTAATTAAACGCGGTTTGCCGAAGTTTAAAGTACCTACACATAGTACCTCCCCTCCATGTGTGATTTCTTAACATATCTCCCGCTCTTAAAGTTAACCTTGTGTTGTGAGACCTTTATAAACAATGGATACAACAACCTCATGTGGAACAATCATCTGCGGAGTACGCACACATTACTGACACGTTCTGAAGCTGCTCTTTATTCATCTCTTTCCATTTCTTTGTCTTTTCAAAACACAGTTTTTTGTATTAGTGTGATGTAAAACGTTGTACTACCTAACGTTACTGGGACTGTGGCACATTAAAATATTGATTAATATCATTAGTGCGAGTTCGCTGAGTCCACAATTGTATGCAGTTAAAATAATTTTAGCGAATGCTTTTACAGGTTAGTTAGTTATGTTACTAGAGGGGAAAACCAGTAGCACATCGGCACGGCGCAAAATCAACACAACACAAGCTTGGGGCTTGCACCCCTATCCCTGCGTTTAGTCCATCCCAGCTATGCTCAACAGAATTTGATAATTAATAGTGCTCAATATTTTAGATTGAATGTTTTAACACTTCCCCGTTTATTTCTTGAAACACAACGACAATATGTGCAAGTGCCAAACAGATTTGTTTAAATATTATTTGACTATTGCTATATAGGTAAGTGTATTGCTAACAGTTGGTTGTTAACTGTATAGTCAAATACCCATAGATAAATAGTAGACTTGGAATATAAATATAGATGCACCTTCAGGGCCATGCAAGTATGCTAAAAGCTCGCGGCTATTGGTGGGAATCAAACACAACACCAAGTTACGCTAAGTATTGCGACGTGGAACTTTGTTTCTGGAATATTTTGTACATAGCGCGAACGTAACAGAGCCGCGCACTTCACGCGAAGCTTTACGCCGAGCAGATCTGTGCACGAGGCCTTTAGTGATAGTAGTATTACATGTGTTGAATGAACTTTAAGAATTCGTTTCGTCACAACCTATTGTTCAGCTGAAGCCTTTAAGGTAGATTTTGTACTGCCATTTCACAATTGCAGTACAAGCCATTTTAAATGCGTCCCCTTCGCTCAGTTTAAATGTCGACGTAGCAGGTAATAGGTTGATACTGAGAAAAACTGTCGTAGAACATGGATGTAATGTGAACCAATAGTTATTGTTAACTATGATGGTTTCGATCTTCGCATTTAGATGGTTTGGCATTGTACCTATTGTAAAAGAAAGAGTTTGCTGAAAGGTGCAACATATAGCTATTTCAAAGAAATTACGCTTTCAACTGTATATTTATTGTATTCCAAGTATACAAGTAGAGAAAAGAAACAGCTACCTATTCACCGCTGTATAACTTATTTGCATTGCTCGTATTTTCTGAGCGCTCGGTGTTGGGTGGCGGTCACAGTTGTTCTTTAAGTTGTTGTGTAATAAGAAGCGTGATTATGAATAAAACTTACGTTAATGGGTTTCATGGGCGGTGGGAGTTCTACATCAGCCGCCTCGTCTTCTGCTTCGTCAAGTTTGGCGACCTCGTGATCGTCATGCCGGCCGTTGTCTCCTACAGTACCGTAGGGTAACTAAACAAAATGACATGTTATTTTATAGATTGTTTGCCAGTTACACATGCATATTACATAAATTATAGACTTGTGGTCAATTCGTACTAAAATTAACAATGATATACCTTAGAACGCAACGTACAGGTGTCATTTAGATAGCTCAAGAAAACAAATTGTCGCGACTAAGTAACGACGTTCATAATTACATTCTTTGAACGTAATGAATTTTTGTATACGGTGTCTCATAGCGTCATTAACTTTCTAATTAACCGTTAGCCTTGGGATACGGTGTCTATATATTGCTGAATTAATTGAAAACATTACCTTGAGTTTCTTGTCTGATGGGATCTTCTTGAGAGGTATAGGCTTGTCTGTTGTGGCTGGTGATTGAGCGCCAGTTGGTTTGTCAGCCTTGCTCTGTGATTGCTTGCTTTTGAGGCCTAGCCAGCGTTTTCTATGTAGGACAACACAATAATAATGTATACACACAATAAAATATTCTAAATAGAAAGGTTCAGTGTTATAGTAGTCAGATAGTCAACATTTATATAGGCACTATATAAAACACATGATCCATATCTCTTACTACGGCGACTTTTATCTATTCAAGTTTACCAAATGGTTAATCATAGATAATACTAGAAATCACATCTACCAAATCTGGTTGAAATGCAATGATACAAGTAATAATTGCCGATTCTAGACTAACATAAAACATACAAGCCAGGTCCTACTGTAAAGAAGACGGAACAGGACTGCTTATAAACCCTTACTCAGTTATGACAATCTGCTTGACGACGGAAATTGACAGAATGAGATTAAACCGCTCGAGTTTCATGCGTTAACTATTAATTAATAATAAATCGTGGCATCCAATAAGGCGAGTGATCAGGTCGGTATTAGAATAGATATAACCTCTATTACAACGAATAGGTTACTGTGAGGGTAACCCCCGACTATAAAAATGTAAAGAAGGGCGCAACATGACACGGTACAGTAAGTGTGAGAGGCTGGCCGCGCCTCGTCCGCAGCTGAAACGATTTAGGCACAGCACAGTGCGTCGGCCATGAACACCAATGGACCACAATTACACATATGTAACAGAATACGTAAACCGCAATGTCTGTATTCGATATATCGTGCGTCATTATTACTTATAGTTTTCCTCATATTCGATTAACACAGTCAGTTTTAATTAGCATTTTAAACAAAACAACTACTACAAAACTTAGATACAAACCGCAACTATACACGATCTACTGCATCTACTTGTGCATACAGCTGTGATGAAGTATCAAATGATAAATCGAATAGAATTCGTTTAGTAAATGATCGTGATCCAGTTTCGTCATTATTGGCATCGTATAGACACCAGACAATATTTATTTTAGTTGTTAATTATCCTGTTGTTACTTCGTTATTCTATAGTGTAAGTTGCTATTTATATAGTGTACTTAGCATATACAGATCGGTATATGATCAATACTGTAGGTAGTTTACACAAAGTAATAGATTATAATATAATACACCGCACGCTGACAGTGTTAAGTACGATGATGAGAGATTTTATCCGAGCAGATTTGAACCGTCCAATATTGAATAATTTCACGCTTTCTAAACGTGACACGTTTGTGTTTAAGCTATAGAACCAATCCCTGTGGCTAGATTAATCCAGGCTTCGTATTACACGGCTTGAACACGAACAGGACAGGCACTGTGCAATTTTCAACAAACGACAAAATACATGCCATACTAATTTTGATGTCATATTTCAAATGATTTAATATTACACATTATGAAATATGATATGCCAATAACTACTTAAAGAAAGATGACTTCGTTATCGAGGCACGTTAACGACAAGAGTTTATATCGATACAAAAAATTATTACTGAACAACAAACGTACATCTATTCAGTGATATAATTTGTAGTGACTTGCGACTTACATCAGCTGCCGGTCACGTGAATCGTAAGATTATTTAATTAGGGATAACATAAATTTATATAATTACACAGTATACTCGTCGCCTAGATAGTAAACGAGCAGGAGGACATACTAGAAGCGTTATCTATATACCAAAAACTCTGAGCATTGAACTACACTGGCTACAAGTTTGTTTATTGTGGAGTAGCGCGTTCAATACTCAGCGTTTACGATTAATATGACAGTAGTTTGAAAACACTCCATTATACAGTGACAACGAATTTTCCAAATTGTTTACAAATATTAAAATGACAGATGGACATATAAGTGTGCATTACGCGGTATCATTATGAGGCAATTAACTTTGAAATATGAATGTGAATCGCGCTGTGTATCACCCACATGAAGAGTTTTCATGGCTCTGATTAATTACTTTGATACGACTCACGTTTGTTCACGTAGGTACAATTGGCGATTAAGTTATTTTGTGTTTGAATTTTAGACAACCTGACAATTATTGAAACAAATATTAGTAATAATATTAGCATTATATCTTATAATGGAACAGTCTAACTGGTCAGGTCTTTATCGGCGCAAGGACCAGTTACTGCAACTGGGTCGTACTCAAATAGCAATATCACTAGATATGAGGTATCTCTGGTCTCTACATTGCATTAGCTGATGATGAAACTTACTTAACGTGAACAACTTGATTCCACATAGTTGGAGCACCGCACGAACATACCACATCACTGTCACGCACAAACACTACCACGCTCGGGTTTGCACTGACTAACATGCAAAACGTGCACAAACATTGTTATCTAGTTTCTATTTCGAAGGAGTAAATAATATGATCAGGGGACGGTCGACAAGGAGCCGTATCAGGTGAGATATAGGCGCGATAATGTTGTATTAAGTGTGTGTAACTGTGCTGCGAGGCGACGGCGGCGCGGTGGGCTGTGCTCGATTCGATGGCTCGCGGACACGCAACCGTCTGTCGCACTGATGGCCGATGTCGCGAACGCCACCGATTCCTCAATTACATATCAATTAATGAGTTCGCCCGACTTGGCGTTTTGCGACACACAAAGCTCACTTTTACTTATTATTTAATATTTTAAGAATAAGATAATAACATTCAAAATAAATTAAAAAAATATAATATTTAGTATTATACTAAGAATGCTAATGTATGGTGTGCGTATTACGATAAATATATTACTATTACTAAATATTTAATTATTTCTTTGGCATTAACGCAGGTACAATAAGAACGGATGAGATTAGATAACGTAAATTGTAAGGAGTTGATAAGCGTAGCTACGTATATTAGTGTGTCAGCTACTCGACATTGTTACAAAGCTATATTAATATATTTATATAATTATTTTGTCAGCTGGCTAGCAAAAAATAAGTGATCTTCTCAATACTTTGCACTCAGACAGGCAAATAAAAACATTTTAGTTTCCATGAGAGTGTCATGGAAACAAAAATGATTTTATATCGATACCGAATATCTCGGTTAGATATTTCAATTGTTATGTTAAGCATTAAGATACCAGAGTTTTTGTCAGAAAATACAATAAATAAATTACGTTGGCGCTAAATGGAAGTTTGAGGCAATAATTTATCTATCAGGTTTGTCGCTCCATCCAAGAGAGACAACATTACCGTGTTACTCCCCTACTTGTATATGCACCCTTTAGTTTAAACCAGAGAGACAATTCGTTAAGTAACAATACACGACACGACATCTATCTATTAATACGTAAAGCAAAAACTTTGTACCCCTTTTTACGAAAATTGCGCTGACAGAGGAGTATGAAATTTGGCACAGTTAAAGTTTATATGGAGAAGGAGTGGCGAATCCTTATAATTTTATAAAATATGCATTAGAAATACATTAAATTAGTGGAAAAGCTACACGCACACAACCATGCATTTGACACACGCAGTCAAATCGCGTTCGTAGTATTTCGTCATTGTTCTTTTGACGTCGTAAAATTCTTCGTAATTATGGTTACATATACCTTATATAAAAGAAAGAAAAAAGGAAACAAAGTAGCAAGCTTTCCTAAGCTTGCTACTTTGTTTCCTTTTTCTTTATCGATATTCCTATATCGTCAATGAAAGAGTATAGTTAAGTATATAATAATTAGTTTGAAAAAGATAGGTAAATTAACCTGTATAGCCTTGGCGAAATCTAAATGAAATGTGATTATAAGGGTAAAATTATAGACAGTAAAATCTTAATAACGATCAAACTTAAAATTTAAATCAATTATGGTCAAATTTTGGCCAATAGGCAACCGCTAGTTCTATATAAACTAGTAATAGTACGCTGCCATTGCATATACAGTGCAAACGAATCATCCAAAGAACTTCTTCGTGTATACACATACTTAGAGTTAACCCAAGTAGATATTATACTTTGAACAAAATATACAATACAGAATGTAGTATTCTTTAATTTGAATTTGTACTATTTGTGAAGGAAATGCTTTATACACACAGTATATGGTATAGGTTGTTCCCGTTAAAATGCATGCTCTCTGGATGCGCACAATCTAGGTGCAACACGCATCTTATTGTTTCGATGAATAAAACTAGAGAAAATTCGAGAACTGCGACGCACATCTACATTTAGGAACGATGTTATTTGCGAATGGTGGAGGTTATGCGATGCAACATGTCAGCAATCATGAATAACAAGAAGCTATGCATCTTTCATTTAGCTCTCACCGAGGTTTAAACGATAGCATTTGTGTAGTTGCTTACGTCAAATTGTTACGCAATGTTTTACGCCCTGAGGAGTAGAAAACTTGACGCATTGTAATAATAACTTCGGCATTGTAAGTAGCATAGCCACGGACACATTTGATTGTACACACTAGAATATTATCAATCCACAATAAACAGGAACTCTTAAGCAATTGGAACAGATATAAATGAACTGAAGTACGCGTGTTGAGATAACTGGAGTCGGTGGAACAACCTGATATGACGAAAACAGTTGGCACAACAGTGTCGCGAAACATCCGCGTCGGCGGACATGTCTGGTGGCTGCGCGTGCGACGTCGCCGCTCCACTCAACGACTGAGCGACCGCCCTTCATATCGCTCAAGAATTAGATAAAACAACACCGAGATAATAAAATAACTAAAGCATGACTATTACAAGAGAGACTAGATTCAGATTATATTCTCTTTGAAAAGGAAATCCTTTACTACTTTATCTTTACTTTGTCTTTCTGGTTTATCGGCACTCTACATGTTTAATTATAAACTATGCGTAATGCATATTCGGCCCAGCAAAATTATATTTTGGGTATGTTTCGAGAAAGATACGGCGAGTATCTACGTTTAGAAACCGCATTGGGCTATTCTATTTTAATAGATTTCCTACCTATTAAAATACACTTATCATCAGAAAAATCAAAACAATTCCGTTTTTATGTTTTCTGTCCTAATTTAACACAAAAGAGTACTCATTCCATGAAAAAAATTCACATGGCTGTATAGCTGGCAGTTTGGGCATTACACTGATTAGCGAAAATTAAAAATTAAAAATTAGAATTACATTTGTTTATCCTATTAATGAAATGATTCACTGTTTTGAGACATATTATATTAATAAATAAATATAATATATATATATATATATATATATATATATATATATATATATATATATATATATATATATATATATATATATATATATATATATATATATTCATAACATTAAATATTCCAGAATGCCTGTAGCTTTTACAGAAAAATAAACCACAATAATGTTGTTTTCTTAAATTATGTAAGATGTTGACTTTCAGTTCACTGTTACTCATAGTGGTGAAAAAAAAAGTATAGATAGACACTAATATGGCATATATTTTCAAAAATTGGCGCATCTTACTATGGTTCCAAAATGGTATAATATTCTAGGCAATCTAGACACAAAAATATGCATACCTAGGTACATTTTCCGAACAACAACCATATTTCGCAAATTGTTAGTGTTGATAGTAATCACTTTTACTACGTATCCAAAAGGCTTTTTGTTGCAAGTTCTTAGAATTTGAATGACACATGTCCGTAGTACATAAAATAAGTTAGGGAGAGATAGATAGATATAGATTAAGTGTTAGAGGCAGATAGATAGATGTTTATTATTCAGTAATAGTGCAGGTAGAGAAGTACCTAGTTGTCCTCAGCAAGTACGCTCTACTCCTTTGTTTACTGTACACCGTTCTAATATTCAATTTAAGTGGCTCTCGTATTAACGACTTTTGGACTGGCTTTCTGGACTGAATTAAGTGACCTGCAAACTGAACTGACCTGGCATCATTTTGGACTGTGATTTTGTGTTTTGTGAAGGAGATTTGCCGTATTTTCGAGTGTTCAGCATTCATCATGCCGCTACCATACACACCGTTAGAATACGCTAATATGCACCTGATTTATGGAGAATGCCGATGCAATGCTAACGCTGCTAGCAGATTGTATCGAGCAAGGTACTTTAATCTTCAAAGATATCCGGATTATCGCGTATTTATTAACATGCATCAAGCTTTTCGGAGAGCCGTATGCCATCTGACAGGAGAAACGCTGGAAGACCTAGATCGGAATGCGATGAATAAGTTCTCAATGAAATAGGAAACGATTCAACTACTTCGGTACGTGCCATACAAGCAGCAACGGAAATCCAAAAAAGTACTGGGCATCGAATTTTAAAATGTCACCGGCTTCATCCATATCATTACAGGTGCGCGGAGGAACCTTTTGGTACCCGCTTATCGTTGAAATTTGGGACAATATATATATACAGGGTGATTTTGAAATCGTGTAATTCCTTTTAACCACGCATTCTACTGGTGATATAGAATAACCCTGTATATATACAACGTGTCCCAAAATTATTATATATATTATTTTAATATATATACATATATATATGATTATATTCAATAATATTTCTTAATTTGTATTGTTTTTATATTTTATTTATATACTTTTTTAAATTTATATTATAATGTTTTTAATTTATACTTATTATTTAATAAATAAATTATTATTAATATAATTATTATTATTATTACGTTTATTTTATGATTATATTACATATTATTATTTACAATTTATGTTTAAATATAAAAAAATTGCACTGTTTATGACTCAACTACCAAATCTCTAGGAAAACTAAACTTCGTATCCTGTTTTCAGATGCCATCTAATATTAGTTTGATATTTCTAATTTTAGATCATTTTTGACGTTTAAGCCGTACAGCAGAATGCAGAATGGACTAAATTGAGTAACTAATCCAATTTTAATCCTATCGAACTAAAATAAGTTTTGTCAGTTTTAACGATTTCGGAATACGAAATGTCGTTTAATAGGACTAAACTAAATTTGAGTGATTTTTAGTTAAGTTAAGAGAATTTTGTGACAACAAAATTGGCACCAATGTCAAATGATGTAAAAATTACGCACCATACTTCGGTTTAGCAAAACTGCCATTTACTGGCAGGTATTCGAAGCGAGATTCCTATATACTCTAACCTATTTCTTTACCAGCTCTCACTTTCCCGCACCCAATTAATGAATATAATTTTGCTACTTTATTTATTACCTAATTCTGTTGCTGATTCGACAAAAATGTCTTTTAAATGTCAATCCCTGGCGCACAAAATAAAGTGAAAATTTTAAATAACTCACCCGCTGAAGGCCTTGCGTTGTTTGACTGGGCTGGCTGCGCTGACCGCTCCAGGGTCAGAGCTGGATGCCTCTGTGTAAGAAAACATATACTTAAAAACTCCTTCGAGAGACATCAAACTCCAATAACAGTTACTATAGTCCCGATGGCTATATTTTTAATGTTACACATCGCTAAATGGGGCAATAGCATTAAGCTTACTAGCTAATTAGAACTGTGTAATTAATTAGTTTAGTACGAAATGATTAAACTAAACTAATATTTAATAACTTGAAACTAAATAGCAAAATAAAAACGTCGAACTCGTCGTGTTTCGAAACAATGTTTTTTATACTTTGTATTAATGTTACTCTTGTAAGTTTTTCTGTTTTTGACCGAGCCTGTCACTGGCACCTTAATATTATCTCTAACCAAATCGCTAATGGTTAAAAATGTAACCTGTAACGGCTATGCACAGATGGTAAAACTTGTGATAATGTAGTGCACAATTGACTAAATCGAATGATTCTAGAACATCATACACGTGACGTATATAAATATCGCTCTTGAAGAAAACCGTGTTAAAAATAAGGCAGAAGCCGTATACTGTCACTATTGTTATTGTAATAGCCAGGGAATAAAAGAACCGTAAATTACAATGGAGCTGCATCCTTTGTTTGGGCTTCTGAAACTATTTTTATTCCCTCCTCTCGAATAACCTAACCTAACGACTGTACTATAAAAACTTTGAACATTACTGTTAGCAAATATGAAACATTAGATCATTCAACGATATTTGCTAAGAAGTAAAATGACTACTTAGCTTCTGAAATGGCTACACGGGTTAACATCACTAAATAAACGTGCTACACTATGCGAACTCTTCTACCAAATTAACCCGCATATATATGTGGTAGTGCCAGTTAACGATGTAATTAAAATTTTTCGATGGTGGATGCCTCGATGATCAAACGTCGATTGTTAAACATATAATAATGGACAGGGCCTATAGAAGGTTCGCGTAATGAATACGGCGGAGCGACGGGCTCAGAGAGAGCTCAGATATATGATCAATGGTAACATCGCAAGTTATGTGCCCCGACCGAACGCAGCTTTGTATTATGCGGGGCATGCATCGGCCAAATTACGCGGTTAACAAACTATGCCTTGTTTAGAGGTCCATGCATACCATGTATAGTTCCTAATGCAATAAATGTTTATGAATTTATTGGGTTTGGGAATTTAAGTATTGTTTTATAGGAACACATTAATTTGTAGTATGCATATTTGTTAAAGATATTGTCTAGGAATAGACAAACTTATGTCATTGAGCTCAAATGTACACCCACAATAAATTGCTTAGATTTAAAATGAAACAACTATGTACATTAAGGTTTTTTAAACAATTGAATCGCATTATTATTTTGCTTATTTATTTATTTACATCGAAGAGACGACTTGCGCCAATTACATTATTTAATAATTATTTATTTGATAATATAATATAAATTTAAAATTTAGCGTTCCCGTATTCTGCTCACAGTACCTCATACATTCTAATAATACTACTTTCCATTAATTCGCAAAAATATCAACTTGTGGGTTAAAGTCCAAGAGAGCGTTGAGCTGCTTTAGTGAAGGAGTTATGGGTGAGTTAGAAAGCACCGATTGCTGGCGCTTCCAGCGTGCCACAGTACGGTACGCTGAAATCGCCGGCAATCGATGCTTTCTACCACGACAATAGTTGTTAGGCACAAACAATCTGCAACATTTATCGTGAAGAATCGGTGCCTTGATCATAACCTTTAAAATGTTGCAGGTTTCAACCATCTGATCGTATAATCGCCTCGTCTCTAATGAGTTAAAACCTAAACAACCCAACAAAAATGTTGTAGGATACAGATAGGGATAGTAACAAAACAGTTTTTTTTTTTACAATTGATTTGGCAATCATGCTTACGGCCCACCTGATAGTAAGTGGTCACCGTAGCCTATGGACGCCTGCAACACCAGAGGCATCACTTGCGCATTGCTGACCCTCTAGGAAAGGAAGTGGGAAGGAGAAGGAGTGGGTAGGGGGAAAGAGGGTGATTGGGCCTCCGGCACTCTCACTCGCCAAACGAAACACAACAGTAGGAATACTGCTATTTAACGTCGATATTCTGTGAGAGGGTAGTCCTTTCCCGGTCGAGGCGGCCACTGAAAATAAATCTTAGGAAAGCTGTCTGGACTTTTACCAACATAGGGGCATACTGCTTTTGATACGGATTCCACACAACCGCGCTGGACTCAAGTTTACTGTGGACTAATGCATAAAAAACGAGTTATATAACATGGGTACTGTGGAATTCACGAGATTCTCAAATCCTCGAAACTCGAATCCGACGCGACTAAAAGATTCCTTAGCAACCGACGAAATATACTCATGAAAGGTGAGCTTTTGGTCAAATGTGACTCTCAAATCTTTCATAGAATCAGTTCTCATGATAACATTATGGTTTAATTTATACGTATAATTGATTGCGTGACGCATTCGGCCAGAAGTCATCACGTAACATTTCGTGGTATTGAAGTCCATTTCGTTTCCGATGCTCCACCTGCATATAGAGTCAACATCTGATTGCAGAGCAGCACAATCGGCTTCAGATTTAATTTAAAAAAATAAGTGATAATAAGTCTTAATAAGTCATCAGCATATAAGAGGCATTTTGCATTTCGGACCACTGTAGGCAGATCATTAATAATTAATATAAAAAGAAGAGGTCCCAGTACCGATCCCTGGCTGACTCATGATCGTGTATGGTAAGCGTGCGACTCATGATCGTGTATGGTAAGCGTGCGACTCATAATGACCAAGCCTCACGTATTGTTGTCGGTTACGCAAGTAATCCGCAAGAAGATGGAGCAAACCCGGCGCAATGCCTATTGCACACAGCTTAGATACCAAGATATCATTATTTACTTTATCAAAGGCCTTGCAAAAGTCAAAATAGAGTACATCCACTTGATTAAGAACGATAGAGTAGAAGTTGACCAGGCTCAGCAGGTTAGTGTTGACTGACCTCTTAGTACGGTAACCATGTTGCTCGTCGCAAAGATACTGCCTCATCTGTCTATAGATGCTTTCATGCAATGCGTTCTCAAAGACCTTTGCTGAAGATGACAAAATAGCTATTGGACGGCATCCGTCTACTAATGATTTGTTATTGGTTTTTGGGATAGACGTAACACGTGACAGTTTCCATTGTGATGGGTATATACCTGATTTTAAAGATAAAATAAATATATGGTGACGAAGTTCTTTCCCTTTTTCAAAAACCAAGATGGAATATTATCTGGACCTATAGAGCTATTAAGTTTTAACTTAATAATGCCTGATCCAACATCCGAATCGGAAAAACAATGTATATTAATATAATAATGCGAATTATTCGTACATCTCACAATTATGTTTACGACATCGAAGTTAGGGATTTCAGATTGGAAAACACTAGCAAAATACTCAGCAAATGCCTCGGATGCAGTGACTCCTTTAAAAGCCTTTTTTATATACTATCTCTGGTTCAAACCCTACCTTTGAACGAATTATCAATCCATATCAGAAAAGTAAGACGTCAAATTTGCCTCATAGATCTATATCTGTACACGTATTGCGACGACTTTTTTTTCAATTTTATGTTCGCAGACAAGACATTCAAATTGTTGTAAGCATCCAGACTGGTCAAAATATCTTAGCTATCAGTTGTCAATATTGTGTTACAAAATTTAGTATAAAATAAATCAAGACAAATGTTGCCAGTTGCAACTAAGATTATTGTTGTATAGGTATGTATTTAAGCAATAAATCCACAACGTAGGCGTCGCAAGACCCCCTAACACCCTGGTGAATAAAGCACTAATTAAGGTGGCGTATGCCGTGGTGAAGGTTTATGTGACGGCTTATGTCGTTAAGTCATGTCGGTTGAATGTAAGATCATTAAAATACATACTCTTTATAATTTCATTCGTAATTTTGTATTCTCTATCTATCTAGTTGCTTATGCAGGTTATTAAAATTTTATTATTGAATTGTAGTTATGTAAATTTATATTGATAAAATAGTTAGTAAGCACTTCTTCGCCCGAGCCACAGGTTCAATCTAGTTCGGACAAACAACAACAAATGTATTTTATAAATTAATTGGTCATTTATTATAAATTATTGTACCTATTATTTAAATAAATATTATTATTATTATTATTCTTTTATAAGGAAACGCCTTAACATACATATAAAAAGTAACAGTATATAACTTTGTATGTATATCGCATCAATACTAATTAGCTGCTGTCATTTATAGCCAATATTCGTTTACTACCTGAAGTCCCCGAGGCCGGGGTGCGTTACTTAACTCGCTCACTCAACAAGTAGGTAGGCTGTTTTTATTTTATAATATATAGATATGCTTTGTTTACCGAACGAAACTTCGGTGCGATCAAGTTACAAGTTACATACATATTATGTTCATATACATAAATAGTACGTTGGACAATAAGGCGTTGATTGCGATATGATTGAAACAAGCTGTAACAAACCAATCTAAAGTCTATTTGTACCCTTTAGAGGCATTAGATGCAGCGGCGCAAGTACATGCAATTTAACGTACACGCGACTATGATATGCAGGTTACAGCCAACAGCTTGTTAACTAGCACCTTGTCGCCGCCAACATAGCGAGTAATTATCTTCCTATTTAATCTTTGCACTCAGTAGGAATAATCTGGCAAACGTCAGCTGGACGACGACTTTGGGAACTTATTAAGTAGCTAGCTGTACCCGCGAGTTCGTTCGCGTGGTTGTCGAAAACTAAAACGCGTCGCTTAGATAAGAGTACAGTCAATATCCGTGTTACCTGACTGCTATAGAAAATAAGAAGGGGGAATAATGCAAGCCACGGACTAATAAAGAATTTGCGATTAAAATACTTATAACTTTATTCAATGAGACACTTGATTATGTTAATGCTTCTCTATATACTATGTTAGCGGTGGAATTATCCGGAGAATATAGAAAAGGTTGTTTATGTTGCTAACACGTGATAGAGCAACCTAAAGTTGTGAAAAGTAATCAAATGTGAGGTCTACCCTCGCAACGGATAATGTCTGACCTTGGGCTTTGTTAATAGTCATAGCGTAACAGATGCTTATTGGGAATTGCACACGTCTGAAACAAAAAGCAACAATTATTGGGAATAATGGGTATCCTGGGAATGAAAACTACGTCACCGGTGCCGGAACCTGTTAAGATTTCGGCTTCGATGACAATTCGTTGGAGATTTGTTACTTTCAATCGAATGCCGTTGCATAGTTTTGGAGGACTTAAATTTCTGAGCAGAATGATCCTACTTTTAAATAAATGTTGTGTGTTGGAATATTTAAGAAATCTGAAACCTCTACCGGATTGTGTGTGGCATCATCTTCTTCCATAACTTTGTTATAATAGATATATATTCCCTACGTTCCCCAGAAACATGTGTCAATAATTGAGAATTGATCGCTGCTGCTTGGTCGTTTCACGGGGCTAAATAGTTCGTTGGCATAGCCAAGAAGCGTCACGGTTCGAGATCTCTGTGGGTTCCCCGTATACAGAAGAAATGAGCATCTGCTGTGAGGCAACAGAACAACACAGGCTCGCGACTAAAATTACTTTACCACTTTCTTGAGTAGGATATGTGACGTCACCAATTTTTAGCAGTAAATTTGAAAATTCTGCTCCTTTTGGTTGCCTCCTAAATGTACTCGCATATTAAAGCTCAAATGAGTCGATATAATACTACGCCATTAAAAAGATCTCTTTAGACAGCCATCTATTTCATCAGCTCTCGTTCCTCGGGGTATTATAGGGAGTATCTGCCTGAAGTCACCACAGAAAAGCACCGTAACACCTCCCATCGACCGGTCATTCTGCCTTATGTCTCGCAAAAATCTTTATACAGCTTCCAAAGCCTTGCTGTCTGCCATGGTACACTTGTCCCAAATGATAAGGAAGCAATCGCGTACAACCCTTGCTTTATCAGTATTGCGAGACACGTTGCAAACGGGGATTTCTGTGCGCACCAAATCGATGGGTAATGATGGTCTGGCTTCTAATTCGAGCTAAAATAACTGGTGAGTAAAGTTTTTCTGTTTCACCGTGTGCATCTAAAAACAGTATTTCTCCCAGTGCATTTTCTACACTACATCACACTCTATTATATATTTGACGCTTTTCTGGCGTTAAATTTGAACAGCCGTTTTGCAGTGTTTCTGCTAACTCCTCAGAGTCATAATTTATTTCTGATGCATATTCTCTATTAATTTGTTCCCCATCAACTGACGGTGTTGGCAAGCCGTATTGAGTGAGCGTGTAACTGTATCTTGTATAGCCAACAGATACCTATTATGAGAATTTTCACGCACTTGGTCAGAAATTTCACCAGCTCTGTTGTGTTGTCTCAAAAAATCTTTGGCAAACGCATCTTGATATTTTTGCCACAACTGCCCAGCATTCGATAGTTCACAAAATGTCAATAAAATGGCAAACAAATGACGCAAACGATGTGGACTATCGCTGACGCATGCCTCGGCTAAAGCATGCAATGCTAATCGCCATCTAAGAAATGTCGTGCGCGGCAAGCAGCCTATTATGTAGGATTCTATATCGTCCACTTTGCGCAGCTTAGCAAAAGAAGTAGGCCCTCACACTGTGTCAAGAAGACGGCGTAAATAATTGCGTTGATGCATTCTGCATTATTTGGGTGCACAGTAAACACTCTTCCAATCACGTGTTCCTTAAAAATGCCGGGCTCACCTTCCACAGCAGTTCCACACCTCCTACGATTAAAAATACCTTGCTGTTTATTGTAAGTATAATAATGTGGCACTTCATTGTACACACGGCTACACATAAAGTTAGGCACCCTATACAGGGTGTCCGGTAATTAATGGATAACCTTGAAATGTCTTATAGTAGAATTGAAGTCCGTTCAGAAAAAAAGAAAAAAAAGAAAAACATTGAAAAGTGCATGTTATAAAAGCACAGCATACTTTTGACTGTCTATATATTAGCATAATTAGTGTTTAATAATAAAACAACAAAAAACCGATGGATTTCATTCATTTATGGTCGTAATATACAAGAAAGTTACACATGATAATAAGAAAAACACATATAGTACAGGTAGTAGTCAGGATAGATTTTTTTCATATTTTTTTCTGAACGGCCATCAGTTCCACTATAAGACATTTCCAGGATATCCATTAATTACCGGAAACCCTGTATCCACATAACTACGCTACATACAAAATAGAGAATTGACAGTGAAAAAGTGTTAAGAAGAGACAGTGCATAGTGGTGTCAATGTAATGGTAAGGATAGAGCGTAACAAAAATATAACGCACTCTCTGGTACGATTTGCAGCGTTCAACTGCTAATAGTTTAAAGTCCAAACAGTCTAGGTTGATATATCGCTGTGTGCACAACAGAGACATCGCGAAATCACTACATACTTATTATAAAACAAAGTCCTCCGCCGCGTCTGTCAGTCTGTCTATTTTTTATTTTATTTTATTTAATGCACAAAACACATTACAATCGTTATTACATCTCATATCATAAATACATTGTTTAGATCTGGATCGTAACGTAAGTAATATGTGCACACAAAGAAATCACTAAGGATTACACAAAAATTATTTCTGATTTATGTATACCTAATATTGCAAATAACATATGAGTTTAGATTTGGATGCCTCTGCTAAACTCAGAACCATCCAAACCCAACTTACTATGGAGGATGTCTTTCACTATTTTAGCATATTTGTTATAGTTGCGATCAAAAATGTCCAGTAATTTGTCGGCCTCGAAGGCGTAGTGGTTAGTGTAACCGACGGCCACGCCTGAGGTCGCGGGTTCGATTCCCGCACAAGTCAAACATTTGTGTGCATAAACATGGATGTTTGTCTTGGTCTGAGTGTTTCTATGTATAATATGTAGGTATTTACAAAAAAAAAAGTATATATGTATGTTTATCCATTGTTTAGTACCCATAGTACAAGCTCTGCTTAGTTTGGGCTAGATGGTGTTGTGTGTATGTGGTAGAATATTATATTATATTATTATTATTATTTATTGAGTTATGCCATATCATTATATTGACGGGCCATTCTTGTTAATGGATAATAATAAGAAATATTATTTTTATATATTTGAAGGGCAAATACGTTTATATCATTAGCCCTACGGGCACTCAATTTAATATTGAAGCTGATTTGAGAAAGTAACTCTGGTGAATCGATAATGTAGTGTATTATTTTGTAAAGATAAACTAAATCGAAATATTATATGCGTCGCGTATTTTAATTTTCAAAACGCTGCCTAAACCCTTTGACATACATAGATTCACGCCTGTTTCCCAGAGGGGTAGGCAGGGACTACGGATTTCCATTTGCTACGATCCTGACACACTTCTCTAGCTTCATTCACTTTCATAACATTTCTCGTATACGCTCGCCGGTTTAAGGTGCTCATAACCTGGCCTTTATCCAGAACGTCTCCGATCTGATCAAGAAACGTTCGCCTAGGTCTTGCCCTTGCGACTGTTCTATTCACACTAGCCTTATAAACTTTCTTAGTCAGTCTTTTCTCGACCATTCTTTCTACATGCCCAAACCAGCTTAACATACCCTTTTCTATTCTCGTCACTATATACACTTTTATGCCGCATCTCTCTCTAATCACACTATTCCTTATTCTATCTTTCAGAGTCACACCACATATATTTCTCAGCGCTCTCATTTCTACAGCATTTATTCTGCTCTCATGCTTCTTTTGCCATACCCAACTTTCACTTCCATGCATAAGTGTAGGCATTAATAGTCCTGTATGAACAGCCAAACGTGCCTTTTCGGATACATTTCGACTGTTCATAAAAAGCCTGTAGAGCGCCATTCACTTTATTGCCAGCAATCGATCTCTTTTCAATATCTCCCTCATGTGTAACATCCCTTGTAAACAAAGTACCCAAATATACAAACTCTTTTACTTGCTCCACTTATTCTCTATCAATCATAATATTGCGCATCGTCATGCACTCCTCCTTTTCAAATACCATTTCTTTCGTCTTGCTTACATTTATTTTTATTTCTTTACTCTCAAAAGCACCATGCATAATAGTTACCATTGCCTGCAACTCTTCCGCCGATGACGCAAGTATTACTTGGTAGTCGGCATAAAGTAGACATTTGATAAGTAACTCATTCATTCTTAATCCACATTCACAATCTTTTAAATCTTTCAAACAATTGTCCATGTATAGGTGAAACAGCCAGGGTGACACTACACATCCTTGTCTAACACCTTTTTCGATATTAAACCATTCTGTGTAAGTCTCATTTATACTAACACAAGTTCTGGGATCGTCATAAAGAGATTTCAGAGCTCGTGTGAGGATGCTATTCATTTCATACATGGACAAAACCGACCAAAGTTCATTCCTCACCACTTTATCATAAGCCTTTTCCAGATCCACGAATGCGCAATAGACCTTTTGACCTTTGGCCAAAACTTTCTCGGCTATGCTTCGTAAGGAAAAGACCTGATATGTACATCCCATACCCTTTCGAAATCCCGTTTGTGCATCCCATATTTTCTCGTCGGTTACTTTCAAAATTCTTTCAATTAACACTTTCGCATACAATTTGCCGACGACGCTGAGCAAGCTAATGCCTCTATAGCTTTTGCAATCTTGCTGTGAGCCTTTTCCCTTGTATAAAGGTACTATGACGGCCTTGCACCAATCACTAGCTACACGGCCGGTATTCAGCATAAGTTAAAAAGGCGGTACAACTGATTTACTATGAGACCCTGTCCAGCTGTCAGCATTTCGACTGTAATCCTATCATAACCACCAGCCTTTCCTAATTTCATGCTTTTCAATGCTTTCATTATTTCATCTATACTAATAGAGCTTTCATCATTCCCATCATTATCATTCATTTCGAAACTTTGCCCTTGCCATTCCTCTCTTTCAAATAAACTTTCAAAATATTCCTCCCATCGATTCAGTACGCTCTTTTCTTCATTCAGTAAACTTCCATTCTTGTCTATGATCGATTTCAGCTCTGTGGTTAGGGTTTTACCTCGAACCGAGCGAATGGATTTCCAGGCAAACTTTGCGTTAGTCCGGAAATCTTCAGATAATCTTCTATCAAACTCGTCTTTCATTTCCTCTTTTAATCACATCTTTCACTATCTTCTTCATTCTTATAAACTTATTACTAGCTTTATTTACATCCTCATTCGTTGCTTCTTGTATTATTTCATTGGCTCTGACAGATAGCCAGTCCAACCATGCATGCTTCTTCTCATGAACTAGCCCTTGCACATCTTTATCCCACCACGCATTCTTCGATTTTATCATTTTCTTCTTCTTGCTCACACCGCATACTTTTGACAATACAACAACCACTTCATACTTAAACGACTGTCATAATTCTTCTATATCATCAATGTCACAAAATCTTTCAAATCTTTCCCTCAATTTATTTTTATACTCGTCTTTCAATACTTCATCTTGCAAATTTTCTACTTTTATTCGTTCTTGAGCACTTGTTCGGGTAGGTATATGGTGTCGCCATCCTTTGAAGAGGCCCCTTATACGGCTCATAACCAAAAAATTGTCGGTATGGACACCAATACCTGTATATACCCGAGTGTCTAAGACATTTTTCTCAATCTTTCATCCACTACAACAAAGTCAATCATACTACTTCTTACATTATTTGCTTCCTTTGTATACTGGTGGATTCTTTTGTGGACAAACATAGTGTTTGTCACACAGTGACGCCACTCCAAACACAGCTCAAGCAACCTTTTCCCATTCTCACTCACACTTTCGTCTCCATACTTGCCTAAAACCCTTTCGTATTCTTCACGCTTTACTACCACCCAACCATTAAAATTCCCGTTGACATTTTAACGGATGCATAGACCCCTACCATGAACACACGAGTAATCCCCACTTTCATTCTCATCCATAGTAACCTAGCAATCACATATTCAAATTCTTTTACGCACTCATTCATTTTAACAGACAAAAAAAACACTTTGAGATATAACAAAATAATGTATGGTGGAATTGTGTATCTTATATATGCCTACAGAAAAGTCCGCGATGCCATATTTCCATGATACCCTGGGAAACAGAATTGCTTTTCTAATTCAATTGCCCGTAAAAATAGCGTTTGGAATGACAATTAATATAAAGCGCAGAGTCAAACATTAAAAGTTGCGGGCGTAGACTTAAGCACACAGTGCTTTTCGCACGGTCAATTGTATGCCCTATCACGTGTTACTTCGAAACAAAATTTGTTCGTACTAAGAAATATTTATTTTATTTTAATTTTTTAATAATATACTTATAAACTAATCTAATAATAATTATAATAATATTCTACCACATACACACAACACTATCTAGCCCAAACTAAGCAGAGCTTGTACTATGGGTACTAGACGATGGATAAACATACATATATACTTTTTTTTTGTTGTAGTTACATACATATTACATAGAAACACCCAGACCAAGACAAACATCTATGTTCATGCACACAAATATTTGTCTTGTGCGGGAATCGAACCCGCGACCTCAAGCATGGCAGTCGGTTACACTAACCACTACGCCATCGAGGCCGATATGTGTCTAAATGTTTTCTGTTTTGTTTGCCTCATAAATAATTGCCACTCAAAAAATAATCTATATTAATATTATGTATAACGAGGAACGATGATTGATTTGTTGTTTGTTACGATTTAACACAAAAACTACTCAACCAATTTTACCAAAAGCTACATCTCCTCGGAGTAATATAGGCTATTTTATATTTTCTGTAAAGAACCCGTGCGACGCTGGGGCGGGCTGCTAGTTATCTAACTATCCATGCGAGCAAGGTGGTTTGTCTCGGGTTGTCCATCTTTTCTGCCACATTTTCTGGCTGAAAGTATACTCGCTGCCCACCACCACTTATATGCCTTTCATGTATTAGAAAACTCAAAATGCGGCTAACTGCGTCCGAAGAGCTTATGTATCGGCCAGATTGGTATCTTGTGACTTCATCATATTTGTTGCGATTTCTCAGTGCTATCATGGCTTGATCACTTTCACCTTTATTAACATATTTACATATATATTTTATGGACTCGACGCTACTACATATTTTAACATTAATATGTGCTTGAAATGCTATTGATAAAACTAGAGAATACGGTACCACCCATCTATTGTCTAAAATAATTTTTTGTCCACGGAATCTGATAGTAGCCGTGAAAACACCTTGTGAGGGTGATTTTCAACGGTACAGCGGATACCCACTTTTTTTTCTTTTAGTGCTATTTTTGAACATTGGCTATCTCATGCAAAATCGGATCTGCACTATGGTCTGAAAATTCAGCACTTATGACACTGTTTATAGCGTCGGAACGAATTTTACGTCCAGTCACAGGAAAATGTGCGCGTGCCACGCTTTTGCCACTCGACGCTATACATAAAACAAAGAGTTGAACCGAAAACTTTCTCCTTTGTAAGAAGACACGCTCTCGATCTGTCACTTGTAGTGAGCAGACACGCCGCTGAGCTGTGTACCTACTTACTGGATTATTTGATATTTTATTCAATACCCAAAGTTAAATAAGTGGACATTACATTTTAATCATAACTTTAAGTTTCAAATGGAAAACCCTAGCAATAATGTCATGCCTATCGTATGACGCCTGTCCTGTGAGAAGTACCTGACAAATATCAGTCCACTTTGGATTCGTTGTGAACGTTATAAAAAGGTCCGGGCGTCCGTATTTACGGACGTAACAAAAGGCATCTTGTGTTCTTTCGTGCATATACTGCGGACCGCCTGTAAAACTGGATGGCAAAATGACTAACCGCTCCAAGTTTTCAATATTATTATCTGATTGCATAGCGTCTCGCAAGTGCACGTATTCTTCAGTGCGTAAATGTAGCTGGTCAGTGCGAATGTACACTACACGTTCAGTTTATATTTTTGCATACATGTCCACAATAAATTGGCCAGACAAACCTCAAAATAGTTACTATCGTTATCGTTACTTACGCACGTACTGATTTACGTGATGCAGCATTTCATGTGGTTCAGATATAAGGTCAGTATTTAACTGACGAAAATGGCGATTTCTAACAATGAGCTGTTGCGTGTAATCAGACACAAAATAAATTTGGAGAAATTTGGGTTAATTTTCTGGCAGTAAAGATAATATAAGATGGTACACTTGACCTTGCACTTTGAAGGTTGGCATGAACGGTCCCTCCGTTATTTGTTCTACCCCAAAGGATGTCATTTGTAAAGCACTGTTATATAAACAGATATTATCTAAAAAATGTTTCGACTGGGGATGATCGCTATGTAGAAGAGTTTTAATAAAGTGTGGAGGATCTTGAAAATTTGCTAGAACAATTTTTCCACTTGAGCAGCATATTCCACTTGCCTCGTCCTCCATTTCAGAGCATCACAAAAATTTTCGTTATATCACCCACGGAAGTGAAGACCGCATAGTTAATTCTAGACGAATATATAAATCCTGATTTTTCCTATTGTGTCAAGGTGGACAATATTTGTATCATCATATTTTATATACTCATCAGCGTCGCTATTTGTACCTCTGTTTAGATGGATGTGACACTCTCTGTCAGAGGACAAACGCGCTTCGCGTTCCTCGATCCCCTCTTGGGAGCGCAAAGTTGCGATTAGAGTTCTATGCGAACTTAAGCGCGACTCCCTTTCCGTAAAAGTTTCAGATTCACGTGAGAGTACGTGGTGCTCTCGGTCAGCCAATAACCGCGTTTCACGATCTTCTTCTGATTCCTGAGACCTACATAGTCTCATCCTTTCCGCATTTCGCATTTTCATGGACAATATACGAATTACGAAATTACAAAACACGGCCGAGAATCACCCCGCCCGTGGTTTGCAAATATTGTTTTCTGAAGAAAATGACTACATATATGGCACAACGCCATCTATCGAATATGGAGTTCAACTGTCAACATTAGTTCTATTTTTACTCGTAAGATGGCGTTGCAAGTAACTGAATTGCGTGTGTTATTTTACTTCTTTAACACTTTAAATGTAGGTAGTAGATCCTCGCTGGTTTCAGCATGAATGGGCCGGATCGACCGGGGTAGTACTACCCTCTCACAGAATACCGGCGTGAAGTAACAGTACCCGTACTGTTGCGTTTCGTATCGGTGAGTGAGAGAGCCGGAGGCCAAGTTACCCCGATCCTTTTCCTATACATTTCCTTTGCCCTTTCCCTCCTTCATTCCTTCTTAAAGGGCTGGCAACGCACTTTTAACTCTTTTGGGGTTGCGGGTGTCCTTGGGCGGCGGTAATCGCTTACCATCAGGCGATCCGTTTGCTCGTTATATCATATTATCTCATATCTCTTGATAGAATGAATCAATTGCGATGAAACAAAAATTAAGTAATACTTCAAGTTGCGTACAATTTTTACCTATAAAATTTATCTAAATTGGTTTCGTACATTTTACGTGATGCGTGCGTAGACAAACATACAAAAATGCTGGAAATGGATTCTGTTTGTTATCCTTTAACATCCTGGCTATTTTCTTTTTAAATATTTTATATACATCAAAAAGATTATATAAAAACGACTTTTCTACAGATGTATTATATGTATAGATAGAAGATAGATAAACTATTTATCATTGATATATTAGCGATGTATGTAGCGCAAAACTAATTAGAGCAATGTGCGTGCCGGAGAGTAATTCTATTAGCAGCCAATGTCGATGTATGCTAAAT
This sequence comes from Catocala nupta, assembly GCA_963675205.1. Classification (NCBI taxonomy): domain Eukaryota; kingdom Metazoa; phylum Arthropoda; class Insecta; order Lepidoptera; family Erebidae; genus Catocala; species Catocala nupta. The sequence continues at coordinate 34,681,534 of OY776078.1, forward strand.
ACCAAGACACTGTGGGGGGTCACAGGTGGATATGGTGATACATCTGTAACCTAATGTTAATATCTCACAGTGGACTTGTTAAAAAAAAACGCGGAACATTTAGATAAATCTTCTTTTCCAAATACCATATAAAGATTTATTCGGTTCAGCGTATGATAATGATCCAGTTAAAATAAATTAAAATGTTTCGTATTTTCTATGCTTATAGCATCTTGTGTCACATTATATTTCTAAGATTTTCTTTTATACCTTAATTACTAAACATAGCATTTAAATTTAAGGACCTGAAAAGTTCTCACGTGGATGGCTTAGTTAGGGCACTGACGCGTCAGAAATAAACTTATGATAACCGAAAAATAGAAAATCCAATCGAAGATGAAAATTAAAGAAAGATTTAATAAGCCTTGTGCTTCCTTGTAAATCGCCAAAATCAGCTAAAAATATGTTTCAGTATGATATACCGATGGCTACTCAACAGGCGCAGTGGCTCAAGGGGTCACATCACTGCCGCCAGTGTGCCGCCTGTTGTGGATCAGATCTCTATGTGAGACAAATATTTGTGTAAATAGATGTATCGGGTCTGGAAATTCTTAGTGTTCTTTGATTGAATGTTTGTAAACTATTGAAATTAAACTACTATATACGGATTTTATCGCGTTGTTTATTTAACACTTTATTACGTAATTTAGAAACTTACACTACTATAATACAACTATTAAACTTTACAAATTTTAAGCTAAATTAGTAAAGTTTAATAGCTAATTGTAAACTACTCCGTAATACAGGGATCATCAGATTATTGATAAAATACAATCACTTATAAAGGTGAATGATGACATAAGTACTGCAGCGTGCCGGTACAAACTACGACAGTCGACAGTGTAATGGGATTGTACAAAAGCGACTGTACTTGTGTTAATTGAGGTGCCATTGTGTCTTTTAATGAGATGCAGTGGCATTTCACGATACAGTACTTGCCAAAATAGCAACGCTTGTTTATAACAAACAGAGGGCGTTGCATGTGAGGCAGTTGCTGCTATAATTTTTGTGGCTAAAATTAACCTAAGCCTACCTAGTATTCTATATATGACTACCTAATTAATTAGAAATCGAAGTATAATCAACATAAGTTTTAAAATATATTTCTGTAAACTGGTCAATAAAATTATCAATATGAATATAGAATGTAATTATAGAAAAGGAACAACAGTGTATCGTGTCTAGTGGTTTAGGCTGAGTGTCACCGAAATCAGTGTTCCGTGAGATCGGCTCCGGAATCGGTCGGTGTGCTCAGACGAGCCTCGTCTATCGATTCACTCGCTCCAGCTCGACCACCAATCGATGTCAATCTTGACGTTACTTGTGTAAACTTACTTCAAAACTAGTTCCTGTAATATGGGACTTGGCAACAATGAATTGGACTCTAAAACTAACGACAATATTCTGCTTTCAAAGGATTAGAATACCTTAACATAGGAAAATATACAAGTAAATCAATTTCCGTTGAACTGTATAAGAAAATGTTGCGATGACTTTCACCGTTTATCCGTAAACAAGCCGTAACAGTACCAGTGACATGGCCAGAATAGTAAAAGCGTAACGATATCTATAGTCTATTTGTAACCGATTAAGTCGGACGTGCGAAAACGGTTGGCGTTCAGCCCAATTGTTATTTTTTACACCACTGATATAATGGGCTGTGGTGATTTTCGAAGAATAACATTATGATTTCATTGTCACGGCTGTGGGAGACGATGTTTCACAAATAGCAATTGTTTATATTTCCATTGTTAAGAGTCTTACTTGTTTTCTTAAAAGTTCACTTGTTGTTGTAATCTTAAAATGTGGTAATAGGTATATGTTTTTACGTGACAGTACATAACACTTCGCGTTACGGACATATGCCTAAGAAGACGTCACTGGTAGTGGCGTATTGAATAAAATATACCACACTAACTGTTTTAGTGTTTTCAATTGCAAATTTCAAATTTAATAACAAGTGCTGGTTTGTTAGCCATATGATCATCTAACGTCGTACTTATAGACAGGATACTGTGTCCTAACAATATTTATTGCATCATGATTATCGTCTATTATGACATTTATTATCTTTACAAAATAATCACCATCACATCAAAACGTTTGGACAGTCACCATAATAATGCCGACACAGCTGCAGTCAAACAAATATGGATAAAGCAATTATTATTGTATCGAACACGTTTATGGCAAGATTCAAAACAATGAGCTAAATTCGAGTACGCCTCCATTTAGGCCCCTGTTGTACCCTCAAGCTTGATATAATGTACAATAGCCGGATGGTTCAATTTTGCTACCTTCCTTTGCTTTGAGCCTTCATCGTTGCCGAATTAACTGGGTGCGGTGATTCGCTGCAACCCTCTAAATATTAACAGCCGACGGATGATCGATCGTTTAAAATGAAAGAAATTTAATTTGAAACAGGCATCAATTAAATTCAGCGCAAAACTTGTTATTACTTGTTTGTATATTGATGTTAACGATGTTGTATATGTTGTGTACAGTAATGAATACTTGATGGGAACTGTCAAACTTTCTGAAATTGTTTTGTTATGTGGTTAGTACCCTAGTGGCAGAGTTGCGACGGTTTAGTGATTCCACGCTCAGACCACACCTCTGTCGGTGTTTCATGACTGTACCTTTGCAAGTAGATGTTGATGGCGCAATCACGGCTAGGCTAGGCCCACGTTATTACTACAAAAACCATATTTATTTCTGAGTCACTTACAAGTACGCAGTACCAGCAGATTTGTTTATTGACGCAACTCGGCAATGACAGGCTACATTATCGCTGTATTCCTTCGTTATTGAAATATTTTATTATGGAAGTGTCGATGTTTGATCAATGTGAACCGAACATTCAAAATGTAATTGGTAAATGATTTAAAATATGATTTTTATTATGACCGTTTGTAATACCTAGAATGAGAAGTCAGTCTCCGGCTTCGGGTACTTTATTAGTGTAACATCTTTACATCCGCTGCTATTTTCTATGTTTATATTAAAAAGACTAATTCGTCATTGATTACATTAACGTATTTATAAAGTAGGATTGTCTCGTTGATTGAATGGCATATTATATTATGTAGACGCATAAGAACCTGCTAGTTTTTGGTTTGTATCCCGAGCTAGACGGTGTTAATTTCTTTCTTATAACGAAATTCTACGTATGCCATTGTGAGCACTAAAATACATATAAAGAAATGGACAAATTTAAATATGCTTGAATTCTTGTTTGTTTTACGTAACAAGACTTAACTTTGCTAACCTACTTTTATCTGTATATATTTCGTAGTAGGCATTATATAATTAAATTATTGTGAAAATTATACATTGAAATTAATTTAATTTAACCATAAATAGATTTTTGAGTCAAAAACTGATCTGTTGGTTGTAGGAAAGTTGTCCCTTACGAGGACCGCCGAATAAATATATTTTTAATTATACACGAATGCTACACACTGTATATGGTGCGTGTGGGTAACCCAGTGGCCGAGTGGCGGTTACGTGCGGCCGTGTGAGCCGTGCCTATACCAACACACACTTATTTTTGCGTACACCCAAACTTTAGTAAGTAGAGAATAAGGTTTAATTCGTATTGTTGGAGCGGCAACTAAAAGTTTGTGCAAGTACAGATGCGAAGTTATATTTAAATCACGACGCTCATCTGCAATGTTAAGGTTGAATTCCGGAACGTTTGCGTCACGAGAACGCCCGTGTATGGGCTTGTACTATTATATACATACATGACTTAACGAAACTAAGTCTTGGAAACAATTACGACTGTGACTAACTTCGCAGCATCACCATTTTAAGAAAAAGATGTATATTTTGACATTCGACAATGGTGCCAATTCTGTTGTCACAAAATTCTCTTATCTTAGCTAAAAATCTCTAAAATTTATTTTAGTCCTGTCGCTTTTAGCGATTTCAGAATACGAAATGTCGTTTGACAGGAATAAACTAAATTTTAGAGATTTTTAGCTAAGATAAGAGAATTTTGTGACAACAGAATTGGCACCATTGTCTTACGTTTACATGAAGGTTACGCGTTTCAATTAAATTAGTTTTTTGTATCCCATGACCATTGATCATGCGGGTTTTACTTAAATCTGCGGCAAAACCTATTGAGAACATCCATGTTGTTTTTTTTTTAAATAATTATTATATTATTTTCCCTCCATAATATTTACAATGTTGACAAAATATACAAATTGCTTAATATTAAAAATAAAGTTATTATTAATTAGTAAAGAGAAAGATAATTTAATTAACTAGTTAATTCACACACAGCTTAAAATGCCTGCAGTATTTGCTGTGGGTGTTGAACTTCAGAACTCCGACTGGTCAGTCCAACAGTATGCTTCTGGGGTAGTCTCAATGGGACGATCGATGGTGCGCCACATACAAAATAAACCGAGATAAATCTGTAGAAACAGTTTATTTTTAAATGTAGAAAATACCACATATGTATGTATCTACGCTAGTAAATACGCTATCAAACAGCGCAGATGGATCAATCTCCGAGGTGAGAGACAACTTTGCTACCATCACGTTCATAGGTGGGTGACCGTGGATTATAAAAGTCACTACCCGTCCACTTTGAGAGCACGTTAAGACTTGTGTAGACTACACACAAAGGATAAGGGGAGAAAATATCATTTAAATATTCTGATTCAGCAAACATGATTTCAAATAGATATATAATCGTTATTTTTTTGGGTGGTGGTTGCGGGTCGCTGTAGCTCTGTGGAACATTTGAAAATTGAGTAAGACTAAATACCGCACACAAAACTCCTATTCTCTTAAATTAAAATATGTTCAAGGTATGCATTTAATTCAATCATGTACCTTTTTTGGTAATAAATTAACATTAAAATGTGTTTCGTCGAAACCGATAGACACTTAGAGCAACTTCAAACTCTGCTAAGCGATCTTTTGACACTAACAATCACTTCAATAGTTATTTAGTGTAGTTAGTGTTTATGACATTTTCAAACAGCAAAGATAAACTTATATTTTGTTATCGGAGAAATTGGTAGAAAAGCGTAGCGACAATTTCCTACACTAAACATTGAATTTTACTATATATTTAAATTTTAATTTATATTTGTTTGACCAAAAAATAGCAAACTTGTATATCTTGTTTTAAGAGGAGTTTGCTGCCTTTATTATTTTATTCTCTTGCTATTAAATCAAATTATTTATTATTTAGGTGTAAGCGAAGATTAGCTTTTTATCTATTCGTGTCTATTGGCCACATTGTAATATTTTAATCTCCTTCTAACCATGTCCTTTTGTGAAAGATAAGCCGTCCATCATCCCTTAGATCCTTTGTTCTTGTACCCATCATTATCTACACTTAGTACTTTTAATACAATTTTCTCTTTTTTCGGCGTAATGATTTCATTCCACAGAAGCATATGCCAAATAAATGATACCTCACATATAAATATGTAATGTTTACAAGTTACGGGGAAAACCTGCGCGCAGGGTCTCCTTGAAAATAAAGTGAACAGTATCAAATACAACGGTACTCATGTTATTTTCAGATATTACCAAATCGCCATATTTCTCAAGTGCATTCGCATATTATTTTATCTTTCTGCACAGTGGTACCATACATACATATATTAAATGATTAATAAGTATTATAATAAGTTTCTGATGAAATTTAAATATTTGTTCATAGATATCATTATATCTATCGACAAAAACTTAGTCTATAATATTGTCTTCTGTTTACGCGAATGTTATTCATTGAAATTGAACTACTATACACGGTTTTTATCGCGATGTTTATTTAACACTGTAAAAATCTTAGTCTGTTACATTATTGCGATAGAAATAAAATCATTTAAGAATTACTGCACTATAGAAGTGTTATTGTGTCAGTGAAAATATAAATTGTAGTGGTGAGATCAAAACAAAATTAAATGCTGAACACGTGTGATTTGCGTGTTTCATAACATCCGACGAAAATAGTATAAAAGAAGTGATAGACAAAAATATGGCACAGTTTGTAGATTAAAATAATATAAAACTTATATTAAGCTCACGCGGCGGTATGGCGGTGCGGCGCCGGCGTCTCCCGCGCTAGGCGCCGGTGCACCGCTCTGGGTCAACGAGCCGAAGGACTGACACACTTATCAAATAAATGATTATTAACCTTGTGTACGTTAACGTAATTCGTAATGTTTCATGTGGCGCTGACCAAGACTACAAATAGGTTTTACTATAAATGCTTGTTGATGTATTTACTTTCTTTTGCGTATTTTGCTCTATGCAAAGTACAACGACTGAAGAAGTTTGTAACAAATAATATATTTGTGGGTATTTAGGCATATATTGTCATTTAGGCAAAAATTACCCTGTTCCTCTAGTGACAGCACGGCGCTCATTAAGTAGCTGACCAGTTTTACTAAACGCAACACAAGGTGTTGTTTCCTGCGCTTTTTCTGTTGGGTGGAGCCGCTTACAGAGTCAAACTTTTACCTGACCAAAACCTTGTTAATAACCCAGATCAAGCATATAAAACAGAAGAAAGCACAAACCATTGAGAACCTATTGCCATTTCGTAGTAATTTCGTTGGACTCATGAAGCAAACAGTTGTTAAGTAAAATAAACCATTAGGTATAATTATGTTATATTATATAATAAAGGTTTTTTGTCGTGCAGTCATTAGACGCCGTTTTGACGCATTGATGAGTATTGACCCTTAAATGATAATTGTATGGTTCACGTTAATATTAACGGATCGATACCTTATTAGGTATTAGTGACATATGTACACATATTTTCATGTAATTTTGGGCAGCTGCAAATAATTGACTGTTTGTATGTTATTGAGGCTAAACAATTAATAGTATGTCACAAATCGATATCAACCTCTACTGCTACTTTCTTTTACCGAATTTAATGTATGATTAGATAAATGGATATTGAAGTATTTTGATTGTAAATATAGAACATGTTTTTATAGAGGTCCTGCACCTCAATCTCAATGCAAGCGCGTGTGTAGGTACTGAACTACAATCCTTTGATACGTGAATAGTATTTAATATAAAATGTAATCTTACTCACTAAATTCACTTAAGTAACGAAATCAAACATAAAATCAAACTACGAGCTCCAGCTCGTAGTTTGATTTTATGTTTGATTTCGATTCGGACGTAATTGAACTTCTTTCTCACTCTAGTGAGAAAGAAGTTCAATTACGTCCGAATTTGTAATAGTCAGTTTACAAATTTCATAAGTTTCTGCGATATAATTACAGGTCAAACTATTGTACAAAATTAATTTCGCAAATAAAATTGAATGCATGTTCAAGTTTCGACGAACGAACGCAACTAGCATGTTTAGACGGTAAGTAACACTTTCGATATATCGCTTGTAACTCAAGAGTTTGAATAAATCAGACTTATTATAATGGATAGAATAATCAATGTTAATGCCAGTTACTAAACTGAATCAGCATAGTAAAACATCGCATTGATAACTTTATAGAGTATTCTTCTCATTATGGCATTTATGCGCTAAGTGTAAGATCTCAATGAGAAATAAAAAATGTTATAATTGATAAATTCCGCCAATTGAGCGAGAATTATCTGATATAAATATACAGTAAAACATACCGAATAAAAGTTAACAGAGGTCAGAAATTCCAAGAACTTTTAACTGTTTTCTTATATTTTATCATAGAGATTTATAGAGTGTAAAATTGATTGAATTTGAAGGTAATGTTTTTATTTTGGTTAGTACACTAAATTCATTACGTCGTATGTTATGTGGTTTATAACTTGCCTATAAACAACGATGATCTTGTGCTTCTTGTCAAGATGATAGAATTTTATCAATAAGTAAGACGGTTAAAATAGCTCTTGTTAATTTATACCAAGTAAGATTCATAACGAATATTTACGCTGTAGTTTTGCTTAGATTTAGAGTCGAAGATTTTTAGACGCTTGAGGAATTTAATGCGAGCTGTATTGCTTGTTATACCGGACGGTTTAAATTGAAACGCCGGTAAACAAAAAATATTGGTTAGCGGCTCAAGGTGTTATGACGAGAGCTTTCAAATCAAGTCGATAATCGCTATTTTCGTGTTATAAATGTGTCAGGACTTTCGCAAACAGAGTTAAAATAAAATACAATGTTGTAAGAATTTCCCATTATCATAACTTCTTTTATTTAGCACTATTATCTATATAGTGTGTCCGGTCATGGACTAGCGATATTCTAAATACTTATATAACAACTATTTTTATACAAAAATACACTTAACACTTGGGCCCAATCCACTTCCCCGCTATGTGGCAGCCATTTTGATATTTCGTCGAAATATTCCCTATGTGGGTATAAAAAAATTTATATCTCCCAAACTTTTGGTCTTATTGAGATAAAAATAGGCTTATTCGAAGGGCAACAATACTGTCTATCGTCTACATTACAAAACAAAGTGTTCACATGTCCATAATTTTTGAAAACAATATGAAACTCAATAAAAAATATCAGAAAATTATGTAAATCAACAAATTATTGTAAATTACTTCAAACCACCCCACCTTTCCATTTTTGTACTAGATCGACAGATGTTCAGCTAAGCTACAATACAAAATTTAATTTACAACTGTGTGTCTATTAATTTAAAAGTTATTGTTGTTTGAACATAGCCTATGCGCAAGCACAAAAGGTCTTTGTCGGAACCCTAAACAGGAAAAATTTAAAAACACTTGACATTCATATTAGATTTTATTTAATGGTTTTACAATATTAAATTACAAAAGCTACAGCAGTTACTCAAAGTGGCCACTTTCAGCTTGTAGACACGCTACAGCTCTGTTCGACTTGGGTTGATGAGCGCCTTAGAGTTCCTAGAGACAAAGCTTGCTGACAGTCTAATGAAGCCATTTATCGTACCGTCGATGTACGTGGTTTTGGCACTAGTTGTAGCGATGGAGAGATAGAGATGAACTATGAACTAACAATTTAAATTTTAAGTTTGATCGTTATGTTAAAGTTTTATTGTCTCTAACTATACCCTTATAATCACATTTCATTTAGGTTTCGCCAAGGCTATACAGGTTAATTTACCTATCTTTTTTAAACAAATTATTATTTACTTAACAATACTTTTTCATTGGCGATAATCCTAAGCTTGCTACTACTTCTTTTTTCTTTATTACATATAAATACGTAAATATATTATAATATAAATAGTACCTACACACAGCGACGCATCAACCTAGACTGTTTGGACTTTGGACTATTAGAAGTTGAACGCTGCGAATCGTGCGAGAGAGTCCGTTATATTTTTGTTTAATTCTTGTCCGTTATTATGCTTACCATTACATCGACACCACTATGCACTGTCCCTTTCCAACAATTCTCTATTCTGTATGTAGCGTAGTTTTGCGTATATAGGGTGTCTAACTTGATGTGTAGCCGTGTGTACTAGCGGTCGCCCAGTAGTCGAAATTCGACCATAATTGATTTAAATTTTATAATGATCGTTATTACAATTTATTGTCTAAAACTATACCTTTATAACTCATTTAGATTTCACCAAGACTAAACAGGCTAATATTCCTATCTTTTCCAACAAATTATTATATACTTAACTATACTCTTTCATTGACGATATTCCTAACCTTGCTACTTTTTGTTTTTCTTTATTACATACATAATATAAATAGTTTGTAGGTATCATTCCAATCCACCCAACGGTTGCCTGTAACATATTGCTTTAAGCTATAAGGCCTTTTGTGCATCTACTTATCTTTTAAATGCTCAACTTTTATTGGCATAATTTGTACAATAAATATTATTTAATCCTATTCTAATAACTAATAATTATGATATGATAAATAAAGTTTAAAATTAGAAACAAATTATAAAAAATTCGCATATAGTTTAAATGGCTGAGTATAGTAGGTAGCACTACCTAAAATTATTTTGTAACATCTCTGTATCCAATCTAACTACAGCAATAAATGGAAATTATTATTATCATTATACCCATTATTACTGTAACCACAACAATTATATACAAAAGGATGATAAAAAGTAATAATAAATATTTTTTTTATACCTATGTATATGGTATTGTAAGACAATTCAGATTTGCTATACAATTTATATTGAGCAAGCTGTATTTCAGAAAATATTATGACTATGAATAGAAGTGTTCGTTATAAACTATAAACAGTTACTGTAACTAAGCAGCAACCAAATATAGCGGTTGCAACCGCTAGTTATATTTAATAGTTAATTAAAATAGAAGCATTAAATCGCGTGCTTTATACGCTATCTATGCTTAAAAACCGAATATGGTTTTATAACTTAACGAGAAAAATGTGACTCAGGGTTTTTCCGACGTAATATTTTCTAATAATCCTGGTGCAGTAGGATTATTAACATGTTACTGAACTCAATATTAGATACCGAAGACAACGGGACGCAGCCATGATCTCGGATCTTTCCTGGTCGCTCGAACGGTAAATTTAACAATACACAATAGGCAAAGGAGAAGTCACTAAACTTAATATCACTTTATCTGCAAATTCATATTTTAAACAACTAATTCACAGTAACTATTTCAGTAGGTTTACATGCCTAACGAAAAAATCACCGTGAAGAGTAATCAAAGAAGAACGTTTCGCGGTTTTGATATTACTTTGAACGTACGCACGAAGGGAATAAACGAAAATTCACAGTTTTCATACATGACAATGTTAGTTAGTCGATGGTTCACGACGACAACTGTATTGTATCAATACACACAGAACATTAATTCGTATTTATTTAGCACAGGAGATCGTTTATTAGTCACCGTTCGAAACAAGGATGTGCGTCGCGACCGCGAGGCCGGAACGCACATACTCTTACCGTTGTCTTTATCCATTTAAACACAGTCACTACCATCAATCAGTGTTGGATACGAGGACGACGAATGATTGAGCTGGTAGGACGCGGAGCGCGACTCCTGCGCCGGCCACGAGTTCACTACTCGCTATTATTGTGCAAGACCCGTGGTCCGTCCTATTCAATTTCAAATATGGTAGCAGTCGCGCGCGCACGTCCCATTGGACAGTTACAGCATAAGAACGAAATGGTCTCAAATTGATTTGTTAATAAATCATTGGATCACTACTAATGGGCAAGCGATTAATAGGAATGTGTTCAAATTTTGGACATTCAAATTCCGCTGTCGTCAAATGCAGGGGGAGCATCGGTAATAACGGTGGCCGATTCCTATATATCTATAATAATACTGATATATAGGCAACGGCCACCTTAACTTATTGAGCGGCAGCGGCAGCGGCCCGCCGACAACGGCCCGCCGCGCAGGAGGCGACCAGACACAATAAACTAATTAGATACAGAAATATAGCTAATTGATGTAATAACTAATCGACACTTCACACGATTAGTTAACAATGAAGTTATTTATGAAGGTGTTAAAAGAAAGTTGTGATTATTCGTTCCTGATGGTCGCAATGATCGCGGACGTGACACGTAGTGATACGATGAGCATTTTTCAATTTATAACTTCTGTTGGACAGGATATACCTGTTTCAATCAGCTTTTAAAATAATTATTTTATAATGTTTGGACATTCGATTGGAAAATGTAATAATTGCAATCCAAACAAAAAATCTGTATTATATGTATTCGTCCGCAGCATATTTGAATCGTAATTCATGTATGGATTAGTATGTATTACCGTTACCATAACAGTGGTCAGACAAATATACGTTTTGCTGATATATTGCCAAGATAGTGCGTATCGTTTACTACACCGGCCAAACGGTGACTCACATATTATGGCTCTGTTTTATGTTACTCGCAGTTTTTACCTACCGAATACTATACAAGGAACAGCTGTACGTAAGATAAAGTGTATGGTATTAAGGACTGAGAGCGCTGAGTGTACGTTAAAAATGGTAAGTTGCGTGGGTGCCGTCAATGGTTTTTATATTGTATTTAACCATCGTTATCAGGTTGAAACATACGATATTATAAAGTACTAGTTATTAGGAGTTATATAAAGATATAAGATTAGACGGACTATTTATCACATTTCTGTCTTATTGTATAGAACATTTTGTTTTTCTAAATCATGTATATGATTGATACACTGGAAAAATACTCGATTACCGCATTTTTATCGGCAATTAGTTATCCGACAAGTATTCATGCTTTTTGGACAAAATAATCTTAGTGAACACTGGAAATGGATGAACGGAAGCTGCAACCTGGATCATTCATATTCGGACGGTAGGAGACTTTAAAATGAAAGCCTGTTTAAAAATTTGTCCTATTTGCATTCGTATAGTAATAAAATAAATATAAAGTCGTACCTGTAAGGTAATAATTTTAGTATTTAAATAAGTATTTCAAATGTTATCAAATTTAATAACATTCTATGTCGGAACACTCTTGCTTTATTAAATAATTACAATACCTCGGAAAACGATGTCTTTATGTAAATAATGCAACATAATATTACTATACTCGCATACATAATCGACACAATCTGAAAAAATTAATAACAAGATTTTATTTATTAAAATAATTTTACACTTTTATTTCAAAATGCAAATATTTACCAACTTGATAGCGATACTGTATGTGCTAGTTTATTATTTCTTTTTTGTTGGTCTGGATCAGTCAGCTCTAGATTTAGTCACTTGAGTAAATTTTCTACTATAACTAACGACTACTTAATATTTTTATTGGTAGCAAGATCTGTTACGAGAATACGTAAATCGCAATTTTCTCAGCTGACAAGATTAAATATAACATATATATTCAGGCAAATTTATATGGTTACAATAATTTGAATTCTCGGAATTAAATGAGTAAACATTCGCGTGTAAGATATAACTTACACGCGAATTTTTATTATTTGGTTTCGAGCACGCGTGTAATTTAAACCTTTATTTAGATAAGTTAATATTTATAAGACATATTTTCAAATAACACTAGTACCTAAACAGCATTTTAATTTATATTAAGGTAAAATTTGATTTGTTGGGAAAGAGCTAAGTGGGTTTTGAAATAATGGTATGCACTCACCGGATCCGCCGTTGTACCCCGTGCGATTGTCCCGTTCTGGTTTCGGCGTCCCGGAATAATTCAAGTAACGGGCCATTTTAGTATACGCAGATTTTAGTGACGTAGACCGTGATGGTAGTGACACTTCACCATTATCAAAGGGAATGCTAGGCGCCGTTGTAGTGTCGCCATTCGTCGGAGATCGTCCTCTCTCATTTGATGGAGTTAATGAATCCCCATTTCTTGGAGTTATTGATGCTCCATTTGATGGAGTTATTATTCCTCCATCAAATGCGGATATAGAACGCACAGGGTTATCCATTTCCGACTTGTTGAATATAGAACTGCATGAGAATAAATCTGCAAAGCAGCTTTTACGACAGTCAGAAAACCATGAGCAAGGTAAGCAAAGACCGGATCCTTGCTTGCAAATCTCGGATTATTTAATAGAGCCTAAAAAAAAAAGTAGCTTCCCAACGCGTGGAACAAGTACGGTACGATCGGAAGTCGAGAGTTGACTGCTAGGTCTATCGAAGTATCCGGTAGTCTAGGGGGCGAGCCCTAGTACACCGGCCTGCAACTATGCAACAGGAGGGAAATCGCGCAACGTACTGGGGTAAAGGTGCGGCGCGGGCGGGAGTGCGCGTGCCGTCCGCCCGCCCGACTAACTCGTCCGGCCAAAGCACGTCCATCCATTGTCGCTCACATTTACACTTCTACCAATGTTTATCGGCAATGCCGTGCAGTGCTTATCTCGCGAATATACTCGTCATCACTAACAATCCACAGATAAATAAATGATTCACTTTTGCTTAATTTGTTATCACAAAACTAACACAATTAAGATTTTCGATCAACAACTTAAATTTCAACATCGCTTATTATGATTAAATACGAGAAAATAAATCTTATATATGATTATTTTTAGTGTCTATACGTTTTAATTTTAATAAAAGACGTGAGAGCGGCGAGCACACAACGAGTCTACGGGCTGGTTTTCTTTGCACTGTGCCTTATTTAACCGCGATTATAAGCGTCACGACACAAATAATAGTGGTGTCGGCCAGCAACGGCGCGCGTACACACAACGTAACATCGCGGGCACCGATTTTGCAATCGTTACGTGTTCAACGTGATGTTGACAATAAAGATTTTTCTTACGCGTCGGCCCTATACTCACACACACATATCATGCCTATAGGCCAGTGTAGCCATTTAATTATGGCCTTAATGAAACATTGTTTAATCATATTCATGCGTAAACATTGTGTTAATGTTTGTATATTCGATTTGTGAATTCTTCCAAAATAATTTAATGAATGGGAATCTAGTCTTTGGCTTCAGGCGCTTCCATCTTCCAATATAGGTACCATGTTGAACAATACCACTTTCCGCCTCGCCACTTGCCTCCGTTTAGGTGTTTCGTGTGTTTCTCCGCATTGCTGTCACTGTGGTGAAGCTGTCAGTAGCCTCGGACACCATAGACTCTCTTGTAGCAGAAGCGCTGATCGGATTTCTTGCTACGCTAATCTTAATGACATAATACGTCGTGCTATTGTCACTGCTGGCGTTCCAGCTGTACTTGAACCCAATGGCTTGGTACACGACGATGGGAAGAGACCGGACGGAATGACATTGTTGCCTTGGAAGATGGGCAGGCCTTTGGTGTGGGACGCAACGTGCGTTGACACCCTTGCGCCATCACATCTTCAAAGCACTGTGGGATGTGCCGGTGCTGCTGTTGCAACCGCGGAAACCCTCAAACGGCGCAAATATAGTAATTTAGTCAGAAATCAAATTTTTGAGCCGTTTGGGTTGGAAACCCTAGGTTCATGGGATCCGAGCGCTCGTATTTTGTACATGGAGATCGCAAAACGCTGGTCTATTCTTGGCTCAAAGAATCAGCATTACCATTCAACGTGGCAATGCTATCAGTCTTCTGGGTACGTTACCAGTTGACAGCGATGCTGAATGAAGAATTCTACGATGTCTAAACCATTTTTGTAAATATTATATAATATTAGTATTATAATTATTTGTGTTTTTGTAAATATGTTATCTTTTTGAAATGTTGTCTATACTAGTACTATAAAAAAATAAAATTTAATGAAATAAGAATATAATTTGAATTTTGTTTGATACTAACTTTTGCCGCGATTTATACGCGTCATTAACACGAAGGGGAACGTGGGAACATAAAGTATCTACGTAACCTAACGCACTTTAAAGTTGACATCTTCATGATCGTCGTGGTTCTTTTATTTTGCCCGTCGATTTGAGATAAAACAAAGTTCCAAACAATTTTATTAAAAACTAAATTAAATTAAATTGCAATTTTATTGCAGTTTTATTTGCAGTTTTATTTTCTCTTTAGTTTATATTTCTTGTAAATAATTTGTGTATATATTATGTTAATTTTTTAATTATGTCATTGATTAAATATTTTATTTTATTACTTAAAAATCTGGATAGCTATGCCATTTACATATTGTTTTTAGAAGTTTATTGTGTTAGGCAGCACATTGTTTTATTGAAAGAGTGCTATTGACGAGAGATTTCATTCTATTGTGATTAAGTTCTCAAATACAAGAATTATAACTATATAGGTAACAATAATTAATTTAAATATGTTTAACAATTGATGACTGATAGCAATAAGAATTATTTTACCCATCATTGTCATTTTTCTTATAAAGTTTATAATAATATGTATATAATTGTTTGTGTCTGAATGAAGCAATATAAAAATCTAAACTAAGAAAAGTCAAGATTTATATTAAAAAGTCGCACATTATGCTATTGCTATAACTATACAACAATATTAAATAAACGTTTTCTTCATTCGCTCTTCGCACTTGTATAATCTCAGCAGGTATTCATTCGTATGATACCTATATCAAATAATTAGTTCAGTGTTTCTGTAAGAGCTCAGTTTTCGGCACGTTGAGGTAGGCACAATGACAAAAGACAAAGTACTTACGTCTATTTTAAATGAAAGTTTAGACATAAGTATATTGAATATGTACGTAATTCCAACAAGCCTAGATCATTAATATTTTAATGGGTAAAATTGTATAACCGAAAGGACGAAAGCGATTTCTTTGTAGATTTCTTGAAATACAATTGTACTATATTATTCTGTATAAACTGGCTTTCTCACGGCTTCGCTCGCCTAAATCCCAATAGAACGCAGGATATTTTATATCTAAGTGCAAAGTTTCATCCAAATTCGAACAACGACACAGTAACGATTTACGCGTGATTGCGAAACAAATATTATTTATGCGAACATTTACATTTATAACATTCGTAGGCGGTCAGTACATTATAGGTACTTAATATGTTGTCCCATAAGACATTAAAAAATAATTTAGAACACTTTAAAATTTTTTTCTAAGTATTTAGATATCCTGAGAAAATGTAACGTTCTAAATGATTACGTCTACAAATGAATACAAGATCTATTTTAATATGATTGGCGCGATTTTCATTATGAATGGTGTCCAATGCACAACCCTTGAATTAGCTTGCTAGCCTTAGACGTTCACTTAGACGCAATTCGCAAAACAGCCGGTTAGAGCCAATCATCCTTAGTTTTTGCAAAATTCTATAATCGAGAAATTTTAACCAATAATAATGAATTTTCTCAAGCTATTCTCTCGAATAAAGCGATATTATAAATAATTAAGTAAAACTGATTCGTTTTTTGTTTATGTTTAAGTATATACCAGTGTAAATTACTTAGCAAAGACTTACATTTTTTATTTGTTCACTCTAAACATCCTATAATATGTAAACTAATCGCTAAGAATGAAGCTCTGAAATATAATTAATGATCAAACGAACTTACCAGTACGTGAAGTTCGATCATAATTATATGACCAGCTTCATTTGACGCGATTAATAATAACCCTCCCTAATAGGTATATCTCTCCCACAATTGTGAAAAACTAGGTAAGTATGGCTTTAAACAAAATGAACGTTGGAGCGGCGAGCGTGGTGTTGCTAGAGTAAAAGTGTGGGCTGTAGGGAATATTGTGTTTCCCTACTCTAAAAATCCGTGCAAGGCTGGAAAGTGGGCGCTCAATTACAA
Organism: Catocala nupta; assembly: GCA_963675205.1. Classification (NCBI taxonomy): domain Eukaryota; kingdom Metazoa; phylum Arthropoda; class Insecta; order Lepidoptera; family Erebidae; genus Catocala; species Catocala nupta. Next base: position 34,698,726 of record OY776078.1, read on the forward strand.
TATGTAAACTAATCGCGTCGAATGAAGCTGATCATATAATTATGATCGAACTTTACGTACAGGTAAGTTCGTTTGATCATTAATTATACAATCTTAACATTCTACTCAATATTTATATTGTATCAAGAACTGTCAAACTAGTAAACGTCGCCACGGCGATTAGCTGAACATTGAATCTGCTTCGAAAACAATGGATACAGAGACTCGGCAATACCGCCTGCACATTTTTAAGCCGTTTTGCGGTGTACTGAAAAAACAGGGAACGAATACTGGCGAGACGATCACTTAAAATTGCATGAACGTATGGCAACACCGCTAATGGACCGCTTTGACCATAATGCCTGATATAGACCATTTTCGCCGAATGTTGACATTAAGCTGGATATACTTGTCATACTCACTTTCAGCCAGTTATGTTTAAGTCAGTGTTAGGTAGGTATAGAAAATTGTATAGATCGTTTCTTCAACATTCACAAGCTTAACTAGCTTCCAGCACGGTACGATCGGCAGTTATGAACGTGTGAGATATTCAATAAGGTTGTCCCTCATTGAATATCTCATACGTCATACAGGGTGTTAGGCACACGGTTGTCCAAATGAAATAGAGATCTGGTTTGGGCTATTGCCAACGCGTAGGACTCAGGCAAATAAATTTTTCTCACAGTTACGACGACATAAATTTTCTTGATTTTTAAAATAAAATGTCGGAAAGGGGCATGCCTAGACGCCATAGTAATTCGGGCTCACAGTGCACACCTATAAAGGCTAGTGATAATAATAGTAAGCAATGCCAATAATTAATTAGCATTAGAAGTGATTTACAAAAAACTTGGCATTTTAAAGTTATCAAATCTTCTTATATCTCATCAATAAATTTATATTAAATATGTGCTATATTATTTTACACATTATTTTAATTTATTTATGAGTATAATCTATTAGGAATGAAATAAAACAGAATACATTGCAGTTTTATAGCATAAAGGTAAAAGTTATCGATATTAACCGCAATAAACACTAACCGTCACAATGGAGTTGCAAAACAAGCAATGATATGATACAAGTTAGAGATGGTGCTGCCATAATAAACACAAAATGTCGATACATCGATAATAGCCATTACTTTAAGTTAATCAAAGCAATCTTGCAAAGATAAAACTAATAATTATTATTAGATGTCTTAAAAAATGAAATAAATGATTTAAATAATAATTATATAATATAGCAATGGTAAATTACTATTTCGATTACCTGTCAATATATATTGTGTAATGGCAACATTTTCACGTTAATGTATTTGCTTCCATATTCTATTACATAGTTTAGTTTTCTTGTTTAATATTTTTAGAAAATATCACCGACTTGTACAGAATAATAAATAGTAGGAAAAACTAGGATAAATATGAATATATTTTATTTAGTATAGCCAATTTCTTGTACACCTCTAGGCCTAATACTGACATGTCCCTTTGGACTAAAACTGTAAAAATGTTAAACAAATATGGGTTTAGCTGTCAAAGCAATATCTTTTATTTTAGTTAACTATTGCTACATTTAATTAAGATTATTATTTCTTATAGACATATTGTAAAAAAAATATAATAATAGGCTGTCAAAGTTTCGGAAAGAGCTAAAAGCAGAACAAAGTTCGACTTTGTATGATTAAAAAATAATAATAATAATAGTGATGAAATTTTGACAGCCTGTTATAATTGTTTTACAAGGTCTATAGGAAATAATAATTTTAATGAAATGTAGAATAGTTAACTAAAATAATAAATATCATTATGACAGCTAAACCTATATTCGTTTAACATTTTTACAGTATTAAACCAAATTTCAGAGTTTACGCTAACAATAAAAAAAATCATATCGCCAAAACTGTGAGACATAATTTAATTTACCCGAGTTCAACACGTTGGCAATAGCCCAAACCAGATCTCTACTTCATTTGGACAACCGTGTGCCTAACACACAACAGCCTGTATATATAGTTTGTCATACTGGCACTGTTTCGTTTTTTATCTTGTATATAATTTACTTATTATACAAGCAAATTAATTATCTATGTTTCTATTTGAACCATATAATGACCAAAGGCTATATGAGAGAAACTAAGCTATAAGAATAAAATTGTGCATGTTTTTTCTATTTATAAAAGCTTTACTGCTCCTCAGAAGAATGGGCTTTTCATTTCCCTCATCTAATCGAGTCCGTAGCTTAAAATGTAAAATGTGCATCTATCGAATATGTGCATATATAATATAAGCAATACACGAATATGTGAGGACGCCATGAACAAATGGTTACGCAGTATTAACGTATATTTCTACGAACTTATATTGTTTTTCTTATTTTCTGTACATATTTTATATAACTCTATTATCTAATAAGCTATTATTGTTTTACTCCAAAGTTTACCCTAGAGGCAGAACTTTATGTTTTATATTTTCTTGTTTATTTATTTAATTAAGTTTATTAGTTTAGTTGTTCTTATAATTTGCAAGCTGTGATTTCCTATAATTGATGGACTATACACGTAAGAACTATATTCTCCAAAGTTTACCCTAGAGGCAGAACTTTATGTTTAAAATTTTATGTTTTATATTTTCTTGTTTATTTATTTAATTAAGTTTATTAGTTTAGTTGTTCTTATAATTTGCAAGCTGTGATTTCCTATAATTGATGGACTATACACGTAAGAACTATATTATTGCTTTATAATGTATGTTATTGTATATTCCTTTGTTGTACATATTTAAATAAATAAACTTTTCTCGACGCTGGCGGGTCATAAGTATTTCTTCTTAAAGCTGTCTCAGAGTCTCTTGAAAAACTGAGTAAAATATTATTTCATAAAAGCTATTACAGAATCCTGGAAGCAGCTTAAAAATATCGTAAGTTTTTCATAGAAAGTATAAAATACAGAAAATAGTGCAGAATATTCTGTTTAGTTATTGCAGAAAACAGAATATTCAACTCATTTTATTACTATTTTGTTTGGTGTATTGAATTTAATTATATCTTGAAAAATCATTTGTCATATCAAACTTTTAGCTTGTCCACAAAAGGCAGGTTACATAAAGTACCAATAAGTAATAAAGAACTGACAAACAACCGCTTTGATTGAGCAAATAAAGGCCTCGTATTTGTATCGAAAATCGTGATGAAGTTACTTTATTTTTCCAAAAAAGAAAGTATTTAGGGTTTCACTAAGAGGATTACCATAATCCTATTAGTGAAACCCTCATGCCATTTTTGGCTTCGTCTTGATCTCAATAAGATAATATCAAGTGTAGGTAAAATTTGACCAATCAACGTAGTGAAAGAAAGAAAGAAAGAAAAATATTTTATTTTAATCTCCGTACATAATTTTTTTATAAAAATACAGTAATAAATACAATTTAGCAGAAGACGGTACATGGAGATTAAATTAGTCACTACGTCAGCTATTGTTGCAGTATAGACTACGACGCTGGTATTCTCGCAGGCCTACAAAACAATAATTTATTTTAAACCAATACATAAGAACATAAAACATACAAAAAATGGAAATAATAATAAATATAACCTTATAACAATATATTATATATACATATATATATATATACATATATATATATATATACATATATATACATATATATATATATATTATATATATTATATATATATATATATATATCGCGGGTTTGATTCCCGCACTAGTCAAATATTTGTGTGCATGAACATGTATGTTTGTCTTGGTCTAGGTATTTCTATGTATAATGTGTATGTATTTACAAAAAAAGGTATATAAGTATGTTTATCCATTGTCTAGTAACCATAGTACAAGCTCTGCTTAGTTTGGGCTAGATAGTGTTGTGTGTATGTGGTAGAATATTATTATAGAATATTATGTTATGCTACAAAACACTGCATGTGAATATGACAAACAAAAAAACAATAAAAATAACGAGAAAAACAAAGGAACAATATAATGATAATGAGTTTCCGAACGCCACTTATACCACAGAATAAATATAGTACTAACGTAACTAGTCACATCTGTCACGAATGTCAAGAAAGCGTCTACCAGAGTCGGATACATAATAAAAACATACATTACCGCTGCGTACGCATAAATTAACAAAGTATGCACTACATTACCACAATTATTACTTGATATATTTATACAATATGTTTCGTCATGTCAAACTTTTATCGTCATGATGGGTACCATATACGTAAGTAAAGTTACTGTATTTGGCTGTTATAAAGGTACGTAAAATTATAACAATGATTTTTGTTTGTTTATTAAAAACAGCTTAAACTTATTACGGAATGTATGTAATGTTTTCAGATTTCGCATAGGCGGCGGAAGGTTAATCCAGCAATGGGTTGCGGCGTATCTGAAACTCCCCTGAAAGCCTTGGTTCTGTGCCTCGATGTGACCAAAAGATGTGATGCCGCCCGTGTACTGTACTGATTAACGTTACGAGACCACGTTAATTTTTTGTACAGGTATTCCGGTTTTTTGTATAGAACAATGCCAAGAAGTAGATTGCCAGATGATGATGCCTGCGAGCAGTCATCTTCATAAGGTTCCCACTGTTCAGGAATGGGGTGACATGTGTATGAGGTGGGATGCTATAACAATATCAAACACACGCGTTCTGTACCCGCTGGATTACTTTCTCCGTTCTTTTCAATATGCATGGACCAAACACGGATACTGTGTTTGGCATAGTTTAATTTTGATAATATGAGAGTCTCACAGAGCAATAGGTATACGCATTTCAGTACTCACATGTTGGCAAATTCGGTATAACAGCTTCAGACGGTAAAGACAGTTTTTAACAGCTTTAAGTACATGCGTCTCAAAATGCAGTTCACCATCCATGACCAAACCTAGATTTCGAGCCTCACGAACTTGCTCAATGGGACAGCTATCAATCATCACTAAACGATTTAGGTCTTGTATCTTTTTTATGCATTCCTTTGTGCCTAATATCAAATATTTGGATTTGGTAGGGTTAAGTACCGGTGAATTTTTCTAGCCCAGTCTGATATTTTATCTAAATCTATATTCATTTTATTCACAGATGCATGGTAGTCATTGGTGTAAAAGGATATATATAATTGAAGATCATCGGCATGCATATGAAATGCGTATTATGTATATGCATGGGGTACCAATTAGAACAAAAAGTAAACAGTTCCAAAAATAGATCATAGATGGCACTATGAGTTCCAATGTTAATATTAAGATCAATCAAATAGCTTTATTGGAAGAAAATTGACCATAAAATGTTATTATAAATAAACATTGTACATATTTAATTAACGAGCATCAAGGTAAACGCATTTATTTTATGATTTAAAGATATCGATATATCAGTATTTTTTACATCACACATAGGTAATCTACCTATCATTTTATTTTACCTATAGGGTTAGATGAGACGCTAGATGGCTCTTTTATATGTTTATACAAGTCTACAAAAACATTGCGTTTTTATTTCATACCCTTCTTTTGGTTTACTTCAATATTTGTTTATTACCTACTGATACTAATTAATAAGAAATTACTTATAATATGAAAAATATGTATGCTTAACAAATGTCAATGTATTAAACAAAACGTGTACTACATGGCATTATATTCAAACACCTGGTCGGTTCTCGTAACTTCTATTGTCAAATTTCATTTGCTTGTGCGGCAGTAGATATAACGCAGTCGTTGGACTCGTCGGCGTTGTAATAATCATTATCTCTGTGCTACCTACCAACTTATTCTGAATTGAATAACAAACTTACGATAGACATGCCGATAGAAATGGAGTTTTAGTAAATCATAGCAACATTTTACTAAAAATAGTTAGGTAAATATTAAGTAACCTATCATAATAATTATTCTATAAAATTAAAGACTGTTATTTGTTTATACCGCATTGTCAGTTTGATTTTACGCAATTTCTAGTATTATTTGATAACTAGACGCAACTTAACTAAATCTGTTTCCAAGGGCCTGAAAGCTAGTTAGGCACAGTTGTGATTAGGGTTGCCATCTTTATTTTGAACAAATAGAGTATGTTTACTATCTTAGGTAAAAAAAGTACATGATCTGAAAATAAAGTATTACTTATTTAACCAGCCTTTTGGTTACCATATTTTTGTTGATGCTAGTTAAATCTAACAAATATTTATTATTAAGGAAAGTAGTAATCGGATTTTTACAAAATATGTCTTTATTAAGATAGATAAACAATTGATTTTATTCAATTTAGGGAATCTTTATAGCGTTGCTTTAAGTTAACAATTAAATAAAACCTGAAAAAGCGGACATAGGTAAAATAAAGTATCTTCACGTCCTTTATTTCCTACGTTTACTTTATTTACGTACGTTTACCCGAAATCACGTACAATACTTTACTATAAAGTACCTACGGTTGGCAGCCCCAGTTGTGCTTGTTGTGAATTTCATATCCCTTAATGAAATACGCAACGATCAAGTAAATCGTGCTAACTGTCGTTTAAAGGAAGGTAGTTCGTAATAAACGTTTTTTTTAATCAACCCGAGACCACGATCCCTGCATGTCGGTCGAAACGTCGCGTCGGGCAATCAATATAGGTAGGTATATATTACCTTTTAAATACTTTATTGCGAGTAAGATCCGTTAACTAGAATTATATTAAGTACCTAGTTCATAATAGCCTGATAATGTCTTAGTTTATATACAATCACCTACAACAACACAGGATACACTCATCGCACGCGCTGGTGCGGGCGCGGGGGTGGGCAGGGTAAGATACGCCCACCCCCGCGCTACAAGGCCAAGTATGAAACGATGTTTACTATTTGTTTTGCTTCGAAAAATATAAATTATGAGCAATATTTTTAAAAATTGGCTGTGGTTTGCTTCTTCCTGTTGTCGAAGTCACGTGACGATATTATGACATCACATTTCGTTTAGAATATTATCATTTACTATTTTACTCACATCACTCACTCATCACATCACACTCATCATTTTTTAACTAGTTACTATTAATGTGTTCATATCTGGTTTGGTTGACATTGTAATAAATATTCGGATGTAATAGTTATATTACATGAGATAAATATTTCTTGGACGTCGTCGTCACCATATATCCTTATAATTATTATTTAGACACGAATATTTAAATAAATCATACCAAAGCATGAATAGTGTTTTAGGATTAGTAACATCGCATTTATCATGGTATATTAATGTGATCTTTACTTACATAAGTACCACAATATTCATTAAGTAGGTAGGTACTTATCTATTGTTTTGTTACTTGACTTTAAACTATAATTACATATTACTTATTGATTTCCCTACAAAATCAATAATTAATATGGATATAAAAGTAAATGAATACAATGTCAATAATTATTATGACATAGTTAAAAGATTACGAGCCATGACTACGTAAAGCATACCTACTAACTCAGTTGTTTTTTTTATCTATTAATAGGTACATTGTATTTTATAGTAGGTATATCAATAATTATATTATTAGCTTTAACTTCTGTTAAAGTATTAAGCAGGTCCAGATAATTAATATTTCATAACAAAACTTCAGTTGACAATCAAGCTTCGACTCTATTGAGAACGACGCGGCAGGCAGGCGCGCTACTCGACGCCGCGGCTTTCGGCAGCGTTCATACACGATATTATACACGAAAATTCACGAAGCTGACCGGAATAAACCGAACGCCGCCGCCGGGCGATATTCGCGCGTGCGTGTGATTTGATTTCAAGTATGGCGTAGTAGTTTAATCGCTTAAACCGGGTACTTATCGACGTGCGTAGTGTTATGGGTTCGATTCTCACACAGAAAAGAAATTATGTTCAACAGATTTTTTGTGTTGAGTCTGTTATACGGCAAAAGAGTAACCGTATGAGTCTTTTAAAAAAAAGTGCTGGTTATTATACTTATTTTTCGATAGTTAAATTCAAAATAATCTATGTGATGTATTTTATAAATAGTCATAACTCAGTAAATTTCAACAGAGACTAAATACTAGACATTGCACAGTTGTTTTCTAAAATCTGAGCGCAATATTTTATGCTATTTTATATTTACAATTATAGTGAAATATAGATAACTAACTGCCAAAGTAGAATTCTATACGCCAATGAGTTATTTTCAAAGTACCCGAACATCAATCAAAATCGCATACATAATGAAATATATTGTTTTATTAATACTTTTTAAAACGCATTCATTAAAATTATATGAAAAAATATATACAAGGTCAAATTTTGACAGCAACACGATATATTCACGAAAATCCGACCGAGTAAATGAGAATCACCAGTGTGATCGTACGCATTTCGGCACACAACACTATAGGTAGATAACTTTAATTTTCAAGGTTGCGTACATTTTGCATCGGCTCTTTTCTATCCGTGGTAAACAGTCTAGTACCTATTTTACTGTCACAACGCCATCTTTTATGAGCTGTTATCAAATAGGATTCGGAACTTGTGTACTTGTTATGGGTAGATGGCAGCAGTGGCGCTAGTTTTGTGCTGCCATCTAGTGTAAAAAGATAGGTACCAAAATAGCAAGTAGAATAGCCAGAGTTAGGCGTGTCCAAGATTTTTGTATGGGATTGAGTATCTGTACTAGTATAGTATTATATTATCTGTGGTATATGGTTGGTAACATCTGCATTGTATAATAAGAAGAGCAGAGGGCTGAGGACTGATCCCTGGGGGCAGCCCCGTTTCCCCTGACAACAAGAAGAATTTGTCTTGCTACCATCTCTGACATTATCCAGTTGAACAAATTGAAATCTGTCAGTAAAATAATTATAGAACCATTTTACCGTTGCTGAGTCAAACCCATAGTAAGAAAGTTTAGCAAGCAGAAGGTAAATATTGATTGTCTGAAAGGCACGGGAATAATCAAGCAGGGTAAGCAAGGTACCCATACTCTTGTTCCTAGCTTCTAATACATCATCGACTATATCAATGAGAGAAGTGGTTGTACTGTGACCTTGGCGAAACCCAGACTGTTTCTGAAGTATGATGCTATATTTCTCAAGGTACTTCCTTAGTTGACTGCCTACCACCTTTTCCAATACTTTTGATAAACAAGGAAGCAAGCTGGTAGGTCTTAGATCTTTAGCTAAGATCGGATTGGGAATTTTAGGTATTGGTATAATAACAGCAGTTTTCCATATATCAGGCAAGGTAGAAGATGTAATAGATTTATTTATAATAGCTATGATGTATGGTAGGCTATGGTGAAGTGTCATCTTTAGCATTTCTAGAGAAATGTTGGCAACACCAAAGGCATTAGATTTAAAACTGCTAATATGCGAGCGGACAACCTCTACACTGACTGGCTCAAGACTAAAGGTATTTGTGTGGAACCTGTTTGTCTCAAAATATATCAAATCAGACAAAGAAATTGTATGTAATATTATAATGTATATATATTCAAGAAATGCTTATTAATTAAGACCTTTAGGGTTGTTAAGGGTATATGGCAAATCGTGAATTCTTTGTTTACCAATCTTTATGGTTGATTTTAAATTGTACCATAGTTTCTTTGGATCTTTTATGTGTCCATTTATGTAAGTTTCAAAATAGGCCCTTTTGTCACAATTAATTGCACGAGATACAATATGTTTCAAATATTTGTAACTATTTTTGTGTATGGTTGATTTGCTTAGTTCGTATCGTGCCTGACATCTGTCACGCAATTTCACCATCTCTTTAATTGTGTCTGTAATCCATGGGTAGGACCTCTCTCTAATTAAAACCCTGGCAATAGGTGCATGTAGGTCAAATAGAGTTATAATGAAAGCATTAAATATTGTAACCATGTATGTCACTCACATTATCCTGATTTTATTAAATAAGACCAATCTAATTTGCATAGGTCTTCTTGGAAAATATCCACCATTATAGTAGCTAATGGTCTACAATGAATCCACTGCGGGATAGGTTTACTGATTTTGAATGGGCAAGTCACAGATAAAATGGCATGCTGCCCTAATTCAGGTTTATATTGAACAGATACATTGTTTACTTGAGCATCAGTGCACATAATATCTATGAGTGTCTCACTATGATCTGTGAAATGTGTTGGTTGCTGAACAACTTGGTTAAGACTGGTGTACTGTAAAAAGCGTTTAACAAAATGGTACTATTCTCATTGTTTTTTAGGCAATTAATATAAAAGTCACCAAGAAGTATGGTTTTCTCAGTTTTACTGAAGGATGTGAGAGAGGCTGTGATTGCATCAAGGAAGGTGTTAATGTCCAACCAAGGTGGGCTATATGCTGTACCTATAACCACTACTTCTGAGTTGACAGTAAGTTTGAGCCACATTTGTTCGACATTCGGCGTGATTGGATGTGCCATGGTTCGAACCTTGAGATCGTGGCGCACATAGAAACCGACGCCCCTACCACGGCCATCCCGCACACTCAACGGCCTTGGTTAGGAACTACCGGCGCACGCTCCTCCTCTCTATCCCGCAACCAAGTTTCGTTGATTGCCATTATGTCAACTGCAAGCTCATCCATTGCTAGTAAGAATTCATCATGACATGTTCCTAATGATCCTGCGTTGAATAAACCTACTTTTAAATATTTATTCTTAGTCATTTATGTAATTTATAAAATAACACTTATGGTCTTTAAATGTAATCTGAATATCTATTTGTAAATATATATATAAGTCTTGTATATCTCTTGTCTCTGAGATTAAAATGAATGCTTTGTATCTTATATAGTAATAAATGTGTATAATAAACGATCTGATAATAGACCAGAATATTCTAATATATGATAATTAAATTGTATATAGTATAAAAACCTGTTTGATATCTGCTTCGCTTCTAATAGAGAAAGCTTTGTCTCCCGGTTTATTTCGAGCGAGGATGCGGCCACGTTTAACCTACACCAACTTCCATCCAAGGCGCTGGCCAGCGTCACGCGCCAAATGAAATAACTGGCGGTTTGCTTTGGTGAGCCGCTCGTTTATATAGAAGCGCCTTGGATCACCTGACACGCCCATGTCGCCAGAAGTCGCACTACGACGAACCCGTGCGCTCCGCTACATCTCGTCCCGCACGTCGCGGCGCACTAGGCGCACCGCCAGGGGGCGCGGCCGCCCCGTCGGGCCCGTAGCCTGCGTCGCTGTGTGCCGGCCACCGACACGTTCGGAGCTCACTATATCCCGCTCCTCTATGGTCATGCCGACTTTAACCGCAATCTGGATCACTACATGAATGGGATTCTCGCTACTGGCTTCGGGAAAGTTTGCAATCTCTAAATCATTTGCCAACAACTCCTGATTACGGTCTTGAAGGTCTTGTTTGAACTGGGCAACTACGTCAATCACACCATCAAACCGAGTAGATCCCTGCCTGTCTAGAGCATTTATGCTGCCCTCTAAAGAATCCACCTTTTCATTGTAATCTTTCACCGAAGCCCTTATATCGGCCAACTCATCCCTAAAGAGCTGCAAGTCAGAGTTTATGGATCTTAGATTAACCCTTCATGTTCTCAACTCATGTGTGATGTCATTTGTAATTTCCTGGGTGGATTCAAATGTTGAGATCATAGGTGAGCTGGCATGAAGTGTTTCCTGCTCACGGTTGACCATAGATATTTCAGGGTTTTTCTTAGAAGTTTTAGATTTGCAACCTGGGCACTGCCAAGAAGGAGAAACAGTGCCCGCTGGAGGCAAAGCAACACACCGCAAATGAAAGTAAACATCACAGTCATGACATCTAGTAGTTTCGGATGGAGACAAGAAGCGATGACAATGACCACAGTTCTTCGACATTGTAATCGATCAGTTTAGGTAGTACGCTAGAAAGCTATAAGATGGCGCTGTTCTAAATGATAACCTTTAAGTTATTTTCACACCTTGATCGATGGTTATCCAGTACCGTAGATAGTTGTCCAATGTACGCTTCAATGCACGCGTACACTGCACTCTCGGATATAGTTTTCTTATGTTATTATATTATATTACGGGTAGATTTATATAGATTGTTTTGTTAACATTTTTAGCTATGATATTTACAGTTATGCAGCTTCACTAAGTCACTGGATAACAATATATTATATACGCACCGAGTTTTTATCGTTTAGCGTAAATATATCTAACCTGAATCGGCTGCCATTTAAAAAAATATGTATATACACTGACGGACTCATAAACTGCATCAAAGTTCAGGATGACTTTTGAATTAATATTTTTGATAAGTATGCAAACTTTTTAGATTAAACTAAATGAAAATGTCAAGACTGTCCATTAATAATAAAATTAAACAAAATTTAAAAATAGAACTGCAGTACAAGATTAAATTATAGCCGGACAAATAAATTTTATGCATATTCTGAAATTCGTGTGTTATTAGAGTAAAGTTTGAAACTAATTAATTTTGGATTTTTTCATTTGCGATTTAAGTTGTTGTTACTCATAGTATTGATTATTAGTCTTTTAAACTCAACAAAAGTTTCGTAACTATATATACGGATACTTCGTCCGAACAAGCCGCTTAAATTGTGGCATTGGTGCGGGAAGGCTTGGATCAACGAACGATTGCTAGAAATTTAAATTTAAACCAGTCTACGGTTTCTAGAGTATACCGAAGTTTTGTAGAGACAGGTTCTTACAAAAGGAGACCCGGTACCGGCAGATCTCTAGCAACCACCCGTCGTGACGACCGATTTATTTTTTCAACTGCCCTACGAAATCGTTTCCTCACGTCAGTAAACATCAAAACAGAGCTGAATGAAGTGCGTGGAGTAAATGTGAGTGAACACGAACAATAAAAAGGAGGCTTAAGGAAGCGGCAGTCACTGCTTTTAGACCAGCAAATGGTCCAAAGCTCGCTGCAGCTCACAGGCAAGCTCGTTTAAGATTTGCGCGTGAACATCTTGATTGGACTAAAGAGCAACGGGCCTCCATTTTGTTCACCGATGAGTATAGGACATGTTTAAATGGTGCAGGCGGTCGCAGAAGAGTCTATCGTCGACGTGGGGAGAAATATGCTCAAAGTTGCATTGAGGAGCGTGTTCCTTTTGGAAGCGGTTCGTGCATGTTGTGGGTGGCATTTCGATGATCGAGCGAACGGAACTTGTGTTCATCGACATGGTTCGTCAAAACGGTAGAAGAGGTGGTTTGACGGCACAACGCTATATAACAGAGGTTTTAGAAGCTCACGTGGTACCTTACATGGGATTAATAGGCAAAAATTTTACTCTAATGCAAGATAATGCCCGACCCCACGCCGCTGCACAAGTTCGACAATATTGCGAAGAGGTTGGGATACGTACCATAAATTGGCCAGCACGCAGCCCGGATCTTAATCCCATTGAACATGTTTGGGACAGTTTATAAAAAGCTGTATATGCGAGAAATCCTGTGCCCACAACCTGTGCTGCCACTAGCACTAAGAACAGCGATTTCACAAGAATGGAACAATATTCCGCAAGACCGTTTAATAACCCTAATCAGATCTATGCGGAACCGATTAGAATCTGTCATAAGGGCACGTGGAGGCAACACACTATATTAAAAGAAAAAAAATCCTGTTTTTCAACTTTCTTTTTAATTGTAAATTTCAATTTTCAATAAACCAACCAACCTATTTTTGTTACATTAATCGTATAAATATGTTCAAAAAAATTTAATGAAGGATTATTCAGTATACAAACATACACTTAAGGATATGATACTACGCTGGTATGAAGTTAACGAACCAAACTATAGGTTTCAATTTAAATTTGTATAAAAGGTTTGAATACTTGGTTAAACTGTTTATTTCAAAGGCGTCTTGAACATTGATGCAGTTTATGAGTCCGTCAGTGTATATTTTGATTTGTCATTATTTAATAATAACAAGATTAAAAAATATATAACTTTACCTGAACTTTATAATTCTTTTACAATTGCACTCATGTAATGATATGTAATGGTTATGAAGTCATTTATCGTAATGTGTGCTACGTTATATAAAGAAGCGACGCGCGACGTTCAAATATCATCATCTAGCATTAGTACTTGCAAAATAAGCATGGCTAATGGGTAAAAAATGTAGTGTATCTTAAGGGTAACGTGCGGCTTTTTACCACTCGCCTTGCTCTAGGCTTGAAGTAGTCGTAAGTGGTGTGAAAGCGTAGATTTTGGTTACGTAGACATATTCAATTCAGGCAACAATCTGGAGAATGTCATACTTTGTTTCTGGAGTTGGATGATGAAAATTTTTCAAATTATTATAGAGTCACAAGAGAACAATTTCAAGAAATATTAAGTATGATATCTGACAAACTTACCAAAATGGATACTAATTACCGGAAAGCTATTACCCCATCGGCGAAACTGGCAGTGTGCTTAAGGTAAGAATCCATACTTTATTTTTATTTAGATACTGCGTATTACGAAAACAATTATTGCCCATCTGAACGAAGCTGACAAGCGCCTCTAGTAGGTATTTAATTTTTATTGAAATTCGAGATTGTCCATAGAAGAAATTCTTTTTTTTAAATCTTTATTAAGGAGCTTAGTTATTAACAACTATGTCGCTCCATTGGAGCATATTACAATATGTACTTACAACATTCTTTTTTCATACCTACATCAACCACATTGTATAAAAACATTGCCTTTTTAGACAGCGGTTGTCAATATGCGGATGACTTCGTGTTATATTGTACTTCACGAATCTGATGCAAGATAAGTGTTATGTTAAGGCGGCTTTAGATCAAATATGTAATATTTTAAGTAATATTGGTTTAGAGCTATCAAGTTTTTACTAGGAAGGTTCAAAAAGTTAGAAATTTATTTAACGTTAAACAATTGTACATTGGATTTAGTAGAAAGTTATAAATATTTAGATGTTTGGTTAGACAGATGTTTGCGTTGGTCTAAGCATATAAACGTTGTTGTGGAAAAAGCACAAAAAAATCTGAATTTGTTTAAAGTTTTGGCAGGTTCGTCTTGGAGATTGCACCCAAATATTTAAGGCATATTTATATAGCTTTGATTAGAAGTCGTTTGGACTACGTTTGTATTTTATATGACTGTAGCGCCAAAAGTCATTGAGATAAAATAAATAAATTTTAAAATCAGGCATTAAGAATAATAGGGGGATTTATCAAATCCACTCCTATCCATGTCATGGAGAGTGAGCTCTGTGTGCCTGCACTGCAATTACGAAGAAACTACTTAACATACAAATATTGTCTTAAATCTACATCTATAGAAAACAATGTTATACAAAATCTACTATATGACCTTTACATCTTACGTACTATTAATTATTGGAAAAGTAATAATGAAGTAAAACAAGAGCAGGTTGCATCAAGCAATCCATTACAGATATTTTCTTTAGGAACGTGGGTAACTAATTTTAATGCCATTAGCATTAAAATTAGTTACCCACGTTTATTATTTTGGACCTAGATGGTATAACAAAGTCAAAAAAATCTAATGACATAAATTTACTTCATAATTTAAGATTTGTATAGTAAGTACAAAGACTGGAATTTTATTTTTACTGATGGTTCAAAAAGAAGAAATGGTCAGGGCGCTGCGTTTTAAATTTCATAAAAATCAGTATCAAACCAGGCTAATTGTTTTAAAATCAGAGAAGAAGTATGTATTATGACGTTAGAACTCATTGCAATTTCAGAAGCACTGTCATACGTTATAAATAGTTATAAACAACATAAGAAAGTGTTTGTTTTGACGGATAGCAGAAGTTGTTTACAACATATAGCTCGATTGCAGAGGTGCATCGCTAGCTTATGTTATTTTATCTAAGATAGATCAACTTAGCCACAGTGGAGTTCAGCTGAAATTGCAATGGGTTCCGTCTCATGTAGGGTTACGGGGTAATGAAGAGGCTGATAAGTTGGCAAAATATGCAGTTGCAAACGCGAAATATTAGTATTACACCGGACTATTCAGAGTTTTTACCTAAATATAAACAAAGTTGTTATAATAACTGGAAGGAGTATTTTAAACAGCGATCTTTTGCAAAAGGTATATGGTATAAAACCATACAGTCTCAGCCTCTTCGAGTGAAGTGACTCTGAAGTGCTACGAAAACGGCTATTTAAATAAACCGCCCATGTATGTGACCTTTGCTATTTATGATGAGTTAAATATTGTAAATATGACTATCATTTTAATACCCGTAAAAGTAAATGTCTCACGTATTGTTCCATAATTTATGCAGTTTGCACCATGTTTAATGTTAACAAATTGTTACGTGCTTGAGGTCCAGCAGCAACAGTTAACTCAATTCTCAAACTATCTTGACTAGCTACATGGCTTATTAGCCACTCCTATTGCAGCTAGTACGCACCGCGCATATCTCTATCAGCGATATTTAATATCTAGTTGAATTTATGATGAACTGGAGAAGAAGTGGTTAGTTGTTTGATATGTAAAAGCTTGTGGCTGACGAACAAGAAAGTAATATCCGTTTTATTATTATCGACTTACATAATTATGTCGAACAAGGCAAAGGATGTTAGGTTTGTAGTTGACAGCATTATTAACGAACATCCACGGTCTTGAAGAGTAGGAAACGATACTTATGGAGCGTGACTTTGTTACTGTTACAAATATTCGTTATTTGTAAGATTTGACGTGCGTGTTAGAGTACAACTCCTACTAGAGCTTAAATTTTACAGAAGTTCCATAATACTTACGATAAATTCATATCCAGTATGCCTAATAGATATAGGTTATAAATATGCCACTTTAGACTCTGTCTAGAACTATTCGACGTAATATCCTGGGCGCTATATTTAAGACACTTGATATTAGAAACCTAATAAATAACAAATTGCACTACATAGTATTGCTGTTGTAGTCTTCGCATTGCCTTAATTGTTTTATGCATCTGCAATAAAAATTAAGATATTGTTTGTTTAAACAACTACTACTAAACAGAAGTAAGTTTTTTTTTTATGTATATTTTATTTTTTGAGAAAGGTTTATAGGCCATCCTAGCTCTTAGCTGCGAAGCCGATGAAACTGCAGGGCACAACTAGCATCTATATATATCAACATCTTTTTTATACGATTAGGGTGTTAGTAGACGCTGTATCGCTTACGGTGGCGGATAGATAGTTTATCTGTACAAACGCAAGTAACCTATTAGATCCTAACGCGTTAAGTGACGGAGCCGTGTCATTCCCGTGAGCAGCTGAGGAAATGCATAATAACTTGACTCAATCCATAGGATTAATGACGGGTAAAATATCTCAACGCGCAAAAGTGTTAAATAGTCTTATGATCAAATAACACGTGACATTTTAAAAATAATTTCGTTTTAATATTTCTGTAATAATGGTAACTACGATGATAATGAGATAAAAGAGAAACCGTAGGGAGGTTAACTCTGTAGATAAAGAGGCGTTCGTGAACAGACAAATATTTAATTACAGGTTTAATTTCTAACACATTTATCGATTAGGCACGCATGTTTTGTGTAAAGATATCTTTTACAAGAGTGTATTGTCTGTATGGCTTGTGTACTGGCAAGCTTATAGAGTTGCGGATCATAAAGTCCCGATTTCGAATGCTAGGTCGTATCACCAGAAAGCTACAGGGATAAGACGTTGAAATTTTTTTCGTTAGCCTGAGTTAAGAAGAAGTCAGGTCTAAGACAAAGTCTTTAGTCCAGGTTCTGATGTCTCGCCGTGTCCAGCCGTACCACCGGTTTATAACTGTGTGCGTTTGCACACACACTTGTACACTATCATAACGCCTGAACTAATGCCTAATCTCCATTGAGATTGGTCGCTGTGACGGGCACACAGTCTGAGAGGCATAATTATTTCCTACTTAGATTCGATACAAGCACCGTATATTAAACAGCTTTATTATTAAGCATTAAAATTAGTTTTTATACTCCTAACGTTCTTGTAAGATTACTACGCATAAGTTTAAGTTCTACCTCACGGCACGCACCTGTGTATTTTCAAAGTTATGCGCGTATTTAATAGTTAATTATTAACGCTTGCATTAACCGTGAAGGAAAACATCGAGAGGAAACTTGCATGTTTGAGAGTCTTCCATAATGTTCTCTAAGATAATTATGAAGTTTACCATATCGCACTCGGTTGCGCTGCCAACTAACGGCCTAAGACTTCTCGTAATAAAAAGAGATCGGAATAGATACATAATAAAAATCATAATCGTCTTGACTCTATTTGTCAACAAAGAATTATATTGTCATGATCATGATTATTAATTTAATATTTCTGTCATGCATCGATATACTTAGCAACAAGAAATATTGCCTATTCTTTTAGTCATTTCAAGTACCTTATCGTGACATGAGGATAGATCAACACAAATAAATAAACACACAGAGCTGTGTTGTAATCCTAGCTGTAATCCTTGTGCCCTACGTGCGGAGAATATAAACTCCGATTCACGAGACTTATCTGTCTTTAGCTGAGTCCGAACATTCGCGGGCATGACCTTAACACGACACTAATTCATATTTATTTACATCTCGAGTGTACAGATAGTTTAAATGATATACATATTATACTGATTATCTTTAAGTGCATTTAGTAAGGCTTTTCATATTGTAGTAATAACGTAGCTGATAATATGAATTCTAGACAATTGTGCGATATACATATATGTATACACCAGTCTTTGAATACTCCAAAAAGGTTACAAATAGCACTTTCGGCGGGCAAATACTATCTGAATTTTACAGACATTAAAGAAACACGCCGCAAAAGTCACTCAATGTACAAAGCAGTGACCAAAAAATCTGTGTGTAATAATGCATATAGTTAAAATGATTTGCACATGCAAAGTCAAATATTTTCTTGTGTAACACATCAGACACTAAAGGTTCGACATACGCCACCACATGTCCTAAACGTGACACCGAATTCATGTTTCGGTTCCATGGCAGCTATGAATACGACGATTGGACATTTTACAATTAACGATGAATTGGAATGAAATTGGGTTTTATTAGAAATGCTTTATAATTTAGCACATTTTCTTAAGAGAGTATACTAGGCATGGGGTTATTTCTAATAGATGAGCTTATCAGTGATTAGTAACGCGCGAGTGATACCACTGATATTGTAAAAATCTGACCAGAGACTAAGTACGTCGTTTTCATGAATTAGACGTATTTCATTATTGATTAAAACTATGTTAACTTTTCCTTTGGAATATCTATATAATAACAAATACCGTTCGACTACTGAATCACTCGGTAAATTTACGTCACTTACACGAATTTCTATACCTGCACAATCTATGTATATGCACCCGCCGGTGTCGGATTCAAACAATTAGGCTTCCAACGCTTTATTCGAGAGGCGCACCTCAATTGATGTTATGAAATCAATAAAATAATTGGTACCGGTTCTGAACATGAAATACAATTTGAAATAAAAAGTCATCATATTGTACATTAAGTTATGTGTGTATTTGCTAATGGCTTTTTAGTTTTTGAACAAAGAGCTGGTCGCAAATATATTCCACATAGCTTTTTTATTTCTACTTATACTCCTAGAGTTTCACGTCCAAATTAAACATCGATTTCAAGATTCGGCAACGAAAGGAACTGAATCAATCTCATAACTTTCATTTTAGTACACGAGTTTCATAAAAGCTTAATTTAAAATTCTTTTACTAATTATTCTTTGTGGATTTCAGTTAGAGCGAATTAATGTATGCATTTCTGATATAGCGTCAATATGACAAGGTCTTCTGCCTGATGCAACTTTGTTTATAAGGAAGAAATTTAAATATTTAACTATTTAATAAAGAAGCTATCTCGCATTGTTAAAAATGTCACTTTAAGATAAGTATCTTATCACAGCATACGCTAGTTTAGCTACCAAAAATTATAGCCCGTGTTCTTAATCGCTAAAGATTCTCACGAGAGGAGACGTGTATCATAGGTAAGTTGTTATGGTCAGTTTTTACTAACGTAATAACAAAATGTTTAATTTCATATCAATTTAGCTAATTTCTGTCATTGTTTAATGCAAACATACACATAAAATTAATGCAAATTTTATAAACATATATTATATTCGAACATTTCGACGTGTATTATTTCTTGCCGATCAAGTTGTGTGATCAACAATAGCCCAAATAAAAATGGTGTAATTATAATGAAACTTGATATTTACACTAATAATAATAAGTACACTGAACACGTGACCAATAAAACATCCCCTTCACTAGCACCCATCCTCACAATTCTGCATATTTAAATACGCACCCTCATATCTTGTTGCCTGATTATTATATACGGACTGTCTATCGGCTTTGTGATGTCTGTATTAACAGTGAGTACATCATTATCTACTCATATTTACAGAATACATAACAACGACTGCATTTCAGCGGAGCGTTCGACCAAACATGGTTGCCGGAATCGAATTTAGTTTGACGTGCGGCTGCATTGTGCGTCGTTGCATAGTTGTGCGTATAAATATTGGCATGCGTCGACTTTGTCAGCTATGTCGCTTCATGTCACATTTCTACGTCAGGCATTTATTTAACTATTGGGATACTTTTAAAACTAAATGATTTTTGAAGGAAACACCCTTTTTCTTTTCGACACTATATGATCACATCGTGTAATTCTCAAAAATCTGCTCATACACGCCAACAATTTTTTTTTGAATAGTTTTATCTCTTGGTATCTTAAATGTGTCATTAGTCACCATAAAAGTCTATGAAATCCTATAACTACGATGTGACCAAACACAATTTGTATTAGATATTGCCATTAAAAGTGTAGTAGGAAGATAAAACTAAATACGAGTAAGAAATAGAAAAGCCATTACTTTGCCAAATATGAAGTATACTCGGAGAAGTGTTCCATGAGCGAAAGTTTCTTTAAGCCAAAGAAAAATCTTAATTGGTTGAACCATGAAGATTGTAGTATTATTAATAAGAAACTATATTAATACATTAGTGAAGTCGATGTGCTTAGACTCATGTAATCCGTTCATTGAACTCACTTCAATCCCAAGTGTCCGTAATAATGCATTTGTAAGGTGACCGATGTGTTTCTCTCATGACTATAACCTCTACAAAATGTCAATGCATGTTACACCTTTATAATTACATCACAATTTGACCTTAGACCTAACAGTCAACCTAAGATGGTTGTAAAGGCACATGTATAAAATCATCTTGAACTACCTACCGTTCTAAAATGATACTCCATTTGGTTAGGTATTTAACTAAAGGTAAACAATTTTGATGTGACTTTTTACACTAACACATATTAAACAAATAAACTACTGTTAAAACTAACTGTTCAATTGATTTAGTAATTGTTATTGTTGTATTTACATTGATCTTTAGCAGCATTTTATTTTAAACTGAGATTTTAGATAAAGTGATATTATATTTTGTACCTTAAATTGTGCCTACACTATTGATATTAATTGGATGAGAAAACTTTCATCAATTACCTATAAATAGTAGTCCTTAACACAGCCTTGAAATCGCAAGATGATTATTGTGTAAAATAATGTAGACGGGCACTAAGTGAAATTGAGATGATACATTTCGGTACTATGCTTGGATTTGTTTCTCTTTATGAAGTTACAATGTTTTGGCGTCATAACCATCGTATTAGTTTAGTTATATTTCCATTACGATACTTTAACTTTGGACACTGTCAGGGTAGCTAGTTTAATGTATTTAATGCCGCAAGTATATAGCCTGCCCGATAGTTAACGTTTACAATACACTAAATGCGATATTAAAATTTATTTAATATATTCTGCCTTTGCATGTAAGACGTAACATTTCAGACATGACTTTTCTCCTCAATATTGCTCAGGGTAAGATCGACTGTCCTGAACTTGTTTCGAAAATTAAGCTAAGAATTCCAATAAGAAATTTACGTAGAAATCTCTTGTTATATAGACCTCCATGCCACACTAATTTTAGAGTGAATAGCTTTCTACCTAGAGTATTCATTGAATTTAACAAATTAAATTTTGACTGTCGTTTTTATCTCTTTACTACTAGTAAATATTCTGCCAGATTCTGTTTAACCAAGTTTTTGTTGATAATTTACAAATTTATAAATATTAGATACTGCTACGGGCTCAATCTTGATAATCCATTTGTTAAGTACAATTTTTTGTTTTCTTTTCTTTTATAACTAAATGTGCTTAAGCTGTCACATAATCAAGTTGTAAACTAATTGTGGAAGCTTGTTATTGGCATTTATTGATTGTATTTATATAACTACTTGTATGCAGCTGTAAGCTCCCCTAATAAACTAAAATAACTAAAATAAAATAAAATACTCGCGTGTTGCTAATTCTAAAGAAGTAACTTTAGAAAACTTGTCCTCCTAGCAACGTTTTAGTTATAATCAGCAGCTTTGATTGTCGCAAGAAAACGATGTTTTATATGAAACTATAATTTGACATTTAAAACGGTTGGGGAGACCGTCGATCATTGTGTATCTTTTTAAATATCAAAATTTGTACGAATGTCAGATGCCTAATCTACCACTACCAACGGCCACTGTGCCTACTCTAGAGCCAATACTGTCTCTTATCTTATGCAGCATAGAAACATGGCAGTTTTAATTTGGTTTAGGCATACAGGTGCATTCGATGTTTTGTGTCGCGCTAGAAACGTAAAAATACGACGACTTATAAAAAATACGGTCTATGCATTTTGTTGAAATAGTCCGTGTCTCATTTGAACAAGTTGTGACATATCTGTCGGCTTCCAGAGATGGAAGCTGTCGTTTTAATTGTTTCAACGGCGAATAATGGATTTCGAACAACGCGTTAAATATAAAATTTTATTTTAAGTTGCAAATAAGTGGAGCTTTGATTTTCCTAGAGGAAATACTGTAAGTTAGGAATATTACAGAGTTATTAATATTAATACACAGTTTGCGAGACGATGTACATAGAATAGATCAGAAAAATAGGGCCAATGATTTCCTCCTTTCTCACGCCTACCCGCTGTCCCATACCATACCTAGAACCTAATATGCACCCATTTTACGTTTCGAATTTAGCACTAGGACATATATGGCTCTTCAAAAACTAGAAACCGTGCTTGGAGGAAACGTTTGGACACCATTTCTGAAAATGAAACGGCTGCGACAGAGTGTCTAAAAGTCCATCTGAAAGAAGCCTACCAGAAATGCTTCTAATCGTCGACGTTAGGATAATTTGTAAGATGCTAGCCAAGGGCCACTTTAAAAGAGAATAATTCGAATTTGATTAACATGATACCTTGGTGTAATTAAATTAATTATTCACCGTATTTTTTTATCACACTAGTATGTAAACTTTTACCAACTAAACTTAACTGTCTGTTTTACTAGTAAACGATCCCAAATGCGGCAGTAAACACTTACCTGTAACAAAAAACATGCGAATTATACACTTATATCTAAAGAAATATAAAAACTAGAACACAATTTTATATTATTTACAACATAGTACAATTCAATCTTAGTCGAACAGATCTGACCTAGTACATATTATAAAAGTTTTGAGTTTACCTTATCATATCGAGTTCTCTCTCTAGTCTCTTATTATTATGATGTTTAAAATTAAAAACACAGACTAGCATGATTATTTCTTTGAATTTTTGCTTGAGCAGACTTAAGATAGATATCACCATTGAAAGTAGATTTGATATCTCTACAGAAGCCAATGAAATTAAAGAAGATATATTTGATATAATAATTACTTTAACTCATACACTGTATGTAAATTGAAATAAATGAATTAAGTCACGTCCGCCCTAAATTTATTCCATTTTGTGGGAGATGGTCTATTAGCTGCGAATTACACACAATTTCCGTGCAGCCAGCGGTTGAGCCCGTGACACCCGGACCTTTAGCACTATTTAAATCCCTGCACAGTGCAGCCCGATTTCTATGTTTTGTGTAGTGGTTAAAATAAGAATTAGTTAACTGAAGTTACAATTCTGCATGTGTTAATATAAACACATAAATTTAATGACACACCAATTATCTTCATATGCGAACTAACTATCATCACTTTGAGCACAGGAAAATACTGGTATATCGCCATTGTTAAAATATGGCACAAAAATTATTTCGGCCATATGCAAAATACTTGTGTTTATTCACATGTATGGATTGTTCGTTCGCATCCCCAGATTCCCCTCGACTCACGCTAACAATGATTGAAATAGCATGTCTATGTCGATCTATCATTGTGTGCCAAAAACTGTACCTGTGAATATCATGCATTTAATTTTTATACGTTAATCTGTTATCAAATATTTTATAAATCCTGAGCAATTATTATTTTCTTTTCAAAATGACAAAATCATTTAGTTTTAAATATAATAGTAGGGTAGCCCAAGAGGGTAAATAGGGATTTACTCGAGCGTCGTGGGGACCTATTGGATTGTGAAGGTTAGAAGATTAGGAGCGGGTACAGGCTTCCAAAAATATAAAAAAAACAGTCACTAAGGAATACTCGAGCGAAGCGAGGAATACTTCAGATATTAATAGCATATGCGTCTCTCTGATAGAGGAAAAATATTAATCTGCCGGTTTGCGTGGTGGGATGGCCGTACAAAGGGATAGAAAAGAAGAAATAAAAAATATTCGGGCGCGTCAGACATTGATAAGAGATGTTAAGTGTACCCGTAGTGTAGTGAAAGTGTAGATTCTATTCAGAAGACTGACGATTTGGAAGAGACCAAAAAGCATGGTCGAATTTTGAAAATGCAGAAATAATCGTGACCTTGAAATACTCGAGCGCGTCCGATTATTATACAGACGCTTCATTTGAATGTCCTTGTCGTACTGACTCATAATCTGACAATTATGTGAAGTTTCATGGATTTCCTTAATCTGAAGGTATGAACATTTTTTTATTATTCCTTATTTTATTTTTTACAATTCGAACTATTGTCACTCATTGTTGTAACCTATCTTCTCCCTAACCTTTATTATTCTCAAGTTACTTGGGGTCGGCTTTTCTAGTTTAACCGGATTTGACTGATTATCAGGTTTTACACGGAGCGGCTGCTACGTGACCTCCGCAACCCGCAGGCTTACGATACCCTAAGGCTCGACCAGTGTCAGGATATTATAGGGCGCTGACTTCCCAATAACGACTGCCATAGATGTTCATGGCAGCCGGGACCGACGGCTTAACATGCTCTCCGAGGCACGGAGCAGGCGACAATTATTAATCAATACGCACATAATTTCGATAAGTCATATAACTTCCGAAAGTCAGAGATGCGCGACGTGGGTTCGAACCCGAGACCCTCTGCATTGTAGTCTGTTGGTCTCCCCACTGAGCTATCGCTGCTGCTCATTTTTGTAACATCTACCAAACTTAATGCACTGAATTCAATAAAAGTTTTTATAGTTAAAACACAATAAAAATCGAAAACGTTGTACATGCACGCGTTGTTATGACAGCTGTGATGGCGCGAGAGAGTGAGAGATAGAGAAAGAGTGAGAAGGGCAGAGTGGCGCGAAGTGGGTAATACATAGTTCTCAGCAACTGCATGTACCACACTTTATTAATGATTTTAGCTACTTCGGCTTGTGCAAATCGGCAGATTATATTATTTCCGTGATTTGTGACTAACTTACTTCAAAATAAAAATAAATTAAACGCGCTCGAGAATTTTCAGGTGACGTTTCTTTTTTGCAACTTTGTAACTCTCTCATTTCCTTATGTCACGCTCAAATTGTCAGATTATTGAAATGCACACTTTTCTGCATGTAACAAACTTACCTTACCTTAATCTGACGCGCTCGAGTTTTTCTAACGAACGATTTTATTTTACTAATCTGATCGGCTGCTCTAGATGTTTGACCCTATGTACAGGGCTCAGGTATGGTGGGAGTACTTCATAAGGTGCAAAGTTGCCCCCCTTATGTTATTCTACCGCGCTAGAGTAAATCCTGAAATCCCCGCTTGGCTCCCCTACTATAACACAGGTTGGTTAATATTTCATAGTATTCATCGCATTCGCATCCAAATATTAACGTCAAAAGTGCAGTGGCTCTAGATTCTAAATAAAACGCTATTTATGCTGCCGCTTCAAACAATGATCGCTTTCGCTGCTTTGGTTTTGATTTGCGTAATAGGTCATCTGACGACGATCTTTGCATCGAATTTTATCGTTTTTATAAATGATCTGCTTGGCGACTATACGCAACGGTCTATAAAAACAGTAGTAGTCATAATGACATCTTTATCTGAAGCATGAGTATTTCGCGTTTATCATTGGCTCAATCACTGAAAATGCTCAATTTCCAAAAGAAAAGACATTTCGCTTGACCTTTAAACTTCAAAAGTGCGATATCTGCCACGAGATACCTTTCCTTAAACTGGGCAAGTAGTCTCAAGAAGAAAAACCGCAACTTCCTTCATTTTCCGTTTTGAACATCGAATAAGATCTAAGCCTTTATCAGGACTTTATGAAGCAAATACATTTACAAAAATCTATGCATGTCGTTGTGTTACTATTCGATTGATTTAATTTGAATGATGATAATCACAATAAGTTAAAATTACACTGAGTAGGTATAGACTTTTTATTGGCGTTTTGAAGTTGTGAAACTGTCAATTTTCGGAAGGTGACAAATGAGTTGTGTGGATTCGAAAGATAAAGTAACAAAGAGGATAAAGGCGATCAAGAGAAAACAAGTTTGATAGAATCGATAGGTTTGTCTCATCGCGTTCTGTACTTTTACAGTATATTGGATTTGTAAATTAAATAGACAAATTGCAGCTTTCTAAGCTCAATTCATAACTGGAAATACAGTAACAGAATTGCTTTTCGCTTTCTTATTTGGCCTGCGGGCAAGCAAAATTTTATACAGCACGTGTGTTCGTAGCATGTGTCAGTACATTATACAATAGATAACATGGAGAAATCCTATGCCGATAGTGCTTTTTAAAGTTATTTATCCATCCTCAAATATCTTAGTTGTGAGAAAATTACAAATACAGTGCTTATTATGTTTTAGTGTTTTAACATTTATAAAGGTAAACTGGAAAATGCATTTTAAAAAGGAATTGTGTGCGCTAAAGATGTACTGGAATTCATTTAAACAAAGATTTAGTTACAAAATTTACCTAATTAAGTAGCTTAATTAACTTTGCAAAATGTATTATGTTATAACAATGCACTGATATTACGCTATGTAATGTTTTACTAAGATGACATGTCGACGTTGAGGACCACTCAGTCTATTTGTAATATGATGATGATAGATGTGCTAGAGTATATGATGTTTGGGCACGCCACGATCGTGGCGGTAAGTCCCGTTTTTGAGGAGTGGCTGGAGAGGCGGCATGGCACCCTCACCTTCCGGCTGACACATGTAATGACTGGCCACGGTTGCTTTGGCCAGTTTCTGTAACGCATAGCCCGACAAGAGACGCCCGGATGTCACCACTGCGGCGACTGCCGCGACGTTGTTGAGGACACGGCGCTGCACATTTTGGCGGATTCATCCTGGGCATTGCAGCGCCGTGAGATGATCGCGGCAGTCGGACTGGTTGCCCTCTTACTCCCGGCCGTGGTTCAGTCTATGGTTCGGAGTGAGAAATCGTGGAACGCCGTTGCCTCCTTTTATGAAGAAGTAATTTCCATCGAGGAGGCGGCGGCGCGGTAGCGGGGCGAGAACCGGGCGCCGGAAGGTGCGAGATGATCTCCAGCCACCCTGAGATTTGACCTGGGGATGGTGGGCTGCGTGGGCCTGCTCGCCACCCGATCAGCACCAGGTCCGAGAGGCGGCGTGCGTGTTCCCACGTGCGCCTCTGTGTCGTGTCTTTGTTTCCCCCAGGGGGACGGTGGAGGAAGTATTTTTGTATAGTGGCATGCTGTTTCATACGGCGGATCGAAACCTCGGCGGAGTCGCGATTGCATGTGAAAGCGATTCGCGCGACCCCGCCGATTGCGGTTATGTTGAGGAACACCGTGGTAGATTTAGTCGGTATTACCAAGATGTTGCTCACCATCTTTCCCGGTAAGGCCGATATAACCTCTCTGTCGCCCCGCGGAGAGGTATGCGCCAAAACATAAATCCAGGTAAAAAATTTAGTATATGATGTTATAGATTTACGAAAACATTACGTAGCCTTCTGTAATTAGGGCAGTAACCATTAAGTACATTACAAATAAAAATAATTGTTTGTTTCATTTCAATAACAATCTTCAATTTTAATTAACTCTCGTTACTTGTTAATACGCAAGTCTAGTTTACAGTGGAATAATGATGTACTTAATGAAGATGACAAAATGAATGAAGCGATAATTATTGTAGGCCTGAACATTATGTTTGAAAGTTGCTTACATGATTTATTAATCCATAATCTGGCAGGTACATTGTACAAGCACGTAGTGTAAAATCAGACTCTGTCACAAAGCATGACTTTAGCGGAAGACTTTACCAGTGTCATGCTAAATGAAAAGTGAGACCACCACCATTCAGCACTTAGCGAATGCATTCAATTTATTGATAGCTTTTAGTGGCCCCGACAGGCTTATAATGGATTTCTAAAAGTTACTTGCTTCGTACGTGGTAACTAGACAGACTGTAAAAGGGGTGTCGAAAATATTGTGATGTAGAATTCTACAATTTAATTTCGGCATTACCTACACTTTGCCGCTAGGCTCTTCGTTTTAATAATGAAACTACTCTGTATTTTACTCGTGAACAAGACGACGCAATCTTACCTAACACTTATTCTGATTCACATATATAATTATGATTATCTAGTTTTTAAGGACAATATTATTACTTTGTACGGAATTTTATTCACATTCCATTAAACTAACAGTAATGTTAGTGTAATTAAATGCATTAGCATAAATAACATACTCAAATAATTATAGTACAGTGTTACGTTTTCTAAACTTTGTATTTAATAATGCTTCAGATGTGAAATATTGTTTCAAAGTGAAAATTCTACATGGTGCACCATATGTGTTTAAGCTAGTAATAAATAATACTGTGATAACATGAGTGACACTTCCGTGAGAACAAGAAGCGACAATTAATGTTTATATCATCAGGTTTTCAATCTTTGTCTCATTGATGTTCACAACACACGACCGATTTCGAGATGTGATAATTGCCGCATAAATATTATGAAGACACACTAAAAGCGGTTCAGAATAATTCTGAATTTATATTGTTTTGATATAACACTTTATGCTCATATTGTTTGGTAATAACCAAACGATACAAGCATAAAGTGTTAATTTGATATGGCATACAATATGAAGAACAATAAAGTTAACATTAAAATGATTAATTATTACGTAAATCGTGCATTGGTGAATGTATAATTTACTTGTTTAACCCGACAACGCTTTGCTGTGAATCAGTCTGATATTTTAATTTACCTTCTTCGTGAGAACCTTAAGTTAAAACTTCTATAAATATTCTTATATCTATATAAATGACACGTTGTATAAAATTCCAATAAATCGACTATTTTGCTAGTTTTGCGGACACAAATGTTAGACAACTTAATTTTCAACATAAAGATAGTTTTATGCGTATTTAAAATAATACGTAATGTGTAATCCTGTTTAATTTAAACATCATTGCCAAATGTGTTACATATTTAATTGGAAATCGACAATGTTGCTTGGCAATACATAGTTAATGTTGCATTATATGCATATTTCACGTATTAACGTATAACAAGAACCTGCCATTCGGTTATAATTTCATAGTGTATAAAATTAGACACTCGCTGTCGATAAAAAGATAAGGTCTATTTTAATATAGTTACTGAACTCATTACGACAACATAACTGAAGTATTTGGTATAACTTAGATGTGCCGAGTTATCGTATGTAAGTGTACGCAGTATAAAGGCGTAGACAACGTTGGACAGATTGCGGATGACGCCACACATAGCAAACACCTTAACTCGAGTGCTATTAGGTGTCGTGTTTCTAAGTACGTCCACATCGATGTGTATCCAGTCGTGATTGCTAGGAATAACCATGCACAATATGATACATATAAAGATTCACGTCCATGTATTCTCTGAGGGGTGGGCAGAAATGATTAAGTGTAGCATTTGAATATTAAGATTTATTTATGGGATGACTATAAAGTTGCATTTATGCAATAAAATATATCTATAGTCTGCTTGGAGGTAAGCTTTCACCGTTAACTATTAGAAGTTACAAAATCACACGTAGGTCTCTTGCGCGTTAACGTTACTGTATTATTAGGGGGTGCTTTAAAAGCGTGGTAGACATAAACAAATCAATGTTCCCTCTGTTGTGAGTACTGCACATTCCAAAAGAAATTAAAAAATCCTTAATAAAAGCAGTCAGCTATCCGTTTTTGTGCGTCGTTTCCTTAGTAAGCTATATGGACTAACTTTTAGTAGCAGACCGGTGACGGAAATTGCATTTAATAGGCGGCTAAAGACTCCCCTTTATAACTAAAGATAGACGGCTGTAGGTTTGGTACAGCTTGAACTGTATCTTTGATTAAATGCATGTTAAATACTGCTATCTCGTAATTGTTAAGGAGTTCAAAAACGCTTCTATAACAAGGACCTTCGTATTCCGAATGCTCGTACCGCCAGAACTAGGTACTAACTGGTTTATGCTTCTTACATAATGAGGATTATTGGTGACCAATACCAAATTTGCGGTTTATACAAGGATTATATCTGCGACTGCATAAAGTCAGATGTTCTGTTCTATTCGGATCTTATGTAAGTATAGTATCTTATGTAAGATTTTACATAAATATATTTTTATCAAATCCGCTTGTACCTACCTCCGAACGAGCCTTTAGTAGTGGATCGATGTCCAATTAAATAGATGCACCATCCGTGCAGTTAAAGTCAAAGTTCAAGATCTTTTGTGAAAGTTTAGTTGACATCGACGAAATTAATTAAGAACTAAGTCGATCGGCTACAAGGCAAAGATACAGCTGTACGCCGCACCTCGGGCACTTTATAAGTTGTTTGCTTTGTACAACACTCCGACACACCACTACAGATTAACGCGCTGCTGTCTAGGAAGGCGCAAAGCGTTATGCCTCGACACTTTACATTACAAACACCGCCTCTGACATTCCCGCCCGGGGCGGCTCGCAATTAAATGTAGTAAGGACATGCTTGTAGGATAGTTGCTTCTTACACTTTATAAAAGAACTTATAAGTTTTATAATTTGTTTAAAACAATAGAACAACCCCTCTTTGTATGTAAGAAACCATTTATCTTAGTGATCGTTGATTATATTTTATTTAATAGGTTAGATAAAGGCTCGCGTGTAATACTAGTTCTTTTAGTATAATCAAAATTAAGCGCGATTGTATATATGTATACGCGGTAAGCATTGTGTAACCAGAAGGTTATCCAATACACTAAAATATGCAAAGCACGCCGGAGCCACTGCAGATGGAATACTGTTATCATCATTAACAATCATTGAAATATTGTACAACATAAATAATTACTATTGAACATACCTACTACCTTTGTTCGATAGTTATTCATTTAATATACAACAAGGGACGAGCGTACTTGAACCGCTTGAACGTAGCGTACTGCACTCAAGTTCTGCTCAAGAGTTCCTATCACATATTTGTCTTGATATGAACGCAGAAGCGGATTGACTAAGTAATTAATATCACAAAACACAGTTAAATGTTAGTGATTCAAAATATTTAGAAACATAATGTACCACGCGTAGTAGTAATCATTAGTGTCTTTGTCAAAGAAACGTACGGATTAAGATAGAAATATCTGGAAATTAAAGCAACGTATATGTTAAAGAAAATATATTAGCGGCGTTTTGTTAATTAATATATCCTATCGCCAAATATGAGTTGTGGTCACGGGCAATTAACTCGTGATCATGTAAAGCAAATGATACGTGAGAATCTTAATACCGAGTGGCGCAAAAGTAATGACCCTATTTCGTTCAGCTACAACTTCGTTTCTAAATTAGAAAACTTAAATTAGTTTTTTAAATATATATACATATTTGTGCCATGAAATTTAATTGCATTATGATTTAAATATGATGTCTATTAAATGTTGACCTCCAGAGTTGAAGCACATTTGAGCCCTATTTATGACATTTTCCATAACTAGCTGTAACACTTCCTGCTATATGTTTCTTATTTCTTGGTGTATGTTTTCTTTTAAAGCTGCGAGAGTCTGTGGTTTTTTCACATACACCCGATATTTTAAATAACCCCAAAGAAAGAACACACGGCCTAAAAAAGCATCCTTAATTAAGTCCATAGTATCGCGCTTTGTGTACCGTGGCGCCGTCTTGTTGGAACCAGGTGTGCTCCAGCCCCATTTCATTCAAATTGGGTATCAAGAACTCACGTAACATGGTTCTGTAGCGCTCACCAGTGACAGTTACCGCATTGCATGAAGCGTCTTCAAAAAAGTAGGATCCGATCACTCTTTCTGCACAGACGCCACACCATACAATAACTTTTAGTGGATGTAAAGGTGTTTGTTGAATAATGCGCGGATTTTCAGTGCCCCAGAAGCGAGTATTCTGCTTATTGCCCCGAGAGATGGAAATGCGCTTCGTCACTCATAATCAATTTTGAAGAAAAATTATCTTCTTCAAGGTAGAGGTTTATGACGCGCTGGCTGTACTCTAGACGGTCTCGGTGATCAGTAGGTAGGCAGCAGCTGATGAGTCATTTGAGTTTTATACGGAAACATCTTCAATTCTTTGACCAAAATACGCTGCAGAGTCAGCCTGGATATCCCCAATTGCGTGGCACGTCGCCTCGTTGATGTTTCTGGACACTCTTCCACATTTTGGCGCACAGCCTCAATATTTTCGGCTGAACGGCCTGTTCTTGGTCTGCCAGACTTACGTCCATCCAATGTTGACCCAGTTGCTTCGAGGCGTGGGGCAAAGCGTCGAATAGTGCGACCAACCGGTGCCGGACGGTGAGGAAATCGCCGACGAAATTCACGTTGTGTTTTTATCACTGATGAATTATTCCGTAAAAACATTGACACGATTATTCTACGTTCTTGGGGAGTAAAGCGGTCCATGATTATTTTTAGTGAATTTTACATTTGATTACTACAACATTTTCAATATCAAAATGACAGATGTCATAAAAAATATATAAGGAATTTCTATAGGGCCATTACTTTTGCGCCACCCTGTATAATAATAATAATAATATTTCGTATTTACCAAAATTTAAAATTTACTATGCCGTTCACTAAGATTAAACTTGTGTTAGAGGTTCCAGAGTTCCCACTTTACAATGTTCGATAGTAGATTGATGTTTTTATTGCAAAACATTATTGAAGCATTGTTTTAAAAATCGTTACATTTGGAAAAAGATAATAATAATAAGAGTTCATGAAAAGTACTTAAGTTAAAAAAAGGAAAATAATATAAAAATAAAATAAAGAATTAAACTACAGATTATGAGTCGACAGCCTCTAAAAGAATGTGCGAACGCATGCATGTGAATTTTTGTGAGTGCATGAACGTGAACTATGCGTACGCATGCGCATATATATGGCTGTGTGCGCGTGAGAGTGTGTGTGTGTGTGCGTGTGTGTGCGCGTGTGAGTGTGTGTGTGTGTGAGTGAGTGTGTGTGTGTGTGAGTGAGTGTGTGTGTTTGTTTTAAATCAGTTCCTCTTTTTCCTCATAATTATAAGTCATATATTTACTGATTGTATTTTACATATAGATTTGTTTAGTTCGTATATACTGCATTCTTTATTTACTTTGTTGTATATACGACTTCCAAGTACGCGGAAATGTCTTTCAGCTAGTTTGGTTCTATATCTCTACGCTGGACATACATTGCTTGACATTCGCCTTGTCAGACAATCGGGATTATAATCTAGTATTGTGTGTTTGCGTAAAATTGTATAGAGCACAAATAGCTGTCTCACTGTCATGAGTTGACAGTCCTTATATAGTTGAGTAGCCGTATACCGAAAATGTTTAAAAGTCATTACCTTAAGGACAGCCTTCTGTGCTCTTTCTAACTGTAGGATGTTAATTTTTGGAGCGCCTCCTCATATTGTTATTCCAAACGATAGCATTGACTGACAAAGCGAGTAATAAACCATTTTTATTGTATCAAACCTGCACAGTGAAGCAAGCCTTTAAAATTGCCATGAGTTTAAACATTGTAAGCAAATTAAACAAATATGCAATGGGTAAAAAGTATTTTAAAGCTTCGCTTTCAATTAAATATATGTGTAAATGCGCGTTACTACAATTTTCAATATATTGTTACGGCTAGTGCCCTCTGTCGGCACTGTGGGGAAGAGTCGGCGGTTTCTAATAATAATTTATTACAGCACCATCTATTGACATCTTGCGGAAATACGTAGTATCAGTGCGAGCACAGTAGAGAGAGCGCTAGCACATTCTCGAACCATCGTGCTGTTGCGTGCCGGGTATGCCTTTTCTAGAAAATCATAGAAACGCTTTACCCGCGTATAAATAGAGCGCACGCGCACCGCCGAGTCAGTTTACAATCGTAAGCGGTCAAGTGTTCATCGAAGCGAACGGAAGCGAAACTACTACGAAGTTTGAAGCAGTTACAGTGGAAAAGTGTAGTATAGTGTTTGTTGTGTATTAAAATTTAATAGTGCTAGAATAAAACGTGTTGTGATCGGTGATATTGTTTTATATTCTTATCCGTCGAACCCAGCACGTAACAATATAAAGACGTACTTTCAAAGAGAAGACGTACTACCTTTGGAAGAGAATAACAACAACAACAGCTTAAGATTAACAATGCTTACGGTAAAGTGCTTGATGAAGAAAGCGCTCGATCCCTGCTGCTCTTAGAGTAATTTAATGGTTGTGCCGAGTTTGTAAGTCAAGTTTCCAATAAAGGCAAGTGAATATCATCGATGTTTTATTCATTTATACACCGTAGTATATCGAGATCTTATTCCATGATTTTTACCCGTTTCCTGAATCTTATTAGACTCTAAGTTTCTAAATTGATTGTGTGGTAGTTAAAAACGAATTTGAAAACCAGACATTTAAAATGAGTTATAAGTTCTTTATCCTATCGATAGCTCATAATTATAAAGAAACTTGGTAATTACTAACAGAAGAACTAGAGCTACAAGCAAATAATTCTAAAGAAAAGCCAGTTACTAAAAATAATAACCCACGGATATGAATATTATAATAATTAAATAAACATAATCGTTTCAGCATCTTATAAGGCACGAACATCTACCGCATATTTTATTACAGGTATGTTTTTTACGGGTCGCGGGCGACTTTACAGTCATTCAAACAACAGACACCAAGAACACCCACACTTTTAACAACTATTTATAGAGCACACAATTATTGGCCTGTGTGGTGATTGAACCTACAACACTGCACGTTGATAGTGACGAGGCAACCACATAAACCACTATGCTATCTAAGCAATACTATGTAAAGAAAGGCGATATTATGTTTACTTGAGGCTTAAAATATTTACCAATTTGTGTCATTCGTGTGGCCAGGTCGTAACATATATTATTTTTAAAAGGCTAATATCAAAAATACTTCAATATCACAAGTACTTTATTACCTCTTTGGTTTAGTAACTGGTGTAACCTCGATCCGTACATTGACATTTTATTATGGATAGAGTGTATGACTAATAACAAAAGGCTATTAAGAAAATGATAGTGCTGACGAAGAACACTAGTGAACAATAATGACAGTAAATACAATTATTATTAATACATCACACATAATCGTGTTCGAGCCCACATATTCTGTGTAGCTAGGAGACGACAATATGAGATAATATGTACAATGCTGTCACAAACAGTAAACATTATTATGTATGATATCGATTTGATTATCACTTTACACTGAACATGCTATTATAACGTAATACGATGAACAAATGCAGTATAAGGGAGGTGGCCGCGATATGTGACGGTTACGGACAACGGTAAAAATATGTCCGTACGGACATTTGATATGAACTTGACACACGTCAATAGCTTTAATAGCGTCGTGCTGACGCAAAAACTTTAGAGTCCGGACCGGACGAAGTCATGTCGTGCGCCTATGGTATTTGAAACTCAAATTGTGACGCTTTATCGAAGGTAACAATAACCTGACTGAATAATTTTGTCACATCACTGACACATGTGTTTACACACACGTCAGGCACGTGAAGGACCTCTAATGAGAAACAACCTATTAAGGCTTGGTAAGCCCGCCCGAATAGCGAATGTTCTATAGAATTACAGTCTAATGCCCAACTGTAATAATACAGTTGGGCATTAGACTGTAATTGTATAGAACAAGTATAAACTTGTAGCCAGTTTTAAACTTGTCTTCAAAACAGTCAGCCTGTAGGTGACATCCATCAACGGTGACTGCATGAATTTTTTATCAGGTAGCTATGAATAAACATTGCGCAGTACAATTAGGATATAGTTAAATTATAGTTAATTTTAAATATCTTATTTTAATTTTAGCCACCTTAGTTACATCAGATATCTAATTTAAAATTAACTATCATTAGACAATTATATTCTGATGTTGCCTTGTTGGCTGTTCAAGCGAAACGGTCTAAATATTATTATTGGAATAACAGTTTAAAGATAAGAATTTAATAATAAAGAACATGCACCGATTTCAATCCATAGAAAAATATACAGTTTAGTCGCATGTCCAGTTGACTAGAAAATATTATATTAATATTATATATTATATTTTGTTCCGAGTTAGTTTTTGATACACTATACTACATGTTTAGATCTGTTGGTCTCAAATGAATTCTGTTCTGTAAAAACTATACAATCTTTATATGCAAACAATAAGCTTCTTGTTGTTTATGTTCGAAAAAATCAAAAACTAGTTAATGGAATAACTCGAATATTTTACAATACGTGGCATTTATATATGAGATTATTTTTATATACTTGCATCCTGATGTTACTAGTACTTTAAATGCCGTCTATTATATACGCACCCGTTTCGTTCATATCAGCTTTTGAAAGACTCAATAATAAACAAGGCCGTTATTAGAATTATCGTGATCATTACAAATGTTATATGACGGGCCACTCTGATATTTGAAACAATAATGTATCTTCAAAGTAAGTCCCAAGTCCAATAAAATTAAATGTCGACGACGGCGACGAAAACTCTTATGCGTGCGCTACGGCTTTCAGGCGACGCGTGACGTATATCATACGTTGTAGAGTTATATTTTGATCGATTGGTGCCACACACGAGTAATGCTGCTTTTTGATCCGAATTTTTTTTTGGTGGCGCTTTGGTATATGTGTATACCACGGTAATATATTTAGTGTTGACACTAAATACATCAATATTCAGTGTTGAAAGTGTAATTTAGTCTTGTCTGCAAAATGTACCTATTTGTAATAGTTATATTTTTATGTTGATTGCTGCATTGATTTCTTTAGTAATTACTATAACTATATTGCTATTATAGAATAACATGTGCAATCATAACTACTATTTTTATATAAGAAAGGTACGATTGTAGTTGTTAGCTCTGTCTTGGTATTAGTAACGGGCGAAAGGGCTGGCAACATATGTACGTCTCACGTGGATGAGAACAAAGCACACAGTTCAGCCGTGATTTCACCCTCGTAAAAAGGGTTGATATGAATGAAAACCACACTCGTAAGAGCGCAACATTTAAACTACACCCCTATTTGTATTTGGAGCGCTCGGTGCATAGCAGTGGACTGGCAGTAAGTCGAGCACGAACATGGGGCTCACGCGATAATTAAAAAGCAGGGCGTTTTCGAAAACCTGTCTGGCCCACAGCGGTGTTTCTCACTAACACTACGTTTATACTACTTACTAGCAACAATAAATGTTGTGCCAATCATAATTAGTAATTACCAAGAATAACAATAATGAAATCTAGTGCCACACTAAGAATAATCCTTATCTCAATGGACGCCCTACACGCATTGGAACAAAGGGTACAAATAGCACTTACACTGGGAATAACGATCTGTGGTTCACACACGTATGCGTCTCGTGTCCCCACACGGGGAGGGAACAGACGATATTAATAAGGTTTTAGCAGAACTTAGCTCAGTGCAACAGTCACGAACATTGGAATTTTTTTACATATAAAATTTTGATGTCGTAAGTACCATTAGGCTACATATTTCGTTACAGATTGACGCTACTTAAACTAAACGAAACCCCTTGTCTGAATGAACTATACGAAACTGCACAACTAAGGGGTATAGAATTGCACTCTATTGCAAAGAAACATAACACAACACAGGTGAATACGTACTGATAGCATAATGCTTTCTATATCATATCGCAAGTTATTAAAAAGTAATTCATTAAAACGGGGCGCTCAGTAAATAATTAAAAATATAGGAATTATTATACCTACTAATCAAAAAATAAAGTTTAGAAAACTATAATCCGACTACGTAAAAAAATGGGTATCAAAAGGACGATACAAGAAAATAATTCAGATAGAAAACCAGAAATGCATAGGTACAAAAATGGTTAAGGAAGAGCCTTTGTCACACCGACTTTATACCTAACCTCTCTGTTTAATTGAGGTGGTTCCTGGCACCCACATAATCATAGTAGTTATACAGTAGGTCCGACCACGTACGATACGTTTTTGTACCTATGCATTTCTGGATTTCTATCTGCATTATTTTCTTGTTTCTCTGTGTTTGACCCCTTTTTTACGTAGTCGGGTTATAGATTATAAAACTTTTCTTATTATTTAATCATTTTTCGTAAAATTTATATAGCCTATGGTACTCGGGCCATTATTACGAATCTATTGATATCTTATTAATGAAAATCGATTCAGTAGTTTAGGCGCTACGGTGGAACATATAATCATACATATACAGACTGCTAAAATCATTACTCTTCCTTTAGGCTTCGCCGTAGTCGGGTAAAAACAATAGTATGAAAAGAGTATATTTAAATATTACACTGTTTTGCAAACATACAGGTAACCACGTACGGTAGTATAATAGTTTAAATATACTATCGCAAGTTATTAAAAAAACAATCAATTAAAACGAGCCGCACAATAACTACAGTAAAAAATATATGTATAATTTTATATTGTAGCTATTATTTAGTACGGTAGCGTGTACTTGCGAGTTAACTAGAAATGGTACTTGAGTTGTATTGCGGGTTGATTCAGTGATACTGACCGCTCTTGTGCCATTTTGGATATGATTAGGTAGTTGTGTGATCCCCTGCGGATGGCAGCAAGGTCTCCGGTGCAACGGTCCACAGACATCCGGTCGGCACATACTCTGTTCATGCATCTGTATGCATCTGGCGTGTTTAAATAGGTTTGAAACCAAAATACACGTATTTGTATCGTATGTACAACGTTGCTTAAATTCATGCGCTGCGGCGTTCAGACAAACAGTGCTAGACTACAATTATACAGGATCCGTGCAAGCTTAGGCGTTTATATGGTCAATTTAATTTGCACGGCTCTAATAAGCTCCGACAGCGATTCTAGATGGAGCGCGCAAAGACTATACTATCCTTGACTATACATCGCATAAATGTATTGAAAAAAGTACGAGTGTATTAGGTGTTGTGAAGAAGTGTTCCGTTGTTCTTAGGATACGTATTATAAAAACTAATCGCTTTAGAGAAAGTCCCATGCTTATTACGGTTAATACAATTTATAAAGAAGAAGTAATAGAAAATGAGATTATAAACATTAAGTAAATTACTTTACCACTTGACATAAACCATCAGTGTTAACTCCAATGGCGTCTCACTTGCTGTACGTGTGTTAACAGGCTAAAAGGGTTTTAATAAAATCTTTTAATGGCTGCATGTAATTATTTCGGGTTTCGGATTTATATGTATACTACATAAAAGAACAATAACGTAATTAAAATGCACTACTAACCGAATGATAATCTCTTTAGTGCCGATAATATTACTAGACTTGCCTTATATATGTATTTCGTCCTCATTTTCTTTATTTTTATTGGAAGTAATATATTATTTAAGAGACGCGATTGCCTTGCTGTGCTACCAGTTACCATAAAGGTATTAGTAGTTAATGTAGTTGCGTCTATAATATCAGAAAGCAAACAATATAAAGACGACAACGAGTACTTGTTATAGTCGGCTACAGTGTCTTTGTTTACTAAGACTAAAGGAGCTAAACAAAGCAGCAAAAGGCATCCCCTGATAAGATTACATAACAAAGAGTGCAGCTTTAATCGCATTTTATTCAAACTCTGTCTACTTCTAATACTGTTTGTTATTTCGATTTTGAAACTATAACTGATTTAAACGCGTAGCCTTCTATAAATGGTAAGTATCATGGCCACATGTATACACTAGTAACATAGTTAGTTACCCGGGATTCATCAAACTTGATTTTTACGAAGCTCTCTTCAAACTTTAGTTACTAGCCAGCGGTTTATGGAATTTATACACAAATTGATATATCGAGAATTTAAGATAGATAGATGTGTAAATGTAGCACGCACTTAGAACATATTTATATATGATATTGTCTTATGTTTACGCGAATGTTATACATTTAAATTAAACACTTTATACGGATTTTGTCACGTTGTTTATTTTACTTTAAACACTGTTATTACATAATTTTGAAAACTTTAACTATATTATAAAACTTTAACTAAACTACTATTATTGAACTTTACTACTATATAAGCTATATATTTTCTAATTAAAACTATTATATTTAAGTTTACACTTTGCCCCGACGTTTCGGTTGCTTTACAGTAGTCATATTCACGGGGAGACTAAGATGGTATTTGTCCCAACGTTCTGAAGTGAAAATCTAATATTTAGATTGCTATGTATATTTAATAACAGAAAACAATAATATTCTGACCTTACACTTGTCACAAATGTTTATACATCAGCTTAATGAGTAAAACAACCAAAGAATATTCATACACAAGGTCAAAGATGAACATTAATTGTTATAAACTTGTAAGCTAAGGAAGGTAATAATTAATCATAATCAAACACACAGGCCACATAAAACTTTCTTTAATTTTAATATACCTACTTAGTATATTATCTACGACATTACTGAATACACCAACACGAGTGGCAGTAAACTATACAGAAGGTATAAAAATGTTAATGTAATACAGACAGCAATAATTATAAATGTACCAAGGACACAACAGGCATGTTACGCTTTTCCTGTTTCGTTACAAGTGTTAATAAATACTTAACTGTTATTTATAACTTCTGAAGATGAAAACAAGCATCCATGCACAGTAAATATATGGTGAACTTTAAATAAGCACACGTGATTTTGCGCTTCACAAATATTCGCTCGTAGACTTTATCTATCGTAACACGTATCCTCCTACAACTAAATTATATGCTCAAATTGTTGCCCACCGGCACGAATACAAGCTCTGCATCGCCTCAGTCATGACCTCTTCACCAGTTGTGCACATCCAAGGTCGACAATTTATCAACTTTTCGAAAAATGACTTATCGCTAGACTAAGTGAAATGGATTTTTCTTATTTTTTTCATAACTGGTATACCGTGGTCTCTCGCCCGATACCAGGCTATTGTTGAGTTTCGGGACACCCTGTATACATAAATATATTATAATATTGTTACGTGCTGGGTTCGACGGATAAGATTATAAAACAATATTACCGACTAAAACACGATTTATTCTATCACACAATTAACTTTAATAAACAACAAACACTGTACTACACTTTTCCACTGTAACTGCTTCAAATTCCGTAGTATTTTTCGCTTCCGTTCGCTTCGATGAACACTTGACCGCTTACGATTGTAATCTCACTTGGCGTTGCGCGTGCGCTCTATTTATATACGGGTAAAGCGCTTCTGGAGTTTTCCAGAAAACGTCACACACGGCACGCAACAGCGCGATGATTCGAGAATGTGCCAGCGCTCTCTCCACTGAACTCGTACCGACAAATACGTAGTTCCGTAAGATGTCAATAGATGGTGCTGTAATAAATTATTATTAGAAACCGCCGACTCGTCCCCACAGTGCCGACAGAGGGCATTAGCCGTAACAATATAATAATAATAATAATGTCAAGACCGAATTTTGGTCACGGCGGCCAATCTAAACGGAGACTGGCCATTGGCGCAGGAGATATTATAGGGCACAAGCGTGTGCGCTATCACAAGTGCACTATGTGTTCCCTCACTCTCATGATCCGATGGGACGAATAATCCGAAACGACCGAAGAGAGATCAGGCGCAGGACCAACGGCTTTACGTGCTTTCCGAGGCACGGGTGTGTGTAAAACCGCCAACTTCCTAACTCTTAACGAGATTTCTTAACAGAAAACCCCAAGAACTTTTTGTTGGCCCGACCCGGGATTCGAAACCGAGACCGCATGCACAGCAGTCGCATTCACTACCGCTGCGCTACGTATCATTCCAATCGGCCCAAAGGTTGCCTGTAAGATATTGCTGATATATGTAATTATATATTGACATATGTAACCATAGTTATGAAGAATAGTACTACATCAGCCGAAAGATGCCGAAATACTACGAACGCGATTCGACTGCGTGTGTCAAATGCGTGGTTGTGTGCGTGTAGTGCTTTTTAATAATTTAATGTATTTCTAATGCTAATTTTATTTAAATATTAGGATTTGCCCTTCCTTCTCCATATAAACTTTAACTGTGCCAAATATCATAATCCTCCGTCCGCGCAATTTTCGTAAAAAGGCGTCATAGTTTTTCTTCGCGTATTAATATATAGACTAGCGGTCGCCACGGGGTCGAAATTCGCACATAATTAATTAAAATTTTAAATATGTTCGTTATTAAAGTTTTATTGTCTATAACTATACCCTTATAATCACATTTCATCACCTACTCCACATACATACATACATATATATGTATGTAACCATAGTATTCTACGAAGTCAACCAAACAATGCCGAAATACTACGAACGCGATTCGACTGCTTGTGTCAAATGCATGGTTGTGTGCGAGTGAAGTTTTTTCATTAATTTATTGTATTTGTAATGCATATTTTATAAAAATATTAGAAATCGCCCCTCCTCCTCCATATAAACTTTAACTATGCCAAATTTCATACTTCTCCATCCGCGCAATTTTCATAAAAAGGGGTACAAAGTTTTTGCTTCACGTATTAATATATAGATATGGCGCAACGCATTGATATACGTAAGTGGAAATTTTAAGTCACAAGTAGCAGACAGAAGAGTGCTTCGCAACAACGTGACTAATGGCACGGAAGTTATCGTGTGTTTATCGAGATGTTTTTGTCGATGTTACCTATACATAATTGTGTATCAAACACATATGAGAATAATTTAGCTGTCTGTATCTGTAGATACGAATACATACTATTATAGATTATTGTCTGTTATCGCATTGGTTAACGTGGTCAACCCGTCACCAAAATTCCGTTTGTTATAAGTTCAGACCCCATGCGACACAGACTGAGATTCCAATGCCGCCAGTTTAAAGTCATTAGTAAATGTGTAATAAGTCGGTAAACAGCGTATATTTGAGTGCTTTTTATTTTAAATGGTGATATATATTTTCGCCTACAACTAATATAACTTAGCTTTCGTCGTTTACTAAATCAAGGCTTTTATAATATATTTTGGAAAATCTTGATACAGATCTACTGTTGCAAGATTTTCCAAAATATCGAATAATTCAAAATATGCAGTCGTCAAATATAGAATGTATAAGATAGTCACTTATAACGTATTAGTTTTCAGTGAATCAAATCACTGTTATAGCAATTATACCATATTTCCTTTAAAGATTTTAAATAACTTAGTTATATGGATAATAAATAAAGAAAGAAAAGAAATTGTTACTCGGTCCGGCTTTACACGAATAGCATTAAGTATCTACCAAAAGATCTGTCCAGATAAAGTGCTAGCCTATTCCATTTTTAAATTCGATTCATATTTAAACCGTGGTGGCATTTTTGACACCTTTCTTTCACAGAAAAACGTGGGGGTAACCGCACTCTTTTTATCTCGAGTACTACCAGCCACGTCAAGGGAATATGTGTAAGTACTGTATATGCTGTCGCGGTCGAGGACACACCGCGCCATGTTTTGCACTTGAAAGGTCACTTGTAAAAACTACTGGCTTATTTAAAAATATAAATTGTTTATGATGTTGGTTATATATAATTTGAAAAGACTTTACACTCAATCGTCCAAATGACTTAGGTTTAACTAACAGTTAGAATTTCATGAAGATTTATGAATTCCAATTTGTATAAATACTGCATAAAATATTCAGTTGCGAATTTTTATTAAAATTAGAGAACATTTTGTTTATTTTCATACAGCATTAATAATTTACGAAACATTAGTTAGAGGTACAATGTCGCTCAACTTGATATCCATCAACCATTCATAAATTATATACCTAACCTTTATCCTGATTAACTCTAAAATAGCTGAAAAGCCATTCGTAATACCAACTACCAATATCGGACAACTTACGCATGGAGAGAAACTTATCAATAATTAAATCTAACAATTTTGTACATGATGACAGTTTATAATAATATTTTCTAGTGTTCATCATTAAAGTTAATATTGCCACTGCTGGGCACGGATCAGTGCCACGTATTAAAC
The DNA here is from genome assembly GCA_963675205.1 of Catocala nupta. Taxonomy (NCBI): domain Eukaryota; kingdom Metazoa; phylum Arthropoda; class Insecta; order Lepidoptera; family Erebidae; genus Catocala; species Catocala nupta. The sequence goes on from OY776078.1 coordinate 34,743,401, forward strand.
AGATTCATCAGCAGGATGCAAATGATTTTAACTATCCATGCAGTGAGCCAGTCTATTTGAGAACACGACAGCATATAGATGGCGACAACATTATAATTTTAGCGTTGTATTAAACATCTAAGGTAAAGGCTAAATTAAAGCTACATATATTTGAAGTATATTCCGAGATAAGAACGGGTCGGTAATATGTTGAAAGTAGCGGTGTGCACAACAAATGCAAGTGTTCCAAAATTGTATGATCCCGCGTCCGAATATCCATTGTCACCGATTTTATTATTTGAATCATAAACGAATCTTCGGAACTTAATTTGATGATGACACGATAAAGAAGAAAAGTCGTGGTCAACCGGCCTATGCTGTGTTCATCATAGACTTAGAATATATTCGCTAATGGATGAACACAGTATTTTGTACGTTGGTCAGTAGTGATAATTTTTTTAGGTATCTCGCGTAAGATTACTATAACCTTCGTGCCTGTCATACTACAATGTTTTCATACGCGTTGGACAGTTATCTTTAGATTTGTCTTCAAATATATGTAATCGAATGATTAATAAATATAGACGTTTTAATGCATTTGAATATTTATCTGAATGACAAATATTTCAATTTGCTTGAAAATTTAAATAATTATATTTTTCTTGATTGTCGCTCAACGATACTGGAGAGATATTGCGTTAAGTATAGAACACATCATTTGTTCAAACTTGGACCTGCTCTCTGTAATTAAATAATAAACATCAGGTGGCGACGAGTAAAATAAAATATTTCATTTATTTTTGTAGCAACTACATTATTACACGTATTCTGATAGAGCACATCTTAAGATAAGTTTAAATGCACACGCATGCAAATGTATACACGCGCCACACTAGTATAAAAGCTTTACTTTTACTGAAATTAAACAGACTATAACATCATCTGAGTCTCGTTATACCTATTGCCAAAACGTAGGCAAAGTGGTGACCCGACGACGCGCGACGCTACGATTCGGGCTCTACAAGAGGACTTCGCAACAAGAAAATAAGCAACATAAACTAACCAACTTGCAAATCAAGCTACGGCCATCAAGAAACATTGGAAGTAGCGGCTGGTACCACCATCTTATCCCGCATTCCGGAGTTTTGGAGGGATCAACCTAAATTATGGTTTACACAACTGGAAGCCATATTAGCACCACAAAAACAAGGCGACGATTATAAATATTTAACGGTTATAGCAAAGCTGTCTAAGGAAGAAATACTACAGGTTAGTGATCTCATTACCTCTCCATCATTCACAGAAAAGTATAAGGCCATCAAGGAGCACTTAATTAATTGCTATGAGGAGTCAGAACAGCGCCAATTTCAAAAATTATTGACTGGATTGGACCTCGGCGATCAAAAACCATCACAACTTTTATGCAAGATGCAAGTTCTTGAAAAAGGAAAAAGGGGTGACGAAACCATGAAGCTGCTATGGTTGCGACTTTTACCACCATCAGTTACTACAGTCCTAGCAGTTACAGAAGACATGGATATCGACAAGATGAGCCAGATCGCTGACAAAATTATAACAAACTCAAAACTTACCGAGGTATCAGCTGTAAACGAAAACATAGACAAAACTGATGAAGGGGCAATGGCATGCGTATTAACACAGTTAGCAAAAAAACAATTGGAATTAAGTGCAATTCAGCGTGATCACAAAGACCATCGACGCAGCAAACAATACGCACTATTGACATCGGAATGAATCCTCGCAAAACTCAACTCTTAAAAAATATGAGGACATTACGAGTCCTTCCTCCATGCGCACTACCCCAAAACACAAGATTGAGCACCATATTATTGCTAAAGGACCACTCGTATCTGCACGTGCCAGACCATTGCCTCCAGACAAATATCACATCGCTAAAAAAGAATTTCAAATTATGATGGAACAGGACATTTGTCGCCCTTCGTATCGGTCAAGAAAAATAATGGTGAATGGAGACCATATGGCGATTATAGAATGCTCAACAAAGCGACTGTGCCTGATAAATATCCACTTCCACGATTAACCGATTTTACTTATATATTAGAAAAAAAATACGTATTCAGCAAGATTGATATCCGGAAGGCTTACCACTGTATTCCAATTAAAAATGTGAAAAAAACCACTATTATCACTCCTTTTGGACTTTTCGAATATTTAAGAATGCTTTTTGGTCTACGCAATGCAGCGCAAACATTCCAACGATTCATGGACTCCCTATTCAGAGATTTAGATTTTGTTTTCGTCTTTGTCGACTATTGCTTAATTGCCTCGGCAAACGAGATTCTACATTATCAGCACTTAGATACAGTTTTCAAACGCTTACAGGAGAATGGAATAACTATTAACCTCGAAAAATGCGAGTTCCTCAATAGCGAGATAGATTTCTTAGGTTATCATATAACGAGCCAAGGAATACACCCGACTGAGGAAAATTACAAAGCAATTGCAGAATTTCTTCCAATCTAAACCAAAGACAATCAAAGAATTAAGGAGATTATTAGGCGTGCTTAATTTTTATAGAAATAACCTTCCGCACACAGCCAAATATCAGATTATTTTAAACGACTACCTGTGCAACTCGAAAAAGAATGACAACTCTCTTATTCCTTGGTCAACAGAAGCTAAAAAAGCCTTTGATAAATGCAAGAAAAACATCATGAACGCAATATTAACAGTGCATCCCTCACGCACTGCCCCACTGGCACTTATGACAGATGCTAGTTCTACCTGTGTTGGCGCTGTTCTACAACAAAAAACCGGACCTAACTAAACATTAGGATTTTTCTCATAAAAATTAAGTGAAGCTCTACAAAAATACTCAACATTTGATTGAGAATTACTTGGAGTATACATGGCAGTTAAGCATTTTCAAAGGTTTATTGAAGGAAGAGAATTCTCAATTTTCACATCATCGACCTTTGACATACATCAAACGATACGCCACGGCGAATTCGGCAATTGGACTTTATTTCAATAGCACTAACATTCATCATATAAGCGGACGTGATAATATTGCTGCAGATGCACTGTCACGTATTGATCAAATTGATATGCCAACACCGATTAATTATGCCGATTTAGCAAGATGCCAATCTAATGACCAAGAATTGATAAGACTCCGTGACAATAGGAATTTGAAAATTAAAAACATAATGCTTCCGGGTTCCACAAAAAGCATCAGCTGCGACACATCGACTGGGCAGAATCGTCCTTATTTACCAGAGAAATTTGGAAGACAGGTTTTCGACGTCATTCATGGACTAAGTCATCCGGGCAAACGAACTACTAGAAAAATGATAACTCAAAGGTAATTATGACCAGGTATGAACAAAGATATTAATAGCTGGTGAAAGTCATGCATAGCTTGTCAGAAGTCAAAAGTACAGCGCCACACCATATCACCGGTAGGAAGTTTTATGCCATCGCAGCGTTTTGAGCATTTACACATCGACATTGTTGGACCATTATCTGTTTCTCAAGGAAAAAGATATTTAATCACAATCATAGATCGCTGTACGTCATGGCCTGAGGTAATTGCGGTTGAAGATATCACAGCCGAAACAATATTTCGTGCACTACTACTACACTACTCGTTATACCTATTGCCAAAACGTGGGCAAAATTTTCCACAGCGTGAAGACAAACAAAATGTATGTAAATAACAATAGCAAATTTTATTTCAATTATTTTGTCTACAAAAGAAATAAACCCAACTTCATAGACAAAACAGAGCCGTCCTTAATTCTTAATTTATTCTGTCGAATACAAAACAATAAATCTGGTTCTAAGACAAAGTATCATTAAAAATGAAAGTAAACTATGCAGTTGTTGAGAATTCGCTAACAAACTCTTTTATTACGCGCCAGTGAACATTAAGATGACTTGGCGATCACGTCACATTTTCATATTTGTCCAACCTTTGAAGCTTCGATATTGATCCCTCTGACATTTGGGAAATGTTCAGGGACTTCTTTAGCTCTGTTTATGAGCCCTCTACGTTAAGCGATACATAGTCACCGCCTAAGGATAACTCTCTTAACAACTTAATTCTACAGGATACATTCTACTAAAAATCCACAGAGCTATCAAAGGTCTGGATTCCAACAAGGGACCAGGCCCCGACAACATACCAGCCCTTTTTCTCAAACTTACTTCTGATAGTATCACTCAACCCTTATACATCATTTATGACAAATGTCTCAGCGAAGGAACATTTCCACTCTTATGGAAATCAGTTAATATCACTCCTGTTTACAAAAGCGGCTCAAGAAACGATGTGGAAAACTACCGGCCTATCTCTATTCTCAATTCTATGTCTAAGCTTTTTGAAAGTCTTGTTCACGATGAGATATATCATCTTCTACACAACATTATATTACCACAACAGCATGGTTTTGTCAAATATAGATCCACAACCACTAAACTTATGTGTTTTACGAGCACTCTTTTTGGGAACATAGATAACAGACTTCAAACTGATGCTATTTATACTGACTTTCGAAAAGCATTTGATAAAATAGATCACAGGCTGCTACTAAACGAGTTAGCCTGCAATGGAATAAAGGGAAATCTTTTATGCTGGTTTGCTTACTATATATCCAATCGTGTCCAAAAAGTCGTCCTTCGTGGGTTTCACTCCGACAACATACAGGTTACCTCCGAAGTTCCGCAGGGATCCGTAGCTGGTCCATTGATCTTTATTCTATTCATTAATGATATTGACAAATGCTTCCTACAGTCCAAATTTCTTCTCTATGCCGATGATCTGAAGGCATACCGTAGCGTTCACAATACGATTGTCTTCTTTTTCAACAAGATTTGGATTATCTGTTTATTGTGAACGTAATAAACTACACCTTAGTATACCTAAATGTAATAGTATTAGCTTCACTAAGAACAGAAAGGTATTGGATTACACATATAAGCTCAATAAAAATGAAGTTGCAGGTGTGAATTCACTGCGTGATCTCAGGTTCAATTAGATTCCAAGTTACATCTGGACAGTCACGTGGACACAATAACAAATAAAGCTTTCAGCATGTATGGGTTCGTTATGAGGGCGAGTCGGGATTTTAGGAAAGAGGCCACGTATTTAATGTTATTTAAGACTTTGATCAGATCACAATTAGAATACGCTTGCTGTGTTTGGAATCCTCTATATAACAAATATGTGGACCAGAAAGAAAAGGTTCAGCGTAAATTTCTGCGCTCCATACATTATCGATGTCACCGCAGTCGTCTTAAGTATCCCCAGTTGCTTAGTAGATACAAATTGCTTTCATTAAAATCCAGACGTAGTCAATTAATCAAAGAAGCCACAATGCTATACGGAATATGTCATGGTAAAGTCGATTGCACTGAAATTGTTAACAAACTGTGTTACGTAGTTCCTAGAACAGTATGTCGTCGTGAGGTGAGGGCAAGGACATTATTTGCAGTTGGAACTTGCAGAACTAATGCTGGTATACGCGCACCACTGCGTCAGCTAGTTGTTAATTATAATACCCACTTCACAGACCTAGATATATTTGCACATACAGTTGGTCGGTTTAAAAAAGAAGCCGTAGAAATGCTTGAGCATGAAGATGCTGATCCAGCACAAAAGCCTTCTTAACAACACCTCACCTAACGATAATAACTGTCTGTTGTTTTCATAAATAAGCAACTTTTCTTTGTGTGTCATACTTGTTTTTTAATTGTTGTTTATTTATTTATAGTTTTATATTTGCGCCTTATATTTTTATTTTTAAATTCTTTTGTAATAATTTTAGTTAAATCTATTTTTCTATCTATCTATCTAAGTATTGTTGTGAATCTCGTCCTCCTTTAAAATAACACTGTTGCAATACTTTTATTTATGCCACTAGTTTCTAATGAATAATATCTGTTTTTTTGTAATTTGTTGATGAAAATGATGATGATGAATGATGTTTTTTATAAGTACCAATTTTCTTATATTTTGTAATGTACAAATGTTTATTTGCCCAAAATAAAAAATATTATATTATAAACTAGCTGTGCCCGCGACTTCGTTCGCGTGGTTCTCAAAAACTAAAACGCTTCTCTTAAATAAAAGTACAGCCAATATCCGTGTTACCTGACCGCTAAACGCACGGACTAATAAAGAATTTGCGAATTAAATACTTATAACTTTATTCAATGAGACATTTGATTATGTTAATGCTTCTCTATATACGTGAGGTCTACCCCGCAACGGATAATGTCTGACCTTGGGTTTTGTTAATAGTCGTAGCGTAACAGATGCTTACTGGGAATTGCACACGTTTTAAACAAAAAGTAAAATTATTGGGAATAATGGGGATCCTAGGAATGAAAACTACGTCACCGGTGTCGCAACCTGTTAAGATTTAGCCTTCGATGACATTTCTTTGGAGATTTGTTACTTTCAACCGAGTGCCATTGCATAGTTTTGGAGGACTTAAATTTCTAAGAAGAATGATTGGTCCTCCTACTTTTAAATACATTTTGTGTGCGTTGCTGCTTGGTCGTTTCGAGGTGCCAAAATAGTTCGTTGGCATAGCCAAGAAGCGTCACGGTTCGAGATCTCTGTGCGTTCCCCGTATACAGAAGAAATGAGCTCCTGCTGTAAGGCAACAGAACAGCACAGGCTCGTGACTAAAATTACTTTACCACCTTCTTGAGTGGGATATTTGACGTCACCAATTTTTAGCAGTAAATTTGAGAAATTCTGCGCGTTTTGGTTGCCTCCTAAATGTGCTCGCATATTAAAGCTCAAATGAGTCGATATAATACTACGCCATAAAATAGAACTCTTTAGACAGGCACCTATTTTATCGGCTCTTGTTCCTTGGAGTATTATAGGGAGTATCTGCCTGAAGTCACCACAGAAAAGCACCGTAACACCTCCCATCGGCCGGTCATTTTGCCTTATGTCTCGCAAAGTTTTTTCTACAGCTTCCGCAGCTTTGCGGTTTGCCATCGTACACTCGTCCCAAATGATAAGGAAGCAATCGCGTAAACCTTGCTTTATCACTTGCGAGACACGTTGCAAACGCAGCTTTCTGTGCGCTCCAAGTCGATAGGTATTTTAAATATTGTATGTGCGGTTTTTCCTCTAGGCAATAATGTGGCTGTTATTCCCGAGGAGGCGACGCTAAGAGCAATTTTATTTTGGCTCCTAATTCGATCTAAAATAACTTTGGTGAGAAAAGCTTTTCCTGTTCCACCCGGTGCATCTAAAAACAGTATTTTTCCAGCGCATTTTCTACACTACAGCACACTCTATCAAATATTTGATACTTTGCTACAGATTTATTATAACTATATAGATAGATACAGAAGACAATAGGATCTCATTTGGTCATTATTATAATACAAATTGCCACGTGCACGGTTGCATTATGTATTAATTATAAACGGAAAAGCGACTTACATTATAACGCAATGCATTTCGGCCACTCAGCTCTTAATAGCACAGAAGATCAATACGTAGACAATTTCCTGTTAAATCTCAAATCGACTGATCAGCACAATGGCTAATTTGATAAAAAATATTGACTCAGGTTACATACCTAGTGGCTCTTCGCAGGGCTGACTAAGTGGCCTGCGTGCTGGTGAAGTTTTCTGGTTGGGGTTGTGATGAGGCTGTGGCTTGAGTACGTGCCCTGGTACAGCACCCTCTTGCGGTGGCTCAGCAAGTATGCGAACCACCCACCAGTCGGCACGACCTTGCCACGATTCCACCACCTCCACTTGCTGGCCCTTCGATACTGACAGCTCCCCGGTACCTCCAGCTGTGTGTTCAGCTACGACCCACGTCATTTCCGGCCCAGCCTGCAACAATATTATTAATTAACTACCGGATCATCTATTATTCCGTTATCTAACTAGCTGTATTACTGTAAGTAATTGCACAATAAAAAATTGAAATAAATTAAGTATTTTATTCATTCATGCAAGGGTTTAAGATAAAAAATGAAATGAGTTTTTGGATACTCTTAAACGGTATAAGATAATGATGTGTGATTTTTAATCACATTGATTCATAAGTACAAAGTTTAGTGGGGCATCGGGTCGCAGTAGCGCGAGATCGATGACAGCTCCATGCGATTTCACCGATAACAAATTTCGCTCGATACAAAGATAACAGTCGGTCTGCCGCATCACCAACAATAACACCAACATTGATAAGGCAACCTGTACAGATAGTGTCCTAGTGGTTTACGAAAGCTTATAGGTATTACAACCGTGACATTGTAGGCTTCTGTGATACTTCACCCTATGTAATAATTAAAATGAAGGACTGGTGAGTCTAACCTATCGAAATTAATCATTTCGAATCATGATGAGAGTAGAGCGCTTGTCAGTTGTACACACACATATATATTGATATATCGCTTCCGCGGACGTCGCTTATCAGATAGATGCGGCAAAGGTCGCGTAAATCTGTGGTTTATAACTGAAATTATGTTCATTGTAGCTGTGTTATTGAACTCGATCCTATCCCGCGTTGTCTGTCTATTTTGGTGCAAATACTTGATTTGTTAATGTAGGGAATGACGTTCCTTCATTTAGGACGGCGTCACCTAGACTTGGACGATTCTGATGTATTTTTTTACTATCATCGTTTGTTTTGTCATGCTTAAATTAAACATGTTAAATGTGAGTTCAAACGTGATGAATTTGGTGCCCAATTTGGTACGTTTCAATTATAGTTGAACCATTACGATGAATCTATATTTGTGTAGAGGGCTCAGCACGTCATCTCATTTAGGAATGTTATCAATAAATTATTAATATAAACGTTTGCTGTTCACAATTTGGTTCAAACCCATACCAATACTTAAATAAGAAGCAAAAGCAACGTAAAAGTGTATTCTAAGCAAGTAAATGGATCCTTAGCTGAAAACTGGCCTAGTCTCTATCCCATTGAAACCTAATCCGGAGGGTTTACTCAGTATAATCCTTTGGGTATTCAAATATACATGTAAATGGTAAATACTTTTATCTTCAATGTTTCATAATTCTCTTTGATCGATTGGGTCTTATCTTGAAGGCTTATTTACTAATTTATTTACAAGTTACTGTATATGTTATGATTCCATATAATGGAGCTTAGACACGACGCAAATAGCTGGCGCGTGCTACAGGCTTAAGCTACAGGCGCATGCAGCCCGCGTGTTTACACGATGCATACAACCCACGCAAGTGCTTCATTTAAGAATGGTAACCGGCTCGTGTACAACACCCATTAAAGTACTACACAAAAAATTCAATCCATTTTTTTCTGTTACTTTCAAGGTGGGACAGGTACTTTCACCTTATTGTGTAATAATAAGATGAAAATCTTGTACTTTATGCTAATGTTAGTGTAGTGGCTATGTAATCACTTAGAGTGCTTTTCCATAGACTAGTTAAACGTAGTTCGGAAACATGTTTTTCCTTTGAATATAAAATAGACATGAATTGTGTTGTGTGAAATTCATAAATACTAATAAGCTCCTAATTTGTTGCCAGCTGAAAACAACATTAAAGGGTTTATGTTATAATAATAAAACAATTTGTGATGATAGTCGCTGAATTGGATAAAAATTGTAATGGAAGACTTAGAAATTTAAACATTGTTTGTGTTCCACAGGTGTTTCGTGTATTTACTGTTCGGTCGATAAAACACAATATTGTTGGCGAGTGCGTTAAGTAAGTGTTTCCATAAATCTCGCCCAACTGTTACCATTTTAAATTATGTGATTGTAGATTCATCAATGTCTTCCAGAGAAATAATTTAGTCATTGACATATAAAAATAGTTTTGTATAATAATATAACAATTTTGTTAACAAAAACATTTATTTAATATATATACTAATTGTATAGATGTATTCTGTTGTTAGTTTAGTGAAATGTCACAAAGCCATAGTTGGGCAATTTGTTTTTAAAAATGTATGTGATTTTAATCCACTTGTTATCCAATCTATCTAAGTGGTATTATCTACAAATGGTAATATCATAAAATATTGATGGGCTTTTTATGATAATTAATATAATTTTGCGTGCATGTACTATACGCACCTGTATCACAGAGTAAATAATCCGAACAGAGACAAAGCTTAGTACAAACGCGCTATGATAGGTACACTACTACAAGCATAAGATACCTGTGTGCGTGAGCACTGGCGACCCGTCGCGTACGTAGAAAAACGGTTCATATTCATACCGCCTCGGCCCACTGGCCGTCTAAAGCGCAGGGCTCACGAAATACACATCACAGTCGCGCGTCGTGTTTGTTTTCGTTTAATAATAGTGTTTTAATATAAAAGTGTAGATATGGTTTACTGTACTGCGTGTAGAACGAATAACAGTGTGTATAAATGATTATCAATTTTATTTACCCGAAAAAAATGGTTTGTTATAATACCTATGTATATATCAGGCTATTTGTACAGAAAATGTTTCGACTATCACAGATGTGAGAAAACAAAATTGTATGTTAATAGATCTGAACAATTTATAAATATGGGAAAAGATTCTTTTTCCAGCCATTACAAGGACTTTAATGAAGGTAGTGTACAATCGGGTTTTTTAATATACAATGATTGATATGAATGATTTTAATGACAATTATATCGTATTTGTTGAATTGCATAAGCAAAAATTTCGCGGATATTTTGATCTCGAAATAAACATTGTTAATATTGGTAATGATATACTAAAACATGTGCAATATTGTACGTTTGCTATGCCATGTGAGTGTTTTCTAATAGATTATTAAAATATATATTTGTTAAATTTAGAATTTACCATTCAATTAGAATGCATAATAAATTAGTGAAAAACAAATATTATAAAAAGGAGTATTTAGAGTAAGTAATTTATAAAGTTTATATTGGTACATAATAAAAATCTGATAAACGTTTTGTGCCTTTATGTATTGTATCCTCTCCTGTGACAAGCCTAACAAAATAGGCATACATTTTGTTCGCTCTTTAGAAGCTTTGTCTCTGTACCGATTCTTTACTCATGTGCCTGTATACCGGGTTTGGCAAAGTGATATATCGTCATCATAAAAAGAACGAGTTTGTAGACGTATATCGGTACCACTGTAAAACTTTTGCTGCTGGTTTTTAACAGAAAAACCGACAGCCCGACTGATAGAACAACTATCTCGGCATCTCATAATTGGCAGGCACATGCAGGTTAGTAATTACTAACATGCAGACTTTACTAGATCAACAAGCTTTTCTTTCGATCCATATAAATCCTAATAAGATTATAAAGTAATTGTGTCACGTTTTTATTAGGGTTATGGCACATCTCAACGATACGAGCAAGTAATTCGTGTTAGTCCATAACTACGTATAAAGCCACTGTCCCAGGGGTGGGCGTTAGTAATTGTTTGTGACATTTATAGAGCCGCAAATTAATATTCCTTGTTACAAGTTTGGTAGACGACTATGACTTGCGTTTCTGTATTTTATTAGACGTGAGACATCAACCGCCCATTAAGGCGAATTTACGAAATATGCATATATATATATATATATATATATATTATTTCTAACTACAACTGAAATTTTTTTTGGGGCGGTTTCTTTTTGTTTATTGTAATTAAGTAACATCGCACTATTATACTTAATTGGTGGTAATATCAGCCTTTTTTATAAATTGTTCTACTGCAGAGGTGTGGCGCCATGTCAGTATGAGAAGAATAATTAGGTGGTAGACTTCATACATCTTCGAAAACATAATGACGTTTTTTTTAGATACGACATTTTCTTTGACCAATAAAGCGCACGAGTACACATACTTCGAACAGTCGAAGATGGGGAACACGAGACATCTGTGTAGTAATAGGAAGGTCTCCTCAATAGACTATAATTGCTACAACTATACATTAATTAGAATAATTTTGATTGCCAAGAGCCTCGATCATCAAACCACCTGAAAAGGTTCGCGTTGTTTGCCTGGATTAAGTGCTTGATACAGAAGGCATCATTGTTCGACACACCACACATTTTTCGGAGGCGCCTGTCTCTGTGGCCCTAACTACCATAGCCTAGTCATATTAGGGGTTTCATACGGGTATATATGAGTTTACAGCTTATTATCTCTCATTCCGAGATTGACCCCTTTTTCTGCTTATTTGACTGGACTACCAGTAGCTTTTAAACATAAAATGTAAAAAGTCTAAATAATAGTGTTTTAAATTAAGAAAATAATTATTAATTAGAGGAATTATGTATGGTATCAACGAACATAACACTAATAGATATGTACGAGATAAGCGACATTAAGGATTTTTAGGAAAATAATAACTTGAAAGAATCCTTCACTAACAAGTGTGCCAGCAGAATGTTAATGTAATATACATGAGACTTCAGTCTAAGTACGCCGGCAATTAACTACGTATAAACTCGTTTACAGACGCATAAATACTGCATTGAGGAAAAGGATTACATTACAAAGTGCATCGTCTTTTAGAAGCCAGACAAGCTGAAGGCAAAAGCTGAAGCTAGTATTTCTATAAAATGCTATAATAATTCATTATTTTTAAATTCCAGTAAATCGGTATACTATATTTTAGAGGTGGTATTATACACTCTAGTTACATGCTTTCTCAAAATTTAGGTAAATATGCACTGGAATATCCGATCTCTGGTTATAACTTAGTTGAATGTTCAATCATTCAAAGTTAAGGCTTAAAGCAGAGGAAATATTCCGTTCTTAGTTCCCGTTCGGTGAATTGACATGATTATGCTTGAATTCATCAGTAGTGCTCGTAGTATATTTTAGTTGGAAGATTAAATAATTCTGCAGTCAACACGACATTTCTGGGAACATCAAAAGCCGCTGTTTATTTACTAACTCAGTAGGATGCAAAAATATTTTCTCATTCATTAAATGTCACTGTTTCCAATGTCGGTTTCAAGCTTTTACTAGTTTCTGCACGGCCTTTACGGCTGCCGCAGGCTTGCATTAGTAGTGATGCGAGTATTGCACTATTCTGTATACTGGGAAAAAAAGCGTATCTCTTCGAGTTCGCGCTGCAAAAACTCATCAAATAAAACAGACATATGGTCTAAATTTTATCAAATGAAATTATATATACATAAACAAGGCAACAATCATAAATAAATAAATAAATTAATAATATTAAATTAATCCAATTATGAGTTTATATTTATATTACTGTACAAGACTCGGTTTGCTTTACTCCTTGCACGACAAACTGGCTCTAGAATTCATTCGAACGAAAATGCATTAGACTTATGTCAATAAAGTGCACTATAAGCGGATAATATAGGAGAGCATCTTGTCAAATAATTTTGAAACAGTTATTTTCACATTTCATTTCATATTTTCCAGTTTGTCTTATAGTACAATCATTTGGTCCGAATGAAAGGTGTCACCTAGAAAGTTTTCTGGGAGTTTTGAAAATTGGTAGTATTACAGATGTCGATGTGCACTTTCCAAAAAAAATCCTACAATTTATGTAAGAACACTCTTTTTGTAAAATCTATAGTTTTGGCTTACGAGTGCCGTATACTTCTATTCATCTACACCAATAGGTGCTTTTCGTATATTTACGTAAAATAACTGCACTATGCCCAGTGCCGCCAGATCGGAGTACAAATTTATGATTTTGATATGCAACGGTGATAATAGCTGAAACTTCGAACAGCATTGCTTCGGTGCATTAACAGCAAAATCCGAAATATGATAATATTTATATTAATCGCCGAGATCCATACTTTTGAATCAAAAACACGGCTACTTCGACCTGTAATGAAGATACAAAAGACTTCGGCCTTGCCGCGGCAATTATAGAATGTGCGACTGACAATGCTTTTTCTTCTTTTTCTCAAGAGACGCAGCAGATTTCGATGACGGCGACCTCAGAAATTATGGATCTTTTGTTTTATGAGCCCTGATGGCGTTTACTAGACCAAACTTGCTCTTAAATGTCTTACTACACGTGTGGCAGTAGTTGGCCAGCGGAGATGTATGTATGTATAAGTGTAGGTGGGTTAACGTCTTTTCTTACGATTGGAGAAACGCATCTATTTTTGTTTTGCTATAAACTCTGCTGGTATCTGAGCAACGCATAAAAAAAATGGTCTTTAAATGAGAATATTGGGTGCCTGGATCGCAATTGTGGTTGAAGGATCATGATATAGCTTCCTCTAAGCAATAATGCAGCGATTAACTCCTCTTTATTACATAAATTGTTTTCGACGTACAGCGTGAACTAACGGGTGATTTTTTAAGCGTTTGGTTTTTACTTTTCAAGAAAGCACAGAAACTTGGGTACCATATTAACATTTTATTGGGGATTAAAATCAATTCTTGCCATTTATTTTAAAGATTATTTCAGTAAAAGTTGGCCACGACTACGTTTTAGGTGAGCCATACGAGAAGTCCATAAAGATGCGAATAACGTTACTGTCAATGATGATCGCTATCGTGCAATGATTTCCAACTTTTTAGACACAGTTTCAGAATCCATGCTGCTACGAACAATTCTTTGATTTTAAAAACTAATAAATCTTTGCCTGATCCAGTAAGGGAACCCGATACCTTATTTAGATCTCGAGTTCAGTTACTGGATCAGACTGCAGTCGCATTTACTACAAGAACTGCTACTGCACTAACAAGCTAAAATATCAATACCATGCTATCAATATGTTTACACAAGATAATATTTGTTGATATTTTCGGCATCACAAAACATTCTCAATTCACTGAACGCAATCTATAAATAAATATTAAAATACTCGTACGCATCTGCCCTTCATGTTTGATAACACAACCCTCTTAACGTTTACGGCTCGGGATACCGTTGCTCTGATTAGTACATTTTTGTATCAGTCTGATAAATTTAAAGTCTGCTATTACATGTTTCTTTATGTATTTGTTCGTTAAAAGAACCGGCCGTTTGCCCTCTGCATCCAATATATGTATATGTAAAGAATATAAAATCCTATATTGACACGCTAAACAAACATATTGTAAGGCATTTGCCTACGGTGTTTGTAAGTAATTTGTGTCCTCCAACCTTACTTTCTTATATTACTGTTTAGATCAATAATATATAATTTCTAATGGACTACAATTTTCAGATTTCAACGATCACAATATTTTATGAATATATGATATGCTGAGGACAAGTTATGGTAAACCATTTTGTTTTTTATCTCCGTCGTGTGGTAAATTTGATTTTATTTGAATTATATCGAGATCTCTCTGTAGTCTGCAACAATGGAAATAACAAGAACCAACGTACAAATATCGAAAGTTTTAATATTGTTGACTTGCCAAAACGTTTAGGTTCACTTAATTTTATGTATGTATCTAAAATCTTTGATACAATACAATCATAATGTTTATACCTGACAAAATTAGTACTATCACGGTGCGCCAATATTCTTAGGAATCGTATCTTTAATATATCTATCGTAATTTTATATAGTTTTTCTTTTTACCGTTTATTTGGCGTTTAATCTATTCGTATACTTCGTGCTACGCGGCCCAGCCACATATTTCACAACACTCTTACCTTGTAGTGATTTTAATATTTGCTCTATGTTCTGACGTGTGATTGTGTTTTAATATAAAACAACGGCAATTAAGGTTTGTTGAGGTAACGATCCACCCTCGGTTCCATTCTTTATAGATAGATATCAGGATAGAACCACTTCCTAATATATTTTCCTCGAATTTTAATAGTTGTTCAATCGCTACGCTATACCTACCTGTCGTATGCATATATATCGTCATTCCATTGTATTTTGTTTTTGTTATCTTTTGATGTGTAATAGTGTATGCTCAATATTTAAGGTTTGAGTGACAAGCATAACATTAATAGAGGAATACCAGACTTTTCTTTAACTGTACAACAGAGAAGTTCAACCTTGTGATTTCAATATCGATTAGATAAATATACTCGCTATAGCAGGTAATTCAAATGTCCAAAACTTTTTCTTACTTCTTACATCGACGTAGAAAGAAGTAGATATGTCCATCATTTTAGTCAAAGGTGCAACAGTGACTAAACTAAGCGACGTTCAGTAGCAAGACTAAATAAGTTGTATACCATTTCTAAACTTCTTATCCAATCTTGTAACTTCGTCGTTGGTGTATACCCTATCGAAACAGTTTGAACGGACTACGTGTTAAATACTATGGGCAGCCTTCGTGTCATAATTAGGACTTATTGTAATTCATGCATTTAGTTAGAAATCTGATCCTCCGCTGTATTTTATTAGCGACCATGACGGTCGCTAATAAAATACAATTATACTGAAAAATAATATAAATGCTTTGCTGATAAATAAAACAAACAATGAATAGTCGATGTTTATACGTAATTGCGCAGACTTGGCACGCTCAATATTAATTTACCAAAATTCCTATTGGTGAACGAAGGAATGCTGGACGGAGAGCTAGGTGAAGAACGTCGTCATTTGTTGCTACAGCTAAAAGTCCAAAGTCTTGTTATGCGTATATTTATGACGTCCCATATTAATCATAAGTCCTAAAGTCATTTGCAATGTGATGCCAATACGATTTTATTTGAGTTGGACATAGCAAGACGCTAAGCGTCTTATTAAGCATACATTAGACAGTATCCCACAATAAGAAAAAAAATATATATACCTATATATATATAATAGTTGCAGTCAAATACCAAATCCAACACAATAGTTTCATAGAATCTTTGAGTATTGACGGTGTATCTAATTTAAACCACATCAGTTCTCTATGCGATGTAAATACCTGTCCATATCGCAATTGTACAACCGTTATACATATAATTTGGCTTGTTGGCAAGTATTCAATTGAGCTTGTCCCTTAAATATTTCTTCACATTTCTGGTCTCATCCCACAGTAAGATTATTTAAATCGAGTCCGTATTCTTCCATTCTCAGTCTTCTTTCATTTAATTACGATTGGTTGCTGCACGTTAGACAATTAAAAATAAGGTGTTACTATCTACGTGGCGGTTATTGAAAACTCAGTCAAGCTGTCATTTGTACGTACATATGTATATAATGAAAGCGGTTTTAACAACGTATGCGCGTGACGCACACGACATCCTCTTATACTGGGTGTTTCTTAGTATAGTGAAAACCTCTCAAGGGGTGATTATACTTGTTATTATGAACATCATTTGTTCTGGGACATTGCCGAAATCGCGAAAAAAACAGCTGTTCCATACAAAATTGGACTTTGATCTCGACAAAATGTATGGAACAGCTGATTAACTTAACATTCATCAACTTTGTTTCTTTACAGAGCCTGAGACATAAACACGATGTGTTGTAAGTTGCTGTGGTGATCAGTACTAGGACTGGCGCTGACTGACGTCGTGGCACGGCACTGCACGGCTGGGTATGTTTCGGTAGCCCGAAGGACGCTTTGATACGACGCGGCATGCCGTGACGTGTTGCGGCATGCATTGTATCTAAATAAAGTAATATGAATTCTAAGAATAAAAATAACTTGATCGGTAATAAAATCCTTTACCGTGCCGTGCCGTGCCGCGACTTCAATCAGCGCTGGCCCCTACTCACTACATGAGCAGCGGTACGTACATCTCAAATCATCAACAATAATTACAGAGGTTGATAATATTTTCTCGTAACTAGATTATACAACCGATTTAAATAAAGACCGAAAAAATTTAATGGACCCGATGCCTTAAACGTGCCAATCCATGCTAACCGATCAAATTCCGTTCGTATTATTTATAATTGCTGGAATTAAAATGCGTGATGAACTGATGACCACTTTCGCACATAGGCCACTATAATATGACATGCATTTCGACTGTATGCTATATCAATATCAATACTCTATGCTGTATCAATCAGGAATTCGCTGAAAATACGTACTCACTGTCACTTAAACTTACCATACTATATGTCGTAATAAATTACTTCGTTTCAAAATTTTCTTATTCCATATTATTAAAAAAGCCTTGTTTTTTCCCCGGATTTAATACATCGACTGTCAATTTCCAAGTCTCACTGTGCGATAAGCCATCCCAAACCAAACTTTTGTATAGTTTGTTAGTAGATTTTTCTATTGAAATTAAACTACTATATACGGATTTTATTGAGCTGTTTATTTGACATTTTATTTCATTATTTAGAAACTGTTACACTACTACTACTATTAAACTTTACAATTTTTTAAGCTATTTAAATTATTGAAACTTTCCCGACGTTTCGGTTGCTTCTCAGAAGCCATGGTCACGGGGAGACTAAGATGGTAGTTGTTTCAATGTTCCCGAACATAATTTGATCATTGGTGTTTCTATTTACGCAGAATGAGCTCAAAATAGCATGAAGTCTATCTGTGGTTTGCTTCTTCGTGGGTTTTGACTATTTGAATTACTGGACCCCAACCTGGTGGTACATTCCAACCATCTTCTCTATTGAAATTAGGATGTTTTTTTGATTTCAATAGCCTCGAGAAGCATCCTTGGTAGGAATCGATGTTCTTTAGCGAGAATCTATGGTTTGTCAAATCTCAGGTAGTGGTTGGTCCCCTGTTGCACATTTTCACACACAGCAGACTTCAACGAGTGTTGGTGTTTTACATCAGCTATGTGTTCTTTTATGCTCATCTTGGTTTGACAATTTTTGTGAGTCCGCAGTCACAATCTATTTTAAAGACCCCTGCATCTTGTAAAGGTAGTTGGCACTTGACGGATGGTAAAAAATGACTTATCTTCGTTGGCAGCTTGAAGTATGTGTTGATAGAAGCTCGGTTCAAGATGTAGCCAATCTTGTTCGTGACACGCCTTACATAAGGCAGTACAGCAGGCTGGCGCTCGACTGTGGCTGGCTTTTCTCGTAAAAAAGTACAGTGATGACGTTCGGTCAAAAAAAATTGAGCTGAATTTGTCAGTCCAGGATACAGGCCTCCAAAGAGAAGAAGGAATTCGGAATAAGCGGTTACAAAGTGTAAAAGTGGACAAGTCCAAAAAACTTTTCAAGGTAAGGTAGTCGTAGTGTTAAAAGCAATTTATGAGGCATGTAAGGTATTTATAAGAGAATATGTAATAGGTGATAATTTATTTCAAACACTTTTAACTTTTTTTGATGGACAGTAACTATGGTAAGAAGTCGGTGATCAATATAATACAATTGAATAGTCAAAGTTTGAAACCTAAATTAACTACTTTTGGTGCCCTTCTTTCACAAGAAAAATACATATTGCTATAGTTTGTGAAACTAGGTTCAATTCCAATGTTAGCATTCATCTTAATGGATACAATCTATATAGAAAAGATAGGGACGATTCCTACGGAGGTGTAGCGATCATTATCCACAAGTCTATTAAAGCGCAACTGTGTTCATATCGTGCTAACAATTTAGGTATCGAAACTATTTGATTAAAATTACTTAATTGTAGAGGCTTAGAATATATCGTAGCAATTTATTGTCCTTCTTCAGTGAGTACAACCATCACTGATTGGGACAATATTTTCTCGTTAGTGTCTAGGCGAGCACTTATTGTAGGAGGTTTTAATGGCCATCAAACAAACTGGTCCTATAAAACAGACCAGCGTGTTATTCAAATAATGGATTCGGCTTTAGAACAAGACGATATTACATTAAACAATGGAGACGCCACCAGAATAAAGTTAGTTAATGGAGTTATACAAAAGTCATCACCCGATATCTCATACGCATCATCTGACGGTGCTGATAAATTTAACTGGGGCGTAATTAATGGAAATCTAGGAAGCGATCACCTAGTTGTGAAGATGAATTTTCAGGCGCCGTAGAGTACAGTCAAAAATAATTTTATAAAAGCGATCTGCCTTGCCTTCCTTATAGAGCTTAATGATTTATTTTCTATGTTTTGTGAATTGAATATGAATTATTGAGTTTATTTATGATTACTTTATAGAACAAATCTAAATTTCAGCTAATAAACATATACCTAAAGTCCAGATTTGTACCAACTCTTTAATTAATTTTAAACCAAAAGAATATTGGAATCTATCGTTATCCAGAGCAGTAGCCGAACGTAGATTGGCCTTGGCAACATTTAGACGAAATCCAATTCCTGACAATCTTGCAAAATTAAATGAGTTGGTAGCAAAGGTACGCCTTTTATTAAATAAAGCTAAAGAACATAGCTAGAAAAAGTTTTAAAGCAGCATAGATAAGTCTACCTCCGTTTCGTATATGTGGCGTAAGATGAGATAAGTTAAAGGAGTTCCACAAGATAAAGTAATTATACCTGAAGAGAAATTGAAGGAATTATTATACTCGCTTACCCCAAACACTGCCGTAAATATACCACCAACATTTACATCTCAGAACAAATTACTAGACTTAGCATTCACAGTGCAACGACTTGAGAATAGCTTAAAAAAGAAGGACACTGCTCCGGGTAATGTTGCCAAAAAATTGCTCCTTGAAATTTATAATAATGTATACAGAACTGGAGTTATTCCAAGTCAGTGACGTACAATATCAGTTGTATCGTAGTCAGTTCAGAATCAAAATTAAGACTTATTTCATCTCACTTATATCCTGTGTGTGCAAGATATTTCATAATATGATTGACAAAAGAATAGAGTGGTACATTGAGAAGTATTATATATATTGTCAAGCAACACAGTTGGATTTAGAAAGGCTCAGTCTTGTCTGGACTGCATTACACGGCTAGCGACATACATACAAATATGATTTACAAAGAACAGTCCTACAGTTGCATGCTTTTTAGATATTAAAAATGCGTATAACAATGTTTTAGTTGAACATGTCGTTAAAACCTTAGATGAACTAAAAATTGGCTCAAAAGCGTGCAATTTATATAGGCGTGTAATTACCTATATTACTTTATAAATGAAAGATGACACAATAAACGATGAGCTAGTTCCAATAGTAGATTGTGTCAAACGTTTAGCTTTATGGTTAGATAGGTCTCGTTTATGGAAAACATATTAATGAAATAATTGAAAATTACCAAATATTTAAATATATTTTTGATATTGGCAGGAACCAGTTGGGGAATACATCCTAAGTACTTAAGAGCCATTTCACAAAATTACGCAAGTGAAGTTTAGGTAAATTCCGACTCGCTGAGCGATCGAGACAGTGCGATGCGTCTAGGAGCATCGTGGTATAATGCGACCGTGTCTACACTTACGTTTTGATACTTTTCTTGGTACCTATTGCTTGAATTGTATTAAACGTAATTTTGCATTACGTAAGTTTTCAAAACAAATAATGTATTTGTATTAATTATAGATAAATATATATATTTTTTCTTTGTTAAAAAGACAATTCCCGCATAAGGACTAAATCCTGTGTCGCGAGGGACTTTACAAACATACAACTAACGGACACAATGAACACCCAGACTCGAAACAACAATTTATGAATCACACAAAGTGTTGTCTCGTGTGGGGTTCGAACCGACAGCACTCGGCGCAGTGTCAAGCGGCGAGGCGGCCGCCTAAACCACTACGCCAACCGTGCAGTCAGCGTCAATTTCTTGTTTGGCAGCATTTGTCATTGTTTCTACGGCGGCAGTCTTCTACATATTAGAAATAACATTGTGTGTTTTACTATACAGCCGAAAGGGCATTATCGGCAAATCCATAGATGCAGCGATCTAATTTAAATAGCAAGAAAGAAAGCCCAATGCCTGTCATTATTGCACCAGATACAGCACCAGCATTAACGTCGAGTCCTGATTGTATGTCCATATTCGAAGTTTTGAGGTCAAAACTAGAGCCGCACATCTTGCACTTCAATATAAACTTAGATATGAGACCAACCTGTTTCTCTTTTTCAATTTTTATACAATCCAATGTGAAGCCGAATTTATAGCTATGTTCACTTATATGTATTAATTGGTTCCAAAAGTATTGAAAGTCAACAATTCGCCTACCTTCAACAATGTAATCCTTCAAAAACAAAAGAAACAAATATAACTATAATTTCAATAACTTACAATTGGATAATATAAAAATAATGATGTGTAACATATTATGTTGTACATAATAATTTGACATTATACAATTGTAAAAACTAAAATTATAGTTACAATTGAATCAGGCTGTTCCTTTGATTTATCCAGTTCCATTGATTCCTCAAATTCAGTGCCTAAAGTAAGAGATTCATTCTCAGATTCCCCAAATACAGTAGCTAAAGTAACGGGTTCTTTCTCAGATTCACCCATTCCAGTGTCTACAACATGGGATATGTCTCCTATAAAAACTAAATAACTTTTGACTTCTTGAAATAAAATATCGCTTACAGTTTCATTTGCCGAATCTGATTGCTTATTAGATGTACTCAACACGGCATCGCATGCAGAAGTACTTTGCTCCTCGTTACATTTTACTATCTCAGCGTGTAATTTAAGTGGCCGCTTTTCCTTTGAATTTAAATCAAATAATTATATAAATTTTATATCATTTGAATGAACTATGACTGATGTACAATAAAACTGTTACGTTTACATAAACTCACATTTTCTGTGACCGATTTTATTACAGCCTCTGAGCGAGTAATCTTATTTCTCCATCTAAAATTAAAAGTAACTTGACAATCCACATAAAAATGTTCAGCAAAATCAATGCAGCCTAAGAAATATACAAAGTTATTTTATCTTTAGTGCAAAGCTTTTAGGGGGTAACTTTTGCTGTGGGATTTTGGAAAAGTCACGAAAATATAATCACCTTTTCTATATAAAATTGAACTATGACCCCGACAAAATGTATGAAACAACTGATAGGTATTTATTTCGCGATTTCGGCAAAGTCTTAGGACTAAAGTAGTCCATAATGATGGGTACAGTTAAAGAAAAATAACGTTGTATCATTTATACAGAGCTGTTTTGTAGGTGATCGGACGAATTTTCATGTTAGATTATAGTTCTTGCCACGAAACGTACGTTTTTAGGGTTTCGTAATAAACCACAAGAAACACTTATAGTTTCGCCATGTCCGTCCATCCGTCTGTCCGTCAGCGGCTTAACGCAAAAACTATAAGCACTAGAGAGCTGACACATGGTTATACATTGTAACCACGCGGACAAAACTGGACAACACAATTTGAAAAAAAGTGATGTAATCTAGTAGCTCCAATACATCTAAATGGAAAAGTGATCATTTTTAATTTTTCTACAACATTGTTTGGGTTATCGTTAGACAGGTATTATAAATACACTAGTGTATAGGGTTTATTATAACCGCTTTTTTATTTAGAGATCCGTTTGCGAAACTGACTGGCTGACAGTAGAAACTATTGAGCGCAAGAAGCTGAAATTTGACATGTATGTTCCATGGGTACTGTAGGGGTGCACTAAGAAGGGATTTCCCGAAATTCCCATGGGATTGGGCAGAAATGGATAAATTAAAAAACATGTGCGGGCATCCTCTAGTTCATTATAAAGAAGGAAAACCCATCATACGCAAAGTGTCCCCCCTCCACTCTATCTTCTAAACTGCAATAATTCTATAATATTGCAGTAATTAGGTATGTATTAAACTATGCTAAATAGTGACATATATTATACCTAATGAATTTTTAATGAAAATTATAACAGCTCATTAGACTTTACTAATTAACGAGTAATAGACAACTAACTTAAACTTCTACTTGCAAACGATAAAATGCATATTGTGCTTGAGTCCTACTATCCTTAGGTCACTGGGTAAGGGGTACTACGGAACCCTAAATTGTGCGTGCGCGACATGCACTTGACCGGTTTTTTATCTTAATTATGAGTTTATATGTGTAATTTTATTTTTAATTTTATTTAATCAAGGAGTCAGGGACTGACGTTAGTCGAAATACGTCCGATGACCATTAATACGTTCTGTATAAATAAAATTAATAAACCCAAAATACCTAACTCGCTTTTAATGCCTTCTTTATATTTTCAAAATTACGTTTCTTTTTTTAACATATTGGTAACCAGAAGTTTTACGCCTCATTACTAACTAACAACAATAAAAATAAATAATAAATCACTAAACCACACTGCACGTTATAGTAAAACTACTAGTTATAATGATTTTACACAGAAAAATGACGGTTGCTTATTTTAATATATTAGATCGATCAAGTCGTTGTAGTCATAGTATATTATTGTATTCGCGGCTCGAAAGTACGTAAATCGGGATGCGCAAAAAAGTGACACAAGTCCTGCTTCGATAGGCGCTCGCGCCGTACTGACGAATACTCTCGCGCGCATAGTAATTTAACCTAATTTAGAGGGTTGGTAAATATTTTACTGTGACTAATTAAACGTACGGATTGTCAATACAACTATTGAACTAAATTCATGGATAAACAGAGCTTCTTTTGGTATATATATTATTACATTATTTATAATTTATTGAAACCAAAACGAGGTGGTAAAACTGGGACAAAGCGTTAAAATTGCGCCAAGATCATCTTTTTTTTACAATTAACTCACTAGTTAAATGGCTTTTCTAATAAACACAAATACAAGAAGGGTATAAGCTCTGACATTAAATATTATTTTTGTAGTAAATATATAGAAGTTAGTGATAGATTTCAGGCTTCAAAGTCAGCTCTGCGCGGTTTTTCGTAAAAACTAGTAGCAGGGAATCGGTGAATACTAAACATACAAGTTAGTATTTGTAAATATTATAAACAAAAATACAAGATCAAGAGTTGATCTATTATTTACATGAGTTCAATGCCGTCAATATATTATCTAAGGTTGTCAATTTAACGACTGAAATATTAGATTCTTGCCCAAAAATGTGAAATGGCTCTTAAGATTATTATATATTATGTATA
Organism: Catocala nupta; assembly: GCA_963675205.1. Taxonomy (NCBI): domain Eukaryota; kingdom Metazoa; phylum Arthropoda; class Insecta; order Lepidoptera; family Erebidae; genus Catocala; species Catocala nupta. Next base: position 34,768,206 of record OY776078.1, read on the forward strand.
TCATTAGTTAGAAGTAGAATTGACTTTGGTTGCTTCCTATATGATAGCAGCGCTAAAAGTCATATATATAAGCTAGATAAAATCCATAATAAATATTTAAGAATCATAGGTGGATTCATTAAAAGTTCTCCAATCCATGTGATGGAAACTGAATTGTGTATACGTTCATTAGCCAATAGGTGATTATATCTTGCAAATAAATATTGTTTAAAAACATGTCATGTATGAACAACAATACTATTAAGCTTATAGATGAACTGAATAGTCTTATCTTACACACACTAGATATAGAAGAAAATACCGATACTAGCAACTATTTATAATGAGTGCAGAACTTATATGTATATTGCTCAAATATTTTAGACATGTACTCTTTACAAACATGGGTGTCACATATAAAGGTACACGATAAGATAAAATATAATTTAGACTACATCAAAGGATCTAAATATACACACGAAGCCACGTCACTTAAATTTGATGTTATTATGGAATTAGAAGAAAAGTATTCGGATTGGTCAACTTTTTCACTGATGGATCTAAAAAAGAGACTGATAGCGGGACTGCTTTTTATAATGCAGTCAATAGGACCTCAGGATTATTTGGATCTCTTTATAAAAATGTGTCTATAATGACAATGCAATCTCAAAAGCTCTGGACATCATTAGCAATGGTAATAACAACAGTGTATCTAACCAAAATATAGTTATATACATTGACAGCAAAAGTGGGTTATTGCATTTGGCTCGATGCGCCTCGGGTATAGAGATGTAACGATAGCTTATGCAATACTCAAACAGATTTATGAGTTAGGAGATATTAATTTGAGGTTGCAATGGATCCCATCTCACATAGGCATAAAAGGAAACGAGGAGGTTGATAAATATTAGAAAGTATGGAAATTGATATAGCTCCTTATTACACAGAAATACTTTGGAGATTTAAGAAAATTTGTTCTTATAGTTTTAAGGAATATTTCAATAAAACGAGTAAAGAAAAAGGCATCTGGTATAAAACTATGCAATGCGAGCCTCCTCGGATCCCTTGGTTTTCTGAAAGTAAAATAAGTAGAACTTATGTTGTACTGGCGAATCAAATACGTTCTGGTCATATTCCATCACAAAAGTTTGGATATCTTATGAAAAAAGTCAGTTCACCTAATTGTGAAGTATGTGGCAAGATAGACGATGTCCAACACCTACTGATGGAATGTGAGAAAAATCAAAGGGAGAGGGAGTTAGTGATGCAGAAATTTAACATAAATAAATATGACGTTGTAGTTTTTATAAGGATTTTGTCAGAACCTTTATAGCCAGCAGCAAGGTGTGTTTATGGCATGGTGTCTGCAGCACTGTCTGCCTCTCCCTCACAGTAATAAGGTAAGCATATTATTAAAAGTAAGGAAAATTTAATTAAGGGTATGATGAGGCTGGCATACCTTTATAAAGTGAAAGCCTCTAAGTAAAATATAATTTTAAAAAAGAAAAAACGTATAATATAATAATATAATCCGGTATCCATAGTACTATGTACTTTGTACATCTAGTGTACATTTTATGTACACTTAAAGAAGCCAGTGAGTGCTGGTTGGCACTCACTAACGAAGCAGCTAAAGACTGCAATCGCCGACTTTTTGGAATTCATTTTTATGATAAGTAGCTCAAACGTTGGTCCCTACTGCACGGATAGTTTTCACAAGCTTGTTGTTTAATACATCCACAGTTAGTGAGTTTGAGTAGAAAACTGTTGGCTTTTCGCATTCGCGTTTTACTTTCATTGGAGCTTTTTCGTACAAATATGAACTTTGTTACAGTTTACTAATAACTGTACATGTGTTTGAAGCATAGAACTGAGCGTCTTTGTAAGTTTAAAACCTAATCGAAAGTCATGAATGTGGTCATAAATGATGGAAAGATCTTATATTTCATTTAATAGGGAAGACGTGTTAACTTTTAAGCAGTGATTATTTTATGAAAAACTAGCTGTTACGAAAGACGGACAGGTGAAAAAAAAAAAAATACCATGTCTAAACCATCCTCGAATCCACTTGAACACACAAAAAAATTTATTCAAATCGGTCCAGCCGCTTAGGAGGAGTTTAATTACAACGAAAAGTGCCATTGATTTTTATATATATAGATAAACATGAATATATGCGAGCGAGCGTCAAAATATATACTTACAACGACCGTAATAGTTTATACCTTATATATAAAATATTATTAAAGTATCTGCGTGGCAGATATGGGCATCAATAATCAGCGACTCACTATATTATCGGTTTTGCATTCCGTAAAGAAATGGAAAGCTAGAACTCGCACATATGTATAGTGTATCTAGTTGAACTATGCAAGCGCGTGCATGAAGGCAAAGTCGGCTGCTCACAATACGTGTCGCTATACGTGACTGTATGACGTAATAATGTAACTGATAAAAATATTTTACTGAAATCTTTATGATTTAAGATTCCAACAAACTTTGCACTCGACAAGACTTTCTATCTGAACGGGTAATAAATATTTATTACTAACTTTGCTATAAAACGTCATGTCTGAGAGTTTAACACATGTTCAGCTATGCTTGTAAACTGAATCAAATCAAACTCCAGCTATGCTTGTAAACTGAATCAAATCAAACTCGCAGAATTTCGGCGACTAGTCGACGGATATTTGTTTTACTTACGACTTTTATAGCATCTTTAACGGCTGTTATATCATATGTACATGAACCGGTAATTCGAAACAGCTACGATGGAATATTGATATTAAAGCAGGCACGTTATGCCATAATTATTTTCTCATATATGCAATGTTTTTAGATGGTATATTATAGATATATTTACAAGCGATAAAATTCGTGAAAAGAAATAAATACTAAACTTTTATAACATGGCTCTAGAGATTCGTGAAATAAGAGCAGATGATAAAACATGCCAAATACGGGATAAATAACTTATTTGCGTTACACAACTTATTCACACCTACACACGAATTAGACTAATGATGCAGACTACGGATATTCTATAATACAATATCTTTGATGCAGACAGTCTTACAGTTAGCCAGGGAAAGAGAGAGAGTTTAAGTCCGTTTTGGCAAATCAGATGGCTCAATTCACAGCATAAGTTAAGCAGCATATTAAAAACCACGTGAAATGTTTACAAATGGTAAATTCAATTTATTTTGATTTCATTGAAACGATAAATAGATTATCGTAAAAAGCAAATGTGCCATAATCGTCGTAAAGTATTACGTGGTAGACCAGGTTAAATAATTTTGGTATGTATTACAGATTCATAAATGCCAACAATTCTTATAAGTAATCCTATCCATCTTAGGGTGGCGCAGCCAAATCAATTCTCCTGCCCCTAGAGCGAGCTCAAAGAGCTGTTCTTAAGGTAGCCACACGTGGCCCATTTTTATTTCCCATACATCAGCTTTACACCGTTTGCAAGGTACTAACCATTCGTCAATTATTTATAACGCATCTATACTTTAACAGCACACTGAAGTCCCGTTTACCCCGGTCTTAGATAAGAGAAGAAAAGACTTAGTTTGTACAAAGTCTCAAACCAGACACACATTTGTCTATAAATTTTATTTATACTTAGGACCGCATTTATATAACAAGTTAAATAAAATATTAAATATAAATAATGTTAGTTACAAAAAATGTAGTATCATGTTAAGGGAATACCTAAAAAAATTAAATTATACGGTCACAGAAAAACTGCTAGAAGTCTTAAAATTATATTGAAAGTAAATTTAAAGTTGTACGTATATTACTTACTAAACACCTTTAATCGTAGATGTGCTTTAGACTGTAAATATTTGTATTAATATAATGCGCTAGTGTAAAATAAAATTGTCAAGTGATGTCCTGAAACACAGGTTTATTCTAGTTAAGGTAGGCTTAAACATAACATTTTGATCTTCATTTATTTTATATACACTATAAATTTACGTAGTTTGAGAATTAATTTTAATTTAAGCTTAAATTATTTAAGGCCGGTATGCTTTAACACTGTTGTATATGTTGTATGATACGATGTAATATGTATGATGTAGTGTAAGAATGTCTTTTAATTTTTCTGTCAATAAATAAATATTATATTATATATATTATTAATTGATATATATACTGAATGTTCAGCATCATTATAACCAAACATTTACAAATGCTAGCTATCTCTCATTTTTAAAGCATGGAACAACTAAAGAGATTCCTGCCTGTGCCTGTAAGCCTGTAATAGATATCGTCCATACATGGACAAAGCATAGTTTAGGCAAGAGAAGACAATACATGTTTCCTTTTAATCGACGAGAAAGGAGTAAATTCTAATAACGTCGCTTAAATGAACACATATATTTAAGCAATTCTTTATTCCTCGTTTTTATGGTTCTCTTGGTGACACGAGGGGCCACTTATTTTGTCACTTGTTGCTAGCTTATTCTAGGTCTTTCTCTGTCTTTCCTTTATTGTCTTTCAAAATCACTTAAACCGTTGTAGTTTTGTATTAGATAACGATTCACAAACAAGATGTTTTTCATGAACAGTAGGATTAGTAGGATATTTTTATAAGCATCTAAATATCCACCATCAGTTCTATATATAGAAGTAATAGATGTTAGCATTTGTTGAACCAAAACTTACTTTCGTGGCAGTACCACTAGCTTAACACTTTATCCATAGACAAACCAAGTAGAAGTATTAAAGCAAAAACTAATTAAAATCATTTCGGTATGGTTTTGGCAAAATAGCAAACGTAACAATGAATTATTTATTCCTTTATTACCGAATTAGAACGTATAGAAATGGTGATTTTATTTGATTTGGTACACTTCTCTAGTCTAGTAGTAGGATATTGCATTAGCAAAAATATTTTAATAACCGAGAGACAAAGGTGATACGGTGTTTCCGCAGAGTCATTAGTCATTACACTATCTCATATAAAACCCATTGATATATTTTAATATGAACTAGTTTTCATTAGTTTGGCAGTGCATTTATTATAGTATTTATATTCGTGAGCATTTGGTAGACATGTGCGCGTAATAATTTTTATCACACGTGTAATGTCTACTTTTATCTGGCGACATTCCGATACATTTGTTTACATTTTTCTATGTCGTCGACTTCAATATTTCTTGGTTTATTCTTCTTGTCTGATATATTTCAGGCAAATAATCAGGATAAATAATCAGCAGGAAGATAATCATTTATTTTTAATCATGTAATCATCTTGGTATTACTAGTATATATTTGAAATAATACAATTTTCTATTTATAATTATCCTGCTTTTTGACATCTTTTTCTTAGTTCACTTTTATTTTATTTTTAGGTTAACCTTATTGAACATAATTTACGAAATTACGTAATAGTACGTATTATTTATTAGAAATAAAAACTAGTATACATATTTATTTACATATTGTATACCTCGGATTGCAATTTTACAATGCTGATTAAAGCATTTGTCACGCGATTATAATTAGGGAGATGTATCAAATTAAATTCATACATTCATAGTTAAGCTGATCTTCGGTTAGGATTTCTTGGTGCATAACAAGTTTATCTGTTTTATTCACATGTATATGTCGAAGGGTCAAGAAAATAATCATTGGAATGCAATTTATTTCTGTAATAGGAGTTGAATAAAGCGCTATAATAGATAGCGCTTTATTCAACTCCAATTACAGAAATACCGAAACAAACCAATCGGTTTGTTTCGGTACGTCAAGCGTAAGCTTGAGAGCGGCCCATCCACTAAACAAGGCAGCGAGCGTGCACACCGTGGGGTTTTGGTTCGTAGGCCCGAAGTACGGGAGAGCCGGACATAACCCTCTCGCCTCCCCTTGTGGCGAGAGGGTATGCATCAGGCGAATGTCCACAAGTTAAAAATAAAAAGGTCGCCATGTAGTCTATGTGTCAGTTGGAGTGACAAGACTTTCTGGGCATTATGTATTCTAAAACTCAACCAACTACCTCGACAGCGACACCGAGCAATGTAGTGCGCCGTTGCCATGACTGTGGAAGAAGCCGCAATAAAAGCACCAGAAAAATTTGCACCGCGTGTAATAAGTTTGTATGTAGGATTCAATTATTGAAGATTATGTTCTGTCCTGTACAGAAAATCGAATTAGTAGTTAGTTTTTACTACAAAACATGTTTGTTATCTCAATTTGAGTAAGTAAAAGTGATTTTCATGGTAATTTAGAAAGGATTTTTGTTCTTGTTAAATGTTTAATTATTTTGTAACACAGAGGTTATTATTAGGTTTTGTTAATTATATTTTCTTAAAAACACGTACTGATATTATTTTAGCTAAATAATAAAGAGTTTTTGTATAAATATTGTTTATATTTTAATTATAAAATGGACTACGTATGTAGCCCGCGCGACCAATCGCGTTACTTTCAGATGCGCGACTTGTACAGGGTTAATAACTTATTCAACCTTTCCTTAAATATGGCTACATTTGTTTACCTAATATTTCTTAATATTTTGTTATAAATCTTTGGGCCCATTGTGAAGATACTATTGTGAATTAAAGTAGTCTTTGTCCAACGCATACATGATCTACTTTTATGTCTTTGCTGGCGATTAAAAGGTTTAGAAGCTACCTCAAATAAGTGTAAATTATTTTTCACAAAAACAGCTACTTCGTATAATATAGACTAGGCAATGACAAAATATTATATATCTTTTTTTAATTGTGAAGTTGCCCCAAAACATAATTCCATATCTGAGAAGCGACGCTACCAAACCGTGGTACGTAGTTAGAAGAGCATTTACATTTACCTTTTTTGCTAGTTCATGCAGAGCATAAGCGGATTTACTAACGCTCTTGCATAATTGCTGTATATGCCATGGTCAATCCTAAAAATGTTGTACAGTCTGTTTCTTTTATAGATTGACCATTAACCATTACATTTAAATCGTTCAAATGTTGCGTACGCTGACTAAAACGCATGGTCAATGTTTTACCAATGTTCACCTTTAATTATATTACAACTGCATTTGAGGCATTGTTTATATCAGTTTCATAACTGCATTTAATACAATTAAAGTATGATACAAATCGATCAAAATTCAACTATTTCTAAGATCGAATGTATGTTACTGTATAAACTAGCTAAGCTGATACGCCATTTTCAGTCAATAATTTAAGAATGCAAAAATCAATAATTATACAAATAATATGTTTAAAGTACTTTAAACAAATTATTTGTATAGGTACTTTTAAGAAGGCTTATATAATTGTACAAGCCAAATCCATTATTCTTGTAATAAATACTCATAAGAAAGTAACTGGAATAAAGTGCGGTTATCTTGCAAAGCAGCTTAGATGCAACAAATATTAAATCTAAATATAAAGGCTTAAATGTGTAGTACTGCCATCAAAATTGGATCCTATTGATGATGAAATTGGTACCTAATAAGAAAGAGAATACATTGTAATAGACCATAATTTAAAAGCTTTAAAGTAAAACACAATGACGAACCATTTTACCGAATAGTAAAAAAATAAAATTCGCGTAGAATTGAGACACATTGGCACAATTTGCATTACTAATTAATTATATACCTCTTTTAATAACTACTGAGGAAAGAATAATATTTATTTATAATATATGTATACACCATTATTCGTCTCGAAAGCCTTTAATTGTTTAGTGTAATAGGTACGTTGTGCATAGTAAATGTTTAATTGATCTTCCTATGACTTGCTGTTAGCTTATTAAATTGTTTGACATACACTTTTCTCTTTTCACTGTTGAAGTAATTCAATGAATTACTAATGCAGCAGTTTATTAGATCGTTTTATTTTAAAATCCGCTTTAATTAGCAAGTCATTGACGCACAAGCGCGGCAGATGTATAATGGTGTCATATATTTTATCCCAGCAAGTGCATGTGCAAGAGTGCAAGCGCACGAAAAGGCTGCGTAGTGACCGTTTAAAGTAGGTGGGGGTGGCAGGAGCAGGTGCTTCTCTCTGAGTGCAGTCGACTCTAGGACACGGTATATCACCTGTCGTTGCCGGTTGACCTTCAGGAGGCGCGCGTGAAATGAGCTCGGCGTGTCGATGGTGTGCTGCCTGGATAGCGCCGCATGCGGCGCGCTCACCGAGCTCTGTCTAAACCATGGCAGCGATATCTTCCGTCTGCTCTTGTGTTGTTTTAAGGCGGCGGGCGGCGGGGTCGTCCCCATCGCGCCGGCCGCGACACACGTGCGCGAGCGGGAGGTGCGAATGCGACGCCGCCTCCGTCCGACGCGGCGCGCGGCACTGTCACCACTGCCGCCTCCGCGCGCCGCACCCGCGCCGCTCGCCCGTTCTCGCACACCCGTCCGCTCACTACGCAGCCTCCGTATCGAGCTACATTTTCCGAATTTATTCCACGAAAGCGTCCACCGCAGTGCCGTGCGAAGGACGCGCCTAATCTGTTCGCAGCGGCCGGTGAGGCGGTTGTCGCAGTTAGGTACGAAGAAAGCTCCTCGACCTCGCTAGCCACGTCGGCCCAAACGAGCGCATCTTATCAGGCTTTTTTAAGGGCCATAATATAGTACAATGGGCGTTTTTCAGGCAATATAATTTTTTACCAGCCCCTAGTCTACCCGCATTCCTAAAACATTAAAAAAGAAAAGAAATTTCGTATAGGTATTTACTATCTTATCTTTGTGGGGGCCAGTCAGTACAGACCGGCGACACTTCGACCCAGTGGGATCTTTTGTGTCGCTTTCCCCAATAACGACTACCATCGATGTTCATGGCAGCCGGGACCGACAGCTTAACGTGCTCTCCGAGGCACGGAGCAGGCGATAATTGTCAATCAATACGCACATAATTTCGAAAAGTCATATAACTTCCGAAAGTCAGAGGTGCGCTACGTGGGTTCGAACCCGAAACCCTCTGCATTGCAGTCTGTTGGTCTCCCCACTGAGCTATCGCTGCTTTAGGTATTTACTAAATAAGAGCAATTCTGTTAACAACACACAAGTGGTTGACACCACAAATGTTCACCTCTCCGAAAGCTACGTTAAGTCGTAGTAGGTTGCGGCAGGATCGAGGGTATTATTATCAATTAAAGTCCTATCAGGCGAACAAATCTCTTACAATAGGGACGTCTACTTGTCACCGCACCGGTAATAAGCGACGTAATTATGTCGGCAAACTTTAGCTGCGAGTTAACTATGTATTTATCTTATTTGCTAACCACTAACGAGTGTTTATTTAATTCATAATCGCATTAATTTGACCAAACATGTCGAGCAAAATTAATAGAATCTTAATGATGTATGACCTGTTCTAAAGATCTCACAATTAAGTGCGTTCAGCGATTAGATACATAGTATATTTATTGAAATAGTTAAACGAACACTTACTAGCTACATACTTGAAGTTTCATTGTAATTAGAACTGCACCTCGAACAGGTATTGGATTAGAATGACAAGCATTGACCCAAGTAATGTAGCTTCAGCATTGACCGTCCAATATCAATATTGTTCAAACATAAAGTAAAGCGACCCCTAGATTTCTCCAATAACAGCGTTTGTGAAGCTAGGGCTCGCCCACGCTTGAAAAATATTACGTTCCTTATCTGTCACTGACCTTTACAACCGAAACCGTTTATTAATAACAAAGTACAAAGTAAGTAATACTAATTGTTAACTTTTACATAAAATCAATAAGGAAATGTATGGGATGTTCGACGAATTATATTTACATGAATCTAAATCTCGTGCAGTTAGCATATCCTTACATCCTTGCCTAGGATACCTACATATTAAGAATAGAGTGTTACTCGCGTAAACAATGATCTGGGAAATGATTGTTTTATAAATGATTCAAGAGTATTCGTGTGAAGTCAGAGTTTATTACTCTTGAATCATCACATAAAGAACTGAGTAATACGATCGTATGAAGAACATAGGAACATGATCCAAGTACGCCCGGCAAGTTAGATAAAAGATGATAAATGTAGCAAAAATATATTAAAACTATTAGAGAGAATACAATATAATGCTAAAAAAACTGCACATGCGTGTGAGCAAAACAACTCATCATACTGAAAGACAATGTGTTCTATCCAAGCATTTAACAAATGCATTTTCACTTGTTCGTTATCATTTAAAATAGCAAATGATGTAATATAAACACTGTGTAATATTTTTCCTTATTCTGTTCCTCATAGAATATTCATACACCAGAGTCTACTAATATCATTCTGTGTTAAATAATTAAGATTTCAACGTCCAAGACAAATAAAACAGTCATACTAACTGACATTTCAGATAAAATAATTAAATGTACATCTTGCCAAACGATGTTTGAAAGTAATCATTTCTTGTTATTAAAGAGCAAAGAGACAATGGTACCAATTCTGTTGTAATTTTCCCTTAGCTAAAAATTTTCTAATTTTAGTTAAAGAGATTTCGTGTAGGGCATTCTGCTGTTCCATCAAACTAAATTTAGATTTCGTTTAGACAGCACCTAATTCGAGTTTGACAATCCTAAATTGAATTGAGGCGGTGTTACCCGTATTTAAACTACATAAATATAAAGAATGAATGTGAGCGTGTATATGAAAAATCCCTCATAAAATAATATTTTTGTTAAATGCTTTTAATTGTTTATGAACACTTCTTACACTTCTTAAGGGAATAAACATCGGAATAAACGGTAAGTAAAATTATATTTTAGTCGTTCTAAGTTGAGTAAATACTGCACAACTAAGAGAATGTACTTACCTGGCAGCCTATCAAATCGTTTTATAATTAATTCTGTTATCCAATAGGCTATTTGCATTGATTTTGTATTACTTTTTAAGAGTACCTTATCCTTAATTAATTCGTTAATAATTTCAATTTATTTTAATAAGTAGTATGTAGTTAAAAGCTTTAAAATAAATACTTGTAACCAATATTTTTATGAACGCACGAAAACGCTGTTCCGCCTTGACGTTTGTTTGTGTGACGTCGCTGAAGCAGTAAACACCTAGACTTTGTATGGAAAATAGATTCATTTTATTATTTTGTTATGATGTCCAATGTATACATCAATTATCGTTGGTGTATTGTGCTGGAGTATAAAAACACTAGTATTAAAACGCCAGAAAAGCTGTGGATCCAGTTACCAAAGGATATAAAATTAAGAAATACATGGATACAACTGGCGAGGAGAGATCCTAAATTATTATCAACTAAAAGCCAACTATATATGTGTGAAGATCACCATGATGTAAGTTTAGATAAACCTAACATCAGTAATAAAGTATTAATTAGGTATATTTATATATTTTCTTTAAAAATTATGTTGTTCAAATCATTTTTGTTTCAGTTGGAGAATGACATGGACATCTATATGCAATACAAATTAATGGTTTCAGCCAAAAGAATACGCCTAAAACGTGATTGCGGGCCGTCGAGGTTTGATAGTCAACAGGACAGAAAACACAAAGCCACGCCAACCGAACCTAGACCTGCCTTCATGAAACGACAAAACTTATCGCTTCTAGACGAAATATATTCTGTTGACCCTTCAACGTCTTTGTTCAATCAAGGTACAGGTATATTCTACTAATTATTCCTACTTTCGTTTACTACCTATGTAATGATTTTAATTTAGCTAATATTGGGGCAGTACCTATCTAAATATTCTTTACTATTTTATTTTAGATATACTGATTGAAGAAATCATGTGTCTTGCCTCCTCCTGAAGGGACATTTTAGGATAAAACAGTACAGGCTGTGCCACATCAGGAACATAAAGCTATTCAAGTACATGTTACACACTACAGAAGTAAAATAATTCAGATTGGTGTAAATATGAGAGATGTTAAATGATCACCAATTAAGTTTACTGTGTCTACGGCAACTTCAGAAGATGCACTCGATTATTAACTTAAATTATTAAGGGTCCTGGACTTAGTTATTACTACAGCCTGTGCTTTAGTAAATTTACAAGATGCAGTTATTAAATAAAGACTTTTCAAGTACCTTTCCTTTTTCATTACTATCAATTTCCTAGTGCTGAAGGATGAATGATATAAACTATAAAGGAAGTAGCAGTAGGAAATAAAGTAAACTTGAATTTCTATTCTATTCTCTTCTACCCATACCTTCCACTCTAAAAGAATGTTTCATAGAAATTTAATCACTGTAGTCTATAATAATTATGAAAATGTACCAAATTATAATATTTTAGTAAAGATATTGCATAAAGAAAACAAGTTCCTTGGTGTAGGTTAACATTTACTATATTTATTAATCTTTTACACTGTTACAACGGGCAGTGTAAATGTTAGTTTCAGTACTTTTTGTTTGACTCATATTTAGCTTACATTCAATATATTATTATTGTGCTGATTTGTTAGTTGTATGTACCTAAGAAGCTTAACTTGTTGGAAACATCGGTTTGAGCCTAATATCAAAATTTATTTTAGCCAGCAATGAAATAGAAGACTCATAAAATGAATTACACAGTAGGTTCTTTAAACCTATTATACTAAGAAATGTAAATAAAATGTATAGTGGCATGCCACTGTACATTTACATTAAATACATGTATTTACAGTGTATATAATTTTAAGCACATTGTGTTGTAATCATACAAATTATAAGACTTAAATGATGTTTTATTAAATTGTGTGATAATGCAAGAAATAAAAAAAGCTGTGGCATAATCCTTATAAAATATTATATTACCTATTAATTCTAATTAAATACATAATTTAATTAGAATTAATAGGTATAATGATTGACACAGAATGTTTAGGAACCACATTTTTTTTATACATCAGAATTTTAAATAATAATTTATTAATTTTAAAGAAGAAAATATATTGTCGGAGGCACTCGCCAATTTCTTCTGCGTTCAAGTGTTGCGGCATCCAGGAACAAAAAACCCAAATTAGTTCCATCCGTGAATCTCCACCTGATCATGTTCTCTTTGCTCCGGCATAACAAAGTCTGACATATAGTTTAAAGGCTTCCAGACCACCTCTGGTGATCCATAATCAGGCGTTTCAGGTGATACAAATATGTTTAGTAGGGATATTCCATCCTTTCAAAAGTGTGCCTTACAGTTAATGGCACAATTGACAGAACTTTTACGGCTCTTCATATATTTAAAAATTCCACTGTTTAAGCCTTAACTACTAAATCTCTAGGAAAACTAAACTTCGTATCACGTTTTCAGATGTCATCTAATATTAGTTTGACATTTCTAATTTTAGATCATTTTTGACGTTTAAGCCGTACAGCAGAATGCAGAAAGGACTAAATTGAGTAATTAAACCAATTTTAATTTAAAATACGTTTAGACCTGTCACTTTTAGCGATTTCAGAAAACGAAATGACGTTTGACAGGACTAAACCAAATTTTAGAGATTTTTAGCTAAGATAAGAGAATTTTGTGACAACAGAATTGGCACCAATTTCTATTTTTTTAATTTAACACATTTAGGTCGACGAATGACATTGTAGGTAGACGAGATATAAGTACAAGTACTTACATCATAATTATGGCAAAGTACAATTGTAAATAAAAGTATTTTAATAAAAGTTTTTATCCGAATGAAGCTTTTTTCATACTTTAAATTTAACAATAAAGCTTTTCGTACGTCTTAGTCGAGGCGCAAATATTTTTCAGCCTCAATTATATAAGGTTGTTTTTTTATTAAATCTACCAATCAAAAAACATAACATGATTTTATTGAACATTTACCATTTCACTCACAACAAATTACATTTTTTAAATAAAAGTGTAATATTTACCATCACTAAACTAGAAAGAAACTCAAGTAGGTAGATGAAATTAAAATACTGTAGGTGGGCAGCCATCTCGCGTATTCGCGGACCGCTCGACTGTAGGTAATTATTTCAAGGACAGAGCCGTGTTACAATACTGTTAGTTAACATTACCCGTGCCAAGTGGTAAATTTTTTAAAATTATTGTTGACAATGGAGTGCTGTCAATTGTGGCGTTCAACGCATTATAATTAATTGACTGATAAAAAATGTATATCTATATATACATTTTAACATATTACGATATATACAGGGTGTCCCAGAACTCAACGTCAAGCCGAAACGGTGTAACAGGATTGATTGTAACCATCATGAGAACATCAGAAAAAAATCTATCCCATGCAGTTTGTATATTACGTGCATTTAAGAAAAACCTAGAACTTTGGTCAAACTGTAACCATTTTTCGGTTATTGTGGTTAATTTTTATTATTTTTGTTCATTTAAACTTTGGAACCGTAACCCTAAATAAAAAATCCCCCGTCTGTATCTGTTTCATTCGCACTCGTTTAAACGACGCATCTCCGTCTCACTGCGTGTCGTCACTATAAGTCTCGCTCACTCATGGCAAACATGTCCACTATCCATCTCTCTCATCATTTTTCCTCAAATTAAGATCCTACCAAGAGCATGTGCGAATAAAAAACATTTTAACTGAGTAAAATGGGTTAGTAAAAATCGGGTTTCTTGACGTTTTTATTTTTTACTCGTTTATTTTTTTAGTATAAAACTAACAAGTATTGTACCATTTTACAATCCTGATTAAATGCGCCAACTTTTAATGGCACTTGCCAAGGCACTCTAGTATATCTCATTTTGAAAATTTTAAATTCATAGTTTAACAAATAGTCTTAATTCTAGGAAACTTGGGGCAATTGTGTCATTATTTTTGACTGTGATTCTAGAAATGTTATTTAGGTTTACGGTTCCAAAGTTTAAATGAACAAAAATAATAAAAAATTAACCACAATAACCGAAAAATGGTTACAGTTTGACCAAATTTCTAGGTTTTCTTAAATGCCCATAATTTTAAAACTGCATGGGATAGATTTTATTCTGATTTTTCTCATGATGGTTACTATCAATCCTGTCACCCCGTTTCGGCTTGACGTTGAGTTCTGGGACTGCCTGTATACGATGCAGACATATATTATGCTATATATTACAAACATTTTTGATAGCCTCGATGGCATAATGGTTAGTGTAACCGACTGCCACGCCTGAGGTCACGGGTTCGATTCCCGCTCAAGTCAACAACATTTGTGTGTATGAACATGGATGTTTGTCTTGGGCTGGGTGTTTCTATGTATAATAAGAATGTATTTACAAAAAAAAGTATATATATTATGTATGTTTATCCATTGTCTAGTACCTATAGTACAAGCTCTGCTTAGTTTGGGCTAGATGGTGTTGTGTGTATGTGATAGAATATTATATTATTATATTATATTTATAATACACATATGCTACATATTTCGATAACGCGTAATTCGCAATAGATTTGCTTAAAATACCTGCGACAAAATCAAAGAGCTAAGTCAGGACCCAGTAGAGACCGGTCACTTAGTCCATTAGGCGCGTTTTATAAAGGGCAATGTAAACTATAGTTAAACTAGGCGAGGCCAATTAAATTTTTATTTGTGTGCGTACTCTGGTGAGCTCTTAGTGGGCTCGGTTGACTTAACTATATACATGATACTTTTAAAGTTAACTTCTACGCTCCATAGGAGAAAAAGAATTAATAGTTGGCAAAGCTAATATGTATATGAATAAATACCGACTCAGTATTGCCTACCTCTACGTAATCAGCGATTAAACCACTCAAACTAAGCTTAGTTTGCTTTAGTAGTTATACATAAGCGAACTAAATTTAGCTACCTAGTTAGTACACAAACTTGGAAATATTAAGCGCTGCAATCCTACAGCTTTCTAATAAATTCAATTGAACAATGAAACAGATAGTAATATATTTTCTAACATTGTTATATACAGGGTGATTTTGAAATCGTGTAATTCCTTTTAACCACGCATTCTACTGGTGATATAAAATAACCCTGACCAGATAGCATTTATCTAAAAGATAAAAGTCGCGCCATCTCTCTTCTTTAACCTAACAAGAGTGAGACAGCATGCGATTTATCTTTCGGATAACTTTGAATTGTAAGTTATATGGACTGGCCGTAAGCATAGATATTAAAACAGCTATAGATGGCCACAAAGCCAGAAGTCTACCATGAAATGTAGTTTCATGCCGATTTGTTTATGCTATATGTACCATAGAATTAATGAAATAATGTATTGATGGTTCTAAACACTACCATGGGCCTAACGAAAGAGTTATGCCACTTTAAAAGAAATAAATTCAGACGAAAACAGTAAAGACTTTTCTTGGATGAGAATATTTTATTCGTCCCGAAGTTTCGGGGAGACGATTTTCATGGTAGGCTAACAGATTAAGTGGTACTTAAACTTAATTTCTGTGAAATATGACACCAACAGGTAGAATTAACTTCAAATGACAAGTAAGAGAGACAATCGCTTACTTTTATGCTTCGAGAAGAACATGGAATACATGATGTTGATCAATTTGTACCTACATCAAATAAGTGCATTAAAACGAGCAACTTTACATATACCCTATACTTCACAAAACGCTAATAACATTATTATCCTTATAATTACTAATATTATCCTGGTTACGTTTGCCAAGTATTACTTACTTATATGCATATGTAAAGAGTTAGCCTACAATGTCATATAGTCGATAACTTTGACCCACATAAATATTAAATACCACTAATGCCCTCAGGTTAAATTACGGACAAAACGTTAGGCATTTAAGGCTTCACATTTCAATTAATGATTACCGCGCCACTATTCTGTATAAGTTCAATTTAAAATAGATATCTATTGAAAGGAGTCAGGCATCACAAATATTCGCTTACATTTTGATGTGCTTCATTTGTGCTATAGCAATTATAAGTGTAAAGTATTACTAAGAATAACAACAAATTACACTGGATATAGATTGATGTCTGTAAAACCCCAAGGGTTAGGCAGGAGTAGATTACGGCAATATTATGCGTGATTTTATGTGACATATAATATTGTAAACATTTCTGAAATTTAATAGTACATGTATTCGTAGAATGCTCATGTCAGTACATAATATGTTGCATCAAAACTTGAACTGATAAACAGGAAAGTCTGATCTGCCAGAACAAATAAACACATTACATTGATACATATTTTCCACATGATGCAGTGTAATAAAAAATGTTACATGTGCTACAATTGTTTCTCAGATAATAATTTAAGATTTAAATATAGTGCACATTTTCAATGTTAGAGCTTCAAATAAAATCAATATGCTTTGATGTAATTCACATCAAATATATTTATATGTATATCTAAGTAAAACGTATGTTACATTTATTCCGTCCCTTGAAAATTGCCGCCAAACAACACAGAAACGTAAATCATCAAGGAATCGATACCTTGGTAATTGCACATTTTGTATTACACGATTTAGTTCTTTAATAACAAGCGAAGAAAGTGACGGACACGGGTAGCCGATATAATACTTATTTTCATATTTACCTATATTCTGAAATATTAATCATATCGAGCTCATTCTTGTATATTTATACCAAACATTACCCATATTTATGAGAAAAGACCGCCGGTTTGTGATGAATTACTCTGTGTCCAAGAAAATATTCAATTAATTTAAAGGAGCCGTATGTAGGTTTGGGTAATAATATATTTATCCTATCTACGCTAGCGTAATGGTTCCAGTTAATTAAAAAATAAAAAGCTGTGAGTTTCACACTCCGTCGACTGAAGCAAGTGGGTGGATAAATTTGATGGCTGACAATATTTATGCACGGCGTTTTATGTAGATTATCTTAGAAGGTGACGTGGCACTCACGGTGTCGCCTGCGCTATGCTTTTATTCTTGTATTTCGTCAAACAAACCACCCAATACGTATATTACTTAACCGAACATATTTGTGATGGGTCTTTTTATTTTTTTGATAGATGCGTACCAATTCATAGCATGTAATACGGATAGCTTTCTTTAAATATAATAAATAGCCTTCGTGCAATTAAAGCAATCGTATAAAAGATCTGATTGATTATAACGATGGAACAAAATACGTTGTTAAACCATGAAAGTGGCGAACAAATATACAACCTGTCTAATGGCGGTTACTATTGCCTTTACCAGGGTTACACCATATGTGGTCGCGAGTGGACGAACTTGCTGAAACTTTTGTTTGTCCGTATTGTAATACTCCAAGCTCACTTAAATGTGCGAGGGCTGTCATGCCACACCTTACGTGTCATAATACAATGTCCTGGCAACCACTTGGTATGCAGCCAGCTGTACTTAATGGTCATAGGTGGGTGCCATGACGTTAGATCAAATCCTGAAGGAAACGCGCAGATCACGTCTATAAAAGGAGCATATAACACAAACAAGCAGACAAAATCTCTCCAGAGACTAACAAAGTTCAACACCACTTGTAAACTTACTCTTGACAAAGTTCGATTTTGTACCTACTGAGTTATATAATCCAAGTTGGTGCTTCTGTCCGAAGGTGCCAATAGGAATACGTGAGAGGTAAAAACGTATAAAGAAACATCCCTTGCCTCGCATAGTTCAAATGATTCGCTCTGTTGAGCACACTGCGCCTTTGTATATGCCAGCTTAAATTATATGGTATCGTCACTCGAGATATCCTTCGATATGCACTGTGGGGCTACTAACGGGGTTTCATAGCAGTAAACGTCTGTATTTGTGTTTTTATATGACTCAATCGTCAGATAGCTTACCTAAGGTGGTATCAATGTGATAAATATACTCTGGAATCTGTCATTCTTATATGATTATTTATTGTATTTTTTCATGTTTGCGCCAATCGGTGTTAAATATTTTTGTGATATTAATATGGAGTGGGTCGATAAAGAGAACCGAATAGCTGTGATAGCATTACACAAAGTAGGTATGGAGCCAATAGAAATTTTTGACTCTCCATCCACTTGATATTATTCGAATGTTTGTGTACCGGGCTATTGATAGGTACATTAAAACATCCTCTGTTTGTAACAGAAAAATATCTGGCCGTCCACTTAGTATTCGTACGAAAAAGGGCGATCAAATCCTTTCCGAAAGCAAAAGATTTTATCTTGAGAAATGAATATAGCACCTATAACCAAGTCGCCTAATTTAAAATATGACTTAGTACTTGCAGGCTATAAGAGAAGCACTGGTCATTATTTAACTGATAATTTTAAATGAATAGGGTTGTAAAATCAAAACAACTTCTTAAGCGGTACGCAAAGCGAGGTCACAGTAATTGTTTAATTATACTGACGAATATTTTTTGACTCTCGAGCAATGTTTTAACAAGCAGAATGACCGAGTTTATACTCAAAGCTCTATAGAAGCTACCAAATAAGTCAGTTTGTGAAAAAGGTGCCAAAACATCTGCACAAGTGTAGCAAGATACGATTCTTGAGAAGATGGTTAAGCCACTTAACAACACCATGTCCCATAAGCAAGAATGGTTCTTTCAGGAAGAGTCAGCACCGGGTCATAAAGCTCGATCCACCCAACCGTCGTTGAAAACAAACGTTTCGGACTTCATCAGAGCTGAAGACTGGCCGTCATCTAATCCCGATCTTATTCCGCTGGATTATAATTGATGGTTAGTTTTTGAGAGTACGAGTATAGCATGCTCTAAACGCCATGATAATTTGAAATTCCTAAAACACTCTATAAGATAGGCAGTGAAAAATTTTCCCATGGAGAGAGTGCGTGTTTCTATTGATAACTGGCCTCAATGTTTAAGGACCGTATTAAGGTCAAACAAGCTTATGAATATCGTCAATTAAATAATAAGTAAATAATCATTTCTTTGAAAAATATATGTAAATAAATCTGTATAGATCGAAATCTAAATTAATTGTGATTATAAGGGTATATAGTTCTAGACGATAAAGCCATAATAACTATCAAACTTAAAATTTAAATCAATTATGGTCGAATTTGGACCACTAGGCGACCGCTAGTATTGTTTAGACCACGAAAAGGGTAAAAAGCTTCGTATGAAAAGCCTGTTTGCCGGCAGAATTCGAAGGTTTGCTTTTATTTCAGTATTTATTCCCCAAAAATGTCTGCCAACAATTTATATCTCATTTAACTGAATTTGTATTTTTCACGTGAAGGAAAGAAACACAAGACTTTTAATCTATAAAATATGCAGACAACCACAATAAAATATAGTATACTATAAAATTAACATAAATAAGATAAGAAACGTAAAATATTGTTGTGTCAGACAAATGCCTGACTTGTACGAATGTAAAATAGATATAAAAATAATAAATTATAGTAAAAAGAGCTATGCGCTCTCGAAATTAATAAGAAGCAGGCTTTATATATCAGACACATACAGATCAAAATCAGCATTGTAGGGTATAATAGCTACATGATATGACACTATTTTATTCCCCACAGCACGCTTGCTTACCTATATTATATTGTAAATTAGAAATTCTAAGGTCGCAATTGTGAAGACGAGGGCTAGGGTTAAAATGTCCTGTTAACCTATTTAAATATTCTATGTAGGTATTTATTAGAGACTAGCGGACCCGAAAGACGTTGTCCTGTACACAAGAAAACAAAATTCTCGCATCCACCTGAACACACAAAAAAAATAGGAGGAGTTTAATTACAAACACACGCACAGAAGATTTATATATATAAAGATAAGGGACAATGTACTATTTATAAATGTGTATTTAGTACCTGAATATATATTAGTATCATAAGTAATTTATCAATTCAATGTTATAAAAGTATTGAAAACCCTTAAGGAATGGACAGAAATAGAATAAATTCGCAGACTCGCTACAACAACATTATCTACAAAAATAGAAAGCAATCAAAATAAAAATAGTTCAGTATTTTTATAGAAATTAATAAGTACCTCGGATAAGTCAATAGGTAGGTGCATGTATAACCGTCAGGTCAATATAAATATTAATATCCTGCTTTAAGACTAGGCGCAGGCAAATAATGTCTGAATCTAGCAACGTGCATAACGGCGCTCGAATTATTTTTGAATATGTACGTACGCTACGTTCTTGAACATACAAAATAGATTTCGCGTTGTGCACAAATGTATTTGAATATCATTGGAATGCAATTAAATGCTTCGCTACCCTATTCTTTATGTCTCATATTCTATTTCTACGCTAAGCTTTCCTATCCGTGATCGTCACCCGAAAGCCTCTGAACTATATGATCTCCTCTATAGCCAATTTAACTTGCTAACTACAAAGGCTATACCTGTTATACTGCAGGAATATTGTAGCAGGCAATCGGCCGCTGCCACCGTGCTGCGTTTTTGGGTTCCAACATACACAATAATTTATTGACGGTCACTTTGCAAAAATACAATTATTGGACAGTAAATACACCCATACTTGGTATTCGATAATTGTACGTTAGTAAAGTCCCCGCGACAAAGGGCTTAACCCGTAACGCGGGGCTAAAAAGGCTGTCTAATTTTCTTTCAAGAATATATTTTCTATGCATGTTCTATATTCTTTATATTTCTTTATTTTGTTTTATACTTAAGCAAACAACAATCTTTCACATTCATTCGTAAACAGGTGCCTAGCGCACTATGTATACTTGAAGTCTCAAGTAAGATAACAGATTAACATTTGTTATAAGATCAAAACGTCAAAGGCCACTTTTTAGTCTAGTCATTCATTAAGTACTGGCACTTGGCACATATTCGCTATACAATTTCGTCTTTTAAGCATAAGAGCTATTTAATTCCAGACATGAAAATATTATGTAGATACCGAACGTTGCCCGTCTGAAATGGGTTCTTCGGTTGACCTGTTTATCGAAATTGAACCTATCGAGACGCATCGTTCGTCTGAGGTACTTAAATGTAATCGGTAACAACAACCTCGTCTTAGCATTGCCTTGGATGTTTATTAAGAGGCCAGATTTTAATCCTTGGCGTAGAACTATGAATAGCTTCGTAGGCAATGCGATGACACAGATTGTTGGGATCGCAAGTCCTGCTTCATGGATAGTCTTCCTCGCTTACAGTTCCAGAGGAGGTCGTCAGCATTAAATGAACATCCTCCAGTGATTTTGTCTATATATGTATGTATATTTTCGGCACACCGAACGTGAGTCTTGTAAGCATCATTTATATGGTTTTCCTTTGCTTACTAAAAGTATACATTATACGATTATCATGTTTGTCATAGCCTGAGACATAAGTATAAGTAAGTTATTACTTTTAACATCTTTGGGATAAAGGATTTACTTTTGGCTAGATAATCTATAAAGTAAGGAGACGAATAGGTACAATTATAAAATAACGACAAAGTAAGACTAAGAAACATAATGTTGTGACTTTTCTAAAGTACCTTGAATGTGGTTTCCGATCGCGCTTCGTTAAATAGCTCTAAATAGCGACGACGACTACAATCGTGATTAAATAAAGCCTGGCAATCGTCTGATAATAACTTTTAAACTTTCGCGTTGCATGATATATATAATATGTAACGGGTATTAACACGATCTTGCATAATGTTTACCTTTTTATATGCTTGATTACACCGGCCTGTAACCTGGTCGAAACGTCAAGCATATAAAAAGGTAAACATTATGCATGATCGCGTTAATACCCGTTACATATTATATATAAATCGTCTGATACATTTGTACCGTTCACTTATAAGGATAAGTAACATCTAACAGCAAACGCTCAGATTGATTGAGTTGTCTAAACTAACTGAAACACGATAGTAACACAGACTTCGATAAAATTAATGACAAATGATTCTGCTTCTGTATTGAAACAGTGTTATATAAAATATATCTACTATCACTGTACATAGATTTCACTTAACATACTAATATATAAGTACTAAATTAAAACAGACGGATGAATGACTCTCATAACACAGGAATTTCCTAGCATGGGGGTCATAGATCAATTACCTAAATACCTGTAAATATTGTTGAAAGTGCAGCACTATTGTATAATTTTTATGTAACCTTATAATGACAAAATAAATAAATAATAATAACTATTATTATTATATTCTGATTAACTGCGCCGAATAAGCTGAATGACAGTTTTTGAATTGATTTACATACATACCAACATCTTATCCTCGATGAAACATAGTATTTATAAAAGCTTTGAAAACATTTTAATCTGTACTCTTTTGTCTTTCAAAGCTGGAGTAATATCGCTCTCTTGTATACGCCGAAGACTGTCTTAAAGAGTCAACTTTGGAGGAGAGCTTTCGAATCACGCTTTTTCTATATTTTTACCTTTTAATATTTTATAAATATTTATTTGAACCAACAACGTTTTATTTGCAGATCCACATGTAAATTGATATCCTCAAAATATGAGCGTATTTACTGCAATCAGTGTTGTTAGGGCTTCATACGTACATATGTATTGAATGCAGTTCAGGCTTGAGCATGAACATATACAGAAGCAAATTAGCAAAATAATGTTGATCTAAACGTATGTTTTTGATTTTATATATTAAAACATGTAATAGATTTTTTTATAATATATCTGCCGCAATAAGATTTAATTCTCTTGTCCCAGGGACTTCACAAACATACAATTGATAGATACGCAGTACATCCAGACCCAGAACAATTATTTCTGAATCACTCGAATAATTGTCTCCGCGTAGCATTCGTCGGATCCTCAACACTCCGCAGCGGCAAGGTGACTGATTCCTCGCTACGTCAGCTTAGCAGTCATATTCAATCTCTCTCATCTGAGGGAATATATCTATATTCTCGATGTTCTGTTTTCCTAGAGCTTGTACGTAAGACACGGATGTTGTCTAAAAGTCAGATATATCAAGATTTGTGTTATCCTGACGTCAACCTCATTGTTTATGGTATAGTTTATACATACATACATAGGGTCGAAATAATTTCTGATTTGGTCAGAGAATAATTATCGGTGTCTTTCAACAAAGAATAGTGAATTTTGCATTTACATCTATATATTGAAACGTCAAGAGAAAACTTTGAACCCTTTTTGAGTTTATTGCGCGCGGTGGAGTGCGAGTCTTGGCATATAAGATGGGAGGGTTATATGATGACAGCGTTGCCAAGTCAAATAACGCAATTGATATCTTTGCCATGAAATTTAAAACTTATAGGCATTTACTTTTGCAATAGGGACACAGTTTTTGTTTGTTTTTATTTTTTCTAATTATTGTATTTTGTGTTTAATTTTAATTGTTTATATATTTTGTGTTATTTTCAATGAGTTTGTATTTAGTATTGCATGCAGGTAATCTCTCTTAGAAAAGAAAATGTGTACAATGCTATGCATACCTATTACCTGTGTAATTACAATTTATTTAGAAATAAGAAAGCCTGTACTAAAATTTTGTTATTACATTGTTAGTGCGCTTATTCAATAAATAAAATAAAATTAAAAATATTGTAAGTTTATATGAAGAAGCACCGCAGAGATCTTATATTTTTAGGTAAAATACGATGTGATGAATTACCTACTATCGAATTTCGACTAGTGGGTGAACCACTAACATATACATATACATTTTCTACTATATACAAATCTATAGTATTAAATCATATAGCCTGGGCTAAAGCAGAATCACATAGTAGTAATTCCCACATTAAAGACGCTTCTTACATTACAGAAAAACATGTGTATGAAATATGTACGTGATTAAATCAATAATGTTATAGACAATAGAAATGTAATCCTTCTTCAGCCTGTCAGTGGGATAAAAATTCTATTGAAATTTGAATAAGATTGAAATTTTATAATCACGATACGAAAGAACATATTTAAAATGGCATCAATAACGAATGCTCATTATAATGGTTGTTATGTAACACTCAAAGTTACCACTGTAACTAGACCCTTCGGTTAACCCTATTGCTTGTTATGAGTGAATGAATATACATATATTTATGTAGTAATAGACGTGCATTGAGTTCTTTTTAACTGATCTTTATGTCAATAGAAATAAAGTGCTTTTTCGTTTACTGTAGGGTTTATATTTGCAAGTCAGTAGTTTTAGAGTTAGCAACTGGAGGCGCGGTACTGCGATTAATTAAGAGGGTTGACAAGATCTGAAACTATTTATACTTGAATGACCTTGTTGCATTTTTGGTTGTTTTAAGTGAAATTCAAACTTTTGAACATTTCTGATGCCATCTTTCTGTATAAAGCGCGTAGGGAGTGTGTGTGCAATATAACACGGGTTGTACGAAGTTTCGTTTTGGATAGCTGTGGTAGCTCGTAGCTGTTAAGCTGTAAGTGATTGAGGTTTGTGATGCCACTGATACATAGAGAGAAAGGTTTTCTTAACTTAACCCCATATACATTAACAACTTTACGGTTTGTATATTATCTCAAAAGCCTAAACCTACTCGTAAATATCATAAACGTCCTGTATATTTTTCTTCTGTTTTATAGTAGCGGTACTTCAAAGTTGTATGACTTACTAATGGGCGCAGTTACACAAACATTTTGTTCTGTATGGTTTAGAAGCTACGTAATAAGGCGCGAGCCTGTTGCTGTCTGCCGGGTAGTCCAAATATCTGTACTACTGAGAATTTCTTGGCAGAAAATGACAATGGAACTTGCGCGACTCCAGAATCGAGCTCATCGTGATAATCTAAGCTACGATCTTGGCACCAATACTTATTGCAACTTGAGTTTTAACAGTAGACGTATGTTGTACGTACGTACAACATACGACCGTATTCGTACGAATTCGCCCTACAAAATCTAAGTTAGTATTAACAAAATTTCATTTTAAGCCACCACCATTAATAAGAATAAAGAATTTAATGAAAGTATAACACAAGAGAGGTAAGGACGAACGACGAATTACACTAATGATGATCTTCGCATATTTCTTAAGATTCATTCAAGCTGCTACGAACGGACTGAATATTTGTGGTCTCTATCTACCTATCTGGGAAACAAATATGTATGTATTTATTAATAGATATGTAATAAGTGGAAACCGCAACTAGCCCCTGACTTTTTAAATAAAGTTATCAGGTAATCAACGCATCCGCAATATCCTATCTCTCTATAATATTCTACATTATAGTAATTACGGAAATTCGCTTGTTGTCGGGCGGTTAGCTCCGTGACACGAAATAAAACTAGCTCGGTGGCAAATCTTTCAATCTATGGGCACGTAAAATCTATTTAAAGATATGGTATATATATTTTGGGGCAACTGCACAGCTAAGTTGCTTGTACTTTATTCCTCAAAAACGTTGTATTCGGTCGATTCTGGGTCTCAAGAAAAACAATCTTGTAAAGAGGAATTTAAAGAAATAGGTATTTTAACAACCCGTCTATATACATATGCGAGTTTCTTATCTTCGTTAAAACCAATCCTCACTTGTTTACAGCAAATCTTCTGGTAGGTATTAGACGTGAGGATACTTTAAAACATGTAACTTGCAAAAGAGCAAGCATATTTTGTATGGCACCGATCATATAATATGATAAAATACCTGTAGAAATTCGACTCAATACTATAAACATATTGCATAAAAGCAAATTGAACAAATTATATAACAATAATTTGTTCAATTTGAAAATTGGGGAGTAACGCTGCTCACGTCCGCAGGCTTGACCATCTTAGCCATCAAGACAACCACCCTGCACGGTGCCGCCTGGGTGGTGCTAAATGAATAGCAACGACGAGTCACAGGCGGCGGTCAAGTAACCTGTCTCTGGGCTGCCACTAGCCATGAGGGACCAAATCCTCTCTGAAAGTGTGGTCATGACGCCTTGGGAAAGCATCATCTTTATACTCCCAAACCCCTATGAAAATGTCAGATAACGAGAATGCGATGTCATGCGATCCGGCTAACCCCCGGCGCTTGCAGGTACCCGGGCCTGGCAAGGCAATCGTTTTCTAGTGGGCGGAGACTGAATCTCCAAAAACACACACTAGGGTTCTAGGTTAACTAGCACCAGAGGAAGACAGTTAAAGCTCAGTATAGACGCTAACAAATTAACTACAGCTTCCACGTGTTAACCCACATACTGGCCGGCAGATACTTTTAAAATACTAGATCTGCTTGAATTCTTCGTAATGAAAGGTTTCTCGAGTCACTATGTGAAGTGTGAATCCTGTTACGATAGCTCGTCGGACCACACACCAGTACTACTAACCTTAAGCACAAAAATTATAGAAAACAAAAGTCCTGAAAGGCTGTGTAACAAAAAAACAGACTGAAACTCATTTAAAGCATACATTGATGAGAACATCGATCTAAACGTTGCCCTTAAGACGCCTGATGAAATTGAAATCGCAACTAAACACATAACAAACCTCATTCAGGACGCCTGTTGGAAGAGTACACCTTTACTAGACCCTAAAAAACAGATAAATAACTACCCTCTTAAAATAAAAAAGCAGTCTTAGAAAGACGGAGGTGCGTCGTGTGTGGCAACTGAGTAGACTTGCAACTAACAAAACAAATTTCAACAGACAAGCATCATGTCTAAGAGAAATGATAACGATTTGGCACAATAAGACTCTTGAGGCCCAACTTGAATCGCTTACACCCGATTCAGCCACTGATTACTCACTGTGGAAATTTACAACATCGTATGACAGACCACAACTGGCAAAACCTCCGCTTAGAAACAATAATGGCTGGGCCCGCACATCGCAGCAAAAGGCAAACTTATTCGCAAAATGAAATCGCAAATGTGTTCAGCCCGAATCAAGCTAGGTATACAAATTTGAGATAGAGGTCGAATCTATTCTTACCCAGCCTATGCAATTATCGCTCCCACCTACACCGGTTTCAGTACAAGAAGTTTGGAGGATTATTATTAACCTGAAAGACAAAAAGGTCCCAAGGTATGACCTCATTACAAAGGAAACTTTGAGAAAACTTCCAAGAAAGGCGGTAGTTTTCCTAACTATGCTATACAATGGAATACTGAGTGGTGAACACTTTCCAGACCACTGGAAGGTGTCACAATTTCTTATGATACACAAGGCTAGGAAACCAGCAAACGAAACCAGCTCATATAGGCCATACCGTACTATCAGCACCATACCAAACCACCAATTTGGATTTAGGCAGCTACATTCTACTATCGAACAAGTACATACCTAGATAGTTGAGAAAATAAGAAAATCCCTAGAGGAAAAAGAGTACTATTCATCAGCATTCTTGGGCATCTAGCAGGCATTTGATAGGGTTTGGCACAAGAGACTTCTAAGTAAGAAAAGAACAAGCCTTCCGCACAGCTACTACATCCTGCTACAATCTTACAGGGAGAATCTTTCAAGTGAAGGAAATTGTATCAACCTCCAAATTATTCAATATAAGAGCAGGCGTGCCTCAAGGTTCAGTGTTGGGACCGATTTTGTATACCTTATACACCTCAGACCTACCACAGGTGGAGGGAGTCATGACTGCTACATATGCCGACGACACAGCCATAATGGCGAGTAATAAGCAGCCTGAGCTGGCCACAGAGCAATTCCAACAAGGCCTCGACGCTATTACAGAGTGGGTTCAAAAATGGATGATTAGAGCTAGCGCAACAAAGTCAGTGCAGGTCACCTATACACTTCGAAGAGAAAATTGCCCTTCTGTACGCTTAGAAAATACCACATTACCACACAAAGACATTGTAAGATATCTAGGCGTTGACCTGGATCGCCGTTTGACGTGGAACCAGCATGTTAAAAGCAAGAGAGAAGAACTCAATATACGGCACAGAAACCACTACTGGATGCTGGGTCGAAATAGCAAGTTATCGTTAGATAACAAACTCTTAATATACAAGTCTATATTAAAACCAACTTGGACATATAGCATTCAGCTCTGGGGAAGTGCAAGTAATTCAAACATCGCAATATTGCAAAGAATGCAGAATGCAATATTAAGAACTATAGCGTATGTTCCGTGGTTTATTACTAATACCGAAATCCACGCACACCTAAATATGACCACAATTAAAGAGGAAATTAAGGCCTCGAAAAATAGGTATCAGAAGCGGCTGGAAAAGCATCCGAATGTACTTGCGGCGAGTCTAACCACGGTTATCAAAAACGTCTCAAGCGAAAAGACGTATTGTAGTGAAATCTCATCATACAAATGCAATAAGTAGCTATCTTCGCTGGAGGATGCACTTGACCTGACAATGCTGCCCGAACTATCTGCTTATAGTAGAATAATGAATACAGATTAGAACAAAGAAAAAAAATATTGGATATCTTCTATATAATAGTAATATTCTATTGATTATTTTCTAAATGATAAATATTTTAATAAATGTGTTCGTCTGTATATTATCTTGTATAGTCGAAGTCAAAGTCAAAAATAATTTATTCACTTAGGTCACAAAGTAACACTTATGAACGTCAAAGGGGTTAGTGAGTTTATTACATTTACTGAATTTACAAATGTAGATTCTGAAACTTGCAACTAACATAAATATGTTAGTTGCAAGTTTCAGGCAAAAGGTTGAGCCTTTGAGAAGATACCTGCAAGAAACTCAAGGCCACTCTTTTAAATCGCCATCAACTTATAATTTCAGTATTTTACAACTCATTTATGTACCAGGTGTTGTCATTCAGTCATTATGCCATATGTCACTGTCCATATAAAACTAAATTCTAAAAATAAAGAAAGGTTAGTAATATTATGTAAGAAGCATTTGAGATTTGAAATAATATTTATCAGTAGGTAGCCATTTGTAATAGACAGTAGCATGGCATGACGACGCATACACTTACACTTTGTGACATGAAAAGGTAGTTCGTGATTAACGTAGTTAAAAAAAAAATCCGTTAATACTTATAAAGTTTGTTTATAAAAAAAGAAAGATACTTTAACACCACAAAATAAACACGAAGTACCTTCACATAACTAAATTGACTTATATAATACGTACATTGTTTGAGTTCTGTATGAAACAAGCAACTAGTTTCATGAGTTTTTATCATTTAAGTAATCATTGATTGAATAATAGCCCTTCCGGATAAGCTGACTAATTTGAATGTCGTTGTTTAGTCGTAATTTTCTTTAGTAATGATATTAATTGACTGTTCAGGACAAAATATACTTGTAAATATAGTGTTATAATTTGTACACCATATTATTTGGTAGGGCATAGCGTATTTATAACATAACCGTAAGAACTGTATACTTAGCTATATTCTACTAATAAATTATTACGATTAGTTTTTTAATACCTAATAAATAGGTCTCTCCGCACTAGGAATTATAAGTTAGTCGCGATTCGATTAAAACAACACAGAATTCCAAATCTTGAAATGATCATATGTGGAATACCTACACTTTTAGTTCTTTTTAGGGATCTAATCTACATTACCCACAGCGGTGTTCACCAAAACCTCTATGCCAGACGTGCAGATGGTATATGTGGAATGTATACAATACAAATATGACTCGCGAATAACACTGATCTGATTCGAGCTTCTATAAGAAAGGACAGTGCTAAAAATAAATAATTAGAGTAGGTACTATCTTTCACGTGTTTTTCGTTTATATTTTGGCAAGACAAAGCCATTAAGCACTCTAAAATATAACGGCCTAAGGTAACTAACAAACGGCTACGGCAGACAGCCGGACCGAACACCTCGATGTCCATTGCAATTAGAGCACGTCCTAAAAATTCTATCGAGGTTCATTTTGTATACGAGATTTTGTCTAATATTTTTAATAATTTTATTTTAGTCCTGGCATAACATATTTTTAAAGCTTCACTCTTTGACGTCCACATTTTGTAAGCAAATAATCAAGTGGCCTGTACAAAATATTGCGCCCTCTTCTCTACAGCGCCATCTGTAATTAGTGCAGTTACGGCTAGTCTCACCACTGTCAAGTAAAAGTTATCTGAAAGATAAATCGCATGCTATCATCACTCTTGTTAGGCTAAAGAAGAGAGATGGCGAGACTTTTGTCTTATAGATAAATGCTATTTGGAGGTGGTAGGACAACCCCTTAAGGTTAAAAAGGGGAGGATATTATTAAACATACGACAAAGGAGTGAATGTTCAGTAAAGTCTCATAAAAATGACCAGAACATAGAACAAAACATGAATTGAAACAGTGTATAGACTTGCAGCGTACATGTTTCTGAGATACAACATTTTATAACATTACATTTTCTTGTTCATAAATTATTGCTTAACCATTGCAGTAAATTGGGGATTGTTATTTTATAACTTAAAATTGTACAATTCATAGTCTGGCAATCTTATCGATTTTACTGTTGACTAATAAGAATAATAATACTATAATAGAATAAACGGCAAGCTTTACAAAGAAACTAGACAATGTTTTCAGGTGATTTGCTATTACTAGTCGTATGAATTCAACTTTAAATTTGGTATAAGCTTATGGACGCCAATCAGCGCTTAAATGGATTTAATGCAGTCCGTGAAAGTAGTAAATAATTTATAGATGCAAGTATTTAACATATTTAACCGAAGAAAAGTCAAGATAGCCTAGTTTTTATTGCACTGGTGGCATAGTGATTCAAGTCACCCTACGACCGCCACTAAGGCAAGTTTTGTGAGTTCGATTCCTACACGGTACAAAAATCTGTGTGATCGACAAATATCCGAATCTGAGTGTTCTTTGTGTCCGTTGTTTGAATGTTTGCAAAGTCACTCGCGCACATAAATCAAACCTAGTACGGGAATTGGCTTATACAACAAAATATACTGGTATAAATAAATACGTATCGTCTTGTTATAAAACTAGAGGCAGACAAATACTTTTTTTACAGAGCATCTCCCGTCTGACTGGCTCACTTCAAAGAGATATTCGTATATTACAAGATTCATGTTATTTATTTCAATGTATTCGCAACACGCAGGTGTTATTCTGACGCGTGTTTTGTTACATGTTACGTTTTTATAATATTAATAAAATTGGTCACAGCGTTTTGTGAATCCATAAAACAGAAGGATACTTATGAATTTAGTTAACCTGTCAAGTCTTCAAATGTCAGATATAATTAAAATCGTGTTATTTCGGTGTGCAGCTTCGACTCCCAACGTCACCATAAAGTCTAAATTAATATTTAATCTAATCGGAAATCTTTCAATTTAAGGTAAAATTTGCTTGATGTCTTAACTAATTGTTTTCTTTAATTCTTAGATCTTTTATTAGTCTTATTGTTGATAGCAACCATTAATATTGCACAGACACCACACAGCATTGCTTCAAAGTTACCGTTCTTACAATGACGACTACAAGGCTTTTTAATAGGGTAAGGTATGTAATGAATCCGTACCACCAGAGAAATAAAACACAGAGTCTCACTAAGTACATAGCTAAATGTGCAATAATGGACGACGTCCAACCTCGATCTACCTTCATTAGCGATAGATTCATTAAATGCCGATATGCTTAAACACAACAATTCGTGTGAAAACTATTAATAAATTAACGCCTAATTGGATTTCGTTTAAGTTTACAGGCTAAAGACATTTAAGGCATATGTTATACCAAGTAGGCAGACTTTGCTAATGATTGATTTCATCTACAATAAGCAAAGAAAAAAGAAACTGGATTTAAACACCATGACGTGTTGCACCAATATGTCACCCTCTTTACTGTACAGGGTAAAAATATCAGTATGTATTTCCGAACCAGGTTAAGAAATATTGTATAAAAAACAATTATTTGGTTGTATTATGACTCCGAACTCATATGTACCGCGCTTGTAGAGACAAGCATTGCAATAATTAATTAATTAATGTAAACAATAGACCGGCGTGGTCGGAACACTTGAATTATAAAATAAACAATTTAAACAAATACAATTACAGTCAGTTAATAATAAGGCTTCTATTTTAGCACATATTTATAAAATGAAAACGTGTTTTCGGAATAGCAGTGCTATTTAAAAAATTACCACTGGAGTTTCTTGTATGTATGAAATAGATTGCTGTGTAGGTATAGCAATATCCGATCGACAGAGGCTGATTAATGATGAGATAAAGACCACCCCATCTGTTAAAACGTAAATTAATTACATCGTATGTGCTCTTCGTCATCTCTGCTATGCACTGTGAGCTTGTTGATTAGATTCTGTCTCACCGCAAGTAACCAGCTAAACTAACAGCTAGATCTTCTATACCTGGCCAGTGTAAAGTGTTTGGTAATAGGCTTCCATTAATGAAGTTATCTACTGTCTCGTGTAATTTGTACCTACTATTTGGGATCGGCCGCAACGCATTTCGGCTATAACTTGGTTTGCTGATCTGGATGACCGTCTGACAGATGGCGCGAATGTAAACGAGAAATGGTTTACAAATTACATTGATTCGAATTTGTGCGAACTGACAAGTAAAGATAACATGCAGCAAATAAACACATTAAGGAGAGATTCACGTTACACTGTGCCGGGGCTGGGCCAGGTCTCGTCCGGGGCACGGCCGAGACACGGTCAAACATTGATAGTAATATTTTGTATGAAGTAATTCATGTTAGGCTGTGCCACGGCCGTGGCATGGCGTCGTAATGTCGGCGGGTATTGTTTCTCGGCTCCGACCACGGCCCGGCCCCGACACGTTGTAACATGAACGTGATCGCCGGGCGCTCGGAGGGCAGTTGATGATATATCTTAGTGAGGTGAGCAGTTGAGCACCGCAAAACGGACGATGAAAAATTGCTGGAATGCCGTAGTCTACGATATGAGTCATCCTAAGTATCTGGATAACAAGCACAAAAATGATGTCTGGAAAATAATATTAGACGAAATAAAACAAACTGGTAAGTAGAAACATTTATTTTAAAGCTATAAGGTAGTTTATAAGATAGTAGGTACCTACCTACCTAGATAATGCAACTGTTGTTAATTTAAGAAGTTTCATATTAATTAAATTACCGATTCGACATTTCAATAAGTAATTCAAAATATATAGTAGGTACCTATACCCGATACTGCTGGCTTAAAGTACGTCCCGCTGTTGATGCTAAATAATTTTTAAAGATTTCACTTATAGCAAATGCATCATTAGCAGGTCTTCCTGGTTGACTGCTTAATGGATTTAATAAATGTGATTGTGCATTTTGTAAAACACTATGGTTGTTACACTTATGAACTGTGTTCTAAATTGTAAAGATTTAGACGTTTGGCTGTTAGCTTCTTAGTCGCGTTGAATTGATTTTGATGATATGTAGTGCAAGTAATTACATAATTATGTGTAGGATTCTTTTCATATCAGAATTTTTTTCTGGATGTAATGATAACGCAGAAAGAATAAACAATTTTATTCGGGACAACATTATATTAAAGAGTAACTAAACGACGCTAAGGTTGTCAAAACATGGAGTACGCAAATAGATAGAATAATGTAATCAACATTTGCTGAAGCAAGTTTTATTCTTCTACAAAATATTCTAAATCTTTGTGTCAAAATACCAAAGGCATTTTCTACAAGTTGCCGGGCCAAAGACAATCTGTGATTGAAATTCGTTTTATCAGCATCTCCAGTTGATTGATTTCCTGGATACGATCGCATTAGGTATGTTTTCAAAGGAAACGCTTCGTCGCCAACTATTACATACGGTGCAATTGTTATGGAGTCGGTAAAATTTTTACCTCTAGGTATATTAAGCGAGCCATTTTCTAAACGTTTTCCAAGATTAGAGCATGTAAAATTGTCACCATCACTGTTTCGCACATATGAGCCAACATCTACTGCAACAAATTTATAGCACGCGTCCACTAACGCTAATAACGCAATTGAGAACGTGTGTTTGTAATTATAATATATATTTGCAGAAGCCTCAATAACAAAATGTTTTCCATCTAATGCATCTATACAATTTGGAAAACCTCTTAAGTCTTTCAAAATCTTGAACAATTTTTGCCCATATTTCTTCAATTAATTGTGGTATAAAATCTTTCATAAGTCTTTTGACGATAGATCGACACGTGCTATGTACAATTTCACTCACAATTGAATGACCCAATCGAAAACTATACGAAATAGTTTTGAACGAAAAGTCGCCAGGAACCTGCAAATTAAATAAATAAATAAAAATAATAGTTTATTGCCGGTGTATTTATGTATTAGAAGAGTAATAAATTATATTGAATATCTTTTTAATTTCCTTGTTATAGATGATGCATGTACAAAATATTGGGAAATATTGGGAACAGTTCAAAAAACATATGAATAAACGTAAAACCAAAAGTGGTCAGGATGCTGTAAAAAAATATAAATATGAAAATAATTTGAATTTTTACCGCCTCATGTGCAGGATCGAAATACAAATACAATAACAAGTATCGAATCAGAGAACGAAGATACACAAAACGAAATAGAACTCGTTCTATCCGCAACAGCTTCTTCTAACACATCCCCAATGAGTGGAACATCATCATCGAATGTCTCAACGCCTCTCTATACATATTTTCTAATGGGAACACCAAGGCCTCCGGCATCGACACCACCGGAATCAATGCCTCAAGATCCGACACCTCCGGAATCGACGCCTACGGATCCGATTGCTACGAAATCAACCGCGTCTACTTACTTTTCAGATTTTACAATATTGTAAAACATTTCATTTCAATAATAAGTACATAATTGGAAAAAGCATTTATTATTTACCTGAGACAAACTGCTAATTGTTCAATGGGAGAGATAGGCTTTTGAAATCTTGAATTTTGCTTGGTTAGGTCATGTTTTACTTTTTCAGGTAACGTACTAATGCATTCTTTAGACATTCTCAAATAACCGTAAAATTTGATCTCATCATCTTCTAATTCTTTATAGAGCTTGGCGAATTCTCCTCCCGATTCTCGTTTTCTCCAGGCTGGATGTACACCCCATCTTCTTTTAGTAGTTTCGGCTCGTGATTCCAATACTTCTTCATCAATGGCAATGGCAATAGCTGCCAACTCAATTTGTGAGAATTGCATTTATAACACAATTATTACTCAAGCGAAAAATTAAAATGAAAAATCATTATCGTCTGACGCAATCCCTACTTGTACAGACAGACACGGCCGTGCGATGAATGCTCGGCAACAGCCCAGTGTAGCATGAATGACTAGCCCAGCCGGCGCACGGTGGATACGACACGGTCAGGCCCTGGCCCGGTCCCGGCACGGTGTAACGTGAATCATCCTTTATGGGACGCTTTTTGCTGGTAGGACAGACGAGATGGTTAAGCAGAACAAAATCGGCCGCAAAAGTAATCTTTGCGAAGCTATGAAAAGTTCGCAGAGCAATTAGTTCTGTGCTTAGTTTTATGTTTATCTAACTGAATAAGAATGCAACTTGCACCACTCAGCTCTTAAACTTCATTGAAGTGCGAGAGTTCATCACAACTTTAAATAAGTTTCTAACATACACGTTTAATAAGAACGCGAACTTAAGCAGACTTGACACATTTGCTTTTAACACATTACATTTACAACATAGTTTCATTTTTTACGTTAAAGTACCGGATCCGGTTTTGTTTGTGTTAATTAAAGTAATCCCAATCCAGTCAACATAATATACATAATAGGTATGCGTATTATGTCAGGTAATTCTCTTTAACGGTTGTTCGAAATAATGCAGTCTGTGCGTGTATCCGATGATCCTTTGTAACATGCAACATCAAAGCATATCGGATATCATCATTAGTCACAAAGCCTTCGTCGGAATGTCACTTTATCTTTAACAAAGCAACTTTGACAGATTTAATGTTTGGAGCACAGCAAGGAAGCCTAAAATGTGTTTATAATATTGATGTTTCAGGGATACAACGTAACATTCCATCCCCACTGTGTGGCTCACAAAGGCGTGGTCAGCGCAAATTTCACGAGCTATATTTTCCTCTAAATAAAGTGTGTCTACCGTCGTGCGCTGGACGTATTTGCAGGTTGCTGTTAGTGAAAATTACTGGTCAGTACAAACTTAAGTCTCACGAACAGTATCGTAATCGAATTAGCGTGTGTTTCCGTTTTGAATATCGTGGTTCAAGTATCAAATTATAAGCCTTTTGCTTCGCGCAGGCAGTAAAGTGTACTTCACTTTAAGTTACTTAGGTCTCAAAAGTGCTTGACCCGCTCTCTGTTTCTCGACGTCGCATAATCAATAAACTTGTGCGTCCAATAAATACTTATATTTATCCGAGTATTTGTACAAAATTTCGTATAAATACTAGTTATTGTCTTGTTAGTTTTATATACATATTTAATCGGTATTTTAAATAGCTTTTGTCATTATTATATAAAATTAATTGACATATTTATTATTTGTACGTAATTTAAAATAAATATTATAAACAGTATTTTGTCTGTTATTTGTATGATTTATGTACCATTTTGTGGCTAATAATAATAACATTTTGTGGCTTATAATAATAATAATAGCAGACCTGTATATAAACAGTCCCATTGCTGGGCACAGGCCTCTAATAATTAATATGATAAGTGTTAGGCCGTTACACCACACTGGACTTCATATCTTTGAGAACGTTACGAAGAACTATCTGAAATGCTAGTTTCCACACGACGTTTTCCTTCACCGACAAAGCGAAGGATAATTAACTATACGAATAAATCTTATCTATCTTAATATTATATATATTAAACACGTAAAAAGGACTAAACGGTGAATTGATGTAAGTAAGTAATAAAACATTTCGGCAAAATCCATATCAACCGAAAGGGTTTCATATAGTTTAAAATGTTCTATTGGTACTTGCTTCAATGTCAATGCAGTAATAAGATATAGGCGTATATAAATTTCTCATAAACGATTAGTTGAAATGATAAAATTAAAATCTAATAATCATGAAGCGAGGGTAAACTGATTTTAACGGCGCTCGATGTTCAATTACTACTCTTTCTTCTCCGACTAGCTGCGATGGTTCATTATTGAGTCGAGCAATTAGTCGTCATATTTCTAGTTTACGCTTATACGAATATCTTTATTTTGTTATATTATAAGTTTTGTATTATTGAACACGGCTTGTCTGATTGACTGCGAATGTTGTGCGTATAATTATTATAGAATGGCAATGGATGGACGACGCTGTGTAATATACCACCGGTCGGTTTTAAGACAAAGGCGGAATATTGTGAACTACATAAATGCCATTCCTCAATATTATTGTACATGTTTAACTGGTATACGTATTATGGAGACACAGGCACACTTTTAATCGATAATATCGTTTTTAGTCTTGCTTAGGCATGAACTATTTAATCCACCGGCAGGATGACATTATAGCTGCCATTGATTGAAATGTTATATACAGTAAGTACATCATTTGTCAAGTTCAGTCAAGCACATTATTTAATCAATGGACATATAATAATTAATAAAATCTATCGTGTGACATAAAATATTTAATTTTTATCACAATTTGTTCTCTAATGTAGGTACTAGCTAAAGCGGGCTACGCTTCGCTGTGGCGCAGTCAGATATTATTAATTTCCTGTTCCAGAGGTCACTTCGGCATTAAAAGTAAGAAATGTCATGAAAAATGTCTATTGACTACTTTTCGAGTTTTGTGGAGACAAACATAAGGAAGCTGAAAGCTTAAGATTAACTTCATCGACATTGCACTGTATGAGACCCTCAACGGTATATTAACTGAAATCTTATTTCTGGTGGTGGTTAGATCAGATTCAAAAACCCTATACTTCTTTATAACTTTGTTATTTTAATTTTATAGGGGGATTAAGACCACGTGTTGAAATATTTTTTGAAACCTATAACTGGTAGCTAATTATGCCCGGCTGATGGATAGTACACGCTATCTTGAGCTAACTTTTGATATTGAGGAGTAGTCTATTCCTATCTGTGAAATAGTTTACATACAAGGTTGATACTATTATTAATAACTTATTACCAGATATCACCATCCATTCATTCATCAAAATATAAGTTGTTAAATTAAGCCTTTATTGATAAATTCAATATCATCGTCATTCTACATGACAACAGCAAACGTCTCACTTTCCAGGTCAGTGTTACCTGCTTGAAACAAGAATGATAAATCACCACAGCAAGTGTTGGAGGTACAGATTGTATTTATAAGATTACAATTATTGATAGAAACAGGCGTGAACCTCTGGGAAACAGGCGTGAATCTATGTATGTATGTATGTATGTATGTATGTAATTATTGATAGACAGGAGTGACTCGATTTTCGTTTCCTATTTGGCTACGAAACGCGAAAATGGATATGAAAACAAATTTTTGATGCAGTAACTAAAAGGTGACTAAAAGGCCACATTAAAATTTATTTTAAAATGCTTTATACATATAGTATAATTATTTTTATTGAAATATCTGGGCCGGTCGCGAAAGATATGACTTAACAGAATCGAAACGGATATTAATGAGTTTACAACATAGATTTGGCAACAACCAATATGGTATTTTAACATTTATTTTTATTTTGTGGCCGATAGTAAGATTCCTATTAGCTCAATGTACCACTGAAGTTAAAGAGTAACAAATGTCACTTGAATTAATAGGTCTGCAAGTCGAAACCAGGATGTTTAATTATACGATGCAATAAACGATATAATAAGTCAGGTAGAAAATAAACTTAAAATCAAATCTAGCTGTACTGATTGGTATCTGGCTGGTAACGATATTTAAACAGCGACATTTAAAAATAGAAGACGCGGGGTTAAGATATCTGTAATCCGCCATTTTCAACTTTTTTCTGTCCACTAGTCCTTATGACAAAGAAATCGGGTACATTTAGATGTTATATTATAAAATAGGGGAAAATGCGAGATAAGACACAACAAACCAATTGTAACGTTTATGGAGGAAATATAGTTTTCACTCAGGAAGGACGCAATTTGATGTGAGTCGCAGTTTGCTTCGGTCGTCCTGTTACGAATAAAGTCGACACCGTCGAATGACAATACGAAAACACTTTGCCCGACTTTATAAGATTACTTCACAGACATTTTATGTTTAGGTATGCCAATATGTGTCTACTAACTAAAATATGTACACACGGCTACACATCAAGTAAGACACCCTACATACGCATAACTACGCTACATACAAAATAGAGAATCGTCGGCAAGGGACAGTGCATAGTGGTGTCGAAGCAATGGTAAGGATAGAGCGTAACAAAAATATGACGGACTCTCTCGCACGATTCGCAGCGCTCAACTTCTAATAGTTCAAAGTCCAAACAGTCTAGGTTGATGTGTCGCTGTGTGTAGCGTATGAAACGTGTCAATATGTCGTCAGCACTCACAATGATAGGACGCAAAGAAATCGAGATGGCACATGAGATCAATTCCAATATAGAAATATATTATACATATTATAACATTATGCTGTTGTAATTACGTCACCATTTATTTTTAATGGCACACATGGTGCTCTATGTATTTCTCAGAGTGTTGCAATATTTTGCAACGTTTGATAACATAGCTTGCTGTGACGG
This sequence comes from Catocala nupta, assembly GCA_963675205.1. NCBI lineage: Eukaryota > Metazoa > Arthropoda > Insecta > Lepidoptera > Erebidae > Catocala > Catocala nupta. Next base: position 34,808,546 of record OY776078.1, read on the forward strand.
AGTTATATAAATTGTTCTGACGCTTTCGCTAGTTTACGAAGCAATTACAGCTGTTGTTTTTATTGTTTGACACATGACAATGATATTGTTGTACCTCAGCTTAGCTCATATCCAAACTTAAAGTAACTAAACCAAGATTTTGATCAACCGCTGATAGGTTTTTGTTCCTATTATATACATTTACCTGCATTAAAAATGTAATAAAGCCAACTGATTTGTAATTTGTAGCTGTAATATTGTCAATCAAATACTGAAAAGAATATTCACATTGAAATTAAACAACCTGTTGCGGATTTAGACGCAGTTCAAATTACGACTTTTAACTAAATGAATATTATTTCAAGCCTATTTATACCCTATCCTCGACGTTTCAACTGATTTTAGCAGACAGAAATCACGGGGTGTCTGTTAGGCTACGCTCTCCGATATAACGCGTAAAAGTGGTGCAATTGTAGCTGTAATTTCTAATGCAATCAATGTTACATACAAAGTAGTTAAGTGGTTAAGCTGAATTGCATGAATGAATAAAGTAATAAACTTTACGCGCAGCATTGTTCCTATATAACTTAATTACAATGTACTTACCTTATCGGAGTCTGTTGTGTTGCCACTGCCGAAAGACGCCAGTGAATTTCGGTCGAGATTCTCTGTCGTCTCATCCAGCATTGTATCTAAGTCAAGGTCCCTGTGAACGACGTCATTATTTAGCATAATTACTCCACTGTACTTAGTTGATAATAAACAAGTAGATATCTTCAACTTGCAAGCACATCATACATAATAAAAAATATATGTATACATCCATGATTGCAACATTAATATTGCACTAAGCATTAAGATGTTTAACGCTACACTACACGTCTGTAAACAAATTATTTATAATTGAACAATGGAATAAAATAATTAAGCTGATGGACGTTCATTTATGACAAGATAGGTAGTACCTGCTAGAACGCTGCGAGCTGGTGGGTCGCACACGGGCCGGACTCCGCGGTGGCTGATGCAGTGCACCGCTGAAGTAAGTCTCCTACGCAATGACACACAAAAGTAGATCAGAGTTGATGCCGAAGATGACTAATGCAAACACAAATATTTCCATGCGATAACCAAATTACTTTGCAGGTTTATTTCGAAACTATAGTCAATTATACAGTGTGACTGGTTAAACATTGTACATACCTACTTAAGGACATAATAATTTATGGTCAGACGTAACGTATAGAAAAATAATAGCAAAATCTGTGTAACCTGCAAAGAAAAGCTTTATGAAAATTTGTATGAAATATCCATAAAATGTGGGCACTGCGCGCTTAGCACACAACTGTCGAAGGCTAATGACCTTTGATAAGAAAAGGACGGGCGGGGGTGCAAATTCGGAAGAGTGCCGGGTGCGATAGCGGGGGATTTTAGTGGATAACCAGGTCAAATTTTTAGTGCCTATTTTTTTAGATATTAGGGTCCAGAATCGAGTTCTGAATACCCTCCTTCAATATGTCCAGTCTTTTACCAATCAGCCTGTATAAGTGTACAAAGTTTGGTGTACTGTGTGTACTTGAAGGTTTTTTTGTGATTAAATTATTGTATAAATACGTTACCTGTATGACTTCTCTGAGTCGACGGACCCAGGTTTGCTTGACCTCAAGCGAAGGTGCCTTCAATACGATACGGCAGTCGCTCGCCATCGGTTCGCGTCCAGTCCAAACAGAGAATTTGCACTCGTCGCCTTCGATGTGCTCCGTGACTCCCAATTCGGACGTCTGAACAAATATTGGATCTTTTTACATACATACCACGGCGAGCGTCTGTTTCCCAGAGGGGCAGACGAGCCACGCATTAGCGTTTGCTACGATCTACAACTAATTTAATAAATTAAAACTAAGTCTGGAGAGTATAAAAGGGTAAACTAAAACAATAAATGAATAGTTCACCCAGTACAACAGAATGAAATCGCAATTGGCAAATAGTACAGATATTATTACTTACCATAAACTTAGTTTTGTAGATATACTTCGCTTTGCCGTGTGAATCTTTGACCTCCTTAGCTAATAGCAGATGTAAATCGAAGAGAAAGACGCGTCGTTCGCGACCCTTCTTGATAATCTGTCGCAAATCCCAGACGTGGAATGAGTCTTGGAGCACCACCTCACCAAGGCTGTCGGTAGGGACGTCGCAACCCTCAAGCAGCGACAGGTGCATCGCATCATTAGCCTTCTTCGGCACAGACAGCATAACCTCGAGACCGTCCTGTACAACAATCATGGTTAAGAGGGAATGGGTCAACGATACTGGTAAAGATCGTGGATAAGCTGCCCTTTATTAAATATTTACTTTACTAATTACTTCTGAAGTTATCATCTGTCTACATTATTTGGGTATACTTATGATAATGATAACTTTTATTTTAACATCACGTTTCCACCTCAATACAAAGATTATTAAAATTTTAAACATTTGACTGAAATATTTTGAGTCGCTACTGGATGATTCGTTTTAGGTATATGTATTTCTATCAAAAATAACCTTAATCAATATAATAAACAATGAAATAAATAACAATAATGACATATGTTTTCGATATTTTGTGAGGTTCTTCTTAATATGATTGTAATAAGAGTACCTAAGTTTTAGCTGTTTACACAACTACACAAATGCAGACAGAGTACTTCGTGATTTACTTCTTTTGTCGCATCTTACTAAAACATACCGGAATTAGATAATAATCTCTTTTGTCTGTTACTGGTCAACGACCAAATATAGACAAAATTACTCCGTAACGTAAGGTGCCTTCCAATTCCCTCTTAGAAGCCCTCTCACGATAAAATAGTTGTGTAATGGAACTGTATGAGATCCGTATGGGTTACCAAGCAAGAACAAGCAGTTTTTTATGGTCATATTAAAGTAAAAGCCTAAATATATCTGCATTTTCAAGAATGTAGCGCTCATATTATGTCAATATGTAATTTGTGAACAAACATTAAATATAGTTTATTAAATATTCATTGTCGTATTGTCCTGCTTTTTGTCCAACTCACTTATTGACGGTGAGGTTACCTACCTACATGGTGATGGTTAGTTTGACACTGACGGGAAAAGTATAGTCAGTCGCAGAATGTAAGCCTTGGTAACACAGATTCTATAAATTTGCTGAGCTACTTACCTAGTACTTAACATGGTAGAATTACGAGCTAGTCAGCATTTCATACAACTTGTACAATATACAGTGCTCACTTGTTATAGACCATCAGAACTTACCTCAGTCAACGCCATCAAACAGAGTTTAACAAGATCTATTTATTAGTATAGAGAACACTATTTACCATTTACAAAGTTAGCGCTTTGATCAACTGTAATAAGTATTGACGAAGCACAGATACTTTACGCAGTTTCATAGTGAAGTAAAGCCAAAGTAAAAACCTTTCAATAGTTAATTTGAAGGTAATACATACATCATTTACGCCAAGGGGAGTGATCCGATTGAATTTCGAATTGATGATATACTTCAACACCGACATGGCCAATGATAACACTAACAGGTACGATTGAACCATTACATTTTACGTAAATAATTTAATAATGACGAATCCACATCGCGACTGGCGTATACGCTCGAAGGGGATATACTGTGGCACATAAGCGTAAGGTAAATGAGTCACAAGGAAAATATTAAACTAAATCTATTGTTAATTACCACTAAGTGAGCTAGTTGTTTAATCTCAGTAAACAGATCCACGTCCAGTGTGTCTAACTATACCAATACTACGCATGGCAGATACAAAGTAATGGGTGTACACCATTACCGAACTCGTTACCAGGGATGATAACGTCTAGTGGTTTATTCAAAACATTCAATGTACAGATCGTCCTGAATCTTCAAGAGTAGAGACAATATCAGCTATTGGTAAATAAGTTAAGGGTATAAACTGTATAAAATATAATATACAATATATAAAACCTACATATTATGTTATACCAGGTTTTGAGTCATGGTTTCGTTCTTTATTTCTATAAGATATAGGTATGTATAGATATTTTATCCAATCATATTTATTTGTTACGCTATTGACTCACCTCTATTATAAGTAGGCCTATTATTTTCATATGTTATTATTTTATATTTAAAATGATCTAAATACAAAAATAAATGCAGCGCATACCATACAAATTATAATTATCTGTATTTCTTAATAAACAGGGCAAATAAAATGTGTTATCTCACATGACATGTTGGTCTTAACTGTTCATCTGTCACTATACTTAGAGACTCGCGTTTAGCACGGGTAACACATACGTTGTCACACAAAAGTATAAGACCAGTTGTAATACAGTAATATAAGTGTGTTTACTGAACTATCAGAGAGCACCAACGAGGCGAACATAATATTGCACGTTTGTTCATGCATAAAAAACCCTGTGCAGGCAACACAAATAGGTTATAAATACACATCATACTAAGTCACCGGCGCACGTCACGGCTGTACGTAGAACATGACTAATATTTCTTAAGTATCATTACACGCTATCCTGTTGGTAATTTTTCATGAAACAATTTACAGGATACGATCTAGGAGTATTTATTTATTTACGTATGGCATCACAGGCAAGTATGCTGGTTTTAAAGTTAGTGCACATTATGTCATAAAGTAGTGATAGAAACGTGAACGTTAGTATTTTTGTTGTTCACTTACCTGAAATATTGTGATGAGTAAAACAACAACATAAACTCTTTATCAGTAAGTTGTAAAGTTAAAACTCCTCAAGGTTGCGTCTCTGATAAATTTGTAGGCAATCGTCGAGTAAAACCGAATATTTATGTAATGTATTCGTCGTACTAATGTCTAGCGTCAAACTTGAGTAGGTATTGCTGCCTTCTTTATCTTATCATAGACTGTAATCTATACGCACAAGTTGTACGATAAATTGTAACGTGTACACAACCACGTATTTTATACTACATTTACCGCCTGACTTACTTGAACTTCATTTGGATGTCGAATACAAAAATACTACAAAATATATTGATTGTGCCTTGGTACATAAATATTGTAGCTCTAAAAATAGATATTCAATAAAGGAATTTTATATTACAGGTAAGGGTTACATTGCATACGAGACAAATTTAAAAAGAAACCATATTAAACATAGGGTAGGACAAATTAGTTAATTTTGTTTGCTGGATTTGTATGCTTATAGATAATAATGACGTCAATTATAAGGCATAGCGAAGTGAATATATCAAGGGATAAGCATTATCGAGCAAAGGCTCTGTAATAGTCACCCTCTAGTCTTCTTACTGGACATAGGTATTTTTGTGGTAATAAAACAGGAACACCCAAAAAGAAAATATATACACAATATATTGTAATATAGATATTAGGCGTCGTCTACTATATACATATGTATATACTTCCAATATTTAATAAGCACGTAGTAGGTCATGACCTTATTATATTTAGTAGGACAGTGTAGGATTCTATATGCCTAACTTATTATATATTATACTATAAATTTACCATCCGCACAATAAACAGGACAGATAACGATTGTTTGCAATAACTTTAAGGTTCATTTTCCTGTCGCAGAATTATTAATCAGAATATAATCACCCAGTAATATATATATATATATATATATACCTAATCATTTTGAAAATCCTAGTCCCCCACCTTTTTATTATTAATACAATTTTCACCATTGGAACAAGGATGATATTAGTCCTTCCTATAAGTAAACATAAAAATATATTAAAAAACTACGATACCGGTTTAGAAAATTGTTTTCCCGAAGATTGTTCTACCTTTTATTTTTTATGGCACCAGTGGCAACTAATGCATATATTCCAATTTTATACAATATTAACAATTATTACATCACAAAGATCACAGTGTTCAAATTATTCAAATGTTCAACGCCACGAAATATTCTAAATATTGCATTAAGTAATTATGTACAAACAATAAATAACCAAATGTTTAGTTCGAACTCATTTACGACTGAGGCAACGCCATCTACATAATATAATTAGAATTAACGGCAAACGTTACTATCACTCAACAACAGATAGTGCTGTCTAATGTACTAAAGTACGTACATCTTAATTAAATATTTCTGGGGTACTTTAAGTAATTTATTTTTATTGGAGATTTAATTTAAATTGCGGTGAATACTTTCCTTTTTGTAGCTAGGTAGTTACATACTAAACTACTATCTAAATAAAATTTTACTTGGTTATATCAATTTCCACAAACATTAACATTCAAACATTTAAACACACTGTCAAACTGTGGAATATGTATTCTCTAAGGTAGATAACCACACGGACGCATTTTGATAATAGTACAGAATAGTAAAAATATAAGAATTGGCAGATTGAAGATTATTTTTTAATATTAAATATTTTATATTTATGACATTCATGCTAGGCTGTCGATAACTAAGACGGAGTACTGTAACTGAATGTCATATAAAATTCTCTTGAATTTAGTAAATACCTATAGAAGGTAATCACAATGTTCAAAATACCATAAAATTCCACGAGCGTAGACCCCTTTTTTTTTACGTGGAAGCATGCATTGACGCGTTCCCCTCCGCGGGGCGACGGAGGGATTATGTCAGACTCACTGGGGAAAAGATATCTCGGTAATATCAACTACACTTACCACGGTGTTCCTCGACGTAACCAGAGTCGGTGGAGCCGCGCAAATCACTTTCACATGCAAGCGCGACCATGCCGAGGTTTATTACATGAATGTACATTCGTAAAAAAAAATTTGTCCTACTTTTCCTTTGTGGGAGGACGAAGCCAAAACGACAAAGAGGCGCGCGTGGGAACACGCACGCCCGCCTCTTGGACCTGGTGCTGATCGGGTGGGCAGGAGAGTAGACGCCTAATCTAAGATGTAATGTCGCGTAAAAATATTGTAGACCTTTGACTGTGTAAAGTAGGTGAGACATTTCTGATTCGTAATATGTATAATAGAAACAGCAAACATATTCATCTGATATCAGTAATACTATTTTACCCTAAAATCAGAGGTAGATAAATATATATTGGAAATTAATGGCACATTAATTTTTTACATTTTATCAGCTTAAAATATATGACATTTATTCATTGTGATCAATTGATCATGCATGATCGCTTGGAACAGGACACATAAACATAACTATTTTTTATGTAAATTGTTTACCGCCTCGTGTTTTATATGCTGTGCCAGTATTCCATTGATTAATTACGAGGCAGCTTCAAACGTACTATGAAAACGTCCCAGCTGAGATGTTGCCTAAATAGATTCATTGTAATAAATATTATACAAAACATTACCCTCCTTCTGACGCAGTCGGGTAAAAATAAAACAAATTTACTTAGGTCTTCCATTTTTCATAACAGTCGTTCTCGTAATTTGTTTAAATCGAGTTAATAATTGAGCTGGGTTTTGCCGTATACTTTTTATAATAATTTTACTAATATTACTTTATAAATTAAATAAAATTGTAAATTTGTGTGTATGAGGCGGATAATTTTCACTTTCACTATTAGAAAGGTACCTTATTCTAGATGTACGCAAAGCATAAGCTACATATACACATCAAAAAAATCTGCATCACTTGGAAAAGTTGAGATATTTTTTAATAGCTTTAAATATTTAAAAATAATTTATTACTTTTGTGATCTTTATTTAAGAATACGTCATTTAAATTCAGAAAACATAAAATCTTCTTCGGTATTTGTTTCTGCCTGAAAGCTGTTTTAATCAATTTCTCTAAAATTGTTCATTTGAATAATACCAGGTGGACTGTCTGAAGTCTTACGAGCAAGAATAGTGTTATTGCGTGAATAAGGTTATTCTACAAGGCAAATCGCAGCGAGTCTCCGTTTCTCAAATCTGCGTCGTTACTACCCTGCAAAAGTACTGGAGCATGGGAAACCTGGCTGATCGAACTCGCTGTGGCCACCCGGCTGTCTTAGTGATGTTCAGAAGCGCTACATCAGACTTCTTGCTATCCGTGATCCAATAATTAATGCTACCAAACTGAGATTAGAGCTGCGAGCTGCTAATGGACTGGATATTAGCACTCAGACCATTCGTTATTGTTTACACCACCTTAGATTACGATCAAGGAGATACCGGCGAGCACCTTTCGATACACTGGAACGACAGCGACGCAGATTACAGTGGGGCCAGGCAGCGTCAAAACGTTGAAGACGAAGAAGAAGATGTCTGGCGTAATTGTCTTTTCGTTGACGAAACACGTATTAGTACGCACCCTGATAGCCGACGTGTCCGTGTTTGGAGAAGGCCTGGGTATTCCGAAAGGCAAAGAACTGCCACTGCAACCGATCAGCAAGGTGGCAAATTGGTATCTTTTTGGAGCGGCATAATGATTGGAGATCGAATGCTTTTGATCCCGTACCAAGCCTCTATGACAGCTAATTTGTAGAAGACAACTGTTATTATATAAGCTGGTGTTATATGTAAGTGAGCTGTTTGGAGTCGTCAGCCACCACTAAGAAGTCTGTCAGAGATCAAGGAATTCGCCATTCAAGAATGGGACAGATTACCACAAGAACTATTGGACAACTTGATCTATGTACAGCATGCCCAGGAGGATTTCCGCATGCATTCAAGCCAGGGGAGGAGTCATTTCGATTTAAATTTGTAAATAAAAGCATATAAAAATGAATAAAATTATTCACTTTATCTTTGCATTGCTATAAGTAAATTACTAAATTCACAGAGATTGATAAAACTATTTTAATAAAGAAAAACAAAAAGAATATAGAGATATTCATATTAAAATTGTTTGTTTTTAAATGTTAAAGCAATAAATAATGCATTCATTAATTATATTTTGACGCGAGAAAAATATCTTAATTTTTCCAAGAGAACGCAGTCTTTTTTTGACGTGTGTATGTATAATGTTCGGCCGGGCGAACGTGACGGGCCTCTGATTAGATATAAAGTTAAAACAATGAGAGAATTCTATATACATAAAATGATATGCACAAACCTTGATTTCGCCTTGTCCTTCGGCGCAGCAGGCCTGGAGGTCTTTGAGCAGGAGTTGGTACTTGGTGATCCGCTGCACAGGTTTGATCAGATACGCTGCGAGTGGATGCTCCAATTTCTTTTTACGTTGCACCCTGGACAAAATATATTATAAAACATCTGGTATGTGGCGACCCTTATCTTCAGTACTTAGTAAATGACGTTGATAACGAAATCTTTACGTAGAGTCAGTCTATTGCAACCAAGTGTAACGAATACATATACGTAGATATTTGCTTTATTTCCATACATATAACATAGGTATATGTAGTTACAAAAGAGTTAACCGAAGATACAGAAGCGGACCGCAGGGCATTGAAGTATAGTTGCAAGATTATTCTGATTGCTTGCATATCTGTAATAGTTACTAAAAAGTTGTTCTATTTAGCTGCATAAAACTTTTTATACGAGTGCAGTCTGTATGTCAACATACAGTTGACATGCAACCATGCTTGGCGTGTATAATATAATAATAATGTATTAAGACACTGATTGACGGTGTTGCTACATTGTCCATTAATGGACTAAGGTTGAATCTCTAATAAATATTATTCATCATATACTAAGTTCACAATAAAATAATATTTACATTTTATAATACCCAAATAGTTATATACATATAAGATATATTTGACATTATAACAATTCATGACTTTTTGAATAAAACTTTGCTATTAATTTGTCACGAAGACTACGAACTATTCATCAAAGTACACACAAGGTGTGACGCGCTTATAGATGTTTGATTTTTAATAGTAACGTCAACATTTTTATCAGATATCAGTACAATGCAGATTTAATATCACTTATTTCCACGAACCATTAAATATACAAGAAGTGGTACAACGCCTGGGGCGTTGTACCACTTCTTGTTTCTTGTACAAGCAACAAGAAGTGGTACAACGCCTGGGGCGTTGTACCACTTCTTGTTTCTTGTACAAGCATTAAATAGTTAATTAAAACAGTATCACCATTATTGTTGGTTCACATATACACCATTAGACACGTCTTTCCTTCACCCAAACGCAGACTAATGATACAAATATCGTTAAACACCAAACGACAAGACACTCTTCCTTCGATAAGGGAGCTAAATGTGAACTAGAGTTGTTTATCGGGAACCACAAATAAACTGCAATGACTAAGACAACAATACCTATCACATAATATATTTCATACAAGTCTTTCATATTCTTACATTGATATTATTTACTTATAAGAGCATGACAGTAGATTACTCAGAAATTATAAAGGAATTAGGTACCTCATTTCAGATAAGACCTTTAAAAGTGAGTTTAACCTAGGCTCATAAACACTTCACCTACATTGCTTCACTTATTGCTACAAATGCAAGATTAAAAGCGATTCGAAACTCATTTATAATTATTTTCAGTTTTGGTAAAGAACACCTTATTGTATAAGCTTTCGAGGTTTGGATCACAAAGTAACACTTATTAACGACGTTACACCTAAGCTAAGCTTCATAAATTTTTTTAATTTACTTGATTCTGTTTTAAGCATTGCTAAAATAATAAATAGAAATTAGTTACGGAATTAGGTATGTACAAATACATACACAGACGTTCAGGAATCGACGGTTGAAATAACATTTGATTTTTTATTAAATTACATATACTAAGCTGTTGGCTTTAGGAAATTTCCAACTCTTGGAGATTTACTGGCGTGTTTCCACTTTCTTAATAAAATAGCTGTGCTGTCAGCGGAGCGGGCAAAGGTTACATTAGTTGCATTCCTATCAGCAAACTATCTCTTAAAGGAACTTGGATGCCGTACCTACTCAATCCAGGAAAGCAACACAAGGATACGTAGCTGTGATTATCTATATGAGATTGTTGACATACTTTTTTTATATTAGAGAAATCTCAGATTTATATGTTATACTGTTACGTGCTGGGTTCGAGGGATAATAATTCAAACAATATTACCGTCTAAAACACGTTTTATTCTAACACACAATTAAATTTGAAACACCACACATACTACTTATACACTTTTCCACTCTAACTGCGTTAAACTTTGTGATATTTTCGCTTCCGTTCGCTCCGATGAATACTTGACAGCTTACGACTGTAAACTGAATTGGCATCATCAGTGGTTCTTCTCGTAGATCACTACGGGGTCGAGGGATAACCAGACCAGGCCGTGGGCCTGTCTTGGTGGTGATCGTCGCCGCCTGCTAATACAGGCGGGTCACTGGGGTGGGCTCGTGTGGGCCCGTTGGTCAGTCCGGGTCGTCAGAGCCGGTGAGTAGCACAGCTAGCGAGATCCAGCGCGCAAGGGTGAGTCCCCGCGGGCGATCAGCGTGCTAGCAGCGCTCAGGTCGTGTCCGATAGGTCTCTCCTGCGCTTGGCGAGGTCGAGCTCCTCGGGAAGGGTTCACCGGGGAGCGCCCGTCAGCCAGCATCAGAGAGGGACATCACGTAGGTCCGGTGAGGGTTGTGGAGACGAGGTCTCACGGCCATCCTGTCTGGCGGTCGCCGATGGCAGGAAACAAGCACCCGCAGATGGCGAGCGTGCGATCCGTCGGCGCGCACAAACAGGTTGGTGCTCAGGCGTCTCACGAAGTCGTCCAAGCTCTCCATGCACACCTGGGGACCCTAGAGATCGTTCTGTTCCACACAAAGCGAGGGGCATCGGCGATAGTGCGGAGCGCAAGCGACTGCTGTCCACGAAACCGGCGGCGGTTCGTCTCAGAGGTGAGAGCGAATCAAGACGGGGCAGCGTAGGTGAGTCGGCTGCGCATGTATGCCTTGTACACGCCGAGCTTTGTACGGAGCAGCGCGGATACGCGCGGTGCGCGCTTGGATGACTACGTTGTTGACGTGGGCTTCATGGAGCGGGCGCGGTCGATGGTCACGCCGACGTATTTCACCGTCGCGGACCACTCGATGTTCTCTCCCATGAGTTTCAACTGCGGCAGGGCTATACTGCCCATGGAAATCGCCTGAGTCTTCGCCACGTTAACCGTCAGTCTCCAGTCCACGTACCAATGTAGTGTTGCTATTCCTCGCCAGAGTGCGTGCAATCTTCCATGTAGCATCGTTGTCCAACTCTTCTATAATTACACATCGATTTTCCTGATCAGAATTCCTTGGTAGGCAAACCGGTATAATTGTTTCCGACCTCGAACGAAGTACTACTTTCTTCAGGCAGTACACTTATCCAGACGATGCACCCTCCCATGAATACTTCTTCTGAGCCACACTTTAATACTCCTTGACTAACGTCGATCTCACAGTGATGCTTCCGCAAGAAGTCTAAACCCAGGATGCTGTCGTCCACTATGTCAGCCACGATGACGTTGTGGCGGTAAATTTAATTACCTAGTTTCATGTCCACCTCCTCCTCTCCTCGGATGGTTCTGTGCTGACCGGTAGCTATTCTAAGATGTACGCATTCATGGTTCTCGTAGAATTCCCCAAGAACTCGTCTTGCTAGACTAACGACTGTCTGAGAAGCTCCAGTGACCAATGTCAACCTGCACGGCGTTCTGTAAATTTCGCCTTCGATGATCAGGCTGTTCCCGTCACACGATTGTGAGATCGAGATCCTTGGGGCCTTCCTATCACCATCCAGCACCCGCCCCGTAGAGTAGACGCCAGGTCTAATCGTTTCCCTACTGTTGTTGCCCGGCTGGCACATCAGGTGTTCCTGCTGCCGGCGACTGGTTTCTGCTGCGTGGATTCCTTCGTTTCGGGCAGCTCAACGTAATGTGGCCTTTCTCGCTGCAGCTATAGCACCGGGGTGAAGTCAACACTTCCCTGGAACGGTGAGCTCGATCATCCCGTCGCACTGCTTCCACCTCCAGAGGATGAGCTAGGGTGTCCTTTAGGTTTATAAAATGTCCGGGTCTCACTGCGGCCCTAACCTCCAGGTCTCGGATCCCGTCGGTGAATGCTTAAACGAGGTTCCGGTCGATGAGCGCAGGTAAGGACTGGTACGCCTTCCGAACCAGCTTCTCAATCTCCAGGGCTGACTGCTGCAAGGTTTCGCCAACACGTTGCGATCGCTCTTTCAGCTGGGCGCGAAACACGTCTTTCAGGTGTGCGTCGCCATATCTCGCTTCCAATGTCGCGGAGACCCAAGGTGACCCCTGTTCTTGCGTCCACCCGTTCGATTTCATGACGGTCTCGAACTGGATCTTATAGGCTGACCATGACGATGAGCCGTCGAATGGTGGGACTTTAAAGCCTCATGGTGAAGTGACAACCGCAGATAACACGATCCAATCTCCAGCCTTGAGCCTACGTAACGTTTTCTCCAACTCGGCGATGCGACTTTCGTGGCGTTGGACTTGCTCTTTCACCTCCTTCGTCTCCTTGCCAACCGTTGCGCTGAGGCTTTTCAGCATCATCAGCTGCTCCTCCTGGCGGCGCATACCCTCCTCCTTATCACGTTACAGCTGTTCCTCGAGGCGGCTTGCGTGCTTCCTCCTGGCGGCGTGCCTGCTTCTCCTGGCGGCGCATACCCTCCTTCTTATCGCGTTGCAGCTGTTCCTCGAGGCGTCTTGCGTGCTGTTCCTGGCGGCGTACCTTCTGATCCTGGCGACGTGCCTGCTACTCCTGGCGGCGTGCCTGCTCCTACATAAACGCCATCAGGGTCGCGTAGTCGGGGTTAACCAGTGATGTGAATGAGTGATGTTATATGTGAGATTCAAGCTTTTCTGGAATTTTCTAGAAGTGCCATACCCGGCGTATATAGTACGAGAAGGTACTAGCGCTCTCTCTACTCTTCGTGTACTGACAAGCTACGTAGCTCAGTAAGACGTCAATAATTAGCACTGTAATAAATTATTAGAAGGAACTGCCGAGTCTTCCCCACAGAGCCGAGAGATGGCACTGGCTGTAACAATACCGATGTGCTTTTACCACTCACGGTCGATATTTTTATCTATTTTTATTGATAATATGATACTTATAGTTACCATCAATATTGTTTTGTGAGTTGGTTCACGAAAATAATAAATTCATATTTAAATTTATTAACATCTACATATATGGTCGCAGGTAGATAAATTGAATTAGTACGACTCATTTTCGCAATTTCCGCCGGGGATGGCACGCACACAACGTTGTTTACTAACACGAACTTAAAGTGATCTTTGCCATTACTATCAATACACAGAAAAGCAATCTAATACGCGGTCTCAAGATATGTATGTATGGTAAGGCCTACGGAACGAGAGAAAATGTGTAAACAAACGTCCGTATATTAAGGTACATAACGACCGTGAGCGATAATTATCTTTATCCTTTTCTCTAACTCGCAATAACGTGAGAGACGTAACAGAACTAGCTAGCTAAATTGACATCACATATACAGGATGCCGAGTGTGAATTGTTTTTACGTTAACGCGATCGAAACGTTTACCGCGTTTGGCTCTCTGATTGGTTTAGAGCTTCAATCAGAGCGCAGAACGTCATAAACGTGTCGTTCGCGTTAACGTCAAAACAACTCACACTTGGCACCCTGACCGTAAAAGAGACGTCAACATTTTTCTGAGTTTTAACCTATTTTATGATATTTTGAAATTATAATCTAGGATATGAAATGTATTATTTATCATGATCGTTACAACTAACATGATCAGATTTTGGCCTAGAATGTCGTTTATTTACTGTGAAGTAACAGTAAAGATAGTTTGTGTCTATTAATTTATTGGTAGTTGTCATTCTTGTAAATATTTGTTTAAAATAACGAAATGTTAACGTAATGTTATTTATATGTTTTATACTGAATATTAGTATATTTTATTTCTGGAAATGTAAGTGAAAACATTGACATATTACATTAAAACAACAAAGTATCTACTAATCAAATAATTTATGTTCATGTAAATAAAGCAAAAATAAAAAGTTTAAGAACCGCTGACAATTTGTTAACATTCTTTATCTCAATTCGTTGACTTTGCTATAGTTTCCATAAGAAGATATTTTGGAAGAAATTCATGCATCAACTAGTGGCGCCAGGGGCGCTGCAACACCTATCATTCGCGATGAATTTTGAATGATACAAGCGCCGCCATCTTCAGTACATTGCGGTTAAAATTTTGAATTTAGGGCTATGCGTATAATATTATTTATTATCCTTACGGGTGATGAACAGAACTATTCTCCTCGCATTTGTGCAAATAAGTACGGCTAATATACAACATGTAATATAATAAACGCACACGCTAAAAGTAGTTTGTTCAAAATCGGCTACTGAATCAATTCCAGCAATTTTGAATATAGGTAATTTTTATCTCTGAAATAATTAAAACGAATTAAATTATAGTCACCTATTTATTAAACAGCTGAAATAAACGAAAATGTATCATAATTCATCATTCAAGGCAATAATGTTAGATTTATTGTAATATACTCATTCTATTCGCGCACAATAAGGCTAACTAATTCGTTAAATTAAAATATTTAAGTACATAAAAGTAACATTTTAATGATTATATTATTATAACGAATTAATAATCTAAATAGGATGTTTGAGGTTGTGCGTTATATATGTGACATATTGTGACATATTTGGTTAGTGCTTACCTTTCAAAATAGTCTCCAGCATTCTGCACGACAGCAGCGTTGCTGTCAGGTTTGTTGCGGCAGTATGACACGTACATGTCGAACTCTCGCGCCCATGTCACGAAACAATGGCCAACGTCCTCTGGCATCGTCTCATACTTGTCCAGCTCACGTAGAAACACGCGCTCGTGGAAGCGATGGATCTCTTCGATGTTGCCAAATATTATTTCCTCCTGCGTTATTTAAGGTGTTGTTAAGGTACTAATATTAAAAGGGTTATTTTGCAATGCACATAATATGTAAGACGGTTGCTATTCAAACAGCACAGTATTTTACGTCAATGTCGTGAAAGAAATTATAATATATTTTGACCTTCTCTCACAAGATTGGATACAGCAGTCACTTAAGAGCACACCAACGACAAATTACTGGGTGTTTCTATGTATAATATGTATGTATTTACAAAAAAAAAGTATATATGTATGATTATCCATTGTCTAGTATCCATAGTACAAGCTCTGCTTAGTTTGGGCTAGATAGTGTTGTGTGTATGTGGTAGAATATTATTATATTATATTATTACTTCAAGGAGATGAAGCAGTGACCGAAATCGGTCGGGAGGTATCATCATCATCAGTATATTTTGATACTGTATGCAACAGATACAATATAATCCAACACATTTTTATTCTGCAGTTTATTTTTCTCTTTTGTTTATATTTTCTTGTAAATAACTTGTGTATATATTATGTTAATTATATCATTGATTAAACCTTATCTAACACATATATTTCAGAAGCGATAGGCAGCGGTTTATATTACAGTAATTTCTTCAGCTATTGTTTCAAATATCACGCAATATAATAGTAGATGATTCTATAACCGTCTACTAGGCACAAATGTTCTATAGTTATAATAATATTTTATTGAAGCAAGTTTTCTCAAAACATTATTTCTAGTTTGAGCCAACTTCACCTTTTTTATGTTTTATTTATATTAAAGCGAAACGAAGGATCCTGTTAAACAATTTGAGGTATTGTAACATCTTGATCACTCTAGGTAGGTACTATTAAACATAGCAAGTGGTCTTTGACATGCATCAAGAAAATGTTAATAGTTTATAGAATTATTATCTTAAACTTAATCTTACTAACTATTCTAATATTATAAATACATACACACATAGATTCACGCCTGTTTCCCAGCGGAGTAGACAGAGACCTGTAGTCTCTGTCTACTCCGCTGGGAAACATTTCCATTTGCTATGACCCTGACAAACTTCCTTGGCTTCATTCACTTTCATCACATTCCTCATACACGCTCGAATGAGAAGAAAATACCACAAAAATGTCCACTGTTTATTATTCTTATATTTGTTTTATGTAATACTGGTGGTCATTATGGTACTAAATCATCAATGAAGCCTTTTCAAATGATTACAAATTACGCATTAACAATTTTTGATACGTTATTTGCATAGTAAAAAAACTAAAAACTAATTATATTTCATTTATGATATAAATAAAGACATTTAAAAATCCTTAAAATATGACACTTATTCGCGAAGTTCCCACTCCGAAGGAACCACGAGGCGTAAACGCTCTTATGAAATTTTCAGTTTCCAATTCGCGCAAATAGACGACAATATGCGCGATCTCAATGACATAAGATTTAAACGGCTTATTCCCGTGCGCCCCAAATCTATTGTCTAAAATTCATGTTTCCATACATTAATTACCAGGCGCTCCAAAGATTTTTTTAAGAAAATAATAAATAAAGCCACATTTACCAATTTCATTCCTTACAGCTCCATAACATTCTCTAGGTACTCTGAGATTTTATTTCTAATAAAAAACTAATAATGTATATTACTTCATGTTTTAATTCTGCTACCCATACAGTTTGTTTTGGAGCTGTCGGGAACACACTAGTACTTACTAGGCCTTTATTTAATTATTTGTTATATAATTTGGAGCTCCTAGGAATAAATGTATGGAGACAAGAGGTTTTAAAGAAATAAAGTAGGAAGCGAAGGCTTGTATGGATTCTAGTACCGGTTTATTTTGCTATAAATTTTGTTTGAGCCTTGATGAAAGTTACCTCATTGAATAGGGTATAATAAATACTTTAAAGAAAATTGAATATGATTTACGAAAAGGCCCGAGATTCTTAGAAAACTCTGATTGAAACATAAGTAGCTCCACATTAACTAGTTCAGTTCAACAATCAAATTTCGATCACAGTCTTGTGTATCAAATGTCATATTCTTCGTTTTCATTGTGCCTATATTGCACACCAAGGTACCTTTTAAACAATTATTTCTTGTTTTAACTTATATGGACGAAATAAATGTATTTTGTATTACTGTATAAAAGAAATATTAATAATACAGCTAATACCTAGAACCTGAGTTTGTTTTTCTTGAGCATATAGAATAATAGATGAAATCTACGTAAACTATATTTAGTTGGGTTTAATAATTATACTCGATCTATAACAAAATATATCACACAGGTTCAGCAGTTCCTATGTGATTCTGGATATAACAATACATTCTAAAATATTCCCATTGGATATATTTATATAATAACAGAGATCATTTAATGCTTGTTTACCAAGTTACTCCATACTATTTAACACCAGAGACTGTTTAGATAAAGATAATTATATTTATTGCATACAAGGTGGTATGAATCACTAAAACTTAAAAGTAGTTTCAACAGTCTACCTTCACCAGTCTTAGTATAGGTTTACTATGTCATCATCGTTAGGTAGGTAGGTACTAAGGATTGACTTAAGTCATTTGTTTTGTGTATATGTTCATTTTTGTCAGACTGTTAGGCAGAAATGTACCTATATAATAAAACAATTAGTATTAAATAAGTATAACATTTAATTACTTATGAAGAAAATACAGTCTTCAATAATTACGTTCACTACCGCTGCGCATCTACAACAAGTACATTATAACCAGTTCATCATAACATGTTCTTGCCTGTGATTCTCAAACTACCAAACTGAAGTAGTGTTATTCATTAGAATATCTTTCTATATCAAAATCTAACTGCTACACTCAGAAACATGTAATGAATATATAATTGACCACTTAGTAAAGATTTAGTATGTAAAATCATTAATGGTACTTATATGCTTTTTAAATAGCTCTGAATGTGGCAATATGTTATGTTTCTTTTGTGCAGGCCTGCAATTGTTTTGATAGACTATTAGTGTATAATATTAAAAATAAAACAAGGTATAATACAGCTTATTTTAATATGTATTATTTATTTAAGAAATACAGTCCATAGTTATAAAAAATGAAAAGATATATATTTATTTAATGTACATCTAGATAGTAATACATTATTTTCATTAAAGAAGGCTTATATTTTATTAATTTAGACATTATAACAGTCATGAAGGATGTTGGTAGAACTATCATTGCGTGACTTACCTACACCTATGTCATAGTATCAGCTTGTTATCGACAACCATTTCATAAATATGGCAGAATATGCATATGGCAGAGAAGAATTATTGACCTGTAGTACTCTTTTGGATATCAATATCAACAAAATATTGTCTGTAAATATATCTAGTAGCAGTCTTTCAACATGCACTGCAAAGTTCTGTCGTACCAGTTTCTTCAATTATGATATTACATATTATTAGCAGTGATCGGAGTAGGTAGATTGAAATGGGGTCATTGATCCGAAACGTATATATTAATATGGACATTCCTCCGGAATTGGTGGATTATTAAAAAAAAACCGGAACTTATGTAGGAATTTTATTCTGCCAGAGTGGAAGGAGTCATTTGATGATTTGCCATCCTCAAAAAAAGGTAGGAGTTGTAATAAAATGAGCAATATTATTCTTTATTATTCTTCATATTTTTTTTAACGGCACACAGTCACGATTTGACAAAACCCAACGACCAATCAGAACAAAGGATCATGGGTGCTACAATAACCGGTTATCAGAACAATGCGTACGCCCGCCGACGACATGCCAGGTAGCTCACTCGTTTACTTCGGTTCGTAGAGTGCGCATCTTTGTTTGTTACTGTGTTGTGAAAACGTTACTTGACCCTGGCTTGTGTACATACTGACTTCTGGAATCTGCTCTAAACCACGATTTGGCTCGAATATACGGACTCAGATTTTTCACTATTGAATTGGATCTACATATTTAAACCAAGCTTTGGTAAGTAATATTTTACTAGTTACAAGGAGTATAAAGCATGTTTGGATGTACTATAAGAATATTTTTAGTATTGTGTTTGTTCGCTTAACCTGCTGAACATACCATGAGTCTTAATATTGTTAAATCTTTAATAGAGTATGAACCAGTGAGCTTAGTGCGAAACAAAATTATGATATTCTAGTAATGTAGTCGCAATTCAGCTAACTCCACTATTAACCGACATTTTACTGGAATCCGTATATAATTTGAATGCCCTGTGTCCTCTTGCGATGTATTGGTAAAATAAATTACTATAGGCCTTATCTACTTCTCTACAAAATATTCTACGTAACAAGCCCTTTCATTTGATATATATATATATTGATGGAATTGTAAAAAAAAAAAAATTGTCCGCCATCTTGTAGCGGCAGCCATTTTGGATTGACAGGAAGAGGGTGAAATTTCAATGACTAAATTTGATCCACGAAAAATAAAACAAACGGAGTAAGCTAAATAAACTAAATAAAATGTAATTTTTTCATGTCTTTGTTTTAGGTGATATATACGAGGTTCCATCTCTAAAACAAAGTTCAGATATGGCAAACGTCAAGGCTGAAACTGTAGAAAAATGGATATCCGGTCATCCCGAACTACTTTACGATCACGCTAGTGGTACAATATACTGTTCAAAATGTGAAAGCCATTTGAAAACCATAAATAAAGGAAACGTTAAAAGACATATCGAAGGAGCAGTACACCAGGGAAAGTTTAAGCGGCCCGAAGAGGAATTTTATTTCGATCTTATAAAATTTCTCATTTTGTGCAATATTCCGTGGTCTCAGATGAAAAATACTACTTTTCAAGATTTCTTTAAAAGATATATGTGTAGTACCTGTTGTTGTACGTGTACTAATCGTACTCTGCCAGATGAATCACAGTTACGGAAAGTTTACTTGGACAAGTTTTTTAAGAATAAAATCAATTCGATTCGGCAAAATTATAAAAATGAGAAACTATGGATATCATTAGATGAAACGACAGACTTTTTAGGTCGCTATATAGTCCATTTTTTAATAAAACCATTACATCCTAGCAATTTGACTAGACCTTATTTGGTAGCATGTAAAATGCTAACTGTAGTTAATGGACAAACAATCACGCAATTTGTGTTAGAATGTTTGGAAAACTTTTGGGAAGATTCTTTTGAATCGAAGGTAGGTAACATTCTTGTCCTCTGCACTGATAGCGTTGCATATATGCTGTCTGCAGGACGAAATTTAAAACAATACTTACCTGAAATGAAGCACGTAACATGTTTGGCGCACTCTCTTCATCGCGTATCTGAGCAAATTAGGTTAGAATATCACGATGTTAACATTTTAATAGCAAATGTTAAAAAGGTATTTTTGAAAGCCCCAAGTAGAGTCAAAATTTTAAAAGAAAAATATCCAGATTTGCCGCTACCTCCCCAACCAGTTGTTACAAGATGGGGCACTTGGTTAGAGGCAGCATTTTATTACGCTCAAAACTTTGAAAAAATAAAAGAAGTATTATCTTGTTTAAGCAGCTCTGATGCGGTATCTATTCGAGAGGCAAAAAATATTATAGAAAAAGAAAATTTAAAAGAAGATTTAAATTACATTAAAGACAATTATTTTATAATTCATTTGTCTTTAAAAGAATTGCAAAAGCATAATTTATCGTTGACAGATTCACTTTTAGCATTTGACAACGTCAGAGATGCTATAAATCAGTGCAATTCAGAAAATATAAAAAATAAAATAGAACGTGTTATGGAACGAAACCCAGATTTAGACACACTTAGAGAATATAGTGAGGCCATTGAAAAAAATGAAGCACATAATTTAATACCTTTTTTAAAATTTGCTCCTTTGACATCGTCAGATGTAGAACGGTCTTTTCCCATTTATAAATGGACTTTAGATGTTAAAAGAAATAGGTTGAAAATAGAAAATATAGAGAAACTCATAGTTATATATTTTAATTGTAAAGATCAGGATTACCAGGATGCTGACATTGTAATCGATGAAGATTAAAAATGTGAATAAATGTAAAATGTACATATTTAACAATAAACAATCTTGATTTTTATCTTTTTCTTTATTCTACCCCTTTTTTTTGGTCCTAAAATCTGACTAAAATCAACCTGTTCCTTCGTATGCCCTTTACGTTTCAGAGTCGTGGTGCATCCTTAGAACAGTCTCACGACCCCAGCAGGCATTGGCCCTCTATGGGGCCCCGTCATTTATTCTACCCTTAATGCAAATTACCATGACCCCTATGAAAATATTTAAATTTAAGTGCAACAATTTATGTCTATCTATAAAAGTTCTAGCCATAAAAGGCTAAAAATAAAAATTAAAGCTTCGATCGGAATTCGATTGTTTTTATTATTCAACAGATAAATAATGAATTAATTTAGTTTTGATACCTTCCTTTAAATTTTGAATTGAGTAGGAATAATATCACTACCAACATTAACAATATTTAATTGAATCCGGAAATACCGGAATTACTTTCCGGGAAAATGGCTTATCCATGTTATTCTTTCTGTGTGCCTTTATGATACAAGTACCAAAAATCAATCTACCTACTCCGATCACTGATTATTAGACACCAATTACCTAGAACAAAGAAAAATACTAATTTATTTTACTTCAAGCACAAAAAGAACACACTACCACAAAAATTAGAACAAGAAAACTAAACAAAATCTATTGTTATAATTATATGAGATACAGCGAAAGGGACAGACAAGTCTGTTAATAATTATGCTAATCTGGATATTGATAATATCTAATATTTAATATAGTTCTGCTCCTAATGAACTCATACTTGACAAAAGTAAGACATATTATGGAACATATAAGAGAAAATATATAACAGTAAAGCTAAGATAAAATAGGGGTAAGTAGATATAAAAGATACATACCGCATGATGTGAAATCCAACCAATTAGAACATTCATTTGGTAACTATTCGCATTACTGAATAGCAGTCACTTTTGAGAATTATTACACCATAAGTAATTCATTGATTTTGGTTTTCCAATTTTGCTAGATCAGCTTCGGATGTATTTAATATAAATGGAATGCACTCAACCCAAAGTATTACACCAAATGATATCTGCAATATTAAAGAATTATAAGAAATAACTAATAAGAATTGTGTATTGTGCTTATTACGTACCGTGCTGTTTCAGTTGCATGTAATTAACATAAAACATGAACTAGATTGATATTTTCTTCCAACGCACAATCTACACAATTGTAATAAAACGAGTATATGTAGGGTATTTGAATTCCAATTTCGTTTCATCTAATCGCTAAATGTTTTATAATTCACATAAAAATAAAAGGTAAAATAAACTTGGAACGGAAATATGTTGTTGCACTTGTTGTCATATTAAGAACATACAAATATAATTATATAATATACCGATTTTAGAAAATATATTTCAACTGCTTTCTTCATTTTATATAATTGTATTGCAAATAATTAATTAGACGATAGTTGATATTAAAAAGTATATTTAGGTAAATTCTTTGCAATTATAATACGTTTCTAATATTTATGAGTGGGATATGTAAATAGCGATTTTTTTTTACGTGGGGAAATGCATTGACGCCCTCCGTGGGGGCGGGCGGAGGGGTAATGTCGGACTCGTCGGGGTAAAAGAAAAGATGGAATAAGAATAATGTACCTCCCGGAATACCGACTAAACCTACCACGGTGTTCCTCGACAAAACCGCTATCGACGGGATCGCGCGAATCACTTGCGCATGCGGTCGCGACCCCACCGAGGTTTCGGCTCGCCGCGCGCCGTATGAAACGGCAGGCCACTACGCAACAAGACCTACCCAATAGGCACTACGCAATTTAAAGCCCTACTGTCCCCTCCTAGAGGGGAGACGGATACGACACAGAAGCGCGCGTGGGAACACGCACGCCGCCTTTCGGACCTGGTGCTGAGCGGATGGCGGGCAGGCCCACAAAGCCCGCCGCCCCCAGGCCAAACCTCAGAGAGGCTGGTGGTCGTCTCGCGCCCTTCGGCGCCCGGCTCTGCGGTTGGGGAGAGGGTTTACGCGCTCCCTCTACCGCTCCGCCACCTCCTTGATGGAAATTACTTCCTCACAGAAGGAGGCGACGGCGTTCCACGACCTCTCACTCCGGACCATAGACTGAACTACGGCCGGGAGCGAGAGAACAACCAATCCGACTGCCGCGATCAACTAATAACGATGTCTTTATGGCTGGTAACCCTGATGACCCTTCACAACTGTTTTAAAAACAGTTCTGTGAAGTCAAAATAAAACTATATAAAGAGTTTCAAATCTTAAATTATTTAAAAAACATACGTACATCTTTTAGAACTCAACACTACAGGACAACTCATGAACAATTTAACAATGTATGTGGGTTTTCGGAACATTGGTACACAATGCCTAGTTCTCTTTCAAGGGTGATGCTACGATTGCCCATTCTCCTTTGCATAAGCTTTTGGAATCCTTGGGAACGATTTTACAAAATAATAATAATATTTTATTTTAGTCTTGGAGCGGGAATAAGCAATTTAAACATATCTTTGGAAATGTGTTTGTATCATAGCTTCGTAATGCTTTGACGTATATATAAATTACAAATTATAGCTCGAGTCTTGTGACAGTATAATTCTCACAGCCGATTGTATAATTTTTGAAATTGACTATATTATATTGAATTAAACCAGAAGAATTGGCAATATTATGTTCATTCATTTATTTTTATATACGTTTACCTACGTACTTTCATACACGTTATTTACAATAATTCGAAATTTAAATTAATTTTCGCGCATTGTACATTAAATTTAATTGCATAATATAGGTTTAACAATAGGTATTACAACATTAATAGTACCAAGCCTAAAACACACATGGCGGTGTATTAAAATATGAAATTAGGTCATAAGTGTAAATACTTAAATATTTTTCTCTACCGATCATATGTCTTCTAATTCATGTAAATATTAGATTTACTACAATTTCACTTCCTATAAATGTTATCCACTTTGTTTTAACGAGAAATACTTTGTTCGAATCAATGTTGTTTTTGAAAGGTTTTGTTAACTAAATTGATGAACAGGTAACACTTGTACTGGCAAATTGGATGAATATAATTATTTTAACGGTAAATGCACTTGTATACTGTTGTTATTTTAATTTATATTGATTATTTATACTGAGCTACTTGTTTAAATGACGTCAGATGTCAAAATTCCATATAATGTCATTACATTACATAATAAATAAAATGTTTTATCCTGATATAAGTTGTGCAGATGTAAATGTCGTTTTGTTTTATTTGCATGATTGATACTTTAAAGTCTAAGGTAAAGAGGATGCAATCAACGTCATTATCCGTTGATGATAAAGTATGATAATATTTATTGTATTGGCATCTGCCACAAGATTTAAGCTACATATATTCTACAAACCATAAGCGCAATGTTATGTTTCAATTTGTTTCAGTTTTCACCACACATTTCACCGTATCGATCGTCCAACATACCAGCGTAACTTTTAAATTAATCACTGATCATCGTGCTTGCCGTGTCAAGCAATACTTTCTTTTGCATCCAGCTATAGTCCGTTTCAAATACGAAGTCCCTTTTCGCAGATGATCGTTGAATAGCAATAATGAAGATACCGTTTCAATCGACACATCACGAAATTGAATACCGATTAACTTTCTTAACAAACTGTAATCGTGGGTTTAGAATCGAAACAGAAAAACAAAAAAAGGCGTCCATTCAAGTTTGACATACCGAAAGAATAGTCAAATCAAAGTTATATATAACGTGTTTACTCGTAAAAAATATTTGGACTTATCCTTAAGTAATTCCTAGTATCACATACTTACTCCATACTTAGAATAAGGATGAAATTAATGTATTATAATAGATTTTGATTGGCAATACGGCTACTCTTTAAAAACTATGAAATAATTAAACCATACGTCCAATATAGCATCTTCAAATCTACTTGATGTACGCGTACTCGATATTATATTTATTTGCTTTTAAATTTTAAATAAAATTATTGTAAAATTAAATACGTGCTGAAAAATAGGAGTGCATAAAACCGAGGAGATTGAATCCAACGCTACACTACATCTATGGATTACGCCTTGTGACAGCTGCGCGCCTGGTACTTCACAATTCCACTAGCAGCGCCCGCCCTCCACCTACCACAACAACGAACGTAAGAGCTTTATTACTATTAAACTCTGCGTGCTCGCATAACTCCATCTTGGCCGCCATCTACAAGATACATACCTTTGTCACATAACTGGCGAACTGCTGAAGCGCTAAGCTCACCCCCAGCGTGCATAACTCCGCCCCAGCATAACACTCATCGAAACCACTCCCGCGCCGCGCGCAGCCATCTTTGTCACCATATGACCATAAGCGCTTCTACGGATTTCTGCTAGCCTAGTACTATGGATTCACCACTTAATAAATTTGTTTTAGCAACGGAGATCAATCTGTTGGGAAGTAAGTACCTAAATGTAAGACTCCGCCTACTTACGTATTTCAACGAGTAAAGAGAAACAGAGAAGATATGGACGATTGTATTACTAATACAATCGTCCATATCTTCTCTGTTCTCTCTCTCTGTTTCTCTGTCTGTAAACAGTTAAATGACTTTAAGGAAGAGATCAAAAAGATGATGAAGTATTTCTCTACGAACCAAGCTAGCGAAATAAAAAAAAATTTACAAATTAACTCTACTCTGCAAGATATTAAACAGCGCAAAATGAGGAGATCAAATAGAAAATGTGTCAGTTAGAGAACCAAGCTAAAGAAGACAAAAAGTATATAGCTTTATTGAAAATAAAATCGAGGATATCCAAATCGGTGGTCGTAAAACCAACTTTATGATAAAGAATGTCCCTAAAACTCTTGCCCAAACTGTCTCTAAACATGATATAAGGACATCTATAGAGTGCGAAGTACGGAGAAACAAAGCTCGCCTATCGTCGTAGAAACCAGCCCCATATTTTTAAAACTGACATTCTGGCAATGGGGAAGGCCTTTATCATAAAGCATAGATCGAAATTATGTTGTAAGCACTTAGGCCTCAAATCAAAAGAAGATACGGCTGTCTTTCTGTCGGAACATTTGACACAGAAGGGATCCCGCCTGCACTGCCACGGGTTTTAGTAAAATCTGGCGCTTGCAAGTTTTGCTGGACGGCTAATGAAAAGGTTTACTTTAAGAAGGATGAGCAATCACCGACCGTTGTCATCAGAAATGAAGATCAGGTACACAAGCTCACTCTGGATAAATGACTATTTGTACGTAATTACACCCGCTTATAATCATTAAGTCATCTCTCACTGTATTTACTATATGTTTTTCTGTTATTGCCTACATTATTTACTCTTAAATGCTGCATTACTCACTTATACCTAAAACGGCACGTTTATTTGATTATTTGTATTGCTAATTATTGTAACAATTTCTCCAATACTCACACAACCATACAACACAGCTTCCCTCTACATATCAAACACTGCCACTAAATACTTATAACTAAATCAGAAACGGACGCCATTCCCCAAATTATTTAGTACTTACTACCTATGTCTAAACCTATAACTATTACAAAACAAATAATTACGTTATTCTTAAAATCACTATTAGGAAAACGAATTACGAAGCTTGGAAAGCTAATTAGAATTAACAATTCTATCTATTACACCAATATTTATACCATAATAGTTAAATTATATTTATTTTAATTTAATGATTTATGTGTGACTTCCTACAGACTCTTAATGAAATTGACAACATTGAAATAGCGCGTTCATTTAAATGCGAATGCTCTGAGCTTGCTTAACATATTTTAATTAAAAAACGTGACTTAACTATTATTTATCAGAACATAAGGCGCATATACTGTAATTTTGACGACTTCTGGTAACTTTATCATCCTTTAATTTTGACTCAGATATAATTATTTTAACAGAATATAGACTGAATGGCAATAAACCTATTCCGCAAATTGACAACTACCAAACTTATCTCACCACACGTCAATTGCATTTAAATTATTGGGTAGTTGTTTATGTAAAAACTAAATGGAAACCGTATATTAAGGAAATAAATAGCTTTAGCACAGGCGTCGTGCCTCCAGATAGACATTTTTAATAACGTTGTCTTATGTGTGTACCGTTCACCATCTAACTCAAACTGTGACAACTTTATAAATTCCTTTAGTACACATCTAGACACGTTGACCTCGCAAAAAATATTATTATTGCAGGAAATATAAACATTAATATTATCCCAAAAGAGACCACCATATCTAAGGAGCATAAAAACAAGATGAATTATCTTAATATGTTATCATCACATTACGGTATACTTCCCGGTCATCTATAATATATATAAAAATAAAAATAAATAAAAAGGTATATGCGTCAATCGCTGTTCTTTATTCTACTATTACTGA
Source organism: Catocala nupta (assembly GCA_963675205.1). Taxonomy (NCBI): domain Eukaryota; kingdom Metazoa; phylum Arthropoda; class Insecta; order Lepidoptera; family Erebidae; genus Catocala; species Catocala nupta. The sequence goes on from OY776078.1 coordinate 34,836,832, forward strand.
CCACTATACAACATCACTAGTACTCTCTAAGACGTTTTAAAAGTTGCTCAAGATATAAAAAAAACTATGAGCTCTTTAGATTTTGAACAGGCACTAAAATATCTGCAAGAAAAAAGAATAAGTGACTTAATTTTCTGTAATGACTGAACGTATTGTGTAATAGTATCATACAAAGCTTAATGGACTCTATAAATTTAAATACTACTATAGTAAATATCCCTAACACTAAACGCATTATTAAACCGTGGATCACCTCAGGAATATTACGGTATATAAACTTCAAAAGAAGCTCCGTAGTGACCAGCATAATGTTGTTTTGCGTATATAACATATACGAGTTATAGGAATTATTGTAATGACTTAATAAAAAGAAATATGAAAGAGATCTACTGGCTAACTCGATTAAAAATAGAAAATTACTTTGGAAAAACGTAAAATCAGTTACCTACACAAACAAAACTAAAACAACAAATTCAGAACTAATAAATAATAAATCGTCTCCTAATGAATCAGTAAATTATATTAATGAATATTTTGGCAGCATTAGTAAACATTTAGCTCTTCAAACTAAGCTTATCGATTGTAGAATTTCGAAAAGATTTACTAAATTACGCTCACACGTCAATTATTTTGGTCTTCTAGACACAGATACTGGTGAAGTGAGTGTACACTGATGAGCCTAAAATCAGATAGTGCCGCTGGATGGGACAATATCTCGACACGATTTTTAAAGTATATGGGCAAAGAAATAGTACGTCGTTATGTCACACCTTACTAACCTATGTTTTAGAAATGGCGTTTTCCCAAACACTTTGAAGAAGTAAATTATCATTCCAATTCACAAGGCTAGGGACACAAACGACATTAACAATTATAGACCTATTTCCATATTGCCGGCTATATTAAAAATAAACAAAAGGTTACTGAATTACTTAAATCAATTCAATATTATGTCCCACTTGCATTATGGTTTTAAACGAGGTGTATACTGAAGATGCAGTAAATGCTCTAACCTCACTTATAACTAACCATCTCGAAAAAGGAAATAATTAATTAACTGTCTTCATTGATTTCAAAAATGCCTTTGATACCGTCTCTGTATAAACTGGTAAAAGTCGGCATTAGAGATACAGAACTAAATCTTTTTAAAGACTATTTATCGAACCGCAAACAAAGAGTTAAAGTGGGCCGTTACACTAGTGATGACGCAGATGTGTCATTCGGCGTTCCCCAAAGTAGCGTATTAGGACCTACGCAAACTATTAGGACTACATAAACGATTTGTAACATGAAAATTAATAACGCGAAAGTTTTCTCCTACGCCAATGACACAGCTGTTGTTTTCTTTGACAAGACCTGGTGTGATGTTAGGTATAGTGCGGAAATCGGTATGGTTCGCATAGCAAAATTATTAACTGACAACCTACTCACACTTAACATGAATAAAACCAATGTCATCCATTTTGGTATATGTAATCGTACACTATCCAAGTGACAGCTTCGACATCAAATTCCACGCATGTCATGATGTTAACAACCGAAATTGCAACTGTCCACTTATAAACAAAGTCAAACAAACAAAATATCTTGGCGATGTGGTTAACCAAAGATTGTCCTGGTACCCTCACATAGAGCAGGTCACTAATAGAGTTAGAAAAGTAACCTTTTTAAATCACTCGGACATCTGGTGTCAAAAGATTCGACTACATATAAAGACTACAATAGAAACATTATTAACGAGATATATGTTGCTCTAGTACAATCTGTATTGACTTATTGTATTCCTATATTGGTGCTGGAAAAACAAATTTTGAGCCTTGATAAAAGTAATGTACTTTAAAAAGATGAGATTCCTTACGTTCAGTTTATATAATATTAGTAAGTTACTCTCTGTAAGAAAGCTCTATATACTCCAAACAGCATTAAAAATACATAAATAAATACAATATAATGCAAATATTCTTACTAGGAGGCGAAAAGACATAGCTCTAATCACTACAACTAAAACAAAATTTTCTAGTATTCAGTATGGCAACCAATAAATAAAGAGATTTATATCTATCCTAAACAATATAATGAAGCAAAAAAAATTATAATGAATTGGATTATAACTCTCACATATGAAGGCACATAGGTATTGCTGCATCAAATAATATAACACACACACGGACACATACACACGCAAACACACACGCACATACACACACATCCAACGCATGCAAATTATAATTTTAAGTTTTCGTATGTCTTTTACTTTTCTTATATTTTGTATGCTTTATTTGTTCTTTTCTTTTTTATCCTTAAGTATTTTTTATTTAATAATAATTGAGTGTATACATATTGTTGCGTATTAAATATGTTGCGGAAGACCGGAGTCTCCTGATACAGGCATCTTTTGCTTAAAAGGAGACTACTATCACTAATTTATGTAAACTGAAACATTGTAAAACCAATAAATAATAATTATTTTTTGATAAAGAAAATATATTAAGGGTTTGCAGAAGGGGATTGAAGGTACGTTGCAACGTAATAATAATTAAGACTGCGCCGAGCGAAATGTGCCAAGACAAAAAATATATCATAGATAAAATCAACACCTTTTGTAATATAAAATGTAAATTATACATTTACCATAACAGTGAATGTGTTTACAATTACTCCGTATAACAAAACTTAAAATAATTAATATTTTTGCGTACAAAATTACGTAAATTTGCACGAAAAATGCAAAAACTTAAGTTCGTGTTACGTGATTTTTAGATTATAACAGTAGAAATCTATTCTATTTTGCAGCTTAAACGAAACATAAATAGTTATATTACAATTTGTCGGTCCCAAATATTTAAGTTATTGGTTGACAATAAAGATACCTACATATTTATCTAAAAAGCACTTAAAATCGTTCATACAATTTAACTATGGCGGCCGCGCGCCGATTTGAATATCGAGCTCTGTCATTCAGTCCAACCGCGTCTTACGCTCGGCGCAGTCTTAATACCAAATTTTTCACGTATTTCACGGACAATTGTTTATATCTCGAATTAGTTCGATTTTATCCGATTCATATTGTCGCAATGACTGAAAGTAAAAAAAATATCCTAGTGTCTAACCATAGCATTGTAGTAAAATGTTATTTTATTTTGATGTTTAAATTTTTATTGATTATATTTGTGAAACAATTACATCATGTTTTGTATAGATTCTTATTATTTTTAATAATCTTTAGAACCATAAGTAATCATTGTTTATTTTAGCAAATTATACGAAATGTGGAGAGTTACGTGCTATGAAGTTTCAAAAGGGACTTCGTATTTAAAACAGACTACAGAGGCTTAATCAAGACGTATCAAGCGAGCGTCTTTAGCAGGTGATCGAGGCTCTTGCCACTCAATTTATTAACCGATAGTATTCGGTACTCGACGGTATAAATATCGCCAAATCTAAATTCTCATATTTAACTTGTTTAGTATGTATTATTATTATTAACGATTTAATTCATACCTTTCCCTGTAGAGCGTGCGGCACGGACCCGGGGTCAGTTCGCATTTCGCGCAAGTAGCACGTAATGCATGTCTCCAGATCTTTCACGTAAGCACGCTCCGTTTGTAACAGCTCAGCCATTATGAATCTGAAGAAACAATGTTTTATACATACATTAGCTTTATTTCTATTATTTGTCCGCTTTTGTTCGTCCGTCCGCGTGGCATTTGGAAGTAGATACCTATCTATATTTTTGCCTTATTGCCGTCGTATCAAGATCAAACATGCACCATATTTTAAGTTATACCTCCAGCGGCACAACTGTAAAGACTGCATTCAAATACGTGCAGTAGTTGTTGCGTGGTGCGTGTACAAACATATCGACAGACAGAGAAAATACTCAAATAAATATTATGGCTTCTATAGCTAAAATCACATCACTTCATTTTAAATATCTTCGATGTACAGTATCTACTAATTACATTTTACTGTATGTATTGATATTTTACTGTATGTATAAAACATTTCGGGGTAAGGTAATACTGCTTATTGCGTTTTCGATTGACTTCTCTTTAATATAGCCTCAGCTTAGTTAAAAAAGGTTACATACAGTTATTTTCGTATTTAAATTAATCCTTAATTCATATTTAATTTAATCTGTGCGGCGGCTTAGCTGCTTAAATGTGATCTATACACTTAGTTATCTTCAGGTTTATGACATTAGTATGAAATTATGATTAGATATAACCATGTGGTGTAAAATGTGATTAGGTGTCGAATTGATAGTCAACATTTATTTGATGTCGATGAGCCAATGAAGTAAACATTTCATTTGTAGAACTTCAAGATTCTCTAAGTAATTGGAGGTTATTTTGAATCACAGGTGACTTTGATAAAAACTTCGCTTTAGTTTTAAACTTTAATAGTGCGAATTCTCAACGCATCCTTTCAGTCTTCCCTTTACGGCTGGCAGCATTGTATATCATTGTCATTGTGTGTTTAATCGTTGTGGATGGATCCGTGCCGATTTGCGAATAAATACATAAAATATGTAAGTACTAACTTTGTATAATTTTTGTTCCTGTTTGGGGATACTTTCGACCGTCGCGTCGTAGTAAAAAAGAGGGTATCAGTGTGATCATAGGTTAAAGTTGATCACTGACATTACATTAATTTTCTTGGAAAATAATCCAAATGAAAATATTATTATTAAAAATCGACAGTACACACGGCTACACATCGAGTTAGACACCCTATATACGCATAACTACGCTACATACAAAATAGAGAATTGTCGGAAAGGGACAGTGCATAGTGGTGTCGATGTAATGGTAAGAATAGAGCGTAACAAAAAAATATAACGCACTCTCTCGCACGATTCACAGCGTTCAACTTCTAATAGTTCAAAGTCCAAACAGTCTAGATTGATGCGTCGCTGTGTTTACATACAAAATCAATATTTACATATATTTGTATATTTTTCGCTCGCATATTTTAAGAAAAGATATAGTTGTAATCCCGATTCTACCTTTTGATATATCAAAGTCAACCTATTCTATCGGTACATTGCGGGATCTTCGCTTAAAACCTAGGACACAACCTTCAATCTATAGCAGCGCAGCTGTAGTAGTACCACCAGCAGTTTATAAAAAAATTGCATAGCAAACTATATTGTATAGTTTCTGTGCGGGGCAGTATCCAAGAATCATAAGGATGGTCAGTATTGCTAGTAGGGGATTAGACAATATTTGTTCTATTGTTTGGCAATGCGTCAGATGTAGCCTTGGTGTGGTAAGTAAGCGTCATTAGACGACTATGACCGTAATCGCTTATCATCAAGCGGACTGTAAGGATCTTTTGACTATTTAATGAGAAATGCAAGTCAACATACTCTTTGCGTCGAGCGCTGCGTCGCTTGTCGTCGCCGACGGTCGCCGGCTGCGGTTCAACTCGAGTGTCGTTGTCTGCCGACTGTGAGGACGCCAGCGATGGCGCGACGCCCGAATCACTCTCTGGTTCACTCTCACCACCCTCCATCGAACCGCTGAATTCAGCATATCTGCAGGTTTACGCAAGTTTATCGACTACGAAATAGTAAACAACACAGAATATGTTTATAAATATTCAACAAGGCAACATAACAGACAAGCAATGATCTGTTCATAAGCATTAGTACCGAAAGTATACTTATTTGTCAGTATTGCATCAAAATTATATCATTTTTGGCACTCAACTAACTAAATACTGTACATCAGATCAGTTATGTGCTATGTAGGATACTGGACACCTAACATGAAACATAACGAATTTTAGAGATTTCAAAGGTATTTAACCATATTTATTTATTAATCAAGTTTGTGATTCTAAATGTATGATAAAAGATGTGTATGTAGAACCCATGAATTACCTGGCATCTACAGCAGCGACCCACTCCTTGATCTGTACGGCGTGTGGGTGTCCTTTCTCGACGAGTCCGTCAGCTAGTTGCGCGAGCAAGCGAACTCGCTCCCGAGACTCGCGAGCCACCCCTCCCGCGGCAGCAGCAGCAGCCGCGCCACATCGCTCCTGTGTCTCCTTGATCCATTCCACGGCGGCGCGCGCCGACCGCTCGAACAGAGCAAACTGCTGACACTGTTCCAGGCGCTTCTTACGGACTGTCCAATGCTCTAAAACCTGTTGATTAAAGTTTTTATTGTATTGATCGTTACAATCAAAATCAAACTAACCTCCTTTTATTTTCTGCCCTAGAATTAGCTTTTTAACTCGCAAGACTGACACTGCACACTGATTGTTAAATGGAAACACTTGAAGATTCACTAAGAAAAAATGTTGAATGGAGTTTATAAAGTACCGGTTGTAAGATGATCATAATAAAACTCTTTATCATGTTCGCACTGAACGCGTGCTTACACTAGACACATGACGCACGAGAGCGACCGATGCCACATCCCGGTGCCATCGCGATACCATCGCGCGCCGATCAACAAAAGCCTTATTGTCTCCAACACCATTCTAACGCGACGACACTGACAGTGGCAATGATACGACTACACAACTAATAATAACGTGTACAATCCAACGTTTCGCAACATAATTACATAATTGTTTTCATAAGACATGATTGGAATTGTGTGTACATGTGTAAACAAACAAACATTCAGTGCTCAAGTTTAATGAAAATTGTTTATTTGTTTTAAAGGAACAATGTGCGAAAATAACATCATTATGAAAACGTCTGATCATATCTCTGAAGGGTTTCCATTCTATTACTGTAACATTTCCTGCATTCAATGATACTGTATGAATATACTCTGTTCTACTAACCTTGCTCGGTAAAATAGAATACCGTATGTTTTATTTTTAACCAACATAATAGAATCTAACTTTATATGCAAATTTAAATTAGTATTATTAGCTTTATTGTGATATTTACAAGTATTAAGTGTGATATGTGGTTCTTTATTTATTATTGTCTGAATTTCTGCAGCCAACATCTGCATTTTAATCCAATAAAATCAGCAAAATGGAACTTGATGAGATTAACAAGAGTAAAATGATCTAAATAATATTTATACATGTAGGAATTCATAACTATAATATATATTCTTATTATGAGCTCAAGCAGGATACTACTCCAGGGAAAAGAACTCCCTACACTCCTTACATCTTTTATATTTATTTAGGGCTCTAAATAAATAGAAAAGATGGCATTTTATTAAAAAATGTATAATAATAACATTCTTGCACTATAAAAATTGCATAGAAATGAAGAATAGAATGTTCACAATTGATATTCTGATCAAGGATATAAAATCACAAGTATCCAACAGCAAAAAGTAATAGGAACCACAACCACTGGTCACTGTAAAAAAAGCAGATGCTACTTCAGTTGCTTTAGAAGCCTGTCTCTTGTCAGCCTAGCCGAGAAGTTTAAGGATCAAGTTGGGATTTTACAGCATCTTCTGGGCAATAAACATATCAATTATATTACGTCGAAATTAAATACGTAGCTTGTACCACCAAATGCCTGAAGTTGGTGCCATTTATAAACAAACAGCATTCTTTCGTTGATCCTTTTTGATGTTAAGAACAAACACACTTTAGTTTTTATTATATTCGTCGAGTTTTCTTGGAACTCACCTTGTTCTCTTGCGCGAGTAGCGTGTCGAGAATCGCTCTCGTTTGCTCATGGTGCGCTTTGCTGGCAGCAGCAGTCTGTCCATGGACCTGTGCTGATCTCGCCGCATACTTCAGGAATGTCTCTGCAGTACGACGCGCTAACGTGCACGCCTTCAGGAATGCTTCCTTTTGCTCGCCGTGCTTTACTATTAATGCGGCCACCTGAAAATACAACGCAACTCTATAATGAAGCTGTTCGCTGCCAATGGTCTTAAATAATTATGTTGGCGGCAGTCCAACACCTAATGCTTTCACTAGCTTTCTACAAAACGTTAGGCGCTATTGATAAACCATGAGGTCTTTTCACAAGCTTGACTCAGAAGACTATAACTTTATTTATATGATTATGTACAGTAGTTTATAAAACATGGTTGGGCATTTACAACAAATTTGTAATCTTCAGAGATTTGAGGAATGTTACTATGAAGCTAAAATACGCTAAAGCTGGAACTACTACTAAGCCTGGAAAAATCCAAAACATTAATAAATTATGTTAAGCCCAATTAATTTACATAGAACGAGAACAGTGTATAATATCTTGCTCTTTATGTTGAATATCTCTATATTAATAGTTTTTGAGTACATATTCGACATAAGCACATCGCATATCGTTTTAATAAATTGAAATCGATAACGAAGGTAAAACGACAAACCTGCGCAGCCTTGTCAATGTTTTGTTGCAGCGTCTGTTCGTCAGCAGGCGGCGCGGCAGTAGAGCCGCACCAGTCCTCGTCGCGGCGGTACTCTCTCTCCAGGGAGTCGAGCACGGAGCACACTTGCTCCGCCGTCTTGTAGAAGTTCAACGACGCCGTCACTAACTTGTGACGTTCCTCAGCGCAGGTCACTAATCTCTGCCAACGCTCTGTCACCTCCTCAGATATTTCCCTGGAAACGCGATTTTCATTATTGTAACTGACTATTATAACAATAAATTTACCGTGGTGTGATCCTATTAATCATCCCAATATTAATTAATTACTTGTGCGATTGTTGTGGTTAACAGGGAAATATAACGCAATTATGCAATTTATAAAACAATCAGTGATATAATAATAGTAATTGTAAAATAGCTTACGAGGATGCGACGTAAATAAATATATGTACACAATTCATTTATAGAGTAGCAACAAGCTGTACAATAAGCAAAATAGGTATTTACAGTATCTTTAAAATAATAACGTTTAATACATTATTCGTTGCCGAACCACGAAAAAAAGACACGCTTTTGTCTCTTTTTTCGTGGCTATGTCATGATAAATGTCGCAAATGATCGATAAGACTTTTTTGAAAATATAGCTTCGATTTCGATTATACTGTAGTTTAAAATACAGTAAATTATTATGTTATGCGACATGAGAATTGTTACAGAGATGAAAAAAATTGTTGGATATCAAGTAATCTTAAATAGATAACAAGCGATTAATTGTACACTGTACAATTACTTAAACAAGGCTTAACTGGAAAATGTGGTCATGTTACATTACTTTACATTGAAGATGGACTGTGATATCAGCAAATTGACTTTAAGCTCGTAAACTATTATATTATAATGCTTGTCGTAACTATATAAAAAGGGAATACGAGCGCTTTGTTTTAAAAATGGTATTAGTAGAATATAAAGTTGTACCACCTGATAGTATGTGGGTCATAATGATTGGCAGCTCGAAGTGCATCAGCCCTATATTTGACTTGCACGGCGCTCGCGTGAGTCTTTTCGACGGCCACTTGGAACTGGTCGTGTTCGCGCTTCAATTGCTCAGCTTCGGACAACGTGCCGGGGATGGAGAATGAGGCCGCCAGCATTGCCTCTCCGTTACGGATCCAGCTCACAACTTGAGCAGCGTCTTTTTGGAATTGTCCTACACATAATAAACAGCACTCATATATTATAAACCGCATCACTTCGATAATAATCAGGCCACTATAATTCAATACAATCACAAGATATTAAAAAACCAAGTTCCCCGCCGCGTCTGTCTGTGCACGATAAACTCAAAAACTACTGAATGGATTTTCATGCAGTTTCTACCAATAGACAGAGTAATTCATTAGGGAAGTTTAGGTGTATAATTTGTTAAGGGTTTGTACAACACATGCGAACCCCGGGGCAGGTCGCTAGTACAACTTACAAAACAAAGTTAAACTAATACAAATTTTTAATTATGAAGTTAAATATGACCAGTCATTTTATCATGATAAATTAAATTTACCTGCTAACTCAATACACGATGATTCGAATAAGTAACATATTAAAACACACTTTAAACGAGGTATTAACTTCATAGTCCTGGTAAAGACCGTCACCCACTGTTCGCGTTTACACACAACTAAATACAACATCTTCCCACGCCGATGCATAGTACTATTTTCCTTATTATTATTTATAGATATACAATATTAGACTCAGCCGTTTATTCTAATTAAATTTTCTAGTATAATGATCTTACGCCTATTTTATACGATAGCCATGTATATAATATAATATAAAGAGCACTATTAGGTACAGTTTGACGATAAAAACCCAATGGGCTACTATAAAAATATTTTTTTTATTTATTTATTTATTTACTGACATACAAATATCTTTACAGGTTTCACCCAAAGCGATATTGTAGCACTATTAAAAAAATTATAAATAAAACTTATGTTGTTATACTTATGTTAATATGTTTTAATTATAATAAGCAAGATATGCGAGTAGTATGCTAACCTAACTGGACGCACTGTTCGAACCGAGCGCGTCTTTCTTCAGCCAGTTCTTCAAGATCCAATTGCCTGTCGTGCAAGAAGTCTAGAAGCAGTTGCACGCGCGCCTGGGGGTCGAGAGGTGCCGCCTCGGGACCGTCCGAACCACTTGAAGCCATTACATCCGACGCTTCTGCGATGGCACCAGCCAACTCCTGACCTTGTTGCACCACCTGCTCGACAGAAAATACATTTAACATTAATTACTCCTAAATATACATTTATGTTTTGATGCCAATAGCTACATTATACTTTATAAACAATACATAATGTCGATATTCGAGTTGGATGCTTATAACTTCGAAATAGAAATTTTATATGGTAATAGTGCACCACACCAAATCTAGAGATCAAAACATTGATTTCATTTATTCGGTATAAATGAATTTGACAACTACTGTGCACGCGGTTCATTTCTTCGATCGGACATAATGTTATTGGGTTTCTCTGTCAATAGTACGAAAAATTAGAGTACAAATTAATATATCATATAAATGTGCTAGGGATTCTTACTTTAAGACTAATGTCGCAGTTGATGAATATTTATTTTGCAATAACCTAACTGGTCTACTAAGTTACGACATGTCCAAGAGGCTTAGTTTAAGAATTATATATAGTTGTTATTGAGTGTAGGACATGTTACCTGGAAGGTGGCATGTTGCATCCTAGCTACGCTCTCGTTGTGAGCTGCGAGTGCTTGCTCAGCTTGCTGCGGGTCGCGGGGAGGCTCAGTGCGCTGCAACTCGTCTCCCCATAGTTCCAATCGAGATGATACCTGTTAATAATAAACAAAATTTAATGTACTTTAAAATATCGACCAGTTCCATTAAAATTGGTTGCTTCGCTTGTCTTGGTATAAAGTATACCTATAATAGTATCACCTATAGGTCTTTAAAAAGCTCAGTCTATCTTGACAACGAGTCTGATGTCTAGATTAGCGTCTAAACATACGTTAAAAATAAATTACCAAAACAATAAAGCGTTTGTAATGATTACAGTTCATTTAAGTAAAATAAAGAATATTATAAAAGGCAGGCATCTTATATTAGACTTATATCCTTTGAAAATATTTACATAATTATAGTAAAATAAACAGCATGAAGTAAAGTCCAAGTGATATAAATGTTGGGTGTCGTCACGGCAAGCATACAGTAGCACTTAGCAGCCAGTGCTCATGTTCTTATCGTCACATTTGACGGCAGTATGACAACCGATGGCGTTCAGCGATTCCATTGTTCCTCAGCATGTACGTCGTGATGTGCAGCGGACTGTGCTGATGTCATTAAATCGTTGGCAATAAATACTTTCATATGAACGCTTGGACACAGTACGTAAATTTTATAATTACTGTGACAAGGTCCCCAAGGCAAATGGTTCATATTGACTGATCGCCTAAACAATGCAATAATCTTTATCCACGTGGTTAACGGGCATATGATCATTACTGACTTTGTTATCACAATATCAAAGCAATAATAATACTGTAAGAACATATATCAGATTACAATAATAGCCTAATGGGAGACCGTTGGACTGCCACACAGAGATCTCGACTTCGATCGCATCTCTGTGTTTTCGAAGGTATGTGCGTATTCAATAGTTAATTATCACTCACTTTAACGGTGAATGGCAATTTCATGTGGAAACCTGCATGTCTGAGAACTCTACATAATGATCTCGAAGATATGTGAAATCTGCCAACCCGCACTGAGCCAGCATGGTTGACTATGGCCTTACTTACCCTTCTTACGCTGCGAAGAAGCTCGAGTCTAGTAGTTGGACTTTTTATATACAGGGCTAATATTATTATAATATTATTTAGCTACTAATTTATAAACAAGGTCATTTTAAAGCGATAATCCTATTTTAATGTGAAAGCCCAATGGTAAGCTGTTGAAGTCATTTAGAGAGTGATGACTATTCTTTTAACATACATATATTGATGAAGTTTAGTGGTAGCTAGCGCAACTGCATAACGTGCTATGTTATTATTTTTTGGGTGGGCTATCCAGGCTAATCAAAATCGCAAATTACATCAAAATTCATATCATTAACTAATTTGCAAAATAACAGGTCAAATCATTGATATCTAAAAAGTGCAGGCAGTACGCAGGCGCATAGTTGGGATATTTGCTTTTGTCTGCGCAATTTTGCACTTATATTGGGTTTTCGTCACAATGGATATCAAACATCCTTTTCATTTACAATTAGACAAAATAACAATTAAATCAAATCTCAATTACAAGATTTAAATGCTATCTTATTTAAAGGAGCCTATCTTATTTATTTTAATGAAGTTATCAAATCTCTATACGTATTTCGAATTTTGAATAATGGAAAATTGAGATCAAAATACTAAAATATCTATTACATGTACATGTAAGTCATTTAAATACGCTAGACTCTAGAGAAACGCTTATCCATTAAACCATATTTAGCTAATATAGTATAAATAATGTGCAATCGCATTGTGTACAAATACCATGTATGCATGCATGCTACATACGGTCTACACACACCCTCTGTTTGGACGCTCACGCTCCAGGCGGTCGCGAGACCACTCTTACATGCCGACCACGGTTTGTAGATAATATTGCATATATTAACAATACATTAGGTTAAAATCAATAGAGGAAAATAGATACCTTAAGTTATATATGTAAACACGTGTGCATGGGTTGGGCAGGACGGTAAGCAAGAATCAATTCGCAAATTATATTTATTTATAGGGTGACACGCCTTTCGTTTTGCCAAACACAGACTCTAACGTGCTATTGAGAATTTCTTGAGGCTAATTTTTACAGCTCGGCCAGATCTGGGCTCCAAGACATGTTGGAGATAATTCCGTAAGCTTTATTTCACCGAGACAGTTTGTTTCATACAGTCAGAAAGAGAAGAACTATGCGGAAGTTCTCTGACAATACAATGTACAGAAAGATGAGGTTATACATACCAACTATCAAACGAAGAGCAATAATAAAGAAAGCGATATTCCAGGATTGTCACAAGAGGCAATCTATAGTACCTATAGTATAAATAGTAGTATTTATTATTTACGTCGTAATCTCCAATATCCATGTTCAAGATTAGTAAACAGGTAGCATATTACTCAAGCTATTGGTAAAGCGTTGCATACGTCCAAAAAGTTATAATGAGTTTTCATCATTACTAATTGAGTAAAGTTCGGTACGGAATACTTTTCAAATATTTTTAATAAGCTGCTTTAAGCTTTCACTTAGTTGGTCGGTTTACTCTTTTTGTTACTCAAACCGAGTTTACTTACCTACACGAATTTTATGTCTTATTGCGTATCGTAGTCAGTACAGCGGTATTGTTCATAGTTAATAATGGTTATGTAGGTAAACAACGTATGCATATACGCTAGTTTGAAAGTAAGGTCAATATTATTTTAATGTACGTCCTCTCAAATTTGATAGGCCTTACGAGTCGATCTCTCTCTTTAGAAATAGGCTTTAAATAGTCACTCAAACAATATATATGGACGTGGCAAAAGATCAAATAAAGTCCTTAAAGTCACCGCGAAACTTTACAGAAACTAAGGATGAATCAAAAAACGAAATAACATTATGCCAAAAGAATCACCTTTAATCTTTTTAACTTGCGCCAATACCTTCAAGGACTGTAACCCTTTGCATTTACATCTATCGATTATTCGAAGGATATATTAGTCCAATCTCGTTTCAGGTCACTAGAATCTAGGATGGCAGATTGCAATGCAGATAGCGATGCGAAGCGACACCGCGTCAGATAGTATCTTATCGCTATGGGGTAAGTTGACCATTTAGTTGAACATCTTAAACCATACTAAATACATTGTTTTGAAGCTGGACATGGACCATTTCATCTTACAGTTTAGTATATTAACCAATAAAGGTAATTCAATCAATATATAAAACAAGTGACTGGCTCGGTGGCGCAGCAGTGAATGAGTCTGCTGTATGAGATCTTGTGTTCGATAGATGGGTCGAGCAAAATGTCAATAGGTTTCTATCGTTTAATTCTTAACATCAGCACGGAGTCTGGAAGTGCTCGGTAGACGGCAGAGGGTTACCTCGTTATTATGTAGGTACTAAAACCGTGTTATTGCTTCGGGGGTGTAAACTAGTACATATTCAATGTAAATGAATTAGCCCGAGTTTTATATATTATACAATTATTGTAGTCATCAGAATTAGATTAAATTTGAATTTTATTGTTCTAATATATTTGCGTACTAACCTCTAGAGCGTCTCTTTCGAAATGTCTGAGCTGTAGAGTGAGTTCGAGTCTTCTTTCACGATCTGACCACAGCTCTTCGAGCGCGCCACGGGTACCTCTAAGTCGCTCCAAAGTCGTTTCTACGGCTGCAGTACTTGCGGCATCCGAGTCTCCTGATGATCTGTTGACAATTAGTTTAAAACAATACAGAATATGCAACATGAACCATCAGGAGTTATTTATGGCTAATTGTTGTTCGTATTATTATGTCCCTATGACATTATATGTAACGACAACATTCGCTTAACGGAGTAAGATGTTGTATTGCCAAGATCTTCACTAACATTAAAGCACTGAGTAACTGATTTCATTACATTATTCATCTCTAACAGTAACGAGACGTCCACTTTATCAACTGCGCTATCCCCGCAATCAAAGGGACTCGGATGCTCAACGCATCGAACTTAAAATAATGTGAAACTAAGATTAATTAGTATTTAGTAATATATTGCGTATAATTCCAAGCCGATTAGGTCCTTTGGTGTTGACTGGACAGTTACGAATTTCTGATAGGAAATACATTGCATGATTTTGGATCACAATTAATTGACTTGAACCTCAATGAAATGAAACGTCGTGCGTCGGTGCCATAAATTCGTCCTTTATCTGGCGAAACGTATCTAATAACGAATCCACCTTTGATATTCAAAGTTATATCATTTCATATTATACATTGTGTGTGACATTGTGCAGCATGATCGGCAAACAACCTTACCTATCATTTTACAATAAATCAACCCGCATTATATACACACATAAAAAGTCCGCGTTCACTTGTAAAAGTAGAGATATTTTCCCCATGTCAAAATATAATTAATGAATGCATTATTTATTGCTTTAATATAAAACACATTATTTAAATGTAGAAAACATAAACATAATATAAGGTGATGTTCAGAAACGCTACATCAGACTTCTTCCCGCCCGTGATCTAATAATTAACGCTACCAAACTGAGATTAGAGCTGCGAGCTGCTACTGGATTGGATATTAGCACTCAAACCATTCGTCATTGTTTACCCTTCTTTAGATTACGATCAAGGAGATCCTGGCGAGTACCTTTGAATACACGGAAACGACAGCGACACAGATTGCAGAGGGCCAGGCAGCGTCAAAGCGATGAAATCGAGGAAGATCATATTTGACGTAATTGTCTTTTCGTTGATAAAACACGGCTAATCCGTGTTTTGTCACGCACGTTTTGGTACGAACCTTGATAACCGACATATCCGAGTTTGGAGACGGCCTGGGAATTCCGAAAGGCAAAGAACTTTTTGGGGCGGAATAATGATTGGAGCTCGATCGCCTTTGATCCCGAACCAAAGCTCTAAAACAGCTATTTGTACAAGACAGCTGTTATTGGTGGCATCACCAGACCATTCAAGATAAATTATGGTAACCATTTCGTGTTGGTCGACGATAATGCGCCGAGCTCAACGAGTAAACGCTACTCCCCGGGAGTACGAACTCACGCGGTAAGACTGGCTTGCCGGCTCTCCGAACTTAAATCCGATCGAGCACGCATGGGACGCTCTCAAGTGAGCTGTTTGGAGTCATCAGCCACTTCCAAGAACTCTGTCAGAGATCAAGGAAGCCGCCATTTAACTATCGGACAGGCTACCGTAAGAAATATTGGACAAATTGATCTAAAGCATGTCCAAGAGAACTGCCGCATGAGTTCAACAAGTCATTTTGTATTAAATCTGTAAATAAGCATATAAAAATGAATAAAATTATAAACTGTAATCAAATCTCCGCATTTCTTTAAATTACAAATTTGACAAAGATTGAAGAAGGGTAGTATTTAACTGAACAGCAAAAAATACCAATTGCACAGCAAAATATGCTTACCAAAAATACTAATTGTACCTATAGCAAAATATATTTAAAGCTATCAAACTAAGTCGACGGAGTACTATTGGGGGGGGGGGTAAAGAAGGAACCTAACATAACCTAACCTTTCCGAGACGGAATACAGTGATTTGAGGCGTATAGATACTCGTTATGCTGTGCAATTAGTATTTTTGAAGGTCATTTATACATATTTAATCCCATTGAAACATCTATTTTTTTTTAACGAAAAGCATATAGAGTGTATAGATTTTCATATTAAATAGTGTGTTTTAAACCATAAATAACGCATTCATGATTATTTTTCCAAGTGAACGCTTACTTTTTTTATGTGTGTACGCAATTGAAAAGCGATCACGGTAAGCGCAGCTAAACATCTACGACAGCTTGGGTAACCCAGCAGATTGGTTGCAGAAAGCACAATTATGCATTAAAGTTTAAGGGAAAGCAGTTGGATAAACAGCTAGGTATTTAAACGATAACGCCGAGATGAAAAATTACTTAGTCAGCAGTACAATATAATAAGTCTCGTCACCTTAATTATCGATCGTCATTGAAATGTTACCCACGAGATCTTGCGAAAGTCGGATAATATTTGTATCTGCTAGTATCTTTAAATAGATTAGTATTTTGTAATTATCTAATAAGGATGGTCAGTCTTCATGTACGATGGTCAGGCAGATTATTGAGCCGATACAGGATTATATGAACGGTCTCATTGCCATGATCATATTTTTTATTAATAAATACGTATGTAGATATATCATAAAATCGAACTACTCGCCTTAATAAGTAGAAGGATTGTGTAACTCATTTATAAAATATTACATACATACACTAACAACGAAAAATTTACATTTGCTGTAAAACATTTGTTATTGATGGATCATCGAGCGCAGCGCTGAAGAATATAACAGGGACCTGCAGCATTCCTATTCGACGATACGAACTACTGTACAATTTCACTAACATCGTTCTATGTATCAGCAACAATTTCAGTTCAGCTTCTCTAATAAATAGCCGCAAGAACACTATTTCAAGCAACAGTTCTTTTGTTTATCGTACGAGATAACGTTGCGTCTGTTCCAAACCTGACGCACCGTAATATTGATATATGTACAAGGTAGTCTAATGTAATGTAATGTATAAAATGCCCCTTTTAATATTAAAATTACATTTATAGATAATCTTGAAAGGTTTCTTCTTTCTACTAAAAATAGAAACAAACAGTTTTTTTGGAGTGGCTACATCTATGCTGCTTATTACGAATTCAAATTCTGCCTGTGTTGATCAAAAATGATTTTACACTAATATTAAACAAAAAGACAACAGATTTTCATATTGCTGTGTGTATCATTCACTGGTGAACATAGGTCACTCCCAATTGCCGCCACATCATCCGGTGTGCCACATCTAGTCTATGCCACCACCTCATTCAGGTGTAGGTATACATAGTACTTTTAACGAGCAAAATACCTAATAAGTGAGAACATATAGATCAGACTTTAAAATCCACATGAAAAAGAACTCACGCACGCTATGTGCGTGTTTTTATCGCGTCCTATAAATCAATTTATTTTTCAATTATGTAGACGTTGCTTTATAAATCGGAATGTTTTGTCGACACATTACATTGTAACCCACATGTGATGTCGGTTTACATACGATAGGATATAGGATACGCAGTTGAAGAGTTTATTCTATCAACGAAAATGTATCATCAGTTTTAAAATGAAATGCAGGCTGCGTTCCGTTCATACAAACTTATTCTTCTGTTTACGTAACGTTCACATTTCTAAGAAACTTTAGTAAGTTTACAAAGTTTCATTGACTTCTGTCAAAACTATACTAGAAATGTAGTTGCATATTAACCGTATTATTGGATTAGGTGTGAGCTCAGATTATATGTTGAACACTTTATATATAAAATACTAAATATTGAACTTCCATTTATCAAAACCACATTGTAACATTTGTTTATATTGAGATGGTTATACTTATGTGTCTGGGTACAAGTGCGTATGTGACATTAGCTTCTCGAGTCATTGCTGCACTGTTCTGTCTTTCTTGCAAGTTTATGCCACAGTCCACTAACTTTATTAAAACTAAATCTTAATTATATGCACACACATATATCTATGTGGTAATCCCTATGGACACTAAAGAACGCACTTGTTAATGGATTGGTTTTCAAAAGTACATGTATATTAAAATAGTGACCTTTAATATATTTTAGGAAATCTATTACGACAGCAGAAAGACTAAAATTGCTATCCTTGAAAGCACTAATTCACGATGATAATTCCAGTTAGGTGATTTTGTAAAGACAATGTGATTATTCCATAAAATATATTTTTATTACGTCCGTGATTTTAGTTAATTATAAATCAGTAGATAGTTATTATACATTGAAGAGATACGCAAACTGACTAGAAGATGAACACGAAACGAGTGGTTGTCAATTATAAAAAAATATGATTTAAACACGAATCTGCGAAAATACGCCGTGCATTGCAACACGCACAGGTAGTTAATATATCTATTATTAATTAAAATGGTAACATGCTTATATTATATATAATTTTATTTTATTTCCATTAAAGTATTTATTCATATTTTGATCCTCTTCTATATTTATAGATGTATTTGTTCAATGACTTTAATTCATTTGCAGTGACTGCTCTGCTGGTATGATTATCGTGAACTATTTATAAAGACTACATATATTTCAATTGTAAACTCCTATATTATTCGTACCTAATTTACGTGTCAGATACTCTTCGCAATATTATAGTCAATGTGTAAGATGTGGACTTAGTACCTAATACGCAACGGCAATAGATACTAACCTAATTATCTCAAACTAGCGGTCGCCTAGTGGTCAAAATTCGACCAAAATTCCTAAGCTTGCTATTCTGTTTTTCTCTATTACATATAAATAAGGTATGAACCATAGGTAGGTAGGTAGGTAACCATAGTAACAAAGAATTGTACGACGTCAGACGAACAATATCGAAATACTACGAACGCGATTCGACTGCGTGTGTCAAATGCATGGTTGTGTGCGTGTAGTGATTTTTCATTAATTTAATGTATTTCTAATGCACATTTTATAAAAATATTAGCACACGTCCTTCCACCTCCGTATAAACTTTAACTGTGCCAAATTTCATACTCCTCCATCCGCGCAATTTTCGTAAAAAGGGGTACAATGTTTTTGCTTCACGTATTAATATATCTCAAATAGCTGGGACGAGAATATATGATCATTTCAATATATTTCTCTTTTATTTACACAAATAGAGCATACCAAATCTAATTAATAAATGAGTATAATCGTCTATGATTAGACAAAAATAATAGCAAAAATTGCGTCCATATATTTTCAACTAGTACCTATATAAGTAATTGTTTATTATTTACAATACATAATGCTCTATCATTTCGCTTTTATTGACTAATTATAAAGTAAAGATAGAAACTCTGTTTCGGAATGGACAAAAAATGTTAAAAGGAATTACGAAGCACTGATGAGCTCACACTCATGCTTCCGCCGTATATGAGCAGATCAGAATTCTAATTTGTTAAGAATATGTTCACGAATGCACTGTTATTTGCTAAACATATTTAGTGAGTTTGGGCATTTCTAATGTAACTGTGCACCGGATGCACGAACATTGTTATCACGGTGCAGAATTCGGCAGAATATGAATACCTCAAATCGTCTCATTACGCTGAGTTGCTTAATTGAATTTGATCCTAAATGACAAAATACTTTATTATCTTTAAGAACAGATAAATATGTATTATACTATACCTCCATCGTAAACACTGTACCGGTGACTTATGCCTGTGCGAGCGCCGATGATATTTGAGCATTTTGCGCAAAAATGTTCATTTCACCGACGTAATCATATGCGATAAAACTTAACAGTCGCAAATCGTTGTCAAAATCACTTTGCACTGACACCACGAATACTATTTGCCAGCATTTATATCAATAGTTACATTTCGAGCACGTAAGAAGGTTGATAGGTTTAGCAATTACTTTAGCATTGTTATTAAAAGCAGACAGTGACCCACAATGCGTGCACCTACTGTTACGTTACGGTTGGATAGCAAATCTTTTACGCCGATCTGCTTCTCTTGACTCTAATCGCAGCATTAGTTGACTGGGTAATGTTCAATCCTGTGCCTCTTTAAATAATACATCCTCAATTAAAAATATATTACGTAAGTTAAACAACAAATTCTACTCTCGATTGTTAAGCATTCTATCATTCAAAAACATAAAGGTGTTTTCTCAGGCATCGTGTAAACATGATAATATGCCGGAGGGAATTGCTGTGCGCCGAGCGAATTATGAATTAATTTATTCCACGCCTAAATGGGTTAAGCATAAAAATAAGAGCACATTATGAATGGCTTATTTGCTTGGGATACTCGTGTAGTATCGGTTACACAAACTCTGATGCACGAGAGGTAATTACTTTTCGATATTAATATTAAACCGCTTTACGTATTTAGCCGTAGGTTTATTCTGTTTCATTAGGTTTTACCATATGCGCACTTGTCGAGCGCAGACAGAATTCGAGATAATATAAGCTATTCTATTAATTTGAGATGGATATGAAATGCGACACTGATAAAGATTAAGTAATCACGTAAACTTATCATCACTGCTCACAACAGACCTAGAGTAGATCTTTTGCATATAACAATATCCATGTAGTAATGCAGAATACATACCGCGGAAGAGCGATCAAAACCAACATAAAATACTTCTTGAATTGTAGTTCTAACTGTAGAACAAATTATCCGGAGTTGCATAAAGATTTTATTTCACAAACAACACCGTTGTTTTAGATATAGTGTCCTGTTGATATGGGTTAAGTCTCTCAAGGATAAAATCGAAAATGGGGACATTAGGTCAACGGTTAAAGTAGAAAGAATCGTTAACTTGCCAAACGCTTTCTGCTCTTTTAAGACCACGTTATACTTGGTAAAAGACTACGCTAAGAAAATAATTATATATATAAATTGATCCTACAAATTTGCAGTACATCATCAAAAGGGAGATGTTGGCATAACACGTTAAACCTTTTAAAATGACGTAATATAACTAGGAGGAAGGCAACTAACATTACCTTTAGGAGTCTCTTATCTTAATCATACTATATAAGTAAAAAATAACGACACGGCATGAGAAGAGTATAGATAATACGAGAATCAGATATATGTATATTAGTGTCTTCTTTTAACTATTGCGTTAGTTGCTGTAAAGAGGAACATTCGTTTAGCAATGTAAGCGCAACATCCCGTCATTGTGCGTGAGGTCCGACCAACGGACCAATGACAAGTACCTTAATTTTAAAGATTAGCGTATTTGCAAGGCTGCGTGGCATACTTCGCAATCAAGCAAACGGTACTGTTGCTACTCTCGGCCATTTACTTAATCATTCAATGTTGTTCTGTGTCTATTCGAAACCTAAAAAGTGACATATATTTAAAATACTAACACAATCGTCAACAGCCGAAAAGTTACCTTTAAGGGACATACAATTTGCATTGAAGTACACTTAATTCTTTTTATAAAATATTGTTGTATACTATTTAGGTATGTGTCCCAATGCAACAAAAATAATTTAATAAGAAACTACTTCTTAAATGTGCATAGAAAATAGTAAGTGTTGTTGAAGGCCTTCGGGCAGTGGTAACCAACTAACAACAACATGATAATGTTTGTGCGCTGTTAGCAAACGTAGACAACGTTAGCCACAAGTGAGACGCGAGCTGCGTAGCTAATATCAAGAAAGTTCCCGTAATTCCTATATTTTGCCAAGATTACACAACCCACTTGTCACACAAAACCAGTTGAGACGGTGTACTCGTGCGGCCATCTCTGTCAGTGATCACGACATTGTTATAAAAAATATGTACAAAGTTCTATACAATGAAAACAACTTAAGTTATAAACGTGCCATATGCAAAACCTGTTACTGAAAGTAAAAAAAAAATTAAAAAAAATTAAAACTTTTCTTTTCAGTGTTTTCAATTTGCAACAATGGCTGACTGCGTCCATATCAATGGTTTATGTGCAAAAGTAACTCTGTCATATTTAGGGACTATTCATTTGTAACGTAAAACGATTTGAGCAAGGAGGTTTCGAGAAATACACTAGACCGCAAAGAAAAAGAGTCGGTTAGAAAATCTTCAATATCTTCAAAAGTGCCTGATCTAGCTTTATGAAATAAAGACTAAATTAAAGAATATTTAATGCCACATAAAATAATATATTTAAAACCTTTTTATTTATTTTTGATAATTGTATAATAAACTTAAAATGTGAAATAATGGTCGTTTTTGAATTTAGTACCAAAAAGTTCAAATCAATTATTGCGCGTTATTTTAGTTGTTTGATTATAAATTTTATTATTCTGAAGTCATCATGTCGTTAACCCCTGAAGAATGTACCAGGATCCTGACAATGCTTGAAGATGGGCACAGTCGGCGAAATATAGCGAGAATTATTGGTGTGACTCTTTCTACAGTTCAGCGATTACTCCAGCGTTTCCATGAAACTAGATCTAATCTTCGAAAACCAAGAACAGGCCGAACAAGATGCACGACGGCGCGGGAGGATCGCTATATGGTGTCAACAATTTTGAGAAATCGCTTTCTACGGCTGTTGAAGTTATCAATCATCATGTACAAACTGGAGGAAATAATCTGAGTACGGATACAGTAAGACGGCGTCTGGCTAAAGCAAATTTAAAGGCATTAAGACCTTCAAATGGCCCAACACTAAAAAGACAACACAGAAACTCAAGGTTGAGTTATGGTAGAGAACACGAGAGTTAGACTCTGAATGACTGGTCAAGAGTTATGTTTTCAGCCAAGTCTAGATTCTGTTTATACAAGAACGACGGGAGGAAAAGAGTGTACAGAAGACCGGGAGAGCGCTATAACCAAACCTGTATAGAAGAGAATGTACCATACGGCGGAGGCTCTATTCACGTGTGAGCTGGGATTTCTTCTGAAAGCCACACTGAGCTAGAGGTAATAGAAAATGGAACTTAAACTGCAGAAAGATATATCACTGAAATTCTGAATGACTACGTTGGTCCATTTTTAGTGGACATGGGTGAGAATGCCGTTTTTATGCCAGATAATGCCCGCCTGTATACAGCTCAGATAGTGTTTGCCTATTTTCAAGAAGTCGGTATCACACACATGGAGTGGCCAGCACGCAGCCCTGACTTAAACCCCATTGAGCATGCATGGGATGTACCGGGACGACTTGTACGTCAGCGGAATCCGCCGCCAATCACGCTACGTGAAATGAAAGCTCTAATAGAGGAATGGCAGAATATTCCGTAGCATCGCATCAAAAACCTCGTAGAAAGTATGCCGAATCGCATAACAGCAGTATTGCGAACTCGCGGAGGCAACACAAAGTACTAAAATGCATGAAAACCGCACATCTGTAACCAATCTACATTTACGAAAATATTGGGAAAACTAAGCATCTTTATTTATTTTACATTTATTAAAAATAAAAAAGCTTGTATTCGTTTTTTTATTTTCATTTAAGCTTATTAAAATATTCTTTAATTTAATCTTTATTTCATAAAGCTAGGTACTGTTGAAAATATTGAAGATTTTTTAACCGACCCTTTTACTTTGCGGTCCAGTGTATTACATCTATTTTTTAACGCATGTTTAAGGAGATTATAATAAGTTTTATTAGAGGTAATACTGCCTATTCCCTAAAGGAAGAAGATGATAAAGATTTCTGTATTTATCAAAATACACTACATTTTTATAACTATGAAATGTGATATGCGATGAATGTGATGTGTGCTAACTTAGAACGTTCATTATGATGATATATAGAAGAAAAATAATAACAATAATAAAAAGCGCTTAGGTTGGTCTAAATAAAATAACATGAAGCTTACTCTATGCTACAATTAAACTCCTTATTTTTAACCTATCGTACACCGGTTCGATAAGCAAGAAGAATAAAACACAGTGTCGCATTACTATCGCCACTACTAAAGCAATATTACAGGTACTATGTCCCTTATCTTAAAATCTGCGCTTTATCTAAAATTCTAAAATAGTGGCAAGTAAAAAATGGTAATTATAAAATCACGTATAGTTGAAACGATATGAGCATTCCAGTGCATAAGACAATTTCTAGTATCGCCGGAGCGAGGCGCATTCCGCACGCGTCGGCGGCCAATCGGAACCAACAGATTTCCACCACATTCATGCCAGCCTCGTTCTTATGCACTATTCATATGATAAACTAGTTATGTCGCACTGCTCCACCCAATTGCTAACAAGGAGAAAATATTCTCTACTATATTATGTTATGCTTTGGTAGTGTTAAATTTCACCGAAATTAATGAAGCCGTCTCTAGATGATGATGATAGACCTTTACCGCACATAGAGTGGAAATAAATTCTGCACTAATCTATAATTAACATTATAAGTACCTACCTACTTAACTATATTTGTTTGTTGTCTTTCTTTTAAGCGACGTCTTTTCATTAGATAGATAATATTTTTACAATCGGTATACTTTATACTTTTTTTTTTACAATCGGTACCGCCTAACTCACTCGAGATCGCTTACACAGCAGTCGCATACCGTTGTGCTAACACTAAAGGGTCTCACTTAAATATTATATAATATGATATAGTATGAGTTAAATGTCTGAATATTACGACTTATTATATGACGAATATATTTATTAAAAGTATTAAGAAGGCATTTTAGCATAACTTATGCATCGTTTCAAGTCTCCCACATAAAACCACATGCACGTGCATTTGACTGCAACGTAACAGACTGCTGTTGTGCTACGGTCAGGACCCATGTCATAGAAGCGCTGCTTACTGATTAGTTTAGTTTAGTTAGTCTGAAACCGCTAGAGGATTAACATAAAATATAATATATAAATTATTATTTTTCTTTAATTGCGAACCATAAATCACGCTCAAACCGGCAATAATGAGAACCACTAGTCCAAGTTCGTGTAAAAACCGCAAGTGCAAACACATCGATTGTCAAAATCGGCTCAGTAGTTTGAGCGCTACGGTGGAACAAACGTAGATACAAACACACACATATCCATACATAGACTACAATAGCAAACGTTCCTTATGGTTCTCCATAATCGAATAAAACTGTCCAAGTAGAAGGACCAGCAAGGCAGTCTGTCTTAAAAATGTACTTTACATAAACACCGACAATAATAATAAATGTGACTTGTGAAAACATTGTGTAAGTTGGTGACTAAAAGGAGCTAAAAACTCATCAACTCGTTTTAGCATAAGTAACAAAATGCTTATCACCGTGGAAACAAAATTAAAAGTGCAAAGCTTTTAACTTCAACAATCAATTTTAGTTACAGCTTTTAACTAATCAAATACAATAGATAATAGGCAACAAGTAAGTTGATAATGTAAGACCGCTAGTAGTTAAATAAAGATGTAAATCTAAACGCTATGCAAGCGGGAGTAACGTTACGTTCAGTGTCGGTGCACGCATCGGTTGTATGTTTAATTTTATGACCATTGAACCTCGTAAAAATTCTGCTCATGATGCGAGCACAAGCTCTCGAGAAAGGGAGCCCTAGCTACCCGACAATTAGGGCTCAGTGGTAGTTTTATGAGCAGTTAAAACCCATCCATCGACGGGCATTTTATATCCGGTTTTATTAGCGTAAACCAGCGGCGCATCGGGATTAAAAAGTAGCCGATCGGCGCCTTCCTGCCACCGACGCACGCCACCACACTAACAATTTACTCCGTTGTACACTCATTGTCACGTCTTTCACTTGTAATTTGTATTACAAATGCCATGTCGCACACGTCATTATGTGCCTCGTTATTATCCTTCGAAACTCCTTCCGAACATAAACAGTAATAAAACAAATGAGCGAATAACAACAACGAACATGGAAATGTCAAACCTATTAGTGCAATAATGAAACGGTGTCAGTGGGAGAATATCTAACGGTTAAGTGAATTTTCGCGGTTTCATCATAGCCTGGTGGATAACACGACAAAAACTTTCGCATAAAACACAAATAGGCACTTCACTATTTTACATTTTAAAACAACTTTACAATTTAAAGTAAAACAAACATGAAAAGAGGTTAAGAATTCTTCGCTAGGATTACAGGTGCCACTATCTCAGGGATTTTCTAAACTCAGCCGATCGAACTGCCAAAGTTACTCTACTTCTTTTAAACAGCCACGTCTATAACACAGACATTTACTTGGACTGGTCGAAGTATTTACTTGGACTGGTCGAAGTACATCATGCAGACAGGTTTGCAAACACTAATTAGTAGATTTATGAACTTACTTGCGACACTGTACAAAACTGCCATGTTTGCTTAGCTCGTGCAAATTTGCACTATGCGTGGACTCTTGAAACTAATTTTTTTGTACGCAATTATAATAACTTTATAACATAACGTATTATCACAGCGCACCGTATTATAATCGTGTGCAATGATTGTTAAATATTATTATAACGAATTGCTTGCAATGATTATCGATGACCATTGTCTTAGCATACGGCCCACTGCCGTTCACGACGACTTTTTCGATAAACATATTCTGTACTTGCATTCCTGCAGTGGTGGTTACGTCAACACGCCAAGGGCATCAGATATCAATTGTAACAATGCAACATGCCAAATTAATAACAATCGGACGTTACTTGACTATGGAACAGATCCAGTAGGCGGTTAAGCCACTTTTTTAGTTAAGCACCCTACACCAGCGGAACAGGTTTACGGGATGCTCTATAATCATTTACTGGTTCAAATGGAGAAAACTGACATGAACAATTTATGCAAAAATATCATATAATCCACTCAAATTTATAATTCATTATCAACACATATTATAGGAACAACATTAACCAATCGCCAAAGTCAAGATTGCTACTATTTAGAACATAATATTATATAACAATACGTTGACAAGATTGCTAGTACAAGTGGCAAATTAAATTGAAATAAGCTATAATTTAACAGCATATGCATGTTCATTAAACTTGAAAAGAAAATAAAGCAAAACATGTAATATTAGATATAAAGCACACATTCGAGGAGGCGGTAACTTTCTATGTACGACCAGGCCAATTGCATAATTGGCCCCTGACAGGGTATCAGAATATATAAATTATTAGACGACGTGAACATTCATGCAAATCGTGCATATGCGAATGCATTTCGCGAAAACGGATTATTTAATCAACATAGATTGAAACAGTTCAGATCATACTAATATACGGTGTCATCATAATATATAATTATTATGATTATAGAGAAATATACACAATAGACACGAGTTTCTACAGCGTGGCAAATGAAAGGCATACGTTTTTTTTTACATATATGGAAATACAGTGAGTGCAGACACAAAGTCAGGGCAAATAAGTTAATAAGCAGAAAAATGTGCCATATACAAAGAGATATGGTTTCACATATTTGCGGAGCAAGCAACCTAAGCTTTCTCCATTCCTATGAACGCGTAAATACGATAATTACACAGAGACAATGTTTCCGCATCGGTAATTAAATGAGTAATGCAGTACTATTGACAAATTGATACATACACCATACAGTGAGAACGGGGCACATGAGAAGATTCTTATAAACTGAGATTTCAGGTAGATAAAATTTTAGATAATATTATTATTATTTCATATCGAACCACACTTATTCACCCACACACGTTATAATCGACATTTTCTCACAATATTATTCAATTTTATCTAGTTAAACACTGTATAAGACCTAATAGTTGGTGGGTGCAATAATTCACTGTCTGTTTCCATAATTCAACTGGGTACAAATCTAATAAGTTCTAAAAACTGCCTATAATTTTTGGGTGCCAACAAGCTCTTTACTGTCTCATTGACCGCAGTTATATCGACTCGTTTATACGTGAACACATCAGCGATCCAACAACAAACAATAAAATTATTGACAATCAGCTCATTGCGTCAATAGTACTACTGTCGTAAATGCAGGCACTATGTAAAACTGTCGTAAGGAAAGTGACGGCCTTTCGAATTGGAATCTAATTAGTAGTGTTTTGTAGCCAGAAAACATAGTAGCACAGCATTTCAAACTAATAAAACAACTGTGAGAAACAGCGTTGAATCAATTGTGATGAAACAAGGTTGTTGTACCAATCGATATAAACCAAGATAGTTATTTGTATTTTCATATAGGAATTGTATTGGAAAGAAATTTTCATTTCGGCCAGTGACGCAAGGTTTCATAACACGTTATAATAATCAGGTGCCGAGTAGCAATCTTGCGTTCTTAACAATCGAGTCTAGCCGTTGAGAGATAATTTGTAACAGAACAATCGTAGTGAATATAGACATAGATGGCGGGGGCATGAAGGTCCCGCCGCAGGCCGCCCCTACATGGCGGGGGTCTGTGCGTCCTTAATCGTAGGAGCGCGCCGGAAGAGACGATTGTGAGACAATTTAAATCACTCTCTGCGACCCATCAGCCATTGTTGCCGACTTCCCGACCACAATCACTACACAGTCTATTACGGGGCAAAAATATGACTGCTCATGCCGTTTATTAGATTGACGGAATATGTTTGGAAATCTTTTTTCGTACAACAAGGATATGTGACATATTTTCTACCTTAAGCATATGTCTACTCAACTATATGTTATAATTGCATAATACTGCATTAAATTCTGAATCAGTGCTTCCCAAGAGCTAAATAGATTATAAGCAAGAACATTCTAATCTGAGAGCGCGGGCAATATCTCCGTAATAAACAAAGTATATAAGAATAGTCACTTCCTGTCGTGTCTAGAAACGGAAGTAAAAAGTGAATAGCTAGAAACGTTCCTGCGTCAATGTTGACCAAGGCTGGACGACGTTGTTCTGAAAAAGAGAGCAATATGCATTTCGTAGACATCTGCAAACAGATCAACCTCTGTTCAATACTCTGCGGGCGACATGGGATCAAGTACTTTATTTGAGCTCGATATAAGAGGCTTCCTTGTACACGTTGTATTATAATAAAATCAGAACCGATGATTCTAAAATAATTAAATAGCTAAGAAAATTCAGTTCAATTACACATCAAAGATGCGATATTAAAATAGTGCGGGTAATTTCTAATCGTCTTCAATTGTTATGGTAATAGCAATAGTCTGGCGCGCATAAAAAGAATTAAAATATACATTATTAAACTATAGTTGTGAGCACACAGTTCTATTTTTCAATGCGAATGTATGGCCATCACGGAGGCCGCTACCGCGATCGACAGGAGACGGATTGAAGGCTACAGGATACGAATCCTCTCCGATAGCACAGCAATACTTAGAGCACTAGAGAGCAATAGCTGCAACTCCAGGCTCGTCTACGAATGCCACCTTGCCCTTGAAAGAATTTCGAGGGAAAACATGTGACTTTACAATGGATAAAGGGGCACAGTAAATCACTGAGCAACGATGCTGCAGATGAGTTGGCTAAAAGAGGATCGGGAACCACCAGGGAAGGTCCACCCCCTTTCCTCCCTTTACCATTCTCACAACTAAGAACATGGATGCGGCTTTGCACTCAGTGCCAACACAACGAACGCTGGGCACGGACAACGGACTGCAGACAGTCGAAAGAAGCCCTGCCGGCCATCTCACCACGTCTGACACACCGCCTGCTCAACCTACAAAGATTGGACCTTCGTACCATCGTGGGGACCCTAACAGGACATTGCCCCCTGAACAAACATCTGTACAACATCGGAGCAACAGACAGCCCACTCTGTAGGGGATGTCTGACCGAAGAAGAATCTGCTGCCCACGTGGTCCTGGAATGTGTGGGAGTAACAGCACAACGTAAGGAAATCCTCAACAACCCGAGGTCACTCCGCGAAGCCTGCGAAGCCCCAGGAAACTTCTGTGCTTCTGGGCGGAGTTGGGCTGGCTATCTCTATAACCGGCCGACTCTCACGCATAATGGACCAACCTGGAGTTCAAATGCGGAAAAGGGAGTCCAATTACAATTACAATTACAAATATAGTTGTGAGCAACCAATTTAATATCTGCTTTAATTTCTAAGTCGGGTGGGTCACTGATTGGCTACCGTTGGTATCGATACGACACGACACTTTCCAGGCAACTAAAATAACACCTGACGTTATCTAGATTTTAGTGTTGGGAACTACATTATTCTCTGTCAGACAGATGCGTATATATATCCTCTTTAGGTCCGATCGGTACAATGTGTTATAAGAGTACCTACCTACACTTTTTTATTATTATTTATAGTTATTTTTGATAAGATGGTATCACGAATAATGTGATATATTGCTAATATTCCAACTTAAAAATAAGGCAGCGTTTAAGAGTTTGTGAGAAAGTTAAAGACGTCTTGAGACATTTTCTGACCAAATCGAACATTTTCTACTAAAATAACAATATAGAAGGTAACCTATACAGACAAACATTAACCTTGATCAGATTTATTATTGAGACGTGATCATTTTGTAATTTTCGAGTATCTGTGAATTTACTGGCGCCTTACTTAAGTGTGTTACATAATTAAGTTAAGACTACAAAATTACGACGTGAAGATTTAAGTTCTTTCAACATACTAAGGAGTCAACGAAGACGAATTATGAATCGGTAAGG
This sequence comes from Catocala nupta, assembly GCA_963675205.1. Lineage (NCBI taxonomy): Eukaryota > Metazoa > Arthropoda > Insecta > Lepidoptera > Erebidae > Catocala > Catocala nupta. The sequence goes on from OY776078.1 coordinate 34,868,067, forward strand.
ACCTTAATAGATGGTGTCTGTATACGACAAGTGGATAACACTACTCTTACAGATGGTCATAGCAAACGATTATACTTCAATGAAAGTTGACGGAATTTTACTAGACCATGTAATGCTTTTCCACCATTTAAACACAATGCGACGTCGCCATTAGATAGAGCATACGTGCACAGTATTACATAATTAATATAAGTTTCATCGTTATATAAAGTTACATTTAAAATGTAAATTTATGTATTTAGGTGAACAGCGCGCAAGGATCCTCGGCGCTTCATGTCCCAGGAGCAGGCCTTCCTTTATAACTGGGCCTTATAGAAGTAACCACCGCCAAGTGAATACAAAAACGGTAACTACGTAACTGTAATACACGATATTATGTAGACTGCACTAGTTAATCAATAGTGCATGCTGATATGACAATATAAGTGGATCGCTAGCAACCTATGCTTTCACACCTTTAACCAATAGTAACAATTTTTTAGAGTTATATTCAATATGTGGTAAACTGTAAAAGGTTTGCTATTTTATAGTAATCATTGCATTATTAAGCGTAAACATACTAAGTACTTATTATAAGATAGAGTTAAAAATTTGTGAAACAGCGAATGTATCTGCAATATTACCAACCAATATTAATTAATTATAAACCTACAGGAAGTTAATCGGTCTCGTTGGAACATTTACATTATTAGAGCAAATAATCTATTTAACATGTAAATATTTCGATATTAGATCAATTAAATTAATAAATAAAGTTCTAGCACGAATAATATTATTGTACCAAGTTAATTGTCACATATCATCAGAAAGAAAGCCTGCATACCTTTCCGTCTGGTTACATTGCAAAAGTGTTCAATTTATTGGTATTCAGACTGTTGTATTTTTTAATAACTGCGTATAGCCTTTGTCGGCATTGCACGAATACGCAGGCAGTATTTTTGGCGTTTGTTTTAATAACGCTGTGTCGCTTCAGTGCAGCTACATAGCACGCCGTCTAATTACAAGAGTACGCTCAAGTACATACAGGGCTGATAGCCAAAGCTGTTCCATTGATTAACTTTTAATATTTCGATAATACAAGTCGATATTTATTACTTCTTACACTTCGGAACATCGAGGACCATCTAACATTTAATAAAAGCATATTACACGATCGCATCAAGAGAACAGAAGCTACAGCTTCTGTTCTGTTAATCTTAAGGGTGAATTAATTGTAGACATTTTTATTTACTATTGTTTGGTGACTGTGGGGTCTGTAATGGAATGGAACTCATACAGCTGCGATATTTAAATACAGGCTTTCAATAGCGATTTTATTTAGTTTAGTTTGTTTTTCGTAATGTAGCCATTGATTTTAAATTTGCTAACAACACCTAATGGTTTTGTTGCATCGATGCTACTGTTAATGTTATTAAAATAAAAGCTGAATATAAGCTGTATTAAAACGATTGATATCTGTTTGATGATATAGATGTGGTGAAAGTCAATAGTACCCCTTGTGGATTGACATGGTCGAGCAAAGTATTTTGGCCGTCCATATCTTGCTTGCGTAAAGCCAAGTTAAAGGTGCGTGTGTGTGGGTGTGTGTGTGCGTGTGTGTGTGTGTGTGTGTGTGCGCGTGTGTGCGCGTGTGTGTGCGTGTGTGCGTGTGTGTGTGCGCGTGTGTGCGCGTGTGTGTGCGTGTGTGCGTGTGTGTTGTGTGTGTGTTGTGTGTGTGTGTGTGTGTGTGTGTGTGTGTGTGTGTGTGTGTGTGTGTGTGTGTGTGTGTGTGTGTGTGTGTGTGTGTGTGTGTGTGTGTGTGTGTGTGAACGAGGAAGAAAGGGAGATTATTCTATATTATAATATATTACTATTGAGCCCTTGCACCAGTTTCGCACACAAAGGCGCAAATTAACCCACTAAGAAAACTAATGTCTAAAGACACATCTTTGAAAAATACCTGTCTCACTAATTAGACTTAAGGTTGTGCCACGATGATGCTTCCTTTCTTTATTATAGTTTATAGCCCGCGATATCTATTATATACTGTTTAGTACGCACAAACTGCCTCACGCTGCCAACAGCGCACCTGGATTCAAATTACATATTTAAATAATATCATTAAAATACTTATTTTCTGATATTCTAGAATAGTTTCATTTGGCAAGGTTGGATCCGTGATTTCAATCAACTTACAATGATGCTCTTATATTTAAATGTAAGTTATTAAATTTGTTTCAATACATGTAAAAACGTTTTAACTATTAAATGAAACCTCAAAAGTAAACTGTAAACGGTAATCTGATGCAAGCATACTCCGTTATTACAAAACAAATTGATACATGTTTTGTAAACATCACATATACATCCACAGACAAAAGATTTTAGACATCCCCCGGCAACAGTTCTATAGATGAAAATCTCTGATTCATACGCTTCAAAGAAACGAGGGCAGTGTAGACTGGCCGAGGCGAACAGTTGGTGAATTAACCTTGGACGAGGACCTACAATACTGAGTTATTTCAATATAAGAGATGAGATGAAACGATATTTTATTATGAACTGGTTGGTACCAATAGTACTAAAATGTTAAATATGTATTTTATGATCCTGTCAGCATTCGGTTTTTTAAATTGCCGTGGTTAAGTTGCTGAACTAATTGTGAGAAGTATGATAATGTAGAAATAGTAAATAGTAAATATAAATTAATATAATAAAAAACGGACAACATGCATTTAGGTAATTTAACAGCGAAGTAAAAAAATGTTTACTATTGTCTACTGGGGTCCAAGTAGAAAATAGTAAACAATTTTTTTATGTATACCTAGAACTCAATAGTCTATCAAATATAATTTTATCCTATATATGTATATACTAAAAGTACCATAGTATCGTTTCTTGTTACATGAAATTGTTCTAGTACGAGGAGCACACGCCAGGATGCTATCAAGTTATTGACAGAGAAACCTAATAACTAGTTTGCTTCAGATATTAAACTTAGAATCTGGAGATCAAAAGTTGTATATAAGAAAAATCCTGCGTTTTGAATAATGGTGAGCGAATAAGTAGTGGGAGGTTTTCTATCTAGATTTGTTGTTAGCGGTATGGCCCACTTGACCGCTTAATATAGAATAAATTTGAATTCGTTTTATTCATTTAAATATAGGTACTACGTAAACTACTTGTACAGAAATGTTCGTGATACTTATTTTACCACATTTCATATTTGTAGTGCAAATAATATACAAATTAAATATGGTTTAAAACCAACGATAGATGAAAACGTAGTCATTTTTATTTTAACATACACTTTAACTAAACACAAGAATGGGATATTTTGCTAAAGCAATAAATAATGTAAATAAAATAAGCAAATAATATATATTAAATCCATATAAAGACTACTAATACCTAGTAGAAACCCCATTAATTGAAATATTAGGACGTATCACTTGACCGCATTCAATGACACTTGCAACTATTTTAGGCAAAACGAGGTACGTGGTTTGCTCGTCTATGTTGATACTAGTGACAATTATGTATGTATTGAATTATCATCAACAGCTAAACCATATTACATGAACATAACGCAGACTTGAGAGGAGATTTTTGCAAGGAAGATTTATGTAGCTGCACATAAACGTCATTCCATTAATGAACGGCGACCACAGGAGTGATTGAATGGCCCCAGGGCAAATGCAATCATACCTACAACTGTAAACGATAAAATGAAGGGGCCGAGAGCACTGAATATGGAATAGCAATGCCTTCAATTTAGACGTATAATTAATACCCCGAATAATTGCAACACTACACTTTAAGTTAATTATTGACACTACGTAAAAATTATGAATTAACTTCCCTGAAATGGCAGTATGGCTTCAGTAAAATATAACAACGACAAGCATACTGACTATTTAATGATGCTAGTATTTATGGCAGAAATATTGCAAATATTTGATTACTTTAATTAACATTAACCGTGACTACGACGTCGCCCTTCTTCTATAAACTAAAAATCTAAACAAACGAATCCCATACAAGATAAAAATAAACACTGTCACATAAATAATAACTAAACACATAAAAATAATAAACATATTGTTATTGATTTATCAATGCTGGCAATTAATGGTTCGCAACAAAACTAATAAATAAATAATATTTTGCAATGTATGTTACATCCGATATCAAAATGTAATTGGCGCGAAACCGCGTTCAGATTAAACAGTGGCGAGCGCTGAGTGTACGTCGCACCGCGCTGATCCCCGAGTGAACACTGCGAGATGCAGCGGCCGAGGCTGTCACCGACGCCGCCACGCGCCGCTGCACTTCACACAATTCACTAAAGAAAATCCCTCGCCACGGTGAAAATTCTAACGAATCGTTTTAGCATGCGAACATTTACTGCACTTCATAATGAGGCTATGTTTAACAACTCACCTTTTAATAAGTGATTTATAACATGTGCACGACTTTTCTTTACTAATCTAACACGAGGGTGCTATGTTTACTTGTGTAACCGAGACACGCTTGTTAATCAGCCAACTATTCAGACTACTTATTGGTAGACGACTCTTATTTTAAAATACAATATGTAAACTATTTTCATATGGAATGGTTAAACTGATATGTTTAGAAGTATGTCTCTATTTGAACTCTTGATTATAATAACTTCATTGTTATATCAAATCGTCGAGCTAAAGTCATAGTCCACGTTCGTCATGTTCCAAATAAACATCTCAATACGTAGTATATACAATCAGTATATTTTCAATAATCGTAATTGAAAGATCGTCATCAAATAACAGCACTAGTATAGTGGAGTACAGAACAAATAAAATGGGGAACTGGTTGGCTTTTGTATTGCACGTCCCCCCGGTCTGTATTGAAAACAAACTATAACTAGCTAAACGTATTGCTTTTTAAGTGCGCATTATTATAATGAATGCGTACCTAATACAAATAAAATGTTTAGTGCATTTTGTTGATTTCAGGCCCTGAGCTATTGATAATCCTTTTAAAACCTATTAGCAAATTAATGTCAAAGTGGACGGTTTCCTCGATTTTTAGGTGGTCAAAAAGAGAAGTAATTAAAAGGCTATACAAAGATCTTTTTAAATTTGCAATCTTTATTTTTTATTGTTTGTTGTGTACAATATACTAGTACCTATAAAACGGCGGCGTGTATCAACATTATGCAATAACAGTAACCTGAGATTACGGTAACATTATTTACGAGTAAAATAGCACGTACGTACTGTAGCACAGAGCGGCCACAAACAAAAACCTAATTATATTTACCAATAAATTAAGTATACATAGATTTTCTATTCAATTTTTATAATACTGCTATATCTCGCTTTTACTGCCAGGTCGGTGTTTTTTGTCTTCAATCTAGTTTTGCTTCTACAGATATATTTGGATATGCAGAGTTACAAGTTGTCATGGCTATTAAAGCTCAGAGAGAAGCGGCATGGGAGAAAGGGACAAACCAATTGCTCTTTATTGAGTAAAGTTGCAAAGGCCATATTACAGCTAATCAATAAATAATCTGTGGTACGGGCAAATATAATAAAATTATGCCATTCACCGAGTCCACACGTTACAATCTATAGTTAGAAATATGAACACGACCATTTGTGTACACTTATAAATGTGAATAATGTAAAAACATCATCGTTCACTATTATTTAAAGGTCCCAACAATCCTATGGAAGCCAGTCAGCGCGCCATGTTCACTTTTCCTGCTACGGTAAACGAGTTGGACAGGGGCTGATTCATTTTGTATTGCGAACCAATTATTTATAATGCTTACAAACGAGTATCGCTATAAAAGGCGTCTGTACTAGATGTACTACGATCAACTCGGTATAATTGTAGGCAAAAAGTTGTACGAACCTAATCCAGATAATTCTTTCTTTCGATGTGCCATCATCACTTTTAGAACGTAATATATTAATAGTTTAAATTGTACGTCCTTGTAGCTGTAGTTTATTGTCCATAATATGTTTTTATAAGTGGGAATTAGATCGTCGGATCTGTATGGCGGTGGCACAAATGGCAGATGCACTTGCAACTTAGTCATTGGTGCAATTTCGTGTTGTAAATTGACTTAAGTCAACGAATCGGCAAGTTTTTCTCATGTTGAGTAAGAGGCTGCGCGCGCGGCGGAAACGTGTCGAGTTCTTTGACCTTTTATAGGATACGTCTCCGTATATTAAAGAGTACAGAGGATATATCGAAATTGATAGCAGACTTTTATTATTACCTTACTTAACCACCACAATATAAATATTTATGTCATAACAGGCCAGCTCAGTGAGTAAAGGGCTAGTATAGTGAATATGATAAATATTATTTATCATATTCAGTGATATAGGGGAAGGTTGCTATGAACGGACCGCTTAAGTTTACGACATCATATCTCAAAAAGTATAAGTGTTAAAATGAAAGCCGTTTATTATTTTTATTTCGTGGGACCTTTATTTATAATAATCAAACACACAATTAATTCGGGCTTACAGTTTTTGATTTATACGAAGAAAACTAAATCTTGGGCCGTTGCCTTCTGTGGACCACGAGCACCTTCATTGAACCACCAGGTTGCCATCTATGGACTTCGAGAAATTTGTTTTAGAGGTCCAATCGAGGCAATTAATAATTATAAAATTATGAATATTGCAAAATACGCGTACGACAAGCAAACAAAGTCAATCATAGCACAACATAGACATCATTTGCAATTAATTGTTGTCTATGTTGTGCAATGACAGGTACTTTTTGACTGGATTTTTAACACAAACACAATCAACAAGCCTAGGCACGGCTTTACAGATCATGCATTAAATCATGTCTTCTATTTCACATTTTAGGCAGATTTTGCAAAACGATTTTTCTATATTCTAATTAACTTGTTTGCTGGTTGACGGTTGAGGTTCTTTTGTGGACAGTTTTGGTTTCTTCTGTTTTGGAACCTTTGCGTTCTCGTCTAGGGCAGTTTTGTACGGTAACGAAGTTAATTCCATGCTGATTTGTGCTTTCCGACTCCTTGGTTCCAGGAGATATCTGTTGAATATGGAAGTGAAACTGGTAGATTCACTCCACACTCCTATTAACTTTACAAAAAAAATTATGATTATTAATATATGAATAACCGCTTTGAATTTTTTATTAAATTATTATATGATATATGAATACTAAATTTGAATACAATACAATAGCAGGCATCACTTCTTATGTGAGTACACTATTACACACACTCTTTTAATTTTTTTTTATGATTTCTATGTGCTTTTCCATAATTAGTGAAATACTCGTGGCCTATTCTCATAATTGTGACCAAAGAAATACAATATAAAGTTGCTATGATTGGTCCGGTCCAACAGTGGAACTCTCATGAGGTCCATTGATAGCAACAAGATACTCATTAAGGAAAAAACACAAAAAATACGTGGTCATGATTAGACTAAATTGAATAACACTCATGGAATCACAATTAAACTGTCTAATATTTCATAGCAGTGCACGCAGACAAATATTAATACAATGATACTACGTCGAATAGTTCAGAGTGAAATAATTAGATTTTGACCGCCGCAAACACAATCACACACGTCACTCCTAGCTACGTGCTGCAGCGTCACTGAGGTAAGGAAGGAGTGCAATTGAGTCACCACGGACACGTTTCAACTAGTTTAAGTGTTGCTAGCTTGCACAGTTTTGGAAATATGTTGGTGGTCCAATGAAAGAGCTAGTCCAATGATCGCAAACTTCCCCTATTCTTTCATTCTTATTGTATTTTCTATCAAAACTTACAAAATCTGTTATCCAACCAAAACACTAATGAGAAATATTAAGGTAATAATTATCATGTATAGCAAATTGGCTATGTGAGTCTCAATACAAGACTGCATTATGAAGAGTGATTTAAATATTATCCATTCACATAAAATAAGATTTCAGCAGATAAACAGAACTATAAAGCAACTAGGAAAATATTTTAAAAGGTTATATAAGCTACACGAATTACTTATCGCCATAAGCACTGACGTAGGTATATTGTGGATTTTAATCCCAAATGTAACCATTTCTTTTTATGATAAAAAGTATTTGTGCTAAGTCAGAATCTATCATTTTTATTGTTTATTTTTTAATATTTTGTGTTAATTAAATATTATGCGTACAGCCTGTACGTATTCAATTTTAATCAAAAGCATTTTTTGTACATCTAAGGTGGCAAACAAGCATACGGACCGACCACCTGATGGTAAGTGGTCACCGTAGCCTATGGACGCCTGCAATACCAAAGGCATCACTTGCGCGTTGCAGACCCTTTAGGAAAAAAAGGAAGTGGGAAGGAGAAGGAGCGGGAAGAGGGAAAGAGGGTGATTGGGCCTCTGGCACTCTCACTCACCAAACGAAACACAACAGTAGGAACACTGCTATTTCACGTCGATATTCTGCGAAAAGGTAGTACTTCCCCGGGCGAGCCAGCCAATTCATGCTGATGAGATACTGGCTGCGAATACCTCAGCGCAACTGACTCCGAATATTTTATGTCAAAGTTGCGACACCTTTTTATTTCCTATAAAGCTATTTCAGAACTTTGGGCATCCAAAGCTTTAGACTCTAAGCACATATGAACATAGTTCAACGGCTGAGAATATACTTAGCTGAGTTCTATCTCTACCTCACGTTTCCAAAGTTGAAACCTGAGTGCAAGCATGATTTGAAAATTCTAATAACATACAATTCATTTTCAAACTTAATTGCACTCCGTAATGTTAACAAAAGGTCTTAAAGTTTAGGTGTAACAATATTAAACCAAATAAACGATGATATTATATATAATGTGATGGTGACACTTCCTTATAGATAGAGCTACTACATTTGTGCTTAGAATGGCTATATCAAAAAGGGTAAAGATAGAAAATCAAGTATTATTACACGGACAAACGCAGCAATCTTATATAAAATGAATAATACTAATTTATTTGAAACTTTAAAGCGTTACATTCACAGAATGGCTTAGCTTCTTAACGAACTATGGATATGCCTATTTCAAATCTTGAAACAAACAAGGAAAGCCTTTGACTAAAGTGGTCGACGAAAACGCATGCAGGCGATGAATTCAGCTGATTAAGATTTGCTGAAAAAGAGGTCATCATAAATTACGGATAAACGCAGACACTTTGACAGTAATCTGGCATAAAGGAGAGACGACTTGTTCAAAGTAGCTGCTGTTTGCAAGCAGCACATCATTGATAGCGGTGAAAAAGTTTGGGTAAGGCGCATGTTCCACAACAGAGCTGATATCATACAGCTGTCATAATAATGAAGGTAACATGCACATCTAAGCAATAATAATTGACATCTAAACTATGAAAGCGCCATATTTGATTGATGATGGAAAATCGTTTTCCACCTGGGGCTTTATATGGCTGCAATGACAACGACTGATAGAATAGATGTAAAATTAAAATATTTTACTTCAAGGCAAATAGGTACTATTAGATATTTTATCGCCTTAAATAACTATGCATGACGATCATAGGCTATATAAGCGACGACATATTTTTAGTTTTTAGAAGACTTCTGCCGCACCATACTTACTTGTGTGCCAATGGACACTTCACATAAATTCAAACAACGGATACAAAGAATACCCAGAAACGGAGAAACTACTAGTGAATCACACAAATTTTAGCTACGTGTGGGAATCGAATCCACAACTCTGCGCAGTGGCAATACCTCGGCGACCATTTAAAACACAAGCCCATCCGTGCAGTCAACGACATATCGCAACAAAATCATATAGCATGTTAGTCATGACTTGTGAGGAAGCCGATAAGTATGTCACAATACATATAGCATTAAGGTTGCAAGACTTTTGAAGGAAATCGCAGCAATACATATGTATACGTCTCGCTAATGAATGCTGAACCAGGTAATTATATCCGTTAGATATACCTCGAGTAGTCAACCGAAATCTGTTTAAATATAAAAATGTTTTAATATGTTTATTCTCGGCAATAAAATAGGCCTGAAAATTTTTATAATGTATCGCTAGATAGCATAGCGCATAGGCTATATCGACCTTAAAATTCAAAAAATGTACATGTGATTGACTATATGCAACACGGGTCGGTAGCCAAAATCGCAATAAAAGTAATATAAAGTAGTATGAAGTACGCACTTTAAGTCCACTAAACGTCAGTAAGGCTTATTATCAAAATGCTCTTAGCAAAAACATGGACTCTAAATTGACGGTGTTCTGTCCGCCCAGCGGCGAAGTATCCCTGCTAAAAAGGATAAAGGATTTCCCCACGTAATTACTGTCAAAGACAGACAGTTGTCCCTAATTCGATAGTGGACTAGTAGACTGACCCCTAAGAATCATTAGAAAATCTCAGCAGCACTCGGAACTTGAGAACAGTGTTCGAAAACTAAACGTATCTTGCGATATGTGTGTCAAACTACTCTACACAAACTTTAGATGACTTTAGGTTATGATGTGACCTCGCTAGCTGAGAATTAGATCAGTGTGGACGCGGATGAACTATGCTAGGTCGGGAGCTAAATTGCTAATAGCTGGCATGAACTTCTTGAAGCAAAATAGTGAATGCTAGTAAATAGAAATTCATACCATTGTCCTCAGAAAACGGGCGTCTACGTATGTATTTATGTATTGACCTGCGTTTACCATTGCGAAATTTATAAACTGCTACAATAATTTATTTTAAAGTATTTTAGATTTTATTTCTGTTCTATGGAATAAAAAAGGTGTAAATGCTAGTTATACCTAGCTTTATAAGAACCCCATCCTACAGACCGAATTTCGGTTATTAGAACCGTAGACAATAACAAGCATTTGCCGACGACTTCATCCGCTTCAACTACGGTCCGCCCACGATTCTTCTTTTATTTAATGTCTTCTTTCTTTTTATCAATCACACTATGTTCCATATCTCCACACACAACTAACCGGCAGCAGAAAAATCGATGCTTAGAATTTAAGTTCCACTACAAGTTATTTAACTGTGCAACTGCAAACCGCATCATAATCCTTACTGCGATTTCTACTGAATGCAAACAGAACAAACAGACAGATATTTTGGTTAACTACTTAGAAGAAGTAGTTAATCACAATTAGTTTGCCTAAACTAACAAATACTCTTATAAACTACTATAAAACTGTAGCGAGACTGTGTCTGTATAATGTAAATAGATATATAGATAAGAATATGTATATAGTTCGACATTCTGTCTATAGCTTAATAAATTACACTACTCTCACACAAATATTCACTGGTATTCATTTTAGTACTAGTACAGCCAACGACACAAGTTAATAAACTATTGTGAGATTTTGAATTGCGTTATCATACACAATAATAGTAATTTCTCATCTTTTAGTTCAGTAACGGTATTGACTTAAAATATATGTATACGATATTTATCATCACTAGTGGTCGCTCAGTGGTCAAAATTTAACCGTTATACAGTAACGCTTAATATTTTTATAAATATTTAGTTTCGGCATTGCTTATGAATATACAGGGTGATTTTGAAATCGTGTAATTCCTTTTAACCACGCATTCTACTGGTGATATAGAATAACACTGACCATATTTTTTCTTAATTAAAATAATGGTTTCGGCAGATTTAGAGTACAGATTTTTTTCATGAAATGATTTCAAATAGTCATATTTTAACCACCTGACACAATCTTAATATTTTACTAATTTAAAAATAATAACATAACAATAACTGATGTTGTAAATAATAAGGGGCAATAAAAAGGACCGCCCGTTATTATTTACGACATTAATTATTAATATGTTTTTTTATTTTAATTAGTAAAAAATTAAAATTGCCTCGGTTGGTTAACATATGACTATCTGACACCATTTCACGAAAAAAAACGGAACAATAATTTTTCAAAAAAATAATTCTAATTAAATAAAAATATGGTCAGGGTTATTCTATATCACCAGTAGAATGCGTGGTTAAAAGGAATTACACGATTTCAAAATCACCCTGTAGATATTAACAGAGCCTAATCTCACCAATCCTCGTTGCGTGCAATATGCTTAAAAGGGGTACAGTTTACTTTTCACGTATCAATTGAATACATATAGAATCATGTTATAGTTACATATGATGCATTAGAATACCTTTCTTTCTGGAATCTGTGACGTAGCCAAGTTGTGAGCACGAGGCGAAGCTAAGCAAAACTATGTATATATTTCCATCAAAGCTATACCTACTAAGCTTATTGCTGCGTTCACTGTACTTGCAGTACAGCTGAACAAAGAATGTGCGCTTTGCGCAAGAAAGCCCTATGAACAAAATGCGCGATCCATGTTAAGCGATAGCAGTGCCGTAAGCTGTTTCATCCTGATTTCCGCACTCGCTTTCGTCTTCCACCCGCGTCTACGCCGTACTTTTCGATTCTCTCGCTACACTAAGTGTGTAATAAACTTAACTGTATTTCACCCTTTTTCCACCAAAGCTAAGGTGTATTATTCGTAGCTACCCTTGCTACGCATATTCATATCTGATGGCAAGGGATCGATAACATAACGACGAAAATCACTTAATGATATATCGATCAATAAATATTAGCCATTAGCAATAAAACAGTTGTTATTAAAACATGTAAATTTAGATAGACGGCTACGAACACCTTGCCTACGTATTATATATATACCTACGCGTCTATCTGAATCATACAAAAGCACGTGCGGCTTTTACACTGCACGCCAGCGCATTCTAAGGCTGAACAAAAACAAAAGAATTTCTTTTCAGATTTTCCAAAACATCAAATCATGAAAAACCTAGCGCAACTGGCGATACGCAACAAGTAGAACGTTTTAATTGATGTCGTCAGCTCAAGAGATATGGACTATTTATTAACGGCGATTATTTTTCAAGCAGATGATGTACTGCTTATCGTTTATTATATGTTAACGTAGAACACGACGATAATTACGCTCAGACAATGGACACTGAAAAGTCGTCAATCTCTCATCCGGTAAGACGCTTACATAAATAATACATAGCTCGCGCCACCGCGCCACATATCTGCATCGCGTGTCCGCCTGCCGTTGAATTTTCACTGAAAACACGGAGTAACGCTCCGGCAATGCATGTTCGTCTTAGAAATTGGGTCGCATACCGTTGTGTAACGTCCCGAGAGCCATGCGACCACACCTATGTACGAATTTTTTATATCAAACAGCCAGGAATGTGATTCCAGTATAATAAGGATACATACATAATGAAAAAAATAAATATACGTATAACCAAAACGCAGTTAATATCAGCAGCTGTAATAAAAATGTAACAGTAGCTATTTTCATGAAGCTGCAGTTTACATAACAAATCTGTTTATTGAGCGGTATCGGTCCAGTGTTTGAATGGAGCACACGTCACAGAGCAACGCTATCAGTTGTACCGATCCAAGCTTGGTGACACGCGCAACTCACAACAGAATAATGAATAGAAGTTCGTTGGGAATCACACGGCCCGTGTCGTCCACTGTCAAGCGCAACTTCAAGTAGGGCAAATGTGCCCGTGGGCATTTTTGAGCGCGCTACTATCTGTACCTATTGTTTGCTATATTCTGTTCATCAAAAACTAATAGAACTTTTGTTGAAAATATTCGGTATTTTATAAGATATCGCGATTGGTTTTTCAAATTAAATTTTGTGAATACTATACAATCTAAGATAGGTTTTACAATAGTCCTTATTATCGCGAAGGTAATTTATTTATTTAATCATAAAAATGTACGAGTGTACATTCTTAATAATTTTTATATAGTTTTTGTTTGAAGTTAGGTCGTTTCGGATTCGTTGCATTAAACGTTTTAAGACTTTCAGGATTTATACACATACCAAAAATCATTTAAGACAACGGGTCATAATCGTATCGGTAATCTTTAAAAGGAATTTAATAAATCCCTATTAATCATTGATCGTGATCGAGGGTCAACTCCAAACATGACCACAATCAATGCCAATCGCGATCACTAACGCGATAACATCTATTGTTTAATATTCGATTCTATAAATCACCGCAATAACATCATGTTAGCTGTTTTTTTCAAATTTAATGTCAACCATCCTTGCCTAAGGTCAAGTAACCTGCCTTTTCCAATACCTATGTTCCAATCATAATCGAAATCTTTGTTCTACCAATAACCTCCTCTTACTTTGTCCCTCCCATATATCTGGTTTCCTGCATTCTTCCTTTCTCGTCCAGTCCGTTATATTATGGAATGCGCTACCTCATGAAGTCAGGATGTCCACAAACCGTTACACTTTTAAGGTAAAACTGCGTGCTCTCCTCTTCGACCGTTTATCGGATTCATCTCATCAGTAATATGATACGTATGTATATATATAGGTATGTATGTATGCATGTATCTTTATATATAGATGCATATATAGGGTGTCCCGAAACTCTACGATAACCTGGTACCGGGCGAGAGGCCAAATTATACCAGTTATGAAAAAAAATGAAGAAGAATCCATGTCACTTAGTCAAGCGATAATAGAATTTTTTCGAAAAAGTTGTAAGTTTGACACTCGTGGTCTCATTTTTGAGTACTATGATCACAAATTTCACAATTTTACAGTGATTTTTTAATAATGTAATCTCAAATAACAGAGCTATTAATCGCAACCACAAATCAAAGTAATAAACATTGTTAACTAAGAAAAATAAATTAAGTGTTGACGAGTTATGGTTTATAAAATTATTTTCAGTTAACTTTGACACTCCATGTTGGAAAAAAATGTACCACAGTACCCTTGGCAAGTTATTGCAAAAGATGGCCCATTTAGTTTAGATTTCAAAATGGTACAACACTTGCCAAGGAAAGCGTTACTTCGTATTTTTTGCGAAGGGACCTCATAGAAAACTTAATCAAAATAAAACAATAAATTATCGTATCACTTGAATATCCTCCTAAAACTAAAGAAGATGCTCAAATTGTTACCGGCACGAATACAAGATCTGCATCACCTCAGAAATGACCTCTTCAACAGTCGTGCACATCTACTCGCATTTATTTCTTCTAATGCTGCATCAATTTTTGGCACAATTTTAATAGATTTTGTATTGGTTTTGAGTAGATTTTTCTTTTATGCAACCCCAGTAAAAAAAATTCTACTGGATTCAGGTCTGGGGAACGAGGAGGACATAAAATTGATCCATCTGTCGGGATATTCTTTGTTTAAATATTCTCGTACAGGCCGGGTATAATGAGCTGGGCAACCATCTTGTTGATACCACATTTCTCTGTAGATGTTGAGTGGTACATCTTCTAACATTGCCGGCAAATCATTTTGGAGAAAATGCAAGTTAGTGGCGCCATTTAAATTTTCAGTCAGCTCAAATGGTCCAATTATTTGACCATTTAAAATTCCTGTCCACATGTTGACTTTAAATTGGTACTAGGATTGGTCCTTACGCATCAAATGCGGATTTTCCATGTGCCAACCATGTACGTTGTGGAAACTTAAATAACCATCTCTTTTGAACGTCGATTCGTCAGTCCATAAAAAATTATTTAGAAAATCCGATTTTCACGAATTTTCGCCAACACGGTTCTGCAGAAAGCAATTCTAGGTTCGTGATCACGTGGTAACAAACTCTGCAAATGTTGCATATGATACGGATGTAATTCGTATCATTTTAAAATTCGATGAGCGATACTCTTCGGTACTATCGTTGCAATTTCGATCGCACGTACTGAAGTACGTACTGGAGTCATTTTCAACTTCATTCAAAACCACGTCGTCGTAGTCTCCTCGAGGTCTCCCACCAGACGTACGAGCACTGGGCAATCGTCTTTTCGAATATGATGCGTGCATATTTTGGAAGACACGATAATCTGGGTACTGCTCCACATTCGGGTACCTCTCACGGTACAATCTAGCTGCGGCAGAGGCATTACAACGGCAGTCACCGTAGATAAGATGCATATTTGCATATTCTTCCGGTGTGTACAAATACGGCATTTTGTTCACACACAGTTTGCACAGCACAAAGTCCAAAAAACAAAGCCAGAGTCGTCAAGTACGGATGGTACTCCATCCATACTTGACGACTCTGGCTTTGTTTACTATATTGGCTTGTGTTACCCTGGACTTGATACTTTAAGTCCAGGGTAACGATTACGAGAGATGCGCAGTCAACGAAGAAACGATGCGTACTAAATGTTAGTATTATTATTATTTTATTATGAACGACTCATCAAACATCGGCGTCACTATCCGTCTCACTCATCCTAAAAGTCGAACGACAATCTGTCTCGCTCTGACAGACAGCATAACTACTATCTATTTCATTTTATTACTTTTGTTCATTACAAACAATGGAGACGCCGACCTTTTTAAAGGACGAAGGAATCACTCCATATATATCAGGGCCCATTTGTTATCATAATCAAAGTAGCCTTATTTGAATAACAAGTCAATATAATAACAAGTCGTCACCATAAATTTTGTGATATTTCGCTTTCCAGGAATTAAGTTATATAAAATAAAGTAAAAGTTAGGTTATATGACATTAATCGTTAGCAAAATGTTATATATGTTTATTCGGACGTACTTTATCGAAGGTTTATCTATTTATTTACCCGTGGCGGTCTATGGGGGACGCCTATGTTCAGCAGTGGACGTCTGTGGCTGATAGATAGATAGAAGTAGGCACCTCAAAAAACAAACATCAATATTGCTTTGATTTTTATGTACCTATAAATAAAAAATACACGTTCTTGTTTGTAACACGCAGATGCGGACCACTAAAAGACAAAGCAAAGATCCACTAGATTACTTAGATTGCGGCATTACCGGCATTACATAAGTATGCAACTGCACGCATTTTTCACTTACTATACCTACATACTTACTATACCTATGCATGCCATTGACGTATAACTAATAAAATCGCTTCATCCTCCAAAACTCTTCCGCCAATAGAGTTATAGCGACCTATTGTAATGGTACAGTTCACACAGCGATCCATGTCGTCAATATCCAATTCAGAAGCATAATCAGTTGTCCAATATGAAGTGCCAGGTAATTCTAAGTCACAAGATCCGTCGAACAGTCCTTTAGCAAGCCAAAGTCGTGGAGTAAAGCAAACAATGCGCACTCATAAGGATTGATTTTGAAATTAGCCGTTAAACTTGTCAATCGGTAACCACAGATAATTAATAACCAAAAAACGATTTTCAATCGATTGAGGTTTTATTATCATCATTCGATTATAGAACACATTTTGAGATTATACCGATTTAATAATACTATTTACTATATAATACTCGATAGTAAATAATTAGAGATGCATATTAATCAATTATTGGTTAACTTAATTTAATATAAGTTTCTCGCTTTCCATGCAGAAATATTCAAACATATTTTGGTGGTAAGTACCTAAAAATATAACGAATTTTTTGGTATCAATTACAATATGATAACTGGTGGGCCCAGGGGTTCCCACCCTCCTTTCAACGTTATATATATATATATATATATATATAATAATTTTAAGTCAGTTTTGCAGACAAACATAATAATTTTCCATATAATATTAGATAATCGACCTACAAGAGTATCAAGTTTTTTTTTTGTAATGAAGCATCTCTCAGCAAAAATACGAAGTAGCACTTTCATTGGCAAGAAAAGTGGCAAGTATTATACCATTTTGATATCTTACCAAGAATTGAAATAACTTACCAAGGATAGTGAGGTAAATTTTTTTCCCAACATGGTCAAGTGTCAAATTTAACTGACAATAATTTTGTAAACCATAACTCGTCATAACTTAATTTATTTTACTAAGTTAACAATCTTTATTACTTTGATTTGTGGTTGCGATTAATAGCACTGTTATTTGAGATTACATTATTAAAAATATCGCTGGAAAATTGTAAAAATTGTGATCACAGTACTTAAATATGCGACCACCGGGTGTCAAACATTTTCAACTTTTTCGAAAAATGTCTATTATCGCTTAACTAAGTGACATGGATTTCTTTAATTTTTTTCATTACTGGTATACCTTGGCCTCTCGCCCGGTACCAGGTTATCGTTGAGTTTTGGTACAACCTGTATATTTGTATATTTTTTTTAGATTATATAAAATGTTTATTGGTAGATATGTATATACTATGTAATATATAATTAGTATTGTGATATTCTTTAGTATATTTACCTGTATGTTTCGCGTTACTGTATGCACCTAACTTCTTTTATCTCTGCCTCACCTAAGGTCGACTGGTAGATAATGTCCTTGGCGTTATGTTTTCCATTGTACTATCTTGTGCACAAAGTTATAAAATAAAAATAAAATAAATAAATAAATATCATTGAATTCGGATTCGGCGTCAATAATGATGAAATACTTTGTATGAAAGGAAGAAGTTACCGATGTTCCTTATACAAAACGGGACATAGTGATTCAATAGTTTATACTAGCATCGTATGACGTGACTTAATGTTTGTATGTGATATATCTATCTTATTAAACAGTTTCTAGGTTTACAAGGTTCCTTAATTTGAATTGCCTACTCAAGCGAGTAGGCCTAATTAAGCGTTTATTCGTCATAAATTACAGTAATTAAGATATACATATCTTGCACATTTATACTTAGATACTTTTATTATGACTCTCAATACATTTCGTAGAAAGAGATTAATTATTTGAAAATACGATTTAAGAAAGATATCGTGACAGAATATATTGATATCATCAATTAAGATTTATTAATAAACTAGTAAATGCTACCTTAATGTAATCAACATTTTCTGAAGGAAAGCTTTTATGCATAATAGCATAGTAAACTATGCCATTAAGACCGTAGAATTCTTGGTCTATCAGCAGTTCAAAACCATTACGCCTGCGGGAAATAAATAGCTGCTCGGAGTATGAATAGTCTTACGGGTTGTATAGAACCACTCTCATTTTCATTTCTTCCGCTAATGGGGTGAGCGACTATTACAAAATCTACATAGAACAAGTTCAGATAAATTATACGTCGCGTACAAAGGAAATTAGAGCAAGTGCAGTTTCAGAGCTGTAAATCATGCAATCAAATGCAAAATTCTATGAAATCGACACTTCTCACGCAGCTGTGTTTTTGAACATCGATTTTAGCCAATCAAAACAGTAACGTGATTTCAGAATTACATGTACCGTAGCGACTTATTACATTTTCTTAAATTAATAAGATAAGTATCAAATAAAGTCAATTTATCATGTATTGTGCACATGATAATTGGCGCTGGGTGATAATTATAGTTTAAGCTGCTTAAAATAGTGGGAATAAATCAAAAAGCAGAACATAATACATGTTTTACGGAATAATAGCACTAAACGGAAAGTTGTTAATTCGAAAGTTAGATTAATAGCGCCGTATTAATCTCGCACGCTATGTGTAACTTCGCCGCGACAAATTCTGCGAGTGTAGCAGGTTCGATATTAAATACTATAAAATACATTTTTAAATTAGAGTTTTGCCTGTCAGTGCTCTTTTTAACAATGATCAGTATATTTTCATTGATTCTATCCACCGTTAGGCACATGCAAATTGAATCGTGGGTGTCGTCATTTGTATTATTCTAGTCGTTTAGGTACCGTCAAATTGTGAACTTATGAATAAACAATGATTTCAAAGAAACTTTTTATAATAGGTATGTCTTATTTTCACCTTATAAGTATAGTTTGAACTTGTTGTGTGTGAAAATATAATATATACATGTGAACATGAATCATCTATGTATGTTTTGATACGTACTATGAAATTATAATATTTCGGAAAGTAATCAATGTATTTTCACCCGATTAAAATGAAACAAACACTAAATGTAAGCCCATCTCTATATTACGTCTACTATCAGTGAGCTTACCACATAATGATGCAGCCATCTTGAAGATCAGAGTACACCAAGCCAAAAACTAAAATCAGGTTAGAATATTATCACCTGCTTTGTTGATCGTGTAACTTACTGGACGAATTAATTGATGACTTGATTGAGTTCATATGTACATTAAGTACAGCTTTATCAAGGCGATACTCTATGGCCATTAGTAAAAGGCAAGTGGAAATGAAAATAAAGTCTGCTTTTTAGAATAAGCTTAAAATATCGTTTTTAATCATCAGGTGACTTTATACAAACTGGGGAAGCAGTTTAACGGCTGTGAGCAGTGCAACTGAAAGACTGATTGTTAATCTGAAACCTTTCGTACTCACTGCTTTCATTAGTGTGATTGAAAATAAACTTAATGATATAAAGAAATGAGATCCAATTTTAAACAAACATAATTAATCATCTTTCTCGTTTTGATTAGTATAATTCTCCATTTGAACGATTTTCTTTTTCACAATGTAATTTGTTAGTATACTTTAGCGGTCAATAATTACGTATTCAATAGCTGACAGGTAAAAGTACTTTTTGTAACTACAAATAGTACTTTTACCAGTCAGCTTAAGACCGTTTACGCCCTGTGGCCTGTAAAGAATGGCAACGTCGAATAAGTGTCATATTTTAAGATTAATATCGTTATTTATTTATTTGAGTTTAATTAAAAAATGTTTTTAATATGTGCACTGTATAGACTAAAGTAAAAGTGTTCCGTAGACAGAATATAATTATATTTGTAGTTTGTATACTATGTAAATAATGGATCAAGAATATAGACGTAGGTAATTTACATCGTAGAAGCTACAAATATAAATTGCTTATCATCCACTCAGTCGAAAGACGTCCACTGCCAAAGATATAGGCCTCCCTCAAAGTGCCACACAGACTGGTCTTGGGTCATTCGCATCCATCCCCTTCCGACGACCTTGAGGTCATAGATCCAGCTAGTGGGTGTCGTCAGTCCAAAACCTTTCTGTCCCAACAGCCATCGCTTTACTGCAACTTCAGCATGGCTATCCGGAGCTATGCCGGCAACTTTATTTTTCTTGCAGATCTCCTCATTTTTGATTCGATCGCGCAGAGAATCTTCTAGAACAGTTCTCTTCATCACCCTTTAAGCCTTCTGATAAGAGTAATACTGAGCGATCACGATTCCTTTTTGTTTATAATGGTAATATAAATACGTTGACAAATGCTAAAAAAGGAAATCGCATATCTATTTCAGAGAGGTAGCGCGGTAATGTAGAGTATAACGACCATAGAAGGCATATTTAGTGAACTAATGTAAGCCGATGATCTCTTTTTGCTGGTCTAGACAACAGTATAATAGTTATAATTTTTTTTCAGTATTGTATAAAAGACCTGAGGGTAATGAATTTTACGCCAAGTCTTTTTAAACAGAATGATGTAAGGAAAAACAACTTTATGAATGTTACGCTCTCGTTATATAATTAAATTTGAGTATTAATTGGCGTTTGAAGAAACTACATATTGATGTAATTTACGCTGTACTTATCTGTAGTCATGACAGGTTTACATCGTCTCTTCAAGAGAACGATAGCGATCGATACGTGAAATTCTTTAACAGATATGGTTGTATACCAAGGCGATAAACATGCACCTAATCAACGCCTCCTCTGGTAAGTGACGTAATCAATATTCTGTTTGCGTTCTCAATAAGCAGTTGGCCTGGCCTACCATGAAACGTAAATGCCAAAGTTTTAGGCCTATTGTTGGCACTGTTAGATCATAAAAGACATGAAGTAACGCTTTGATCAACCTAAACTCGACAAAAAAGCACTCCAACGTACTACTAGTACAACAACGGAACAATGACACTTTTAAAGAAAAAGTCCAAAGAAACTTGGCGATAGGTATAATCTTAATATTTCGTTCGCTCTAAGTTTTGGTTAGGCATTGTCATGGTAAACATACTATATTGTATCAACTTACCTAAGGTCCTGTAGCAGCGCTTCGCCTTGTGCGATAGTAGCACCACATGCTTCGAGACTGGCGGCGCGATGCTGCGCGCACTGTTCTAGCGCGCGCCTTGCAGCTTCGGGCGTGTCATCTGCTGCACAAACGCCGCCTCCGCTGCGCAGTGTCTCAAGCCATTGCAGGAGCTGTGATATATTACGAAGTTGTATAAATTGTTTAGAAACTACTTCATGTGTACTAGCGTACTCGTTTCTGTAAGCCTTCCAACAATGCCTTATTTTAGGCGTTTTGAAGACATTAATTTAGGGCTTGTACACAAAACTGCGATGCTACGTCGATGCTGCGTTTTCTTTAGAACACTAGTATCGAGGATTATAAAATAAATTCATCAAACAAGACGCTTGGAAGAACGTATGTAAAAGTTTATTTCCAAATTTCGAGGAAAAAGAAAACATAGAAAATAAATAAAAAAAATGTTTGGTCTGTTTTCAAAGCTTCATATTTTAGACGAAAGTAGTTCCCATCGGCGTTCATAATAGTAATAAATGGATGAACTCAAGATCTTCTTTGTTTATTTTTCCTGTATCTCCTTAGCATTAACAGAAGTGCGCACTTCTTTTTACGATCCATATCACGACCTAGTTTACAAAATACTTTCAGTACGGTTGACGGTCATCGAAGGAATGGTCGCCTGAATCGTGGAAGGGAGACACTTTTCCGCACGAAATCGCATCGCAGTTTTCTGCGATGCGAATTCGCATCGCGCCGATTCGCAGTTTAGTTTACAAGCCCTTAGTCAGCACTTAGTTCTACGTTAGCACAATTACCTCTTTTTCATGGGTATATAACAGGACGGCAAGGTCTAATCGCCGGCGACGCCGGTCGACACGCGCCGCAAACGCCGCAACGTGCACCTCCAGATCTCGCGCCACACCCAACACTTCTTCGGGGTCGCATTCTCCAGACCGTGCCAACTCTTCAGCACCGGCCAGTAACTTTTCAGCATTTGTATATGTATTCTACGGCAGAAAAATACAGTTAATCTATTACGGAAGCAAAGAGAAATCCAAAATCTGAGATTACGCACAAACAAAACCCTGGTTGGCAAATTTAGAGTAACTTTGCCAACCGGGGTTTTGTTTACCCTACAGAACATTGTAACCAAACCGGACTGAATCAAGTATGAAGAACCATAATCCTATTCGCTGTAAGACACGATATCCAGACGTAATAAAAAGGGAATTTAGTATTAGCAGAAGAACTGTACTCTTCACACCGTAGGTTGGTCCAGTACCAGTGACTCCCGCGGTGCTATTGCAAACGTCATACTTGTGAGCCTTAATTGTATAAAAAGGATCCTAATTTATTGACTGTCTTGGGGGAACAACGCTTGAGTATGCGATTGCTATGCTTAAAATCTCAAGGTCGATTTCTGTATTGGTGTTATTCTACCAAGAAATTCATAGTACAGCACAGTCTGAAACTGTGTCTACTGGCTACAGAACGAGATTCTCTAATTGAGCTCGCCCTTTAATACGTAGCAATATTCTCGCCCTCATAACGTGAGCTTTAACCAATAGCCAGCAAAATGTATATATAAAACACCTCTGCCTACGTCTCCGAGGATATGGAGGTGAGATGAATAGATGTAATGTATTAAATGGCTCTCAACATAGCCGAGTGTGAGACTGTTCGACTGCCACGCAGTGTTCTCGAGTTCGATCCTAATGTCGCATCCCTGACATTTCGAAATTATGTGCGTATTAAATTGTTAATTATGGCTCGCTTTAACGGTAAAGAAAAACATACTGAGGGAACCTGCATATCTGAGAGTTCTTTATAATGTTCGCGATGATAAGTGAAGTCTGTCAATCCGCACTGGGCCAGTGTGGTAGACTGTGACTTAACCCTTCTCAGACTAAGAAGAGGTCCGTGCCCAGCAGTGGGACAGTCTAATATAGGGCTGCTTACAATTATATTATAACAAGAACGTTTTTACATACTCATGGAGAATAATATAATTAGCTACATATAAAGAAGTACTTACTTGTGCAACGTTTTCGAAATGTTCATGAGATTTCTGATATACCCTAGCTTTATGGAGATTCCTTCCTATTCCAGTATTCTTCTGTAAAAACACTTCACCATGATTTGCCAACCAGTCCAGTACCTGCAGCAAAGCAACTTTATAATCAATCCGTTTTACACAGTGAATGAATACACAATATATCTTAAATTTTGTGGCGATGTGGCTACTGATATTTACTTTTGCTCTACTTGCATAGAAAGTGATCAAGTTATTTTTTTTTAAATCTTATGGCGTAATAGGCAGACTAGCAGACGGATCACCTGATGGTAAGCGATTACCGCCCCGCCACCCATGGACCAGAACACCAGAGGAGTCGCAAATGCGTTGGCGGCCTTTTAAATTTGCCCCTCCCCCCATAAGGAGGGAGGGAGGGGTTGGGCCTCCGGTACCCTCACTCACTCGACGAAACACAACGCAAGCGCTATTTCACGCCGGCTTTCTGTGAGGCCGTGGTATCACTCCGGTCGAGCCGGCCCATTCGTGCCGAAGCGTTACATACTACAGACAAGAAGTACTAAGATAATATTTTGACTTTAAATTTATAAATACCATATTTTATTATAATAAAAAGCATCATGAAGCGACATATTTAACAAAGAATTTAAGCATAAACATGTGTCATCATATATTAATATATAAACAAATCTTTTGCCTACAAACGACCTGCGAGTTATAAATTTGAAGTCTGCAAATATGATGATATTATAATATATTAATTTGCGTTTTGTATTCAATATATAAATGAAAATCAGTAATATTCGATATATTTTAATTTTATAAGACTATTTTAATTAACATTTTGACCCATGAACTTATCATGTAATAACTCAACACTACAGTTCCTCTCGATGCTCTTAATCATAGTATATAAAGTTTAACAATGTTTATCTGAAACACTTGAACTATTTTATACATACATTATAGCTTAGCGTACTTTTGTAACGAGTTTTTATTGTTCTTGTTTATGATATCCATTTACGTACTTTACTATACTTTTCATTTTTATTAGTCCAACAAGGATACCGACAGGCGCGTGCGCTTCATACAAGCAAATAAGCAGTGCATACCCTAGTCCGCTGGCCTATGTAAATCTATATAATCGAAATCTATTTATTAAATACTACAAGCTGAATAATAATAAATACACTATAAAATTATCAGATACAATAAGAGCTTGTGCCACTGCCATCTATTGGTCCGTGAGCGAACTACTAAACAAATCGAATATATTATAATAGAGAGGCATCGATCAATGATATATTTGATCGATGTAGAGAGGTGTCTGGAAGCACAAAGAATCGTGCTTATTAGCAGTACATCTAAACGTCAATCGATTACGCTGTCTACGAGACAAATATTTTGCTTGTGTGTGTAAAATGCACGTTTGTGCTCGCCGACTGAAAGCACTGCCTACAACGAAAATCCAACCAGTTTAAATAGTTGTCAAAAACATCATAATTGTTGTTTATTATAGGCCTATTATTGTAGCAATATAGCGTCGTACGCCATGAACATTCCTTTAACGCGGATCGCCTTAGGAATGAGCTCCGATGCGTTTATAAATCAGACGAATTAAAAACGTTAGGAATATTTGATCTTATTTAATATTTACGTACAAACAATTTAATAGCTATATTTCCCGAAGTTTACAAATAAGCATAATTAATACATAGTTACGATTCCAGTTAGTAGCGCATCGGCTGAACGATCATTTTCTTGCTTAAAAAGAATCCATACATATCTACGAAACACACAGGGCTAAAGCAGACTCACTGATTTGTCTATGATTTCAATTGAAAAAGAACGTTTAATGATTTTTAAAACGATCTTGTAATTTTTACGACGACGTTTTACAGAATTATTTAAAAAAGACAGGCGCGTTGATCTGATTTATAAAAATTAAAATAATACCTACAGTCAAGTATGTTAGTAATTTCATTCATTTATTTTTGTTCATTTGCGCAAAAACACTCTTAACATCTCACGGCCTTGTAATACCTACAAGGCCACAATGGATATAATTTAGGTGACTTGTTCTCACCATCAGTCACTTATTTGGATATTCATGGTGACCACACACAAAAATCATCATGGTGCCATGTCGAAAAGTCGCTAAATTGAATTTGGTAAGATATTCTATTTATTTATTGTACACATATATATACACAAAAACATTTATAAATTAAATATAGTGCCCTCGCAGAGGTTTCGGGTAGGGCGTGCATACCCTACCAGAAATCTTTGTGCACGCCCCTGGATATCGATAGAGATGCTCTGACATCTACATAATATTGTCTTATGTTTACGCGAATGTTATACATTGAAATTAAACACTTTATACGAATTTTGTCGCGTTGTTTATTTTACTTTAAACACAATTATTACATAATTTTGAAAACTTTAACACTACTATTATTGAACTTTACTACTATTTAAGCTATATATTTTCTAATTAAAACTATTTATATTTAAATTCAAAATTATGTAATAATAGTTTTTAAAGTAAAATAAACAACGCGACAAAATCCGTATAAAGTGTGTAATTTCAATGCTCTGACATCAATTTTGGAAACATGTAATTTGTCACTGCACGAGTTATGTGCCCTGGAGCATGCATAAGACAGCATGTTACATGGTGTATGTAGCTTTGTCTCGTTCTCGTGCATGCAAAGATAATGCTTTGCTAATTGCTGAAATTATGGTGACAAGTCCCGTGGTCTGTAGATAACTAAAATTACGTGTAAATGTTATTCTGCTGCACAGTGTATAATTTTACCCAAAAAGCGGTCATGTATATTTTATGTTTTCAGTCGGTAGGCCTAGCTGAGTAGTAAAACTTCGGGTAAACAACCACGTCTCATTTTCGATTAGTTTTAGGGAAATTTAAACTTCGGCTGAGGTCAGCAAAAACTGATTTTATTTGTACATTTGTAAATAATGATGTTTTGTTTCCAATAATTTGTTTTATTATTGTAATACAGCGATATCTAACTATACGATAACTCAATGGGGTGACCAACAGACTGCAATGCAGAGGGTCTCAGGTTCGAACCCACGTCGCGCACCTCTGACTTTCAGAAGTTATATGACTTTTCGAAATTATGTGCGTATTGATTGACAATTATCGCCTGCTTCGTGCCTCGGAGAGCACGTTAAGTCGTCGGTCCCGGCTGCCATGAACATCTATAGCAGTCGTTATTGGGAAGTCAGTGCCCTCTAATATCCTGACACTAGTCTAGCCTTAGGGTATCGTTAGCTTTTGAGTTGCGAAGGTCAGATGGCAGTCGCTCCGTGTAAAAACTGATATCCAGTGAAATCCGGTTAGACTAGAAAACCGACTCCAAGTGACTTGGGAATAATAAAGGCTAGGAGAGAAGAAGACGGCGATATCTAACTATATACAAAATTAAAGAGCTTTATATGCGATATAAAAAGAGTTATTGAGGTTTATTTGATTTTCACATTCTTTTTTATATCTCCCTGATATTATAAAAATAGAGGTTCATTATGCGTTCTTAATATTTATAATATCGTTATTTATGATTAACAAAAAGACCTGATATATACATTATAGTAGGACGCCGAAGATATTCCAGTTCTAAAGATTTCTTATATTTTCTATGGAAATAGGGTTGTCAATTATTTTAATTTCCTTGAAAGTACATTATTTCCAAGCTTTTTTTTTAATACTGGCAATGTGATTACTTACATTAAGCACATAAGAAACTAATGGATAATGCAATAATAATTGACATTGCTACGCTTGCTTAAACGCTTTACTCGGACTGATGTATTTTAGTTATTAATATTATGAATTAGGTAAGGATATAAGAGTATGTAATATCTACAAATAGGCATAGGTAGGTAATTATTACATTTACAAAAGGGGTCTTTGCGAATGCTTGTTTTAATATAATACAATTTCTTCAGATTTAAGAACGATAGAACAGTTTCTTCATATGTAAGTTGATAGTCCTTTCCGTATCACAATATACCTTTTACTGAAAAGAAAAGAAGTCTAGGACGCCGCAATCTATTTCCATATTGCCTCAGTTCTTGTGGTTATTGTTTAAAGAAATTGATTCCTAATTGTAAATAGTACGTTCAAGTAATAGTTTCACTTATACAAGTTGCTAAAACCATAGCCAAAAAATATCAGGAAAAGATTAACACCAAAATCACATATTCGCAGTTTATCCCAATTTGGAAGAAATCATCATTGCGTGTAAATATTCGTTTAATTATTAAGTATTGTACCAGTTAATGTTCTTCATCGAATATAATGGATAAAACGAAAATAAATAAAATTGTCGGCCTCGATGGCGTACTCGTTAGTGTAACCGACTGCCACGCTTGAGGTCGCGGGTTCGATTCCCGCACAAGTCAAACATATTTTGTGTACATGAACATGGATATTTGACTTGGTCTGGGTGTTTCTATGTATAATATGAAAGTATTTACAAAAAAAAACAAAATATATGTATGTCTATCCATTGTCTAGTACCCATAGTACAAGCTCTGCTTAGTTTGGGCTATGATGTGTGTATGTGTAGCAAATTATTATTGTTAAAAAAATATATGTAGAAATGTGTTTTATTTTTTAAATCCTAAGTGAAGCTAAATCAAATTCAATATTTTATTTTTCATACAAAACTGTTACAGTAAAGTGTGCAAAGTAAACTCGTGAACAAACTCCTCGAGAAAAAGTAAGTAACAGCCCTAGCCAGAAAATTCTGAACTCTAATAACTCCGAACTCCTTCATTATTACTATTCAATATTTTTTGTGGTATAGGTGACTATGATATCTGTATTTCACCTTAAAATAAATTTCTACTATGGTGAGACTTATCAGATAAAAATATTTTTCTTTATTTGCAATAAATGCTAGGTTTTAGTTATTTTTTGTTGTTCTTCAACTATACTGGTGATTAAAATCGCCTTATATAATACTCTATAATGAAGTTTACGAAAACACATATTTAGAACCAAATAATGCATTTCTATGTTTTCTATGGAATTTTCTCGAGTTTTTAAATTTCTCCAAAACTAATAAAAATAGAGTTGTGGTTGCTTCTACAAAGTTTTACTTGTTAACGAGGCCTGTCGATTGATAACATAAATTACTAGCTTTTACTCGCGGCTTCGCTCGCGTAAAATGTAGCCTATGTTACTCGATGATAATATAGCTTTCTAATGGTGAAAGAATTTTTCAAATCGGTTGCGTAGTTTTTTATTTAAATCCTTACAAACAAACAAACAAAAATCAAATCTTTCTTCTTTATAATATTAGTATAGATACATGACCGCCATTTGGGTCAAAATCTACACTGTGTGTTGATGTTTACTGACCTGCCTACAATCTTCTTTATACAAGAGCAACGCTAGTCTCTGATGCAGCTTGAGCCTGGCCTGGTGGTAGCGCGCTTCCAACGCGCGGTGGTGACCCAAGATCTGGTGAATGACGGCCAGCACGTGGTTCGCGCCAGAACTGTAATCGGCGGCAGGGTCACCACCACTGCTGCCTGCGCTGCTCACGGTACCATCATTCTAGAAATTAAAACGTAAAATTAAATAAAACGCAATGAATGGGTTAAAAATTTCTCAAGATTGTATATGAATCTATCTCTTGTGTCACCAACATTTTCATATAACAATATTAATAGTATATAAAATATAATAACCTCATAAAATCTGACTTATAAAGTTGACA
Source organism: Catocala nupta (assembly GCA_963675205.1). Classification (NCBI taxonomy): domain Eukaryota; kingdom Metazoa; phylum Arthropoda; class Insecta; order Lepidoptera; family Erebidae; genus Catocala; species Catocala nupta. The sequence continues at coordinate 34,897,727 of OY776078.1, forward strand.
CTGACAATAAGGACAATTTATTACAAAATGAAGCGCTAACTGAAACAAAATGAGACTTATGTTCCCATAGCAACACTACTTTCCTTTAAGAATCTTTACTAGATTTTAACTAAATATAGTATAGAACACTCACTTTATTTATCTATGTACCTCTCTACCAAAGCCTCTAGACTCCATGCTACGTCATCAAAGCAATGGACGTCTTAGCAATTTAATCATATATTTTAGCTAAATATTGAAGAATTTAGTCAAATCTTACCATATCAGCCGGATCAGTTTGATGGCACACTTGAACTAGATGATCAAGTTGATACAAGAGTTTCTTGCTCGTTGAATGGACCTGGTACAAAAATACATGCTGAAAATATGTAACACTCAGGACTAGGGAGTAGGAGCTCAAATATAATTTTATATGGCAACAAGGTTTATCATGACTATTTTAGATGAACTCAACCATGATATAGTTGAGTACACAAAAACAAATATATTGTAAATTCTGTCATATCCAGTGTTTGGTGCATTTCATATTTTCAATGATTATTACTTTATTTATTGATTATTTATTCATTCCAAATTCTATGTACTGTGTTACTCTTGTAATGTGTATCATCAGTGTCGTCACATATCTTACAAGGTATTATTAGCGATGGTAATATATACACGATACGAAACCTGTATACGATTTCATTTACGTTTTAATATGCCAGCCTGTGGCACAGGTTTACCTTAGTACATGTACTGCTTATACCTTTACGATTACCTTTACGATATAACCTAAGCTCTGTATCCATTTGTACTAATTTAAAAGTTGAATTGATGATTGTTATTATTATTATAGAGTCCATTAGGCTTCAAGCTGTCTACATGGCGAATTTAATCAATATCAATTCAGCAGCATAGCTGTGAAAACGAACGTTTTATAATAATTGTGAATTAGCCTATATGTCGCTGTAGTATATAATTATATACACTATATAAACATACAGCTTTTTAAGAAGTACTGTTCTAGAAATTATTATTATTATTTTAATTTGACATGATAATTTTATAACAATTATAATGGTAGGGTAGATAGAAGCAAGAAGGAAGAGAGGAAGATCAAGCAGAAGGTACACCAATCAACTGAAAGAAGTTGTGAATGTTGAAAATTATAAGGAACTGAAAGAGATGGCATTGGAAAGAGTAAGGTGGAGATTGCTACACCGATAAGTGCAAAGCAGTTAAATTTTGAATTAATAAATGGAATGAATTGTATACCATTGTATACATATACTATGGTATAATACCATATGCATACAAAATATATCTATGTAACGGTCCTAAAAAGCAACAAGTAATTTCAGGAATTCACAAACTAAAGGACTTTTAAAAACGATTGAACTACTGGGCCTAGCATATCAACGAGGTGCCTATTAAAATATATTGATTTTTTCGTGCTAATTATTTCTTTCGAATTGATGAAAGGCAAACAAAGCAACATATTTGGCATATCTTAAAATGTATTTTACGTTTGAGTATTAGCATCAATTGCTATAATCATATAAGAATATGTATTTGATACTCTTGGCGGACATCTTTTTCAATTCATAGATACCATTATACAGTAGTCCACTATTCATTCATCTCCATAATTCAGATTTATTTAACAATATGTCTCACACTTATCAAAACCTATCCACAACCGTATATTTATAGTTCAGTTAGATTCGTATACCTTTAAAGGCATGATGCGACCTTATTATCTGTGAGAAGTTATTTTTCTTAATCTTGTTCGTGGTAGACCAGAGCGTCGATGGCAGGACAAAGTAATTAGCTACAAGAGAGACTGGTGCAAACTAGCGCATAACAGGGATATGTGGAAAAGCGAAAGGAAGGCCTTTGCTCTGCAGTGGACAATGCAGGTTGAAAATAATAATAGTTTTGTTCCTTCATTTTTTATTACTTGACTTTTTAGGTAAGTGAATTGTATATTATGTTAAAGAATGGGTATTTTAAGAGTGTCGAATCTTACCTCAGTGTAGGCCTGGCACATGTGCTCGTAAAGCTGTCGGTGACGTTGTGCGTGCTGTTCGAGAGCACGCGGGTCGTTGCAGGGCGCGCCTCCCTGGCCCGTGGCGAGCTGCAGCGCGACAGCGCACTGAGCACCCCAGCCGCCCACCGCTGACACGTACGCCTCAGCCTTGTGATGGAACACCACCGACAGGGACAGCACTGCCGAGCGCTCCTCTAGACCTGAGCATTAACCATAATAAACTATCAATTCAACAACACTATGTTACTTTGATATACCTCATATTTTAATTTTCTTTTCGTTTCTTTTAATTAATATAGCTATTATCACTAAGCAGTCACTATTAAAAAAGTGAACAGTATGTGTAGATTTATTATTTTTATAAGATTTATTATATAATCAAATAACCGCTTGCGGCGTAAGGTAGCGCCAAACAATCAGCTCCGGCCGGAAATTGATCTCTTGAATTTGGTCGAGGACTAGTAAGAGCCATAACACTTTAAACATCAAACACAATAGCACACCTATTGTTCGCGGACTCTTAGTGACGGCAGCGATGATATAAATACATATACGATCACACTTTTCAGTACACGCCGCACAGTGTAGAATTTTACCTGAAAAGCGGTCATGTATTATTTTATGTTTTCAGTCGATAGGTCTAAGTAGTAAAACTTCGGGTAAGCAACCACGTCTCTTTTTTTATTAGTTTTAGAGAAATTTAAACTATGGCTGACGTCAGCAAAATAATGATTTTATTTGTACATTTGTAAATAATGATGTTTTGTTGCCAATAATTTGTTTTATTATTGTAATACAGCGATATCTAACAATATACAAAATTAAAGTGCTTTATATGCGATATAGAAAGAGTTATTGAGATTTATTTGATTTTCACATTCTTTTTTATATCTCTCTGGTATTATCAAAATAGAGTTATATTTTGCGTTCTAAATATTCATAATATCGTTATTTATGAATAACAAAAAGACCTGATATATATTATAGTAGGACGCCGAAGATATTCCAGTTCTAAAGATTTCTTATATTTTCTATGGAAATAGTGTTGTCAACTATTTTAATTTCCTTGAAGTTAGATTGTATCCGTGTTTTTTTTTATACTGACAATGTGATTACTTACATTAAGCACATAAAAACAAATGGATAATGAAATAATAATTTACATTGCTATATTATTTTTAATTAAAACGGTAAACGCTTTACTCGGACTGATGTATTTTAGTTAATATTATGAATTAGGTAAGGATATAAGAGTATGTAATATCTACAAATAGGCATAGGTAGGTAATTATTACATTTACAAAAGGGGTCTTCGCGAATGCTTGTTTTAATATAATACAATTTCCTCAGATGTAAGAACGATAGAACAGTTTCTTCAGATGTAAGTTGATAGTCCTTTCCGTATCACAATATACCTTTCACTGAAAAGAAAAGAAGTCTAGGACGCCGCAATCTATTTCTATATTGCCTCAGTTCTTGTGGTTATTGTTTAAAGAAATTGTTTTCTAATTGTAAATAGTACGTTCAAGTAATAGTTTCATTTGTACGAGTTGCTAAAACCATAGCCAAAAATATGTGGAAAAGATGAACACCAAAATCACATGTTCGCAGTTTATCCCAATTTGGTAAATCGTTCCAATAAACGCTTGAAATGGTCCTTAGGCCGTTCAACCTAAAAGAAAACATATCATTGCATGTAAATATTTGTTTAATTATTAAGTATTGTACCAGTTAATGTTCTTCATCGAATATAATGGATAAAAACGAAAATAAAAAGATAAATAAATTTATGTTTTATTTTTTAAAATCCTAAGTGAAGCTAAATCAAATTCAATATTTAATTTTTCATACAAAAACAGTTACACTAAAGTGTGCAAAATAAACTCGTCAAGAAACTCCTCGAGAAAAGATCTCAATAACTCCACAGACAGATATTATGGTCACCTATATATACTTCATATAGGTGACCATAATATCTGTCCTTTACCCTATAATACATTTCTACTATGATTAGACTTATCTGATAAAAATATTTTCTTTATTTGCAATAAATGCTAGTTTCTCGTTACGACATAGTAATTTTATGTTGTGCTTTAATTATACTGGTAGTTACAATCGCCTTATATAATACCCTATAATGAAGTTTACGAAAACACATATGTAGAACCAAATAATGCATTTCTATGTTTTCTATGGAATTGTCTCGAATTTTAAATTTCTCCAATACTAATAAATATAGAGTCGTGATCGCTTCTACGAAATTTTAGTTGTTAGCTAGGCCTGTCGACTGATAACATATTATATACATAACTGCCATTTGGGTCAAATTCCACTCTTTGCGCCGTATTCCCATTTTTATCTTATACGATATTCCTTTATGTATATAATTGTGCCAAGGGTATCATACCGGCAGAAAGTTGTTTGTAGGCTCGTTCGAGCCTGTGCGCAAGCGATGAGATCTCCGTTTCTGCGTAGTGCCGCTTGTCTGCAAGCCGTCGCGCGGCGGTCGTCACCCGGGCAACACTCGGCCGACCGCCACCCGTGCATGCAGCCGCGAATCTGAACAAGAAACACCACATAAGTACCACGATATTATAATGTACACCATCTAGCTAAACCAAAGGTAAATGAATTTAAATACTCCGGCTTTTACTTTTGTTATTAACATAGTATATTTATTCAGAAATACAATTTAAATTATTAAATGGTTGTTTATTGCAGTCGAGACAGCAAAAATACACCTTTATCTGCAAGTTCAGAGCAGTTTTAGTACGCCGTATCAATACAAATTCATCAAGTGTTACAGATTTAATGTCTGAACTAGACAATATTTTCGTTCCATTAATAGTTGTTTCAGGTATATGTGTAAAGATTATAAAATCTCCTCCACATTAGTCTAGATCTTAGCTGAATTCTAATTAAACAAAACGCAATTGGAACGTTTGATGCCTAAACAAATAAATATTTGAAGTACTCTCTGAGAAGGTTAAATAAAATATAGAATCAAAAATACTTGTTTTGTAGAACTTTATAATGCACTTACTAATTTACAATGCTGCACAATATTATACAATTAGGTAGGTATATAAAAAATCATGATTTATTTTTCTAATACGTATTCTATTACATAAACCAAAGTATTAGTTCAAAAGTAAAGTAAATTTTAAGGATTGTTCCGTATTCATCCTATGACGTCTCATCCTATTTCTTTACTCATCCCAAACTAGAATTCCTAACTCGTCCGATTACAATATTTTAATAAAGTTTCCTTATTCAACCGAAATGTGTTCCTTGGCAAATATTACCGAAAATAGTATGGATAGCAAAACAATATTTAATATTTTATTAGAATATTGTAAAACGAATAGTTATTTTTGTATAAATAAAATATTTGCTTCACATGTACACTCACTCACTTGTAACAGTCATAAAACGTGGAAGTGGTACAGCGAGAATTTCGTTCTCTCTACCACTTATGGACCTTACGAGAGTAGGTTCAGTGGTGTGCATTGTTGTTTTTTGTAATGACTAGGTATTATGCACACGAGTGAAAGAGATAGCAATATAAAATAAATGCATCACGACCATGACAGTGACTTACGTTATGTGCAATCGCAACAAGGTCGGCAAATGTTGTTCTATAAGGGTATTCAATTTCACAAAAAAAAAAGTAGGATGTTAGCATAATGTGGCGTTACGTAAAAGCACCGGATTGCTTTGGCAACGTAAGAGTGCTAAATGATGTCGTTTTAAAAGAAAAACCTCATAGACTTGTTCTAATAAATTGTTCCTACGAAACGAAACACAACAGGTGTTTCGTTCGGTGAGTGAGTGTGCCGGAGGCCCAATGATGCTCTTTTCCCCTTCCCGCTCCTTCACCTTCCCACTTCCTTTCGTTTCCTAAAGGATTGGCAACGTGCAAGTGATGCCTCTGGTGTTGCAGGCGTTAATAGGCTACGGTGACCACTTAACATCCTTATGCATGTTTGCCACCTATATAAGTACCGTATGTACTTTCATATACATTTAGTAAAAAGCTGTTATTTTGACATTACAAACAGACACTTCAATTTTATTTATTTGTATGTATAGATTACGAAAGTAGAATTTTTTGTTCAGACCGTCAAAACAAAACTTAAAGCTTTTAGGTAATTTCGATCGGTTGAGCTAGAAATACTTATAGGATGAATCAAGAATTAAAAATTTGATATAATTGCTGTTGGTTGAGTAAGGAACATAAATAGGTTGAGTTAGGAAAAAAAACAGCGTAGGATGAATACGGAACAACCCAATTTTAAGATACATGTAATATGTAGGTATGTAGGTATAAATTAATTGGTTATTTGATCAATACTGCGTTATAGTGTACATAACAATGATAATAAAGATCAAGTAACATGTTGTATTGAGTAAAAATTCGTGGACACAAATAATAAGAATGCGTATTTACCTGGCATGCTCTTCCTGTAACCGTTTGGCAGCGGCACATGAACGTCCGATCTCCACGTAAGTCGCTAGGAATGCGGTGCGATGATTCACGATCCACTCCAGCATCTGTCATATGCAAACATTTATATTAAGCACAGGACAACATTATACAACAGTAACTGCATCGATCGCCTATAACAAAGATTCTCTAAATATACTGACATTTAAATTTAGTATTGTATTAATTTCGGTTGATGTAAAACATTGGTATTATAATAGTATAAACACCTTTTCGCAGTCCTGTTCGAAAAGACGCAGTTGAAAGCACTGATCGAGTTGCATCTTCTTGTGTTGCCAGAGTTTATGTGCGTGCGCGTGTGCTGAGCGCACAGCTGAGAGTTGTGCGCGCACGGCGCCGGGCGAGCCGCAGTGGAAGGCGGCCTCGCTGCCGCTGCCGCTGGCCTCTGAACAAGCCGCGTCAGCCGCCTCCAGCCGCTGAAGAACGCGCTCGCCTGACACACAAACACTCGTTATCTACAATCCTATCATAGGATGCTTAAATCAAATTCATAACCGCTTACATGCAGTTATGTAGCACGTCATAACAATATGACAAAGGAAAGATGTAGGATCGCGGTCATTGACAAAACGCATCTGGTATGAACACAAAAGATTCGTTGAACGCACAAACGCATCACGGCTGTAGGATACATATTGAATAAGTGTTGCAACTAGTTGCAACAAATGAATAATTGAATATATTGAATATAAGGTACCGGTTACGAGTAACCGGCAATATCCTTCGCTTTTTGTAGTCACTACGGTCGTTCCTTAATAAAATAGCAAATACGTCCTAGATTTATATTTGATTTCATGAATAGATACGATTTAATAATGCATGCGATATGAACATTAATCAACATTAACTTTCTATAATTGAAGAAAACATAAAATCACGAGCCCCATAACTTGGTTGTCAATGTTTATATAAACGGTATTACGCATAGACTAACTCTACATTCCTAAGGGATAGATAAGGATTATTATCATACTCTTGCAGTATAATAAAATGTATTAAAGTAAAGACACTACAAGTGCATAAATGAACAAAACCAGCTACTCAGTTACATTTGTGTTGATTCACAATATCTTCATAAACAAAAATATTTACATTAGAACGTATGACCTCTGACGGCGTTATATCATAATGTAATCAAAACAAAAATAAACGAACGTACCGGAGTGTTCACAGCACCACAGACAGTCGAAACACATGACTAACAGTAAGGTTGATAACACTTCAGCCTTCAGTGTTCTGCAACACAAGCTAGCGGGTATGCCAGCGAGCGACGAGCGCACTGAAACCTGAGGTTATACAACAACGGTTTGACCGCCTCGGCTACCTGCCGACCGTTCAACCATGACACTAAACGTAATATGATTCCAAAATAAATAAATATCCAATTCCGCAACTTAACGTTTTCTAATGCACTTCATCACATTCGTAATGTATGCATACTCTGTACGTATATATGTAGATAGGCAATTATGTGAATCGCTGGTAATTGCCGCAGTTTAACTCTTTTAACTATTTCATTACGAATTATAATTAATCATTTAAAATTACATCTATTAGTAATCGTTGTAATACTTTGTTATGAATGATGTTTCATGTAACATGCAGTCGTAAACATACAATATGTATAAAACACAGTAAGGCAATGTGTCAATAAAACTTTTATTTATATACCTTGCGCTTCGAGCTCGTCGACAGGGACTTTAGCGAGTCGCTTGCTAATATCCGCATGCGCGTCGATGGCTCTTCTCGCGCCCGTGACGTCATCAGCAAAGTCCGCCCTCGCGACATCCTCTTGTAGGTCGTCGAGTCTATCAAGAAGTTCACCGGCTTGCCACATCAGTTCTTCCAAGGCCTATAATTATATTTATAACTTGAATACTGCACGAATATTAAGTATAATATAAGTAGGTACCTACTGTACCTAATTTAATGTTCTGTTGCTATGTACATAAGTTGGTCAGTATGTGTAATTAGTATGACTTCTTCACTCGCCGAATAAGGGTATCCAACTAACAATAGTCAGACTCCGCATTATTTGCGTCCCGCTTACTCAGTCACGAGGAGTGGTGGCGATTGGAATGGATAGTAGCAACATATTGCCAGCTAGACGACTAGGTACATTAATTTTCTTCGAATACGAACGACTGTCTCATTACAACAGTAGGTACAGTAGGTGTAAGCTGGTTTCGCACACATTTAGGTTTCTACTAAACGTGTGCGAAAATGAATTGTTACTTAATGTTCATACTATATGATTATACGTGGTTCATACTTTAAGGGAACTACTATAACTTGTGTGTTGACACACGCATGGAAGCAGTTTCATTAACACGATAATCATGACGTCACTGCGTTATAATAACTGCACACACATGTATAACATAGGTATTGTATATGCGGAATTAAGGTGCGTATGTATCAGGTACGGCACGTGAGTACCTCGCATTAGTCACTATCTTGCACGTAACGTTTTCCTGAAATAACAAAATGTAGAGACATACATAAAACTATAAATTTGCTTACCAATCTAAGATCTATCCATTGCGCATGGTCATACTGTAATGTACCATCTAAGTCAGGTGTAAGTTGCGAACTATCTATCACTTTAGGCAGTGCTTCTAAGCTAATCATGGTCGTCTGAAAGAAATGTTTCTTTAATTAGCGCTAGTGGTACAAAAATTAACATTTGGAAAAGATAAATTATGTAATAACGTTTAGTACCAACATGGCAGCGATAAAATATACCTACCTCAAACTTGTACTTATGTGCTCCTATTGTTGTGCGTTGCTTCTGCCAAAAATTGTCAGGTTTAACTACTAGTGCCTGATGGACGGATGCAGGGAAGTGTTCTTGCAGAACTTTTAATATTGGTTTGATCGCTGCCCATGCTGAACCTCTCATATCAATCAATATAGTGAATCCCTGTGATCTTAATCCATCACTAAAACAAGAAAACAAGTTACTACAGCTAAGTAAGTTATTTACCTGTGAACGGACTCTTCAGTACGCAGTGGCTTTTTATTTATCTCATGGATCGATAATCATGTGTATTGTAAAGTATATTATACTTAGCTCTTCCCCGTCCTTGATTGGTTCAAATCCCTCCTACCCCATTCCAACATACAATCACAAAGATTACGGAAACTTTGCCATTTGAGTACTAATCAAAATGGTATAGTACTGGACACGATTAGTTGGAACTTTACTAATAATGGAGCGGTAGGCCATTGTTTTATGTTCCTGTTGATATTTGTTTCGCCGCATACCTACCGCGTATTACTTCAATGACAAAAGCATGAACCACTTTAAGAAACAAGGGAGCAAATCTATACTCTATATTACTAATTATACAGCGGCGATTAAGATAAATGTCCCAACCTACATCTCACGCGAAATTAGTTCAGACACCAAATTCACTACTCGTGTCCAAAGTAATTCAATTATTTGTAGTCGCTGTGAAAAGCCTCGTTTAGCATGTATTGACTAAATAATTACGTCTATTTCATTGATGCTTTGGAGACCTAGGTCTTCGGTCAAGCAGACTAATATTCCATCAACATTTACACCAGCAATACATGTAATAATTGTATAGTTCTTGAATATATTTAATAGAAAAATGGTTTATCTGTTGACCTTAAATAGGTATATGTTTGAGGATAAAAATTGAAACTTAGATACAAGCTAAACAGTGAAAAATTAATATGTATATTAATTTTAGATTACAAAAAGCTTTTAATCTTTTATATTTTATTTCGTTCATCAGTGACAAACGTGCCAGCGGCCCACCTGATAGTAAGCGAGAACCGTGGCTTGTACACATGGCTGTGTTGTGTCAAATGTCAATAAAACACAACCAAGTCGCTGCCTACCGGAAGGAAACGAGGAATGGAGTACGATGGGGTTTGGGAAGGGAAAGGTGATTGCGCCTCCGGCGCTCGCACTCGCTGAACGAAACATAACAGATACTGTTATTTTACGTCGATCTTCTGTGAGAGGGTGATACTTCCCCGGTCGAGCCGGCCTTTTCATGCTGTAACCAGCACGGCCCTACCACTCAATAATCTATCAGCAACAATGATATCAATAAAAACCCAAACAGATTTTAAATTGTTAAAGCCAAGTCCGAGAGACACACGGTTCGTAAATGTAGACAACATGTAATTTATATTTACCAAGGTATACTGATTAAATAGTGCAGCAAACGCCTATAGTCATCTGGCGCGACTCTGTCCCGCCTTGAATTTGCTGGGAACCATATGATGGGTCCCCCACGGCGGTCGCGACCGCCAGTCAGGGCTGCCACCCGCTCCTGGAGTAGAGGGAGCACATCCAGAGCGCGCGCTCCGGCCTCCATCGCTGCCCCTACTCAGTAACCACTCTGGAGAAGCCTAGACACATAACACAAGTAACATAACAATATATTTATAGAATAAATAGAAACAATAGTGCAGGAACTTACAAATTAATAATATTTTATGTCCGTACAAATTACGTAGTTATATTTAAGCAGACACTAGCGGTTTTGCCCGCGTCTGCGTGCAAAACTGCTGGAGTTTTATTTTAACCAAGACCATTTGGTATTTACCATATTTATATGGTATCTATTTATAATTTCAGATATTGAAAGATATATTAAATATATGTACATAGCAAGTCCCTTCAAGAAGACGTAGGTGGTAACCGTAAAATTCCTCCATGGGTAAGACGTCAAACTAACTTACTTATGAAGTGACTAGAACTATTTGTTACTATCCGACCTTAAAGACAACATCAGGTTTTTACCAAAAAAGCCAACAGTTATGTAGTTTGTTTTAACCACTTAAGAAACGATAGGTATCGGCTATATGACACTTTTACTAACCCGAATAGCTTGTTCGAAGAATGCTACGCGCTCATTCAAAAACAAGATATTTATCTAATGAAATTATGATCTTCATCGAAGGTTCATCAAGATCCTTGGTCCTAAATAAACCCTGCAGATCTAAACACGATAAAAATATAGGTAGAGCTCGGTTCCTAAAAGGCAGATGTTCGGTTCGGTTCGGACTCGCTTTCTAAGACTAGTGTTAACTAGTCAACTACTGTGATTAGCTGACTGAATTAGCAACTGCCAAATCAAAAGAGAACAAAGCATGATTTTGACATAACGGTTTACTAGATTTTCAGAAACCAAGCGTTTGTATAAATAAAACAGGATTATGGTTCGAATATCATTGAAAAAAATTAAACATGAATTGGAGCGTATTGTATTGCAGGGATCGTATAATGTGCGTACTAGCGCACGGTATCCACATCTGCTCACGTGCCCTGTCCTTACGAGCTGCATGCATCATAAGAACAATATGGATCTGTTTACAGCAGCTATATGAGATTCACGTGGATTTTGTGACAGTCACATGATAAACATGTTTGTGAATAGTTAAATGAGACAAATATTAAAAAAAACGCGTTATCATAGACGGTCCACGATATCCAATATATGTCCAAAAATTTCAAGTATAAATTAATCATTAATATCGACTACATCTAGTAGTCGTTTATACTTGAAATACTGATTTCATTAATAAAATTTTAATAACGAATACTTACATTTTCTTATTAAATTGTTACTCATATAATCAATCGCACCCATATTAACTCTCAATTAAATGTTAAGATTTAATGTCACGATAAAATCGTTTCGAATATAGGAAATGTATAATGGGGTATCTAAATACTCACTCAACAAATATAGAGATCCAACTATTCAAATAAATAGCGAGCGATTAGCTTAACACTTAATAATTTGGTTATCATTATATTTACCAATGAGAAATGCGTTAGAAACAATCCGCGAGTTAGGGTCCATATACCTAATATCCAGGGGCGTGCACAAAGATTTCTGGTAGGGTATGCACGCCCTACCCGAAACCTCTGCGAGGGCACTACATTTCATTTATAAATGTTTTTGTATGTATATATATATGTATATTATATTGTGGTATTTAATAAATAGATTTTGATTGTATAGATTTACATAAGCCAGCGGACTAGGGTATGCAGTGCTTATTTGCTTGTATGAAGCGCACGCGCCTGCTAATATCCCCTTCGTGTTAGGTTACTTACAACCTTGCTCGCGCAAATTGAAGTCTGCGATTTAGAGTTCCATCAAAGGTTTTATCGCTTGCATTAGTAAATCTGCTTAGTAAATCTCCAATCGCTTTTATTATGCCTATTATATTAATAGTAATAAATACATCTAGATACGAATATTGGGTAGAACCGTGTTATCTACTCAAAGCGATCGCGTCACCAGCGACCAACGCACTGAGTGTTGTGTGTTCAAACCCCATACGGGACAATCCTTTGTGAAATCCGCATATTATTGTTTTGAGTCTGGGTTTATTTTCTGGCCATTATTCGTATGTTTTTAAAGTATCTATTAGCAGTGATAGCCTATTGAGAGACCTTTGGACTGTCACGCAGACGTCTCGAATTCGATTCAATCTATGACTATGACTTTTCGTAGATATATATACATAAGTGCGTATTAAAACTTTCATTATCGCTCGCTTTAACGCTGAAGGTAAAACATCGTGAGAAAAGCTGCATGTCTGGCAACTTCATAATGTTCTAGAAGATAGGTGAAGTCTCCAACTCTCACTGGGCCACCGCGCCGTGATAAACTATGGCGTAACTATTCTGACGCTAAGAAGAGGTCCGTGCCCAGCAGAAGGGCATGGCTGATATTATTTATTAAGTCTCCCGCGACATCGGGCACGAACCCTAGTGCGAAAGATGTCTTTCAAAAAGATATATGAAAATGCGTCCGCGCGGACCCGGCTCCATAAGTTTGTGCTTATGTTTGCGACCGATCGTCGTGTCGCGAGTTCGAGGTTGAGTTGGGTATATAGTTATAGAGATTTTTGTTTCAAATAATTCTCAGTAGCAAGCATTTAAGCTGCTAAGTAGCCTGCTATATATAATATAATAATATATTATATAAGTTGTAATAAGTAGTAATAATAAATATAATATATAAGTTGCAATAAGTTAATTCTTTTAAGTGAAACCTATAGCTGCCAGAATGTGGGTGTGTAATATACTTTGTTGTGTGATGTTGCATAGTGAAAGTCTCATTATAATGCATACAGAAACTTGGTACCAATGTCAGTAAATTAAAAACCAAGCAAGCACCTATAGTTTAATATGTTTTAAGAGAAAAGGAATAACACCAATACTTATTAAAAGATAAATGGTAAAATGCTGACAGTGGAACTAAATTGTATCAAGTGGAATTGTATCTAAATTAAACTTAATTATTGTTGATAACATTACTTCATTTATATATAATTATGTAGTGGTCAATGTTAATGTATCTATACATATCAAAAATAAGGCCACTATATGTATGCTCTAATATATCCACACAACAATGGATGGGCAGCATAGTGACCGACCGAAACTAGTTTTTCGGCCGAAACCGAAACCGAATTTCGGCTTTATTCTCAGTTTCGGCCAAAACCGAAACCGAAACTTCCATATAGGTCATGTTTTCGTAGGAAAACAAATATTCAGTCATAATCAGTTTTATTTAGAATTTTTTTAGTATCTGTTTGTTGAACTGATCTAATGATTGATGACATACCATATTATCACACTTTATTTCAACAAATGTATTGTGCTTTTTGAAATAAGGAGTTTTTTTTAATAAACGTATGTACTACTGCTTTTAATATTATTTACGAATAATATTTAATAAAAGGTACAAATCTTAACCCGGCGAGAATGTGGTGAAAAAATGTAACAAAAAGTATATGGCAGGGTATAAAATACCCGTTTACAAAATTGATCGTAACATTTGATTTATAAGAAAAGACGTTATTTTAATTATGTTTTATTATAATAATACTATATTATAACATATAGGTAATAAAACATTTCTGCCAAATTTTTTTTTTTTTAATTAATCTACTATATACGGATTTTATCGCGTTGTTTATTTATCACTGCCTTACAAAATTTTGAAAATATTACACTAATACTACTATTGATTTTATTTTACTAATTTATAAGCTAATAAAATTATTTAAACTATTAAATCTATTTATTTTTGGTTTACACTTTCCCCGATGTTTCGGGTGCTTTTCAGCAGCCATGGTCACGGGGAGTCTCCCCGTAATATTTTCAAAATTTTGTAAGTCAGTGATAAATAAACAACGCGGTAAAATCCGTATATAGTAGTTTAATTTCAATGAATAACATTCGCGTAAACAGAAGACAATATTATGTAAATATTTTTTTTATATTTTACTAAACTGGAAACAAATCACTATGAATATTCAACGAAAATTTTCAACCTCTTATAAAAACTACAAAGGAACTAAAGACAAAATTTTTTCTATCATAAAAGCTTAAAAATATGTTAGGACATGAAATAAGTGTCTATGTAAACTAAATTAAAATAACAAAATATCTTAGGAATATCATAGGAACTGGAGTTCAAATCAGTGCAATTTTTGCAAAAAGAAAGTGACATTCTCCATACAGATAGCCTTTCCACAGCTTGCAAATACGTATTTTGTCTTTCGATCCTTTTTGTACGGGCGGTCTACACATCTAACATAACGACTAGGAACATTTTGAGTTTTAAATAATATTTTTTGGTACTTTCGCAGCTCTAGGTGTTCGTAAACTAAAGCTTATCGTAAGTTAGGGATGAAATCAGTTCGTTTGGTGATTCTGCCCTGATTTTCACGAAAGCTAATATTTAAGTTAACAGTATATTTAATATCTGGTAATAAATTACTCCAGCTTGAGATTCGTAGAATGTTATTATATCCGGCTTTCTGTGGTCTCCCATAGCGCTATTTAGTTTTGTTTTCTCCAGAGCTCGCGCCATGGTAAGTATTTTTTAGTAATTGTTCCAGTATGAACCGAAGTCAGTTTTGCGATTTCTCAATAATGACTCACACCTATTTCCATCGTCACAACTATCTTCCACGCCCCCGGCTCGGTTCCAGAACTAATTTCGTAGTTGCTACAGTGATCAGAGCCAACTTCAGAGTTAGATTCGTCGAAAGAATCGTTCAGCACTTTCTCTAACATAAATCTGATTCTTTTGTTATTAATTTTGAAGGAAAACTGAAAAAAGGCATGTATTATTAGCATTTAAAAGCTAAATAAATAAATAAAAACAAAGTTCAAAACACACATACCAGCTATGTGGCAGGGTAAAACTTACCCGAGACAAGTTGGCACACATATAACTCCCGCGCAGGCGCACGCAACACTGAGATCACGACACTACCTCCTCCCGCACTCCCTTACCTGCAGCTACTGAGCGTCGCGTTGTTGCTAAGCGCAAAATAAAAATATATGTGAGTTTAAGTAATGGGCAGGGTGTAAAATACCCTGCCACATTCTCGCCGGGTTAAAAAAGAAAATATACTTTATACTTAATATGTTTAGATATAAAAAACAAGCAATACTCTCTCAGCTTAAGAACAAAATAATGTCCTCTAAACTTTGGTCATTTTGTATATGAACTCACTCTTGTTTATGAACTACGATAAAATTAAAATTAAGATGTCCAACCACTAAACATGTTTAATGATAATATTCAAGGTAAAAATAAAAAGAGTTTTCTCTCGAACAGAAAAAACTGAATATTAAATGTTTAATTGAGTAATCATTACTAATTTTAATGGCTCGATAATTATTAGTATTTATAGTTAAACAATCTAATATTATAAGTAGGAAACAATAATTCATCAACATTTTCGCCCCGCAAATTGCTTATTCTGTCTTAATAAATTTGACCAGCACTGGAAATACTAGTCGGTGGAACCGACTAGAAATGCAGTGCAGCCTTTTACAAAGACATAACTGGACTTGAATAAATATCTGCGATTCTTTATTACTTTGGCTCGTATAATTTATAGGTATAGTATATATTATGTATCAGATAACATTAACAATAAAATTATACCTACCTAAAACATTTAAATAGATGCTTAAACTTTATTGTTAGTATGTAACGTATTGTTATTCATTTCATTCATTTTGTTATTCATTAACTATCATGAACGAAATCACATCAATAGCGAACTAATACTTCCCAGTTATGAAATAATCTTATAATCACTCGTAATTTCACAACAAACAAAACAAACTACCGCAAAGTTCTCGGCGCAAACACAAACAATTATGACACGACTATAACACAGCACGCAGCTCAGTGCACCAAACATTTCCGAGCGCAACGCGAAATCGTCCGAATTCAGTTTCGGTTTCGGCCATAGTTTCGGCTGGATAGCAGCCGAAACCGAAACTAAGCCGAAACTCGATTTTATACCTAAAATAGGCCGAAACCGAAAGTTCGTTTGGACACTAGCAGCACTACATGTTAACCTTAGTTATCAGGAAGGAGCTATGGATGCCTAGCAATTAATATTTGTAAAAGTCTAATTGACTTGATTATATGGCATGTTAATCAAATTAATTAGTAATTTTAAATAGTTGACCTACAGCTACTCATGGCCATATTAAGTGATAAGAGTATATTGTACAGAATTACTACATTATTTGATATTGCCTTGGAATTATTGAAAATAATAGTTATAAACTGTTGATTTATTGTTTACAATTCATGAATTATTCATTTTAGTAAATTACAGGTATTTTATACAGTAAAATTGCCAGATAGTACCCATAGGATCAGAAGCATAATAAAAATATATGAAGACTTTTGAATGTTTATATCTGTATTATGTTGGAAAAGATTTATGAATTTTGTCTTCTGAAAATTAATTATTAAACTAATAACATATTATATAGGAGTACAACTACAATAAAACTCTTGTTCAATAAGTTAATTCAGATTACAAAGCTTTTAAGCATTTATGATGCTGATTTAACCAACATGATCTAAACCATACTAACACTTAATAATTCACTTCGAGCTTATGCACCAATTGATAATAGAAACAATTTTAATATTTTGTCAATTAAAAATACAATCCAGACTCAATTATGTTTAAATTTTAACCATGCATATGGCAATTACACGTTGCACTCAAATGTATATATCTACCTAGGATACTAATAGAGAAATATTTAACATATAAATATACCTTGGTAATAGCATTAACAAATATAAGAATACCGAAAGAGTTGTTTTAACAATATAGATTATTAGACTGATATAGGCAAATTATATAAGTGGTCCTCTGTGATGTAATGATATCATTAACCTGAGCACTATTCTCATTTTAATAAAGCACTCATCATGCAGCAAACATCATGCCAAGGCAAATGCACACAAGAGGACAACATAATAGAAATTGTTAGTACTGTATTATTGCAAAAACACTTATACTTACATTGAAATTACATAAACTCTAAAGCATTTAACTCTTAAAAAGCTACAAACTTGAGCCTCACCTAATATTTTGCTTGATATTTAAATATAGAACAATAACAATTTTACAATAGATTTCTTTAGAAGTTAAGACACCACATAATAAACCTCAAATTCATAAAATTCTATGAGACACATCAGGTGCATATTTTGTTTCTTTTAGCTCAGAACCTAATACACACCATGCACAATTGAAACAATGTTTACAAGCAATGTTTCTTGAATCAACTTATTGATGTCACTTATATATCTCATATTACAAATAAAAGTCTTCAACAATGAAGACCAGGTACTATTTTTAAATAGTGAAACGTATTCTTTCCATTGTATCATTACGCCTAATTATGGCAACAAAACTTGTACGCATAAAAACTACTTTTCTTTGTAAAGCTTACGTCCAACGCCAAGGAGGGTCGCGATGCTTGTATTGTTTAAAATTATGAAAGAGGATTTAGTTACAACAAGTATTGGGTAACTGGTAATGACAATTACTAGCTAATTATACAATCCTTAACATAAGGCACCATTTAGATGATAATTTTATTAAACTTGATGACAAATTGTTGCAGATAACTATATAGCTAGCTATGTCACAACAAATAACCTCAGCCATCAATTTGAACTTACCGTGGTGACTCAAAGATGCCAATTAGTCAGGTATAAAAGGTTCGGCACGCATTATTGTCACTGTTGTTATTTGCACTAAAACATTCGTAAAAAATATATTCATTACTGTCCTTACACTTAATAAAAACACACAAGCTGCACAAAAATGACAAACTGAGGAACACCAACCACCACAATGGCGCGCCAGGGTTGTTCAAACTTCAAAAAACCGGAATTCGGTAACGGAATTTATGTGCAATATCATCTCGCATAAACCGTAACTGCAAAAATCGTTAATTTGTCAAACGTTGTCTGTCAAATTATGTAATGTCTGATTATATGTAAAACATGCAATTAAATAAATACATTGCATACACTGAACTATTAATTTCATAGTGTACTGACAAAAATGTTAAAATCTAAGTAAGTTATCACGTATCATAATAAAAATTAACAATAGTGATTTTAAGTAAGGTCCGACCGAAATCTTAGTCTTGATTCCAGTCACTAACTCTTGGTTAAAAATCTGTCCGAGTTCGCGAGCTCGTTCTCGGCCTATAAACGGCGAAAAAATTGACCATGGCTGAGCTTTATATTGGCATTCATCTCCACATAAAGCTCTAAAACAAGCAGCTAATAAATTTCTTTCAGCCTCATCAACAAACGTCGCCAGTGAATAACTATTTACTAGAGCTGGACAGTTATAATATAATGAAAGACGACATACTCTAAAAAGAGACAACGCTGTTCTAACCCCTTGTTGAAGTTTTAATATAATTCTGCTCGTTTTTGATTACTAAGTATGACATCATTATATTTTTTTGAATTTTCAGACCCTTTTAATATATTGAAGCTTATTGCGTCATTCCGCGGTACAGGTCTTGACCAAATATTTATTTTGTACTCTGTGTAGGTCTCAGCCAAAGCAGACACGTAGGTTCGGTTGGACCTTAATTTGAAACATGAAGACATGATGTTACTATACTTTAGTGGTAATATTATTTTAGTTATGTATAATTAAATTCATAAATACCAGTTTTACAATATTCTGTCATGCTCCTTTGGGCCATGACCTCATAATATGTAGTAAATACAGGTAGAGTGCTCAGTGAATGAGGTTTCAAAGAAAAACGTAAATTCCTTATTTTTGATAATTATGTTGTTGAAATAAAATAAAATGCTATTTAAGATAACCGATAAGGTATGTTTAACGCGATGATGACGATAAAATCAAACACATTTTACATTAAATAGTTTATTAATATTGTAATAATAGCCATATGACTTTATAATCAGCAATATGTCTTGCTGTAACTTCTTAAATTAAATTATCTTTAGTTAAAGTCATACCTGGAGTTTTATTGACATTAACTATTTGAAGTATTTTTGAAGTACTCATGATGATTGCATTATTGGTGCAATCCTCATATGTACCATGATTTTAAGGTATACAAAATGTAATAATCTCTTCAACATATAACCATATTAATATTAGTATTAGTTTAAGGCTGTGAAAGCAATCGACGAGAAAATATGGGATGCACAAACGGGATTTCGAAAGGGTATGGGATGTACGGATCAGGTATTTTCCTTACGGAGCATAGCCGAGAAAGCTTTGGCCAAAGGTCAAAAGTCTATTGTGCATTCGTGGATCTGGAAAAGGCTTATGATAAAGTGGTGAGGAATGAACTTTGGTCGGTTTTGTCCATGTATGGAGTGAATAGTAACCTCACACGAGCTCTGAAATCTCTTTATGACGATTCCAGAGCTTGTGTTAGGATAAATGGGACTTACACAGAATGGTTTAACATTGAAAAAGGTGTTAGACAAGGATGTGTAGCGTCACCCTGGCTGTTTAACCTATACATGGACAATTGTTTGAAAGATTTAAAAGATTGTGAATGGGGATTAAGAATGAGTTACTTGTCAAGAAGTTACTTGTCAAATGTCTACTTTATGCCGACGACCAAGTAATACTTGCGTAATCGGCAGAACAGTTCCAGGAGATGGTAACTACTAACTATTATGCATGATGCTTGTGAGAGTAAAGGAATGAAAATAAATGTAAGCAAGACGAAAGTAATGGTATTTGAAAGGGAGGAGTGCATGACGATGTACAATATTATGATTGATGGAGAACAAGTGGAGCAAGTGAAAGAGTTTGTATATGTAGGTACTTTGTTTACAAGGGATGGTACACATGAGGGAGATATTGAAAGAAGAACGATTGCTGGCAATAAAGTGAATGGCGCTCTACGCACTTTTATGAACAGTCGAAATGTATCCGAAAAGGCACGTTTGGCTGTTCATAGAGGACTATTAATACCTACATTTATGCATGTTAGTGAAAGTTGGGTATGGCAAAAGAAGCATGAGAGCAGAATAAATGCTGTAGAAATGAGAGCGCTGAGAAATATATGTGGTGTGACTCTGAAAGATAGAATAAGGAATAGTGTGATTAGAGAGAGATGCGGCATAAAAGTGGATATAGTGAAGAGAATAGAAAAGGGTATGTTAAGTTGGTTTGGGCATGTAGAAAGAACGGACGAGAACATACTGACTAAGAACTTTATAAGGCTAGTGTGAATGGAACAGTAGCAAGGGGAAGACCTAGGCGAACGTTTCTTGATCAGATCGGAGACGTTCTGGATAAAGGCCAGGTTAAGAGCACCTTAAACCGGCGAGCGTGTATGAGGAATGTTATGAAAGTGAATGAAGCCAGAAAAGTGTGTCAGGATCGTAGCAAATGGAAATCCGTAGTCTCTGCCTACCCCTCTGGGAAACAGGCGTGAATTTACGTATGTATGTATGTAACTATTTGAAGTATTTTTGAAGTACTCATGATGATTGCATTATTGATGCAATCATCATATATACCAAGATTTTAAGATATACAAAATGTAATAATCTCTTCAACATATAACCGTATTAATATTAGTATTAGTTTAAGGCTTTATTAAATTTCCTACACGTTTAAAACTTATTTAACACTTTTATCGTATAAACCCTTAAACAAAAAATATTAAATAAGATTTTAACTCATAAAAAGATTTTATCGCGTTGTTTATTTATCACTGTATTACAAAATTTTGAAAATATTACTCTACTACTACTATTGATTTTATTTGACTAATTTATAAGCTAATAAAATTATTTAAACTATTAAATCTATTTATTTTTGGTTTATATAGTCTCCCCGTGACCATGGCTGCTGAAAAGCACCCGAAACGTCGGGGAAAGTGTAAACCAAAAATAAATAGATTTAATAGTTTAAATAATTTTATTAGCTTATAAATTAGTCAAATAAAATCAATAGTAGTAGTAGAGAAATATTTTCAAAATTTTGTAATACAGTGATAAATAAACAACGCGATAAAATCCGTATATAGTAGTTTAATTTCAATGAATAACATTCGCGTAAACAGAAGACAATATTATCATAAAAAGATTCTGTTTTTAGAATAACATATCTTGATTTGACTTGAAAGAAATAAATTGAATATCAAACAAAATAATATTGACATTGATTTTATATGACATCGTGTATTTTATTAAGCCCCAATATTCTACCTATTTATTACAATAGAATACAACATCTAGGCTCTAATATTAATTAAATATTAACGTTCTGGCACCTCTTAACGCACAGACTACTCCGCAAGTTGAAATAGGATGTGCAAGTCGCATCATCCCCCTCTGTCTACGACTAGTGCAGTTTATGATATAGCGTTCCCCTACACCAACCGTCAGGTTATATTAGTGGGAGCCGCTGTACCTTCCAGTGCTCGAGAGCACCTTCAGGGCACAGTTATAGACAGATCTTGTCCCCAAATCTCGTTTTCTCCAACCTAACTCGGCTCTCTTAAGCGAGCTACCTCGTGCCCAAGTTGCACTACCTATTCTCCAGATAAGTGACGGAGCAATAAAGCCGCTCACCACTCACAACTCTGGGATTTGCTAACGATAACCTCGCTAAAGCCGATAGAGAAGCCGCCTCCCATATCTACAGTATGGTACCGGAGCTATAAATGGCACGCTCACTTCCCGACGTATATCCATACATCTACCCAAATAGGCCTACAAGCCGGATATGTACCGAGTCACTCTACCTATGACTCTTACTTGCTGAGCAGGCAAGCACCAGAGATTCGTTGTGGCAGTGAATCCACGCCACCACTTCGCTAAAGATAACTCCGTGCCTCGCGTGACCAATTGGTTGCCGAGCAACGAACATGTCCTCCTCTGCGGATAACCACATAGCCACTGCGAGTCCAACCTCAATGTCAGACACCGCGCACTCTAGTCAGCGGTCGATCGAACACGCCTTTCGAGACGCAGTGGGCTTCCTGGCCCCGCAGTACCCTAGTCCTAAGGGGGAGACCCGTAGATCTCCCCCCGAATCCCTATCTACTCGGGTCCTCGAGATAGGGACAATTTTTTGCATCAGTGAGACAAGTAAGATCGAAATAGGTGCGGCTCGCAAACCGCACCTGAGTGGAACATTACATTTTATAATATGGGTTTCTGCTGATGCCCAATAATTTATGCCATATTGTGTCTGTAGACTCGGTGGTGAAGGTAAAAGATGATGTAATTCACCTCATATTGTCAACTTGGATGAGTCAGTCAGCTGGAAAGCAGATACAATGAATGCAGTATTCTGTCTGGTGTCCAGGATCTAAGTATTAGTCTAAAATAAGGTTGCAAAAAGCTTCTAATGCTGAATTATAGATCTACACACTTATGCTGGAATTGCCAATATATTGCTATGACGATGAAACGATTGAAACCAAAATTTTTACAAGTCAAGTTAAGGAGAAATCTTTGTTTTCCGAATACCTCATCTATCATTAATATCATCAGATTACTAATTTGAGACAACTTTGCTTTAAATTATGTGCTTTAATGAAAAGGGCTGATAGTAGACGGCGTGAATTTTAGGTGAACGAAAATATCGTTGCACCTGACTACTTTACCGAATTTTAATTGTTACTACCATTGATATGACTAAAGTGTGTTATTTACGGTGAATACCGATTACTGCAGTTACAACACTAACGTACAGTGTTTATTGATTTCTTGATATGACTGCTAACTTCGGTAAAATTTAAACGAATTTTGAATTTAATAAAAACAATATAATTTACGTGCAATACAAACAAAATGCGGTTGCCATTAAATCAGGTATAATGAAATACAATTATAAAAAATCACTAGATATTAAAGAATTAAGATTTCACTAAATATGATTTACGTAGATGTTGAAAATTTTAATAAGCGAAAATATGTAGAGCTTATGTTGTGTATTAATTGTGCCCAGTTAATCTTACGATATTAATATAAATGCCATTGCGATTTTAATTTTAAATCCTTTTGCATTCGTGTATCTAACGAAATAAAGGCTATTCTACACATTTATTGATTTATGTGAGTCTAGTGAAATACAGTATTTAAAAAGTAATCTGATATGAAATAATAAATATTAACAATCTCAAATGTTTATAACGTTTAGGAATGCTGTTAGTTTATATTTCTGATACAATTAAATCAAAGAATGACTGTAATTATTTCTTCTATTTTTGTGCATAACTATACAAATATCTGGCTATAAATATTTTACAATTTACATAAATTTCGGTAATTTCAGTAGTAATAAATTATGTTATAATTTAGAACGCTGCTTTGTTTGATGTGCTAAGCAAATTAATGTAAAATTGCTATGCGAATAATTTTTACTATCTGGCTATCTATTTCATTGTGGTGAACATGGAATATTTCAGAATTAGTTAAGAATCACCAACATGGCTCTCAAGATGCAGGTGCCCCCGGAGTTAAGATGCATGGAACCTGAGAACTATAAAAAATATTTTCGGGCACTTTGCTGGAGTGGCACCCGGTAAGTAAATTTTATTGCACTACTTTTAATTGATATCTTTATTGTGTACTAGGTTGTTTATCTAGACATATTTAATCTATTGTTGATAACTATATAGTTATCTTGAAATACACATATGTGTATTTCAAGAGTTTTAATACATAAACAGATCCATATATTGTGTTCCGCAGGACACCACAAAAATAACTTAATGCATAACCAAAGTTTTATTCACGTAACTCTTTACACCTAAAGATTTTGATATGACTTAGCTTGTCAAGTCTCAGAATACCAGCCATAATGAAATACCTACTGTGTCAGGACTTTGGTGTGCCGCTACGACTCAATGGGTTAATTTGGCTTTCGATTGTACATCTACCCTACAGATGTTATATATCATTTAATAGACAGAGTGATTCATGTGGAATATTAAGGTGTATATTTTTTGTTTGGTTTAGGTTCTGTGTAAATTAGTTAAAATATGAAGATAATTGTTGAAAATGTCCAAAAAATATCAAGTCCAGTCAGATTGATATTTTTTGGACATCTTCAGCTTACCAAAACACATTTGAATCCCTTTAAGATTCAACAAAACTATGTATGGTGGTATTGTTTTTCTTTTACAGGTCTACAGAAAAGTTTGCAATGGCATATCGACGGCGAAGTGCCAATAACACCTAACTGTCAAAGTCCAAAATTTTCACAAACTGAAAAAAACATTTAATTACTTGATAAGTTAAAAATTTGTTAATATATTATTTATTTATTTAGAGTAATAATAACATATGCTTTATTTTGTATTGTTTTATTTTTAATTTAATGCTGTTGCAACTAAAAGTACACTTTGGAGATTTTACTAAAACACATGAATGACGCCGTTAGATTCAAATGATTAGAAAATAACTTTATTAAAAATTTCAATTAGGAGGTATTGACACTTCACCGTTAATATGTTTATTTTGTAAACTAACATAAGCTTACTATACCCATTCTAACATCTAAAGATATGTGACAAAAAATTTTTAGATGTTATTGGATAGAATGTCGTAATTGGATTTAGATGGATACAGTATTAATCATTATCAAATTTAACAAGTTAGTTACCTTAAGCATTTCTAGGCTTTGGCAATTTTCATGATAGCCTTTCGCAGCATAAAATTTAAATAATTATTTTCAGAGTCATTTCAAAACAAACCTTATTTGCGAGAAAATAAATTTAGGCAGTCTCATTTGATTCACATGCTTAAATGCAACAAGCTGATGTGACACTGATGCTAGTGTTTATTATAAAATACTATGGTGTCTTAGCCACTGTTTAAAAGTGACACTTATATATTTAAGTGTATTAAGCATGTGCCTCATACACATAACATGTTGCAGTTTAATGTGGAAAGCTACAAAGCTGGTTCTTGAATGTGCTACAGAGATTTCAGATGTACAATGTCCACGGTTACACCTTCCATATTTATAACAGCCAATTTCGAAACAAATTACACAATTTATTTCATAATTAATTGGACTCAATTTTTGTTATTGGTATATCACCTTACAAATTATACATTTGTTTTAGTTGTCTTCTTTTTTAATGTCTCATCTATACAAAAGGCACCAATAGTCAAGTGAAAAGACTGTAGAACTGTCAAACACAGTCTTGAGTTCAATCACAAGACATGTGCCACTGACACTTCTATTGTTGTAAAAGACTTGAGTCTTTTAGTCTGAAGTCGATTTTCAAGACTTGGGATTAATAGTCTCCCAAGTTACAAGTTTTTAGTCTTTTGATTCCTCTAAAGTCTTCTCAGCCCATTAAGTCCTATGAATTCTTTGAGCTGAAATGAGTCATGACGTCATGAGTCTTTAAAATTAATGTATTATGTTATCAAAGTTAGGAATACTACATAAAGTGTTCTGTGTATCTCTTTTGCACATTAAGATTTATTCAGCACAGTATGTTGCAATAAATCTATTTCAAACCTTTCTTTATATATTTCATTTTCCTGTGCCATTGCCTATATGTTCTGCCTGTGTAATAAATAAGTCTAGATTTAGGCTAAATTAATCTATAAAAGGTCTACATATACAGATAGAGATATTTACTACTTTTGGTTGTTAATAGTGATTGAATATGAATAATCTGATGATTTTCTGCTTTAGCTGTCATAATATATAGTGTTTTAAATTCTTTTGTATACTTAAAATATATTCCTTTTGGTCAAAATTTGAAAACCAGTAGGTATGCGACGATAACTTCTGTTCCACATGATGCAGATAAATTAAGTCATGATTAATTCTCCAGCTATATGTATGAAAGCTTAACAGAATACCTAAATGTTATAAAGAAGAAACAACTAGTAACTACTGCAATGTTATGAAAAATTGGGCTATAGGTACCCCTTAACATCTCACAACAAGAAATGTATCAAAGTCCAAAAAGATAAAGTGAAAATAATCAGTATTCATAATAATATATTAATCCTTGAGCATTGTTTGACTGTCTTACAGGAAACCTCTAATTTACTTTCTTACATCACAACGGCGTCTACTTGTATTAATATAGTAATATTCTTATTAAGCCTATAGTCGCCAGAGCTTCACTTTTTGTCCTATAGTAGTAATTTATGGAACTAGTCTTTAACCATTTAAACAAAAGTCACAATCTTTACGGACCCACTATTAATAAAACCACAATAACATAAGACTAGTTTATCAATGAAATTGTAATCGTAAGTCTATTTTACAGTCCGGGTCGTTATTACTAGCATATTATTTAGTGCTTTGATACAAAAACAATAATTAATAATGTGTGTCTTGCTTATAAATATTGACTTGTCGAAACTAATTAAATATTAAACAAAAGAACAATTAGATGAATGATTGTGACATCAAGTAATCTAAAGGGACCATGATGTCTATTACAGCATAAAAATATAAAGTAACAGGGTTTTTGGTGGTATTACACTTTACTGTTACTTGAATTAAGTATATAAGTCTAAATAGACATTTTGATGCCGCTATAGATACACCATATCAACAACTAGCGATGTAATTGCGCCACGTTTGGGTTGAGTAAACGTTTTATAATCTCTTATATGTAGAACTGCTCATTTACACTCATTGGTTTATGAAAAATATTCTAATCACAAATGTTTGCTGGTTGGGTGTTATCTTGATGACAGCAACTGGTTTACTTAAGGAACTAGTAGTACATACCATAGAAGTATGTTGCGTTGTGAGTTTCTGAAAGCTGAAAAATCTTCCCCAGCCGAACTTCTTTAGATTAAGCAGAATTCTGGTTTAATAAAAGTATATGGCCATTGTCTTCTAATACATTCTTTATCATCTAAATTACTGTTATGTTCTTCACTTATCATACTGGAAAATATCCCTAAGCCATATAGTATTGGTGTGCAGCGAAATTTCTTTTTTATTACATAATTTATATGTAATTCTAAGCTACAGCTTGTGTACACACTCGCATACTACTATTACTATCCAAGTATTATTTTCGGGCATTGTGTGGGAGCTGGATAAATCTCATATTAATGTAAAGTTTTCATGGGACCACTATACATGTCCTGTTATTAACTTGCTACAAGAATATTAACTGAGCTATACCCTACCGTAAGTGGTACCTAATACGTATTGGGTTTTGGATATTATTAACTGTTACATTTCATTGCAGAAAAGAAAAGAAATCTCATAAGAAAATTGGAAAGAAAGATAAGCTCCGGAGATTGAAAGCCAGTAATGCTCTTGCTGTTTGCTATGCTCCTGCACTACTTGGCAACCCGTCCCAATTTGCTGTTTATGCAATTGTCCGAAGATCTATCCTGGCTCGTTGGAGACATCTGCATGGTGGTGCATCTGAGTTATCAGATGACAGTGACAATGAAGACTCATCTTCGCAGATGCCATTGAATAAATTACCTAAAGTGAGCATAAAACATTTAGATTTGTATTTCGAAAGAAATATCGTGTTCTGAAGTATTAGGTATATAATATTATATTTATCTTAACTTACAGGTTACAGGTATAGGCTTACGAACAGTGTTTGCTTTGATATCGCAGTCACGGTTCACAGATGCGGGCTTTTGTGAACATTCATTGAGAGCCTTGTTGGACGTATTGCAGGGTCATGCGCCTGAAGAACTAGCTCAAGAACCAACAGAGGTAACAACACTTTCAAAAATATGCTTTAGGAATTTATTCATAACATAATATATCATATATACAGTTGTGGCTATTGATTCTGCCGCTTCAGTTATCTGAACAAACCGGTCTCAACTGAATATTATTACTAATGCGAAAAAGTTGAGTGAAGTGCATATTTATAAGCTTATTGTGTTTGGTAATTTTTAGATAATCTCGAATCTCCATGCAATGTTAGTGGAGATAGCCACTGGGAGTGGGCCGAGTGGTAAGATAGAATTGCCTACCGTTCTAACAGCGCTCAGCAGTTCATGCCTCGTTGCCTTGTCTGTAGCCAGAGGCGAAGCAGAACTTATACTAAACGCTGTTGCCACTCTTACTATGTCACCAACTCCACTCTCTGAGCAGTATCTTCAGGTAACATTACTCTCTGGTATAATTTCGTTGGAGTGAATACGTTTTATACTAGCTCAATGTTTTACCATAATTTATAACACATTCGCAGGTTCCTTCTAATCTAACAACCCTCCAGCGGAGCGTCCAATCGGTTATACTCGGCACTCCGTCCCGCAACCAGTGGTTGAACTATGGCGTCCCACACCAGTCTCTAGTGACTAGCTTCCCCGTAGACTTGCCGGTTCAGCTCACGGCTGGCTCTAGTGAACTGGTAGTCCGCTCGCTAGTCTCCGACGGCTGCTTCCTCTACGTTTTTACCTCCAAAGGTTTACTCAAGATAGGTTCAGGCTATGGAAGTTCGATTAGACAGCATGTTTACTTATACAAACCAGACTTCTTTGCTAGCGATCGCCACGGTTGGTTAGGTTATTGTAAGGTAAGCATAGCATATAATAATATGTATCATAGCAAAATTAATTTACATCCTATTATCTGCGACAATTTATTATAATTTATATTTCACAGGATAAGTTATACCTAAGGATAGGCAGGAAAAAGACTGAACTTTATGAAATAGATAAAGACACTTTGGAAGTGAGAAATATGGTGCGATTAGAGCCCGGCCAGCCTATCCCGGTGGAGCCTAAGTCTGCTGTTTTCACTGATGGAAACCAATTAGGCTTGATTCTATTGACTAATTTCGTAAGTAATAGTTTTTATATCAAATAAAAACATATCAATGCTAGCACATGTAGTTTTGTTACAGTTTTTAATTACTGTGTGTGTGTATTAAATCTTACATTTATTTACACTAGCTTTGCTAATTGTGCTTAATTAAAATAACATGTGTCATAAGTGTCAATGATTTATATATATTTCTTTGTTTCCTTTTTTATTGCCATATCTGTGTTATTTTGTTGTACATTTGCGCTTCGTAAATGGAATGTAAAATTACAGGAAAACCTGACTATAAGAATGTACGACGTGGACATACAAACTGACAGAGCCGAGTGTTCCACTACAACAACATTGACGTCACGAAAAGAAGTTAACGTTCATCTCCTGAGGCGGCGAACACTTATGCTTGGTAGAAGTCCTTTTGAAGATGGGCTGTCTCGAAGGCCTTTAGAGCCGGATGCCCCAATCGCAATGCAGATGGACGATTGTGATGAAGATCCACTTCTGAGCATATACAGCGGTCAAGACTTTGCGCTTTTGACCACTGCTTCTGGAAAGGTAAAAATGTGTATATAAGTAGAAGTATTAGCCTTATCTATAATTATATATAAACAATTCATGTTATGGTAGATGGCATAAGGAACCTTTCGGTAAAATTTCGCCACACGAAACGCCGAAACCATTTCATCCTTTTAAATGTTAAATTTAGAAAACCATTATAGTAATTTTTTGTATTCTACCTATAAGGAACCTTTTTGAAAAATTTCATGTCTAGTAGGGCTTGGGGTTGATATCCCTAGAGTTTATCCCTTTGTATATTTAGAAGTGGCTGAACTATAGAACAATTTCACTTCTTACTTTTGCATATACATAATGTAACGTAGTGGCTAGTCAATCCCGTTTTAGGGACGAGATTGACCAGGGTAGTTATGTAGCGGTAATAATTCAAACGATATACTTCGCAATTACAAGGTTTTTAATTCAGATTTACACAATTATCACAGAAACTAATTCGCGTAGAATTAGTTTCTTTACAATAAAAAACAGGGCGTGGTTCTCTGGTAAGGCTCGTTACATGGTCCGGCTGGAGAGCTCAAGGGACCACTTAATTTAGTTGCGGCGGTCGGCTGAAGCAGGTCCCACCAAGGCGCGGCCTCGCCTATATATGTGCTGGCACCGGGGAGGGGCGCCACGAACACAGCCGAGGAGACACGGCCGGTCCGCGTGACAATAATTACTATAATAGTATAAACATTGTTCATAGGTATACTACACGGGCAAAGGACAAAGCTTAGGCTACAAAGCTGCGTCACCGCAAACCGGCCGATGGACTCTCATGAAAGAAACAATATTCTCAAGGAATGAAACGCCCAATGTGAAGAGGTGTAAAGTAATACAAGTAAGTATTGAGCTATATATGAGTAGCTATACCCCGGAGTTATGATGCCTACTCCGCTCCCGTAGTCTGTAGCGTGATGCTATATAACCTACAGCCTTCTTCAAGATTTTACCTATCAAATGTAAAAATAATATTGTAATACATTTTGAACAGATAGTGTCAAAGATTAGCGCGTTAAAAAAAAAAGTAATAGTTTAAAAAACTAAAAGACACGTTTCATTAAAAAAGCAAACTAAAAATTAGAAAATAATTTGGTAATTTTAATGTAAAAAAAAGCGTGGGGTGCTTTCTAAGAAATTTTGAAAATAATTGTTAATAATCAGTTGTAAAACTGATAAAATCTGCCTTAAAGTATTAAAAGTTCTTAAAATAATCGTTTACCAAAGTGAAACCACAGCTGTATTAATGCCCTGTAGTAAAGCTTTATGAATGCCCCAGTGTTACAATGCGTGGCGATTAGCTCGCAGCAAAACTAAATTACAACTTTGTTCTTTTGTCCTGGACTTTTAATTATATATACTAATATTACACAGAGAAAAGATTTGTATTTTTGATTGTAATGAATAGCAATCTGGCGGACCGATTTTATCATAACATAACATAGGCTAATAACATCATGGGCACGCCACGATCGTGGCGGTAAGTCCCGTGTTTGAGTGGCTGGAGAGGCGGCATGGCGCCCTCACCTTCCGGCTGACACAGGTTCTAACTGGCCACGGTTGTTTTGGCCGGTTCCTGTGTCGTATACGCCGGCAAGAGACGCCCGGTTGTCACCACTGCGGCGACTGCCGCGACGTTGTTGAGGACACGGCGCTGCACACTTTGGCGGTTTGCCCCGCCTGGGCATCGCAGCGCCGTGATTTGATCGCGGCAGTCGGATCGGTTGCCCTCTCGCTCCCGGCCGTAGTTCAGTCTATGGTCCGGAGTGAGAGGTCGTGGAACGCCGTCGCCTCCTTCTGCGAGGAAGTAATTTCCATCAAGGAGGCGGCGGAGCGGAAGAGGGAGCGTTTAAACCCTCTCCCCAACCGCAGAGCCGGGCGCCGGAGGGCGCGAGATGACCTCCAGCCACCCTGAGGTTTGACCTGGGGGTGGTGGGCTTTGTGGGCCTGCCCACCATCCGTTCAGCACCAGGTCCAAGAGGCGGCGTGCGTGTTTCCACGCGCGCCTCTGTTTCGAGTCCGTCTCCCTTCTAGGGGGGGGACAGTAGGTTATAGAAGTGAGTCCTTTGGGTAGGTCTCTTCGCGTTGTGGCCTGCCGTTTTACACGGCGGGCCGTAACCTCGGCGGGGTCGCGACCGCATGCGAAAGCGATTCGCGCGGCCCCGTCGATAGTGGTTTTGTCGAGGAACACCGTGGTAGGTTTAGTCGGTATTCCGGGAGGTACATTATCTTTTCAACATCTTTCTTTTACCCCGGCGAGTCCGACATAATCCCTCCGCCCGCCCCCGCGGAGGGATATGCGTCACTGCATTCCGCCACGGAAAAAAAAAAAAAAAAAAAAGGCTAATAACATCATGCTACGAATCACGCGACGGCAACTTGGACGACAACAATTTAGTAATGTAGAGATACCTCGTGATTATTTGTGATGTTATCTAGATAACATCGTAAATTTTAATGTGTTACTAGGAACATGCCACTAATTTTGAAATTTTTGAAACATTAATACCTATTATAAAATATAGATGTCGAACCGCATTTACTGACTTTGTATTGTCACAAAGTGTTAATGAATGCGCTCTCGTGCCATGCTTCTGTCTATTATAGATTAATATTAAATAATATCTCTAGTATATGGCTAGTGTCAATGGAACAGTCGCAAGGGGAAGACCTAGGCGAACGTTTCTTGATCAGATCGGAGACATTCAGGATAAAGGCTAGGTTAAGAGCACCTTAAACCGGCGAACGTGTATGAGGAATGTTATGAAAGAGAAACTGGGAAACAGGCGTGAATCTATGTAGGTATGAATGTATATTACTAAAACCAAAGTTTTTCATCTCCTTGATGTAATTTAGTTATTATTGTTATTATTATTAGATTTTATGGTCAGTAATATATGGTATAATTACTACAACACCTATTTGATATGAGTTGTTAAATACTGAAATTATATTAATTGCCGCTTTAAACGAGTAGACGTGAGTTATATGCAGATTTTTCTCAAACCTTAGCCTCAACATAGCAACTAACCATGGAGCTTCAGTAACTTAGTAAACTCACTAACCTATATATTCTGATGTTCATAAAATACTTTGTGTCCTAAATGAATTTAGCATCGATTTTGACACTGCGTATAACATCCAGTTCCCTATAAGGCCACCAATGCGCGAGCCTTTCTCCCAATTGTTACACATGTCTATAGGCTACAGTAACATTTTACTATCAGGCGGGTTTTACGCTTGGCAGCTTAGTAGGTAGTAACACACGTTTAAATGCTTGTTTGTTCGGTAACGTTCAGGTAGCTGTGGGACATGAAGGTGTCCATGCAGTCTTGGTGTTAGACAATGGGACGGCATTGTTTACGGGAATAGCACGACGGGGCGAGGATGGTGACGCCACTAAACATCGGCGAACACCTAAGCCCACCAGACCTAAGAAAATATTCAAAGTAAGTAAGCAGTATCTTAATCTTTAGATGGTTTACATATAGCATAGATTTGACAGCTGTTTTATATAAAAACAACCGACACGTTTTACTATTTCCACAGTTAGTTTGTTTGGCGATTGAATATCAAGTCTGAAAGAATTTAAGCCACGTTACAATGCCACTTTATAATGTTTTGTCCTGTACCTTTGATGATTGCGTAACAGCTTACTTAATCTATTGAGTCGTAGCGGTACACCGATGGCCAAATACAATAGATTTTTAATTATGTCTCGTATTCTAAGACTTCACAGATTAAGTTCTGTGCCCGTCGGATGAATGATATAATTACTCATACAATCAGATTGCCATGCGAGCGTTGGCTAAAAGATTAAATGAGCGTGATTATTCATTGACTGTGAATGTTTTATAGGCCGAAGGCCACCATGTGACGTACGCGGCGTGCAACAACGGCTCAACAGCTTTAGTGACCAGGCAAGGCTCGCTGCTTATGTTTGGTAAAGACACGCAGCATTGCGACTCCGCGGGGCTGGTGCTCGGCCTGCGACAGGAGAGAGTCATACAGGTTAGGAACTTTACATATACAACATGTAACATAATAAACGAACATCCTGAACGTAGTTTGTTCAAAATCGGCTACTGTGTCAATTCCAGCAATTTTGTCATATAGGTAATTATTTATAATTTTAAAATTAAACACTTTATACGGATTTTGTCGCGTTGTTTATTTTACTTTATAACACTGTTATTACATAATTTTGAAAACTCTAAAACTACTATTATTGAACCTTACTACTATACATATAAGCTATATATTTTTAATTAAAACTATTTGTATTTGATAGTTAGTCTCCCCGTGAACATGGCTGCTGTAAAGCAACCGAAACGTCGGGGCAAAGTGTAAACTCAAATATAAATAGTTTTAATTTAAATATATAGCTTGATAGTAGTAAAGTTCAATAATAGTAGTGTTAGAGTTTTCAAAATTATGTAATAACAGTGTTATAAAGTAAAATAAACAACGCGACAAAATCCTTATGAAGTGTTTAATTTTAATGTATAACATTCGCGTAAACATAAGACAATATTATATTTTTCCCTAAAATAATTAAAACGAATTAAATTATAGTCGCTCATTTATTAAACAACTGAAATAAACGAAAGTGTATCACAATTCAAGGCAATAAGTTTTTTGATGCAATAAAGGCAATAATGTTAGATTTATTGTAATATCCAATCTATCATAAGGAGAACTAATTCGTTAAATTAAAATATTTAAGAACATAAAAGTAACATTTTAATTTAATAATCTAATTTGGGTGTTTGAGGTTGTGCGTTATATCTGTGACATGTTGTATATACTCCGTGATAATTATGCAGAACTACATACAGATAATCACTCATACAGATAATCAGTCTCACGTCTATATCCGTAAAGGCGTAGACAAATGTGTAGGACAACTTGTCTTTTATCGCGCACACTGCCAGAATCTGTTCTCCATCGCAGAGATTTTTAACAGTAAAATTCTATAACATTGCCCGAACCGAGAATCGCATCCATAACCTCATACAAAGTAGGCGCATTTACTACTACCGCACCAACTATGTAGTCTAACTACAATTACAGATCTTTTAATATTACAATTTATATCTTTTGGATGTCCCGTGAGATTGTTGCCCCATTACCTGCGATATTAGACTTCCAACAATACGTTTTCTTTAAGTACATCGATGGGAAGAACGTTGAGTGTATTCTCACTCAGTTATAAGTAACTAATTGCGATCGATATGAGTCACTTTTTTGCTCTTGTGCAATGTTTGTAATCTGGTGATAGAACGATACTCTCTTAGGTGACGCAAGACTTATTTTATTAATGTTATCGTACCGAAAGTATTTATGAAAGTGACGAAGATTTTAAATGGTCCATACGGCCAAACCTTAATATACAGGTGATAAAGTAGTGGAAGTGTGAGTGAGATTTGTACAAAATAAACATTTAATGTAGTCAACATACTGAGATGAAAATATTTGTTGCAGGTAGCCCTAGGCAAAGCACACGCCGTTGCTCTGACTAATTTTGGACAAGTTTACACTTTTGGCATCAACAACAAAGGCCAGTGTGGTCGGGAGTTTGGATACACTAAAGAAAGTAAGTAGTATTGAATGATTGACGCAATGATTAAAGAGTTGCCTCGTCAATACGTCTAGAAATGCGGGTTCAAGGTAGGGTTCGGGGGGCGAACTACGGGTCTCCCTCTTAGGATCACGGTACTACGGGGTCCGGCTAGCTCACCGCGCCTCTAAAGGCGTGTTCTATCGGCCGCTGATTAGAGTGCGCGGTGCCTGACATTGAGGTTGGACTCATAGTGGCTGTCTAGTTAGCCGCAAAGGACGGCATGTCTGTTGCTCGGCAAGCACGTGGCGTTCGAGTGTCGGAATCATGCGCGGCTAGTGCGAACCAGTTGGTCGCGCGAGGCACGGAGTTGCCTTTAGCGAAGGGGTAGTGTGGTTTCACTGCCACTACGCATCTCGGGTACTTGCCTGCTCAGCAAGTAAGAGTCATAGCTAGGTGAGAGTGTAGCAAAAAAAAGATGACTCGGGCAATACCCGGCTTGTAGGCCAGAAAGGGGAGACGTATGGATGTACTCTTCAACTGGGTCTTAGGATTTGGGCACAAGACCTGTCTATAACAGGTCCCTGAAAGTGCTTTCGGGCACTGGAAAGTACAGTGGCTCCCACTTATATACCTAACAGGTGGGAAAGTGGGAACGCTATATCATAAACTAAAGTAGTCTGTAGAGGGAAGGCTCTGATCCACAAATAGTTAATCCGGGAATGGATTCTTTGTGTCCTTTGTTTCAATGTTTCTTAAGTCCTTTGCGTTACAGGAGATGTTAAGTGCGAGAGTTCTATTTAAGTACAAGGATCGCGGTCAGCGCCTGAAGTAAGTATTGTTTGAACAGGCTCGAAACTTCCATTGAGGGTTTCGTAAATATAATGGGATTAAAAAGGCACGTAGTAAAGCCTGGTAGGCTTGATGAACTGAAATGTATAATTACTTCATTACAATCTACCACACATTTAATTATACTAACGGAAACCTGAATCAAAAGCGAAGAAGAAGCTAAAAGACTCCATATTGAAGGTTACACGCATTACTACAACTTTAGATCAAATATAAGAGGAGGACGTGTATCAATCTATGTCCATAACAGCATACAGCACAAGCTTGTTAAAGAATGTTGCATCAACGAGATACATTACTTCTGGATATATATTTAGAAGTTTTCCTTGAATTGGTGCGGTGTATAAACCCGACAAAACTTACATCAGCAACTTTCTCGAGATATATTCAGAGCAACTCTAGAAGATAAAGAGAGCAGTGGTTTACGGAGATTTTAATTTGGATTTACTAAGTTCAGATAATACTATTCGTAAATATAAGGAGACATTAAAAGAAAGCAACTATAATATATTAAACAAAATTGTCAAAAATCACTGCACTCGGGAAACAGCTACGACCAAAATTATACTAGATTACATATCCACGAACCTGAAAGTCAGTAACTTTCACTTTACGATTATAGACTCTTCGATGTATGACCATAAGCAATTATTCGTAGAAATCAAACGCTACAATCCGCCACCGGTTACGAAATTAGAATACACCGCAATCAATTACACAACGTTAAAGTATTTTGAAGAACTCCACAACAGTAACGACGAAGAGCCGACCTACGAGAAGTTGTTCAAACAGCTACAGCTGGGCCTAAGTACGAGTAAAGTAACGAAAATAATAGTATTAAGTTTTCCACGCAGAGACTGGATTAAAAAGAAAATACTGATGGTATTAATGAACGAAATAGACTATGGAATATGCATAAATCAAATATCTCAGATACTAAGGCAAGAAGGTATTATGAAAAAACAAAAGCTAGTGTATTTATTACATAATATACAACAAACAAAAAAATGCTTATTACTTCAAACGTTTCAAGGACAACATGACCAAACCTAGAAAAATGTGGCAGTTAATCAATGATCTCTCACGAAACAAAACAAGAGACATGAAAGGACCTAGCAAACTTGAAACTGAATATCGCATGTCACAGACCAAAAGATTATATGTGAAAGCCTCAATTCTTATATCTTGACTATCGGTTCATCCTTGGCAAATCTGATCGCCAATACATCTATAGGAAACTCGGCTGAAACATATGATCTATATTTATCTGAAGCAAAAGCAAACACCGAAACAGAACTGAGATACATTACACCGGCAACCGAGGGAGAAGTTATTAAAATAATAGATAGCTTAGATCCAAACACTGGCTCTGACATTGACGCCATTAGCACTAAATCTTTAAAATATATCAAAAAGTTTATTGCTCTTAAACTCGTACATTCTATCAACTTCTGTTTTGACCAAGGCATCTTGCCCGACGACCTGAAAATATCAAAAGTAATTCCTATTTATAAATCTGGAAGCAAAGTAGATCCTTGTAATTACCGTCCAATATCAGTCCTCACGGTCATCACAAAAATCTTCGAGAAAATTCTTTATAACCGCCTAGAAACGTTTCTTAACTCGAAAAACTTCTTTTACCATAAGCAGTACAGATTTGGAAGTCAAACACCCTTTCGGCCAGAGTAGACCTCATAACAAAAATTAAAACGAACATTGACAAAAGACAAGTGGCTCCAGGCATTTTTATTGACCTTAAAAAGGCTTTTTATACTATAAGTCCAGATATATTAATCCAAAAATTAGCCGCTATCGGAGTGAAAAACAAATCACTCAACATTTTTTATTCATACATGACCAATAGGCGGCAAATAGTATAGATAGGACTACATCAAAGTTCTTCCAGCTCTATAAATTTCGGTACGCTGCAAGGCTCGATTTTAGGACCATTATTGTTTCTCATTTACATAAATAATATATCCCAAATTGGTATTACAGGAGATATTTCGCTTAACGCCGATGACACAAGCCTTTTTTTACTTTGGTCGTTCTGTTGATAGTATTTTACCCCACGTTACAACTGACTTGAATTTATTAAACAACTGGTTTACATCAAACCTCCATACAATTAATACTACAAAAACTAATTATGTTAAAATTGCTGCAAAAAATAAAAATATTTCTGACAATATTAAGCTTAAATTCGACGATCAACTAATTCATAGAAAAACTAATTAAATATATTTAGGCCTAATCTTAGATAGCTCCCTGAGCTGGAAGCCTAGTGTCAGATCTAGATTAATATCACTCTCATAAAGTAAGAC
This sequence comes from Catocala nupta, assembly GCA_963675205.1. NCBI lineage: Eukaryota > Metazoa > Arthropoda > Insecta > Lepidoptera > Erebidae > Catocala > Catocala nupta. The sequence goes on from OY776078.1 coordinate 34,936,666, forward strand.
TCTTGATATATATTTCATTAATGTTTTATAAAACATCACATTGATTATTTAATAGAGGTCTGGGGGAGGGCGGCTAAAATTAATCTTGAATCTTTCCAAACTGCACAAAACAGACTGATAAAAATCTTATATAACTATAAATATCGGACGACCACACAAAAAATATATAACGACATAAAGAAAATAACATAAAACAAACTTACACATGCATACTAATACGAAAAATATTGAATGAAGACTTGTCATTCACACAAATTCGTCATTTACATAAAAACAAGAAGCCCAAGAAATCAAGCTACGTAACTCTAACTACTCAGTAACACGTCCACCCAGAACCTAACTACGGCAGAAAAAGCATAGAATACGAAGGAGTTAAAATGTACAATGCGCTGCCCTTGATAATAAAAGAATCAGCTAGCATGACTGTTTAAAAAAAAAGGCTTATATCATATATCTTTGACAAAACATAAAATAAATTATCATAATAAAAAAAATTATCATAATAAAAAAGAATAATAAACCTGTACATAATTTTAAACACTTATTACGTTTGGTGGCAGCAGAGGTTGCAGAAAAACCATTTAATTAAATTAAATTTAATGTAAAATTAAATTACAATATAATATTAATAAAAAGATGATAACCAATCGAAGTGTGAAACAATTATGAATTATAAAACTACAATTTGTGGTAAAGCGATGAGCGTTGTGCTGACACCGGCCTCGTGAGTAGTGACGGTGGAGGTGGCGTGGTCAATTCATGTTCCGTAGGCGCTTTTGGTTGTCGTGGCGTAATCGATTCACGTTCCGTTTATTTATGTTCCGAAGAGCCGTGTGCAATGTTCATTTGGGATATGTCGACTCATCGATCTTAGATATATTAGATTACATATATATTACATACATTACATAGATTAGGCTTGCGTAACACCTCCCCCCGTAAAACAGCGACTATTGAAGACTCGTCGTAAATTGTGCTGGTGGAAGGTATTTTACGGTCCTTCTAGCATCAGGGATGGCATAAACTGCTTGTAGTGGTAGTTCACCCGTAGTGGGTTGCTCCTTTTGCAATGTTTGTTTCAGGTAGTATTTTCGATATGCAATGCTGATAGCGAGAACGCTAGCACCGAACAGTACCAGGTATAGCGGTATAGTTGTGTGATACAAACTGTCATTGGAAGCTGTTGTAAAGGTTGTCGGTGACTGTAACAATATCTTGGTATTGGTCGCATGAAGATTATCCAAATTGATAGAATTCAGTTGGAAAAGAGGATGTTTTGTCGAGCTAGCTTCATCTTCCTTCTGTAAATCCATTAATTTCAGTGCTTGACCTTTCAGTTGATCATTGGCATTTGAGATGATGAGTTCTGTGGTTTCCATATATCAGTTATGTGATATAACAACGAGATAACTTCCTTGAACTATTTTATAGAGATCTTGTCCGCAGGACAAGCGTATCTTTGTTTCAAATGGGTAGCTAACGGTATAGTGACGTTCGTCAAGTTTCTCGAAAGCTGGTTTCTGAAGTGATACAGCAACCGGACGGCATTCAGGACTCCTCTGTTGTGTAGTTATAAGTGTGGCGATACAATCTCGCGATGCTCGGCTATTTACATTGTTTATCTCTTTACATAGATATCCTTTGCTGGACTTTGGGCATTCAGCCTCTATATACTTGAAAACTTTCGAATGGAATGCAAGGATTTTGAAAGGACTCCTCCTTTCAAAATCCTTAAGGATCTCATTGTAACTATTATGAATAATATATAATTTATACAAATCATAGATTTCAGGCAAGATTATAGCGAATTTTAGGACTATTACTATTTGATTACCAATATAATACGAACCTAATTGCATGACGTCATAATATTCTCGAGTTTCTATATCTAGTACCTTATCTGAACCATACAAGTTACCTAATTTATTGACTATTGATCTAATCGTTGTTAAATTTACATCATGATGGGCTGTTGAAGATCTTATTAATGCCAGAACATTCTGTAACTTTGATATTTTCTGTGACAAGATATTTACGTTATCACTAACTACCAAAATTGTTTGACCAATATGAGCATACTTAATTAATTCTTGGTTCCTATTATCTAAGCTTTCAGTAATATTTCGAACTAAACTAGTCAACTAATTTTGATTATGTAAAATGTTATCTATAACACTTGAATGCTGAGTAGTCCAGTCTTTAATTAAACTTACATGGTTGTTAAATTCTGTTAGTAATTTATTTCCGTTATCCTGTAATGATTTTATAACGTTTTTAAAATGTACTGCGTCTGTATAATCATAATAATAATCATAATAATGGTTGCCGGTTATGCTCTTTATAATTGACCCGAAACCATCTACGAAACCTCTTTTAACGCAACCGCTTTGAAATGACTGCAATTGATTAAGAATAGTAAGTAACTTACTTTTTAGATATTCTATATGGGGTTCAAATAAAGATAAGATATAATAAATATATATAATATAAATTCGATTGTGTAGGCTGGGACTGAAATCATCCAACTGGTTATTAACTAAATTTATTTTATCTTGCGCAATTCTTCAAGGTTAATATATAAAAGGAATGAGTAATAAGTTAAATTTCATGTGTTAAATCCGATTTCATTAGAAGATGTAGTACCACTAGGATCCTGTAACAAGTTAGTACTTTTAGGTACCCTTTTAACCTAGATTTGACGATAAGCCCGCGATTTTTCTTGGTATAAATGTGGATAGGCAGGTCTGCCATTACGACATCATGAGTATATCTGGGAGCCAACTTTTGTCGTGAAGCAAAAGAGGATTTCCACAAAAATTTGTTGCTCAGGCGAAAACTGCTTTTCAGTATCTCGAGATGCGTTGCGATTATCTATTAAATCTTTCCTATAGGTTACACCAGATTCATAAATTAAACTATAGGCTTTACTCATCTTATTCTTATGTTCGAGTGTATATTGTTGTAAGAGGTGATCAGTTAGATCCATGTCCAATGGATTGCGTGGATCAAAATGCCCAGTTATTACGTCAATAGGTCTACATCGAGTGAATCTATGAATGGTACTATGTATTATAGGCCAGAAGGGCATATGTTAATGTATTAAATTTAAAATAGATTCGTTCTTTTGCTCAATTTTTAGGATGCGTAGGTGCTCTTAAATCGTTTAATGGAATCTTTCTACCATCCCCTTTTCGTTTAGGGTATGCGGTGCTATTCTGTGGTGCTGAATTTAGTGTAATCTTGCGAATTCTGCAAATAATTTATTGGTGAATTCAGGACCATTGTCCGTTACTAGGGTATAAGGTATTCCATGATGTGTGCAAAATTTAAGCAGTGCTTGTACCACGCTGTCTGCTTTGCCGTCTCTTAAATAATAAACCTGAGCATATTTCGAAAACGCGTCTACAACAGTTAAAAACTTTTCACTTTATAGCTAATAAGTCTAAATGCACTCGTTCAAATGGCTTACTAGGAGGAGGACATAACTGAAATTGCTGTTTTATAGGGTTACGGTCGTATTTAGCTTGTCCACAAACTGTACATTCGTTAATAAACTTGGTAGATAGACTCTCGCATTTATGGCCAATAATATCTATGTGATAAAGCTAAGTAGCATTCGTTAATACCCCTATGGTTGGTTTTACCGCAATGTAGGTATGTAGGTAGGTATTGATCATATTTTGTTGTCTTAAATATTCACGAACATTTTCTAATTCCTTTTTAGTTAGCATAAGGTTCATGGCTGAACTTTTGAAAGTTTTCTGTATTATTGGTATTATCGTATACACAGCTAATGGCGGATATATAAGCAAACCTGTTTTAATTTTAGGGTGTACATATTGAATTTATGACATCCTCCTCAAGATTAGACTCTGATAACTGAACAGATGTAGGTGTATTAGTTTCAAATGGTTTTGTAACGGTTGGTCTGCCTTTGACATCACCTACAATAGTAAGTTTTATCTGCTTAGTGAATTTATTTAGAGGTTCATCGGTAATAGGCACTTCTAAGATAGGCTTTTCACTATCAGTCTGCATGGTTAGAGTCCCGGACCCTTCGACAGCTTCCGGAGCTGTAATCGTTCTGGAGTCGTTTATAGATCTTTCATTTTCAGATGGGTTAACAACTATTGAACTGATATCATCGTTATTAATTTCGTGATAAGGCATCGGCGTTGGTGTTATTTTTGCCCTGTTTATAGACCACCGTATAGTCGTATTCACTCAATTTCAATCGCCATCGTGTAAGACGTGAATTGGGTCCCTTTAAATTCATAACCCACTGCACTGGTTTGTGAACGGTTAAGCTTTTAAATTTTCGGCCAAACTAGTAGGATCTGAAATATTTAGTAGCCCAAACAATACCTAAGAGCTCCTTTTCTATTCTACTGTAATTTAATTCACTTGAATTTAGATTTCTGGATGCATATGCGATGGATTTGTTTAAACCTATTGGCCCCTGAGATAAAATAGCACCTATTGCAACATTAGAAGCATCGGTCGTCAAGACAAATTCTTTGGAAAATTCGGGTTATTTTAGAATTGGATCATTTGTTAGCAGAGTTTTACAGTGCTCAAAACATGCAACATAGTTTTGATCGCATACTATTTTAGAGTTTTTTTTGGGTTCCATTGGGTGAGTGGTTTTGTAATGCGTGCAAAATCCGGGATAAATTGCATATAATAGCCGAGTAAACCAAGAAAATGCAATTTTAGGTAATGGATAGTTTTTAATGACTTTAATTTTATCAGGGTTAGGCTTAACCCCGTCTTTACAAACGACATGGCCTAAAATTCAGATTCTTACTTTAAGAATTCGGATTTGTCCATCTATATTTTAAAATTGGATGCTCGCAATCGTTTTAAGACTTTTTCTAAATTTACCATGTGCTCCTGCAGATATGTACTAAATACGACTATATTATCTAAATAAACTAGACAGACGTCCCGAAGGTCCCTTAAGATGTTATCCATTACACGCTGAAATGTTGCTGGTGAGTTCTTTAAACCAATCGGCATTCTTAAGAATTCGTAATGACCGTTTTCCACGTTAAAAGCAGTTTTATGTATATCAGTGGGATCAAATTCTACCTGATAGAAGCCACTTGCCAAGTCTAGTGTGGTAAAGTATTGACATTTACCTAATTTATCTAGAATATCCGAAATATTTGGAATTGGGTACTTATCATCAATAGTTTTTTCATTCACCTTACGAAAATCTATTACGATACGCCATTTAATTTGCCAGAAGCATCTGCCTTTCTGGAGACCACCCAGATAGGCGAGCACTATGCAGAATCGGAAGGCCTAATAATGTTTTGTTCAAGCATTTTAGTAACTTGACTTTTGACTTCCTGCTTATGGACGTATGGATATCTATAGCTTTTAGCGTGCACGGGTATTTCATCGGTCGTTCTAATCTTGTGTTTAATTTTATTTGTGAAGGTCTAAGGTTCTCCTTCTCCCTAGCCTTTATTATTCCCAAGTCACTTGGGGTCGGCTTTTCTAGTCTAACCAGATTTGACTGGATATCAGTTTTTATACGGAGCGGCTGCCACCTGACCTCCGCAACCCGAAGGCTAACGATACCCTAAGGCTAGACCAGTATCAGGATATTATAGGGCACTGACTTCCCAATAACGACTGCCATAGATGTTCATGGCAGCCGGGACCGACGGCTTAACGTGCTCTCCGAGGCACGGAGCAGGCAATAATTGTCAATCAATACGCACATAATTTCGAAAAGTCATATAATTTTCAAAAGTCAGAGGTGCGCGACGTGGTTCGAACCTGAGACCCTCTGCATTGCATGTCGCGGGGTAAATCCCCGGGCCATGACGGACTAAGCATCGAACATCTGCAACATGCTGGTCCACACCTGGCCCGAGTTCTCACTATGTTGTATGGCTTTTGTGTGAGTCATAGTTACATGCCAACTGAAATGATGCGAACTATAGTAGTGCCCATTGCAAAGAACAAGACTGGTGACCCCGCGGATATCAATAACTATAGGCCCATATCACTAGCTACTGTGATAGCTAAAGTGTTCGACAGCATGCTTTACGCACACCTAAGCAGAATGGTAAAAATTCATGATAACCAGTTCGGTTTCCGACCTGGTTTATCGACTGAAAGTGCAGTGTTATGCCTTAAGCATGCTGTCTCATACTATACGCAGCGGGATACTCCCATTTATGCCTGCTTTCTCGATCTCTCGAGGGCTTTTGATTTGGTTGTTTATGACTTATTATGGCAGAAGCTAGAAAATGAAAATTTACCAAAAGAAATAATCAATATTTTTTAATTTTGGTACTCTAACCAGACCAACTCTGTTCGATGGGCTGGAGGTCATTCGCGTCCGTATGTGTTGGAATGCGGGGTGAGGCAGGGGGGATTGAGCTCACCCACGCTTTTCAATCTATACGTAAACGATCTGATTGGCGAGCTCAATAGCACCAGAGTCGGTTGTCACATAGACAGAATCTGTGTCAATAACATCAGCTACGCAAACGACATGGTGCTGCTGAGTGCGTCAGTTTGTGGCCTTAGAAAATTATTAAGCATTTGTGAAGAATACGCGCAAAGACACGGGTTGTTATACAATTGTAAAAAATCAGAGGTTATGGTATTCGAGACTGGGTGTAAGACGACGGAAAACATGCCTCCAGTAAAACTAAACGGGGTACCATTAAAACGAGTTACAACATTTAAATATCTTGGTCATATCTTAACGCCTGGTCTCAATGATGACCCTGATATTGAACGCGAGAGGAGAGCGTTGTCGATAAGGGTGAATATGCTGGCTCGCAGATTTGCGCGTTGCTCACTTAAGGTAAAAATCACTCTCTTTCGAGCCTATTGCACCACTTTTTACACGTGCGGCTTGTGAGCCAGATATACGCAGAAGTCGTACAATGCTCTCCGGGTTCAATACAACAACGCGTTCCGGGTGCTGGTGGGGCTGCCTCGTTTCTGCAGCGCATCAGGGATGTTCGCAGACGCTCAAGTAAATTGTTTCTATACAATTATGCGAAAGAGGTGTGCGTCTCTGGTGTGCAGGGTGCGGGGTAGCCCCAATAGCATTCTAAACATGATTGCTGGTCGGTTGGACTGTATATACGTGAATCGGTGCGGTGCCATCTCTCACGGAATGGTACAGAGGTGAGCCGCGTGTATGCGGTCCAGCCGACAAGATAACTAAATCACTAACTACTAAGTAGTTAGTGATTTAGTAATCATAATAATAGTAGTTTATAGTTTGTTTATTATTGTCACACTAACATAGTTTGTAAGTTAAACTAACAATTTAATTATTATTTTATTATGAGTCCTAGTTACTTGAATAAATGAAATTTATTTATTATTGTTATTATTGCAGTCTGTTGGTCTCCCCAGTGAGCTATCGCTACTACTGTCTAAGGTTCTCCATCTAGGTAAAATAAATCTGCGTAACATGCGCACAATGACTTTAAATTGATTATATCTTCGGGATTTAGATGATCTGTTCTAAGGCGCGATAAAACATCCTGGGTGCGGTCTGAAAAATGTTCAGTGCGGTTGCACTCTACATTAAATAATTCAGCACTTAAAGAACGATCCATTGAGAATATTATATCGTTAATATGGCTCATAACTAGTGTAACAATCAGGGTACGAGTCGTAAGTAGTATATTCATGACCAAAATCTGAAATGGTATAGTCGTCATAATAAGATTCATAACCGTGATCGTAGTTAAAGTCGTTCATGTTAACTTCGCGCGGCTTAAAGTAGTTGTTTGGAGGCGGATTACCGGACTTACGCCAATCGTGTCTTGTCATAGGTAAAGGTTTTGGCACAAACTGGCTTACACCACTCATAGGACGTGGGGTGTTATTGAAATTATTGTATGGTTGGGCTTGGGGACGGTTTAATCTAAATACATTACTATGCGCATTATAACTTGGAGGCGGTGCACGGAACATTTGCTGTGTACGTGTTAAGCCATGAGGCTGCATCTGCTAGGATGAATTAGGCCTCCATCCTTGATTAAGTTGATTAGGATGCTGTGGTCGTGAGGGACCATTCATATTATGTACATGGGGTCTAGAGGGACCGGCCATATTTAACGCGGGTTAGCTATGAACAAAGTTGTTAAGGGGTAAGTTAAAATTAGGTTTAGGTTGTTGTGAATCCTTTTTATTAGGTATAACTTCGGTACGTTGTTGCATATAAAGCATATTCAGTTCTTCCTGAACGAACTCGAGAGCTTTTTCCATACTTTCCGGGCGCATACAACGTATTCTAGATCCTAAAGGATCATTCAAACCGCGTAAATAGCACTGTAAAGTTAGTTTTTTATACAGGTTGCGCTTCGCCTCAATTATGGTAATCCATTATTGGCGGAGGCGTATTTTTAGTTCTTCTTTTGTTGTTATTGTGTGGCGCCCGACTTGACGCTTTAGGATTCCCCATAAATATTCTATAGGATTAAAGTCCGGCGACTGTGCAGGACATTCTAGGAGCTCAATGGAATTTTCACGAAACTATGACATTGTGCGGGCTGATGATGATTGATGCCATAAGCATGGTGCGTTATCTTCTGGAATTTAACTCCATCCATATTAATCTCACTAAAAAGTGTAAAAACGAAGGCAATAAAGCTGATTCCAAACACATTCATGTATTTTGTAGAGTCCCTTCGGCCCTCATACACAAACATTTCGCTGACTCCTGTATCAGACATGCAGACCCAGGTCATCCCGGTACCTGCGCTGTGTTCTACAGTCGTCCCGACTGTAGAACACAGCGCACTCTGGCATAAATTCTTCTCCCCCACGGCGACGCACAAAGGTAGCACCAGGGGTTCCAAAGACCAAACAAAAACAAAATAAATAGAGATTAACTAATCATGAAAAGACAAGAGCATAGCTTTTTAAATTTCAACAATACTTATTTATCCATTTGGACATTCATATTATCTAACTTACTTCAAAGTTTGATTCGTCTGAACACACAATATTTGACCAGGCTTTTCTAGTGTAATGTTGGTAGGCGTTAGTGTTGAGTAGGACTTACAAGAGGCATGACATTTGTCCCGTACAAGACGTACTAATGTAAGAGTGGCTCAAAATGTTTTCATGTACGACTTCAAATTTTATGTCGCGTTCGACGTGTATGACATGAGCGTAGAGTGAGTGAGAGAGAACACGTCACATGCTTCACTTTAATAGTGCATCTTTTATTTTCCTTATACGTTACCGAGTGAGACAACGATATACCTAACGCTTTTGTTCATTTTCTTCGACTTTGTTAAGCTTAGAAAAGTTTATTTGATTACATATATTTTATGGTTTTAAAGCATTTAATTTGTATTATTAGAGTTTTGTTACAGTTGTTTATTATTTTTTATGGCAAGGTATACATAGTAGCTACTTGTATGCCTTCGGAGGTTCGCAAATATTACTTATACAATTTAACATTAACTCTTTTTTAAATAAATCGTACTTTCTTTAAAATCAACTTGTGTTATTGCCTATTTAGTAAAATAAAATATTTTATCGAATAATCAAAATGACAGGTGCTTTTATTTACTTTGCACAAACAAGTTACATTCGACACGTTGTTTAAAATGTTACGAAAATATTATCATTATTGTCCTAAAACATTCGCTTCTTATACTTTGTGGTTAGTTTTACGTTAATCACACTTTGTAAGATTGTAGATGATATAAATACTCATAACTTCAAATGTACCGCTGTGCTTTAAGACGCGCCTCGCCTCATTTTGTAAGGTACAATCAACACAGCAACACTAGATGACAAAATTACTCATAACTTCAAATGTACCGCTGTGCTTCAAGACGCCTCGCCTCATTTGAAGTGGGACATTGTACTGGCTCAGTACAAAAAAGAGGCAACTCTTACAAACTCATTTCAAATTCATGTCCTACTCAACACTAGTAGGCGTAGTGGTTAGTGTAACCGACTGCCACGCCTGAGGTCGCAGGTTCAATTCCCGCACAAGACAAATATTTGTGTGCATGAACATGGATGTTTGTCTTGGTCTGGGTGTTTCTATGTATAATATGAATGTATTTACAAAAAAAAAAATATGTTTAAAAGTATATATGTATGTTTATCCATTGTCTAGTACCCATAGTACAAGCTCTGCTTAGTTTGGGCTAGATAGTGTTGTGTGTATGTGGTAGAATATTATTATTATTATTTTTATACTTTAAGGCCCATGCATAGCAAGCCTTTTTATTATTGTCTGAGATCAATGGCTTCTTCCTGGTTTTACACCCTTTGAGACCAGCTTCCTGAAGTATTCGACGAGTCGTTTTGGCAGAAATTGTGTTGTTATTCGCCACTGAGAACTCAGCAGCGAACTCAGAAGGCATTTTTGTCCTGTTTTTCAAAGACTCTCTCACAAATTGTCGATCTTCACGGTCACTGGTAATACCTTTTCGTCCAGTTCTGGGCATATCGCTGTGCGTACCGGTAGTGGCGAATCGCTCAATGGTAAATTGCACCGCTTGCTTCATCACTTAACAGTTCTGGATATCTCAGCTTGAGATTATCCTTGTTCATGAAAAGGTTGTATTTTCACACGTATTTCAGGAGATAGTTTGGATATTTTAGGTATTGTGTATCGAAATTAATATAACTGAACACAAAATAATACAACAAGTGCGCGAGATGACGGTATGTGTACACAACGACGCAAAAGAGTAAACTGAATTAAAGGTTGGAAATTACTAAACGGATAAAATGCTTTGTATCGGATGTTTTATTAGCCCTAACTGGGTACACTATTGTTTTAAATATCTTTTTAGATGCCACCTAATCCATATTTAAATAACATGTATCGTTTTCTACTGAAAATATTACGCACGTGAAAAATGCATGGGGTGCTCGATACTTTTGGCCAAGGCTGTACTTTACACACAGCTCTACCGATAAATCTTTTATCTCATGGATCTTTACAAACATTTAAAGAACGGACACATAGATCACCAAGACTCGGAACAACTATATGTAGACCCACAATTGTTGTGGAGCTTACACACAGTTGCAGTGGCAATGACTATGCGACTACTTAAATCAGTAATTTATGGGTTTACTTTTAAACATTCCTATAGATGTATGTGTGTCTCAAATATAATAAGAGCATATTACAAAATAATGCAGTTGTGATCAGCTAATTAGGGAAATTATGGTTGAGAACAGGTAGGTTATAAACCGTTTTGTTTTTTTTTTACAAAATCCTATTGGTTTATAAAATCCTACTAGGGATTGCTTTAGAAACGGGCTGATTTAATTAAGGGTTGAGAGTGTTTGAGGGGTAGGGAAGGAGGAGTGTTAAACCACGCCGATTACCCCCATCGCGCGCAAATGTTATAGGCAGACCCATATAGTTTTTTAACCTCTTCGAAGAAGACTCAGAGGTTAAAAAACTGGAATATTAATAATTTTTTTAAAACTTATTCCTGTGCTAGCTCCTTAGAACATCCCGGCTCTATAGTTGAGAAAATCAATATCCAGTAGCAGAATCTTTGTTTTTAATGACTGCTTGACAATGACTGGCATAGATGATATCAACTTTTGATATGTTGCCATAGTAATGTTTTCGCAATTCAGGAAAAGCTTGAAATATAATCAAAAGTTTTGGTACAATAAGTTGCAACTTTTCTTGGTTTTGGACCAAAGGTGCTCGATCGGATTACTGTCCGGGCGGTGTAGATCTAATGTCCATATTTACGTGAAAATACCAGACGTGGATCTCAATTTTTTTTTTTTTTAACGATAGTACTTTACGGACCATATTTCCAAACCACTTCGCTCTTATAAGACGCTGCGTCTGTACGCGATAAATTCTAAAAAAACAAAACAATCCAAGGTGTATAATTTGTTAAGGTTTGGTACCATCCTTGCGAGTGCAGGTAGCTAGTTTGACATAAATAAACAATAAAAAAATGTGATCCACTACTCTTATATAAGTATAAGCACGTACAGTCGTTGAACAGTCTCAGTCACAGATACCTACTAAGCTGCAAGATCTGATCCAAAATACTTGACGTTTAATTAGTCTAAAAAAGATATTTCTTGGCTAACCTGGTCATCATTTTGTTTTCTTAGGAAGTTAAACAACTTCTATCTTGATCCTTTTTCTGGGCACATTAAAAGACTTACTGCGTTTGAAATGTTGCATAGTTTGGACACCGTAGTTTTCGAACAAATAAAATAATGTCTATATTTTGGTATGTATGACTTTTCGTTGTGTTGTATCGCAGCTTTTATTTCTGGCCTTCTTTATTAGTTAAAATAATGTAGACAGTAAAGTAAAACCCAGATTAATAGAAAATCTAATATTTGCTTTTTATTTTAAAAATAATGAACGATTCTCTAGTGTCTCTAATTAAGCAATATCCCTATTAAAAGAATATATACCACTGTAGTTTATTGTCCAAGCAGATGTTACTTGTTGGTAAGGAGCTGTTATATTATTTACACGAAATAAATAACAAAAGATTTATAAAAGAATTGAAAAAAAAATATAGTTCACAATTATTGGAGTTATCTGGAGACTGTGCTTAATTAGTACAACAATTGTATATTATGTATGAAATCTTTTCATGAAAAGACTGAGTCTTCTTTAAAAAGTCTGTCTTCCTATTCAACTATTCTATAACAAGATTCTAAAATTGTGAAATATTATTACTTGTTACAGAATTTTATTCCCCTCGTCGTGCCTCACTGTCACGGCGTAGCGAGAGCAAGGAAGATTCTAGAATATGCACAACATCGCATACTTGGACCACCGATTATTGTCGCGTGTGCGTTCTGTGTCGAGAGTGCACGGGCTTTTCAAGCGCCTGCCATTGCGCACATCTGCCTAATAGAGTGCCCGGAGAGTGAGTACTATATCTATACCAATATTATAAAGAAGAAAGATTTTCGTTTGTCAAAGTCAAAGTCAAAGTCAAAACGTCTTGGGCCTATAAAGTATATCTTAACTAATTGATATTGCTGCCTTGCTGGTGCCAGTAGTAAATGCGACTGCTGTGCATAAGATCTAGGGTTCGATTCCTAAATTAGGCAGTGGAGTACTGCAGTTTTCTGTTAATATTTTCTCAGTAGCAGCACATTGGTCGGTATGGGGTGCTTATGTGCTTGCAGAGATTTATTACACCTATATACATACCTGGCGAAATGTAGATGTTTATTCTCTGCATAGATCTTCGAAGATGTAGGCGTGACAATTATACTACGTTTTGTAGGAAATGCGGTTGCGGTGAAGGTGATAGTGGTTGTTCGGTGTGTGGAATATGTCGGCGATGCGCGGACGCCTTCGTGGCTGCTAGCAGACCGGAGCGAAGTAGTACCGTCACTACTGATCTGGATGACGACGCTGATACATCTACCAGAGAGAGGGGTGGTTAGTACTTATATGAAATTTGCGTTGTGGGTTAAGTGGTGGCCTTGCCACAATGCGTTGAGTGTTGTGGGTTCGATCCCCACATGAGATAAAAAATTGTACGATCCAGAATTAGTTGCGCCGAGTTTGGGTTTTCTGTGTTGCTTAAAATGTCTGTAAAGACACCCCCGACAAAGAAATTATTCTTAGCACGGGAGTTGAGTTGGAGTTGTTTTTTTAAAGTAATATAATAATTTATATATCAACCCATACTGCAGAGTTGATTATTTATTATTATTTTTACAATATTAGGAAAAGTTATTAAGCAGTCAATTGCTAAAACGCAAGATCAAACCATACCGCTGCCATAACTGAGTTTAAAATAAAAATTAGTAAATCTAAAATCCGGCACTGGAAAACCACGTGTAGATTTCAAAATGTGTATCTATCTAGCGGGGCCACTCGAGCTAGACCGAAGAAACTAGTGGGAATGCTTTGTTTGTTCAATGTAGGTACCTCTCGAATTTATAAACAAGATCCAATGTACCTCAATTATTATGATAGAAATTACAATAAATCGCCTCATCTATCCAGCGGGGCCCGCGGTTGTATTACGCTCGGAATACATAACAATAATACTGATCGTAACTTATGCCAATGTACTTCTCGATTCATGTATTAACTACCAGGAATCTTTAACAGAACAGGAGAAATTCAGCAAGAAAATTTTGTCTGTCTAGCAGGGCCCTTTGTAATTTCAATTCATACGTGCAGAAACAATACGTACAAGGTACCAATGCACCTTATAATTCTTCACTATTACCAAAATTTTCGCGACTTTTCTACATTTTATTACGTATACAAAATAATGATAATAGTAGATAGCGCTTGGTAAGGTAAGGTCAACAAAACAAATATTTCCTGCAATGTGGGTAGGTATGATAAACTATTGCTATTGCGTGATTGTCACTAATAGTGGGCTTTTAAACGAAAAGCTTAGGGACTACACACACTTATTCAGCTCTGTTCAGCTTTCCGCAGCTGAACGGATGCGTACGTGTCTCCATACAAAATCGTTGTTTTCTATAGACAAAACCTGAACAGAGTTGAATAAGTGTGTGTAGTCCCTTAAACACAATCTGCTTATCGACGTAAGCATAAGCGTTCGTTTTTAAGTACACGCCGATTTCGTTTATTATGATTATTTTTATTATACATGTTCATAATAACAAAACAGTTTTTTTTTGTTTCAACTTTATCGTTGGTTACCTTTAATACCGATACAAAATATTGAATTTTGAATATGCTGACCATACTTTTGTTGTTGCTCTGTGTTTCTTACTGCGAAACTATTTTTCATGTACTTGTGTATAGAAAACTGTTGAATTTTGACAATTCTTTTATAAACGTATATATTTACGTACATAGGTTACGTTGATTTTATATATTATATACTTACCTAGATCATATATTTGATCTTACTGCGAAAGTTCAAAAGATCTACGGGTCTAGCTAGTTGCTATAAAGACTTATAGGTATATTCGTAGGTACATTGGTAATACATAACAACAGTGTGCTTTTTTTGCACGTATGAATTCAAATTACAAAGGGCCCTGCTGGGCAGACAAAATTTTCTTGCTGAATTTCTCCTGTTCTGTTAAATATTCCTGGTAGTTAATACATGAATCGAGAGGTATATTGGCATAAGTTACGATCTGTATTATTTCTATGTATTCTGAGCGTAATACAACCGGGGGCCTCGCTGGATAGATGAAGCGATTTATTGTAATTACTATCATAATAATTGGGGTACATTGGATCTTGTTAATAAATTCGTAAGGTACATTGAACAAACAAAGCATTGCCACTAGTTTTTTCGGTCTAGCTCGAGTGACCCCGCTAGATAGATACACATGATTTCAAAATATATTTTATATTCGTTAATACTACCTATGATTAAGTCTAACTTCCTTTTTGCCTTACACTAAGATTCTAATATGCCTTTAAAATATCAATGCTATATTTATAAGACAATGTACGTTTCATTATATAAATTTATTTAGAAAGATACACATGATTTCAAAATATATTTTATATTCGTTAATACTACCTATGATTAAGTCTAACTTCCTTTTTGCCTTACACTAAGATTCTAATATGCCTTTAAAATATCAATGCTATATTTATAAGACAATGTACGTTTCATTATATAAATTTATTTAGAAAAAGAAGGTGTCCGTTTCGCTACTTACGAGGGCCACGCGGGTAGTTCAGAGGGGGAACGGGACGCTAGTATGAAAGTGAGCTGTCTCCCGCCTGCGAGGATCGCAGTGCCTGGCGGAAACCGCGTCGTGGCGGTGGCTTGTGGCCTACATCACACTGTCCTACTAACTGAACATGGTAAGTCGAAATAGTCTGGTCAGGCAAGACGAGATGGCGTTTGATTAATACTTATTGAATGGAGATCGCATTAGTTTACATGATTTAGACAGCACGCATGGCGTAATGGCTTAAGTGGTCGCCTCGCCACTGCCGCTACGCCCACATGGGACTAAACTTTGTGTGATCCACAAATGGTTGCTCCGAGTCTGGGTGTTCATTGTTTTCGTTGTTTAAGTATTTGTAAAGCCCTCGGCGACAAAGGATTTATTTGGTTAGTTGGTTTTTAAACAAAAATAAAAAAATCATGGTCACCTTGCCACTAACCCGCATCGAGTGCTGTTTGAGAACCACAAGCATTTGTGTGAGCCACGAATATTAATTTCATGTACTTTGAATGCTTGTGAAGTCCCAGCGATACAAGAATGTAAATAAAATGTACCTAAATATAGGACGACACTAATTAAAATGAAAGTAAAAGCTGTTTTCTTGTTCCCGTGATATATGTTTCTGTTCTCACTTAAAGCTGATCACGTAATAGTTACGCTAATTGTGAGGCTTAATTTTAGGAAATTATCAAACGCATTTCGAATTCTGACTATGCCTTTGTGCCCGGTAGATGGCAATAGGCTAAGACTATATAGAAATTATAAAAGATTGAAACTAGCTAGCAAAATTATCTATAAGGAACCTACGACATTATGCAGGTTTGATGCTGCTGTGCTGATTCAGCACCAACCACATTGTTATTAGGCTTGATAATAACTAATTCATTCGTTATTAATTGCAAATATTTGATGATTGGTCCAACGCGGTATCTAGTTTAATACAATTCTTGTTAGTTCTGACTTATATTCGTTTGCTATTGTATGTAAACAAAAAAGTGACATCTTAATAAAAAATGACTCTCTTTGATATAGGTGACGTGCTAACATTTGGATCGAATCAATACGGGCAGCTGGGTGCAGGAGACATATCAGTACACCATCGTATCGTGCGAGTTCGAATACCGCGAGCGTCATCCGTCGCCGCCGGCAGCAATCACACTGTAGTACTTTCGAGAGAGGGGGAACTCTACACTTTTGGTCATTATCAGGTACGTACACGGTAAAATACGGGTAATCCTAACTAGAATATTATAAATGCAAATGTGAGTTTGTTTACAAGAACGAAGGACATAGGGTATTTTAATCATAAAAAACGACGAGTAAATTAGGCCAGTGGCGTGCGAGTCATAAGCATACATAGGGATTAATTACGAGTGCCAACTAATCGTAATAAAACATTTTAAATAAGGCTTCGATCTAGTTTAATAAAGTGAAATCTAAACTGAATATTCAATTTATATTTAGGGTTTCTTAAATTTAGGAGAATACCATTTGCGATGGTAATATCAGCTCTATATTTGTCCCACTGCTAGGCACGGGCCTCTGCTCAGTGTGAGAAGGGTTAGGCCATAGTCCACTACGTTGGCTTAGTACGAGTTGGCAGGCTGCACATATCTTCGAGAACATTAGGTTTTGTTAACAGTGAAACCAAACTAGAACTTGATTTTAATTACGCCATTATGTATACGTGAAAAAGCTGTTAATCTACATACCATTTTCGTTTTTACAGAAAGGTTCCCTCGGTCGTCCTCGTATCGAAGAGCCGGCTCGTCCAGACAGATGCTCGATCTGGTACGCGACCCCGGGTCGTGTGCCGCGCCTCGGCCCACGGCACGCGTGTAAAGCCGTCTGGGTGTCCGCCTCCGGTGACCAGACCTTCGTGCAAGTGTCGCAGGCGCTCATCAAGACCGACACACTGTTCAGCTCTACAATAACCGCCAATAATAACACTATTGGTAATTATTATTTTATTGAGTCAACGCTGATTTTAGAAGTTACGTATCTATCTCTTACCCACGACCTGGTAAGGGTCTCGGGTAGCGGTTGGATGCGGGCGGCCCAAGACCGGTCTGTGTGGAAAACCTTGAGGGAGGCCTATGCCCAGCAGTCTTTCGACTGAGAAGATGATAATGATGATACCTAACTATTATTTATTTTCTTTCATCGGAATAAGAGGGAAGGAATAGTAGATATGTAGCCATCACACTGTAGTATTACCAAATTACAATAGTATTTAATTTATATTCTCTGAGTTCGGTAATTGTGCCTTTCGGCGGGCCGTATGCCTGCAATTTGCCACTTTTGTGTAGGATTCCAGTACAGGTTCAGTCATATTACATGCCTGTTTTAATGCAAGAATAATAATGTAAAGCAAGTGGATTATTATATGGCTTCTAAAATATGACTTAATTTCTTCTAGTAATCCTCCCAAACCGTCCGGAACATACGTTCAAATGCATAACGGTGAATAAGAGCGATGGAACATGCAACGCTTGGACGGGCGCCGAGCAAGTCGACTTTGTGAATACACTTGCCTGCATCGATCCTCTGTACGATGTACTGTGGTGCTATCAACCACAAATGAGAGTCATGAAATGCTACAACATATTAGCATTTGATTCACATAAGATTCAAAGATGCTGCAATGTTGATTCCGAAGGGTATTTTGGTGATCATGACTTTGAATATCCAAATTATGGTAGCATGAAGCGTCTAGAAGACTTTAAGAATTTAGAGAATTTCGACTTAAGTTTTAATAATGATAACAGACCGATGGAGAATGTTGCTTTGTCAAATATGTCTGTGTTGAATCAAGAATTGGCCATTCCCTCGGCCCCGGGCTGCTATGTTACGAGACTGCACGCTGCTTTGCATTTACTTGGCTGTTTGGATTCACTGACATACGCGCATGATATCAGGTAACTATTATTTTTTTGTCTAGCGGGAGTCATTAATATGCTGTCTACGTAAATATATCGATAGGTTACAGAAATACATTTTCATTATATGTTTCCTATCAGGGAATTTAAATTTTATTAAATTTAAATGTCGATAATTCTAAAATTAATGAAAATCAATAATAACAGCTGCATTGAATTTTATGTTTTATTGAGACTCGATCATGAAAGTTTCACGCCATATTGCCAAATATGGCGTGAGACTTTCACGATCGAGTCTTGCAGTTACTATTGTTCCATGTGTAATTATTACAATAAGATTACGTTTTATGTAGGTTGAATCAAGTTGAGTGTAAAAGGGAGAATGCGGCATCACCAGTTGCGCCCGTAAAGGAAGACTTCCTAACTGTGAACAGATTTGAGAGCCACGGCGGTGGCTGGGGATATTCCGGACATTCCGTTGAGGCGATACGATTTATGTGCGATACTGATATACTGCTGGGTAAGAAACATTCCTTACATACTGTTAACAAGCATAATACAGTCTTATTGCGTTGTTGAGTTGAATAGTTTTGTAAAAAGAATATCTACGAACACAATTTACCTATGTTATTCTAATTTTCAATAACACATTTCTATCCAATTTTATGAATCGTGTATTGTGCTTGTAAAAATATGGCCTGAAACATAAACAAATTTCAGTGATCACGTAATTTTGGATTAATGTCGATTATTAATAACACATGTTAAAAAAATATATATATACAGTCTTTTATTCTTTCTTTTTAATTACCATTGTTTTAATGTATCACGAAATAACTTTTAAATAAAGAAATCGCCAGGCAAAGACCGTAGATATAATTCCTTTTTATTTAAGGTGGTTTTGGCTTATTCGGTGGGCGCGGTGATTACACAGCGAAGATAAAGTTGTACGACATTGGCATCGAGGGCGGAGACCAAGAGGGCGACGGCGAACTCATTGTCGAGAACGACGAGATCGTTTTCGAGTGCGCTCCTAGGGACCGCTTCCCCGTGCTGTTCGAAACGCCCGTGTCTCTCATTGTATGTATTATTGGATTGAATAATAAATACTAATAAACATCATAAACTGTAGGGATCTAAAGCGCTTGTTTCGTTTACGCGTCATACGGGGCGTTGAATGCATTGTTATTGCCGCAAACAATTTATTGACATATAAAGCAATTGCTTCGCTTTTCGCGCTGTACGCAGCGTGACACATGTGTCATCCTGGGCAACATAGACGCCGCAACACTTTTTGCACAGTATGACGCATGAACTAACCGAGCGCTTTAATACCAGTTACCTTAAATTTGTATCCTAGGTTACTCTCAGAGGTAATGCCATGGAAATGTAAATAGAATAGGTCATTGTACTGTTTATTACGTCATTTGAAAACAATAGATATGCTGACAACGGTTTCAATTTACACTTACGGTTTGCAGGCAAACAGATGGTACGTCGCATGGGCTTGCCTCAACGGGCCCTCTTCAGATTGTGGCTCTTCAGGCCAAGCGATGGTTATTAACGATGAAGTCGGTTTCCACTTCAAAACCTCTAAGAAATCCAATAACGGAACAGACGTCAACGCCGGGCAAATCCCATGTCTCCTGTACAACACTGTCAGCCCCGATCAGTCAGTGCCGCTGAGGACAATCGATCTCGGCGAACCTATCATACAGCTGTCTAGGAACTTATCCAGAAAAGTGACTGTTCCTTGCTTCAAATCACTTATAACTCTCCTACATTGGAGTTGGAATATATTTAGAGATATTATTATAGAGTCCAACGGCACGTTACCGATAAACTATCAAAAACTCACTTTAATGAAACACCAGAAGAGATTGGTTTATGTCATTAGGGCGTGTTTAAGGCTCGTGAAGTCTTACATAAACGAGATATATCCACAGAATAACAGGAAGAGAAATTCTCATGAATACATGTCGTATTTTGAAGCTATTGCCGACGTGCGGAATTTCATTCAGAGTATGATGGCGGATCCGACCCCTACGTGCGCTATGCTACCGAGGAGACCGGGGAAGCATAAGGCGCATAGAGTCTGTTACGTGCAGTTTGCTTTAGAATTGACCACCTCGATACTGAAAGAAGCCCACGAGACCATAACAGCTTGCTTCCACGCGTTCTTCCCGACGCCAACTCTCAAATGGAATCATCTATGTTCTCTGTTGTTCCATGTTAAAGTAAGAAAATCGATATATTTATATATATTTAGATTGAATATGCAATATAATATATAGAGTGGACGTATGTGATCCACAAATAGTTGTTTCGAGTCTTGGTGTCCTTTATGTGCGTTATTTAAATATTTGTAAACAACCCCCTACATAGCATTTCTTCCTAGCGGGAGTAGTGTTTAAAAATGTACAAGTACTAATATCTCTTGAACGTATATTAATAGGAAGGAGTGGTGCCGCCATGCCACATTCGCGAGTTGACGTCGACTTGCGCGGCGATGTGCGCTTCTCGTAGCCTGCGAGATGTATTGCAGTACGTAGTGCCTGTCACACAGAACGCACTCATGACCTCTGAGAATCGACGACCTGACAGCAAGGTAAGGCATATTGCAGCAAAACAATCTGGTCTGCACTAAGTCCACTCCTGTACATATGCCTCCACGCTTCTGACGCCTATGATCAGGTAATTTTATATACAGTTTTGTGTACAGGTACTGAAGGAAGTGCCGTCCAAATCAGCAACAGTACCGCGGTCATCTCACCAGAAACCGCCACCAGTGCCACCCAGAGCAAACAATAGAGAAGTTCAGAAGGTAAGGATAAGGATATTATGATTACCTACTTAATGTGTAATTGTAATTGATATATGAAAAAATGTTGCACAGCTATGCAAAATATGTAAATCTTTGTCATTTGTGGAAGGATGTATTTAAATACCGTTCGAAAGCAGTTATGCGCATCAATAATGTACATACAGACGAAATAACTCATAGCCGTTTATCCTCAAAGAAATACACATAACCCTGCGTCCACATATATAGCGATATTTCTATCACAATTCAAAAAACAAGGTACAACATGGAAACTAAACTATTGCCGTATTATAAGAATTTCTTAACAGAAAAACTCAATTATGTCAAAAACCTAAATTACCTAGTTTGCCTAACCCGGGGTCAGACGCCAACATAAGTGCTTGATACCATTAAGATGGTTTACGAATCGAATGTTGGCCAAACTGAACTTATTCTATTTCTGTACAGCAACCAGACACTGCAGAAACCAAGCCGAATCACACAGAGTGGCATCTCATGGATGTAATACCATGTCTGCTGGACATCGTCATGATTCCGATTAAACAGCAAATGATGACGCGTCAATGCGGCCAGCCGCACGACCACGGCGAGATTAAACAACACGAAATGCTGTCTGAATTCTGCTGCAAGCTAACTACTAGAATTATCGCCGAGTTGTCCTACAGTGCCACTAATATAAGGGTAAGTAACATTTGTGATGACGGCATGTAGAGACTTAATACGAGTATAACCAATATCGTTAGTTCAAAATATGAAATGATGTTTGCAAAAGATTACAAAGGTGTAAAGCGATGAATAGAATCATAATCTATTATTTACGGATCGTACGGATACTAATATACAGTTGTGATGGCTATGCTATAGGTACGCTAAGTCCTACCGCATAATATGGTGTACAAATTATAAAACGATCTAACTTTTATTTTGCCTATTGAGACGTAATATTTTATAATCAACACGCTGTTAGCACAAAATAGTGAAAGAATGGTCATTTGAGAATGGAATGTAACTACTCAATGCTTGTTAGATACTGGCTTTATTAAAATGAGACATGGCTTATATATTAGAGAACATAATGTTTCTACAGTACAATAAGGGAGAAAGTATAGTCATAGAGCCTGTTATTTATTAATAGGAAACTAAATAACACTGCCTGACCCATGAATCAATGTCTCGTGTCGCACTCAGCAGTCGCATTCACTACGCCACCTAAGCAATCAGTCGTTTATAGATACGCATCTGCGTGCATAACAATAACGCTGGTACTCTATACCCATAAACTGTGTCTTAGATTCTTAGGGTACTTCATATATGTTTTAGGAGGATCTGGACACGAACACTATGAAACATACAGTGACTCCGTCTCGATTCATGCGCGTGAATCAATCGCGCGCCTGGAACACGGGCAATGGGAGCCCGGACGCGATCTGTTTTACCGTCGACAGGCCCGGCGTAGTGCTAGCCGGCGTCTGCGTCTACGGGGGCCTCGGCAACTATGAATACTCGCTCGAGTTACTGCACGATGTACGGGTGAGTTTGTCTTGTAGGTAAGTCCTAAACGTATGCCAAGTGTGTCGCACTATCTCCATACTAAGGTGGGCAAATAAAAGAAGTGTGGTTTCTGCTCGTTATAACAACTTGCGGCTTACCATTATTCTACCGACAAAGTAGGTAGTCGTACGCTAACTTTAGGCATACGCTTATGCGTACTTACCCATTTGTAGCGTAAACTATATATTATGCTCTAGGTAACAAACCGACGCACGATCTATTTAATAAACTTCTTAAAAGCACTATTTCGTTTTTTAATATAAATAACTAAAAACTTCAACTAGAACGTATTGATGCCGTAACTGAAAAAGAAATGTTTATCAACCAGTATATTACTTTAGGTATATACAATACTTTGAAATATGACACAATATTAATTCACGTGAAGCGGTAGCCCAATGGACAAAACATTTGATTTGCGAGAGGTCCCAGTTTCGAATCCCATTCTGTAAGCTACCGACGTGAACACGTTCCTGACAAAGCATTCTAGCTTGCTGAAGAGGTTTACAGGAATACTAGCAAGTAGTGAAAAACTAAAACGATTGTTAAGTATAACTAGCTAATATATATTCTTTTTAATTTGCATGTAATTAACGCGTGTTTCCATTGCAGTTACGCGCGACTGCAGACGAAGCGAATCCGACGCACTGCTGGGTGAGCGTTGAGGTCACGCACGGTTCGTTCCGTGCCGCCGACTGCCAGCACGACATGGTGCAACTCAAGTTTGATAGACCCGTGCCTTTAAAAGTAAGTTACTGTCTCGTTTTCTCATAAAGTAGTTAGCGTTGAAATTTAAGCCTTTTATGCGAATAGCTCTCGTCAGCCGTCTACATAACTGATCAAAATTCGACTGTGAAATATTAAATGGTTTATAAATTTAATTTTCTGCGCGCTTTCTGCATATTAACTTTAACTATGCCAATTGTTAAGCCTATATGCGCACTCTTAAAAAGAAGTACAACTATTTCTGAACAAATTATTATATAGATTCTCTAATTGCTACGCTTGCGCCTTCTCTAACAATGAGACGGGTTGAATATTATACAGCTATTAACTAACTTATTGAAAATACATACAGTTGAAGTCATTATGGAAGTCTGAGTATATACGGATACCTCATTATGTATTCCTTGACAAAGAAATCAACCGATAGTAATCATCTGAACCTTCAAAACTGTGCCAATCTGTGTTTCCTGCTGAATTCACGTCTTTGCTCTTGTAGGAGGATCTCCGCTACGCCATCCGATTGTGCAATCACGGTGGTCGAACAGCGAACGGCGACTGCGGCTTGCCTTCCGTAAAAGGCGCGGATGGAACAACATTCCGATTCGCTTCTTGCTCGCTTAGCTTCAATGGCACCACACTAGCAAGGGGACAGATACCTTGTCTGATATATTACGGGTAAGTTGCTTACGACTAACGGTGACCCTGAGTAATTAACAATATGCGGCTTTGTATAAAACAGTAATGCCGGCACTGCCTTTACAAACATATAATTAATGATCAGAAGGTTCAACACATATACATTATTTGTGGATCACACAAATTAGTTTCTTTTATGAGTTTGGTTACTTTTTGAGGCGGTGTAAGCAAGGTGCCCATTTGTCTCATATTTTCTGTTAATTTGAATTTCTATACATGTCCAATACAGCATATGCACATATCTTGATTCGTAAAGATTATTGGCTTTTGAATCTTGTATTACTTAAACTTAACACTTAGAATCAAAGCGGCAATCTCATTTAGTTAATATTTGTTACCATTGTTCAGGCAAAGTGAATTAATTTAGAAGTCAATACAAAAAATCAATGCCGCCCCATATAACATTAGCTTGCTAGTAGATTTATTATTAAACGATACTGATTTTATTACATATTTTAATCAACGACATCGTCAATCTGTGTGCGCAATCTGTTCAACGGTATAATCGTGATTAAGATAAAACATCCAATCTTCCAAACATTCACACAAACTTTCACATGCTCTACTTTGTTACAGGACATCAAAATCTTTATCGAATTCATCGGAGAGCGCTGACAGTCTCATAACAGCGTTACGGGCGATCACCCTTCGCGTCGCTTCCATAGTCATGGAGCGTGGCGCGGAACTGTTCTGTATGTTGCGCAATGAGCTCACTGCTGAGGACTTGAGGCGAAACGCGTCGGTACTGCAGCAGTCACCGGCTATCAACATACTGATACCGTACTGTCTCGCGAACTTAGAGGGCCTGAATGATTCTAAGGTAAGGATATATGCTATTGAAATCACTACTGGTGTTTGGAATAACTGCTTCCTTGCTTTGTGGTGGTCGCATCCAGTTGGAGGATTATAAAATTTGAAACGAATAATTGTAGTTATAATAAATTGTCGAGTACTGAGTGAAGTCCTCATAAACGATGTATGTCTATGTTCACCTTACTAGAGATAGGTTAATTCGACATAAGGGGCAAAAGATTTCAAATTGTAATCGCTAGTAAGAATAACGACAGATATATCAGTAATTCGTAAAATAAAACAGTGTCCAAGTAAGCGTAAATTCAATGATATATTAAATAAATTACATACACTACAAATGCTGACCAATTTCTTTAACATTTCAGAGTGTAATCAAGTCACTGGAGATGATACATAAGTTACTCCCACACGTGGCTGCAATGAACCTCTTAGTGCCGGGCGTCGAAGAGACGACCACCACCACTGGACATCACTACACTTGGGTAGAATCCGACCACCCGTACAAACAGGCCACCGTTACTAACATGAGGTTAAAATATTATTTCTTTATTGTGTTTCTCTTCAATCATATTATGTTTTTTATTATATCATTAAGTTTTATTATTACTAACATGTTGACAATTGAGATTATATTTGTATGCCTTTAAGCAAAACATAGTGCTACAAACTGTTAACGATATACCTGCCATCGCATCATGAGAGTTATGTTAGGTTAGCAGATAGCCAGCCTACGTTAAGATTGGCCGTCGTGACGGAATTTTGGTTTGAAGGACAGTATATTGTAGTTATCTAGAGCAGAGGTTACTAAACTTTTAAGATAACGGAACCTCCACCAAATATCTTTCATTTTATGGAACCCCATATCAAATGATTACAAATCAAAGATACTGTAATTTAAATAAAAACAAAACCTAACTTCGCCTCACATATTTTGCGCTATTTCAAAATAATATTTGGTATTATTTAACTGCCAAAAATAAATGATTTCGTGGAACCCTGGCGACTTTCCAAAGTAACCCTCTAGGTTCCGCGGAACCCACTTTAGGAATCGCTGATCTAGAGCGTTATAACGACACTGTTAGCCTTTTATTCGTATTACATACATAGTCTCATATATATGTATATTCTCGAAAAATTAGATTGTTTTGTATCACACCCATATGGTGCCATGTATGGATTTAGGCCCTACGTAATAGGTTTAAAATCTTTCATGGCTGCCAATAAGAGACAACGCCACTTTCTTCGGTCTTGGATCATTGAACGCTAATCCTTGGCTTGAAACTCTAGCATAGATATAACATACTAATTTTGAGCGACTGACGGCTAGTTAAATATATACTATTGTTTTATTACGTTATTTTATTTTGGTATTTTATATTACTAAAGTCGCGTAAAATATTATGTCAACCTTAGTGTAAATAATTACCGATTTTATGAATCATTTAACAATGCCTGGATTTGCTAACTGTAATTGGGGATTATTTTATAGTCCTTTCATAGAAAAGTACGCTATTGTGAACCGTGTCTTAGACAGCAATAGGTTGGCCTTCTATTATGTAGGATTTAACATATTCGGAGATGGACCGTGCATGGGCGATATCTCGGACGTCCTGGGGCCAAACAGGCTGAAATTGAGAGGAAAAGGCAGGACCTTGTTGTTGAACTTGACCAGACCTTGGACTGCATCTCTGAATGGGGTGCCAAGAACTTGGTCTAGTTCAACGCCAAGAAGACCCAGGCATGCGCGTTCTCAACAAAAAAGTCTCCGTTCCTTACCCTCCCTTCTCTGAAGAACACTCCACTGGTGATACGTGACAGCCTCTACATCTTAGGTATGGATCTTTGCCGCCCCCTTAGTCCCAAAATCTACTTCGAGAGCGTCATTAAGCAAGCTTCGCGAAAACTCGGAGTTCTAAACAGGGTGAGGTGGTTCTTCGCGCCTGGGCAGCTGTGCCTATTGCATAAGGCACAAGTGCGCCCTTGCGTGGAGTACTGTTCTCATCTTTGGGATGGCTCCGCGCAGTACTTGCTAGACGCTCTTGACAGGTTACAGCGGCGGGCTGTCCGTATCATCGGAGATCCAGAGGTCACGAGTTCACTGGAACCTCTGCAATTCCGTAGGGATATTGCCTCTTTGGCATGTTTCTACAGAATATACCACGGGGAGTGCTCAAAAGAGTTATTCCACCTTATCCCGCCCTCCTTTCCTATCCAGAACAACGCATGCTGGGATGCCATCCTTACACGGTGGAGTCGACTAGAGTGCGTATCAATAAGTTTGGGCCCGATCAAGTCATGGAATTCTCTGCTAAAGCACGTGTTTCCTTGTTCCTTCAATCCTGGGTCCTTTAAGCGGGGCGTGGAAAAGCACCTTCTCAGGCCGTCAAAGTAGAGACCTCAAAATCGCCTCGGCTGCTATGAGGGCGGTGTGGAGGCCACTGCTCTTAGACCACACGACTGCTTACTATCAGGCGGAGTGTGGTCATTTAGACGAGTAAGATAAAATTAAAATTTAAAAACAATATAGGTTTACCCATATTGTACATTAAATTTAGGTAACTTGTAATTACTTTTTACCGGCAATTCTAATAATGGAGTGTATTTCTAGGGTCCTATTTCCATCAAACGTATCATGGGTGGTATTAGAGATGGATCCTCGAAGTGTGACCGCGCAGCCCGAAGACTCGTTGACAGTGTACGCAGTCGCGGGCACGCCGCATCACCGCTGCCACTGCGCAAACGACGTGCGCGTCGCAGACCCACCCTTCAGAAAGGTATATAAGGTAGCGGGTCGTTCACCAGTCATCTCATTCATATTAGTCTTCATAAACCTATTGATCAACATACCTACTCCGTAAAATATGATGAATGACCATAGGTATTGCTGTTGTTGATTCGTTTGACGTAGCCGCGAACTACGTGGCGACCAATTCAGTTAGTTTCCAGAAACATGCGTGTTTTGCGCGCTAACTTTACTAACGATGATAAATTCGCGGCATTACTCATCCTTTCATTCAAATGGTTTTGATTGAGTACCAATCCAATTGCTGTGTTGAATGTTACTTGCGTAAACTTTGAACCTAAACCAATATAATTCCTAAAATATTTATAAAATTCCCAAGATACGATTCAGCTTATAAACTACTTATATGGACCGCAGCATTTAGTACATTTTGTTCCTGAATTGTTTTTAAAGGAGGTATTTTTCATAAATTTAATAATTGCTGACATTAAAATATTGCGGCCATTAATGTATTGTTTAGAATTTATGATGACATTTTGAGTATTATGTTTTATTGAGTTGTGTATCTTGGGATTTTTGAATACAATTATTCCAAAAGAGTCTATAAAGTCGTTACTTACCTCGTGACAATCAGTAGCTGAACATTAAACATGTGCTATAGTGACACCGCATTACATTCAGAATGCCCCAAGGTTTGCACATTGCAGCCAGTATTTTTAGTTATAGTACGAATACTTAGTGTCTAAATATATTATCTGGCGTTACTCCAATTGTAAAGAATTCCTATTCATGTTCTCCAAGATATTACTCGCGACTTTGTTTCTATTCAACCAGTAGTTTAGCTATGATAGAGTGTTATAGGCCAGTATATAAACCTAAATGACTAGCTATTCCTAAAAGCTTTGTTTTGTGTAACCAGGTATATTTGTAAATATATCTTGCACAAGCTTATTAAAACTGATCCACTTACCGATGTTGTGTGTAAGTCGACTAACTATACATAACAAAGTACTTATAAGTAAGAAAAATTATAGATAGAAATAATGAATACAGCTTTTAATTAGTTAAATAACAATGAATAAGGTAATATAATTTTATTCTAACAGGAAACAAACTACTTCCACTTCTTAACTGAAATCAATGCTTAAAATTTGTATCTTATTTAATTATTTGTTAAGGATAATACATACGCATTTTACTCAGACTTTAATTAGAACTTCCTATCTCAGTACAAGATAAAATAACTGTGGTATATAAGTATGGCTAAATCTTGTTATTGTTTAGGTACTTTTAGTTCACATATATATTTAGTCTTTGCAGGACAAGTCAAAATTCTATCCTATTTACAAAAAAGAAGATATATGCAATTATCGACAACATCATAAAAATACAATTTGTTTTCTAAACTACAGCATTAGAAAAAAACGAATTAACTGACTTTACGGTAACATTAATAAAATATAAAGTTATTACAAAAATAGTATACTATGAGTTATAATTGCAGCGTCTAGTGCAGCTGTCTGCGGAGGGCGAGGTGGAAGAAATAGGGGACGATGGTGACTCGGACGTACTGTGCATGCACTACAACTGTACCTATGTGAGCGTCACGCCTCGCCTGGCAAATAAGTAAGTGTTCTATATTTACTGTTTAATAAAGAGAAAAGTAAAAAGGGCTATAACGAGCCCATTGTGGCCACTTTTAACAAAATTGTTGGGAAGAGAGGAATCCACCACGCACCGCCGGATTGCTCACCCCAAACATCGCATTTAAAAAAGATTGACAATACCGAACTCTTCTAGATAGGGACAGCCGCGTCGTGGGATCCGGGCGTACTCCAACTTGCAGTATTTCGCTTCGAACACAAAATATGCGTCGACACATGTTTCGCTTCTATGCGAGGCATCTGCAAGACCGTTTGGCAACTAGTGAGCCTTCTCATTGTTGAATAAAACAGAAATTTTGACTTGCATGCAAGTTTCAATAATGTAACACATCCCCATATCTACATATTCGTGAACGGGAAGGTGTCGAAGGTGTTCTGGACACGTTTTAGGTTCTAGGGAGCAAATTGCACGTTTCCAAATGTCGTGCTGTACTGAGAATTATTATCGAACATAAAAATCATTTACCTGAACTGGAAATCGAACCCCGCATTCCTCAAATCGCTCCAAAGATAATCCATACTTATGGTGCGGGACCAAAGAGGCAATAATGGATCATTATTAATAATCTTTTATACTGCATTACTAGTATTGTACTACCAAAGCATAATCACAATGACTACATCTTTAGTTTAAGCCCTTGCATTCACAGTATGCAACGTTCTAGAATAAACTTCAGAACATTTCAAATGAATGTAATGTTTATACCTTTTAAAACTGAGGTTTTCATATTTAATTATCAGAGCTGCATGGATTGAGGCTGAAAATAGTTAGTCTACAATTAAAACTATTAATTAGGTCGAAAATAATGGCCAGTTAGCATAAAAAAAATTATAATAATAATTAAATCAACTGTGTAACATGATGGTTTAATCGTATATTTTGTTACAGTGCCAACGATTGGCCACAAAAGGCGCTGCTAATCCCAGGAAATGAAGTTATCTTCTCTCTTGAAACGGCATCGGATTATCTCAACGAATACAATAAGACTAATAAGTAAGTTATTATTACAATTGAAACTACTTGTTATTATTTTTAATTTTTTTGTCTGATGTTACCATCTATATTGGAAGCCCTGTCATCTCAGACACCTAAAAGTAATAAACTTAATAAATATATTCTAATTATAAAATATATTATATACTTCAGTTAATAATTGTAATCTAACGTTTCTTGTTCATGGTCACTTGTGTAAACTAAGTCTTCACAAACTCCAACAGCCAACTAGTATATTTCCATTAGATAAAAATCACGCCATTATTCATTTTTAACCTAACAAGAGAAAGATTATTTATAGTATATATTTGGTAATTTTACATGGTTATTGTGAAACTGGCCCCTGTCGTATGAACGTGTCTAATGCCAAATACTGTAAATATCATGTATTTGCCTTGTATTTAAACTGTCGCATTACTAGACACTCTTCTCAGCGGAAGAAGGGTTATGACACCACGCGAGCCCAAAGCGGGTTGGCAGACTTCATCTTATCCTCGAGAACAATATGAAGAACTCTCAGACATGCAGGTTTCCTAATGCTGTTTTCAGTTACAATAGTACGCATATAACTTCCAAAAGCCAGATGCATGTCTTGGAATCGATCTTGAAACCTCAGTCTGACAGTCCAATGGTCTCCCTACTATCGCATTATTTTATTATATGTTGAAACCATACAAAATGTATCTCGTATCCTTCGTAGTGAAGACAACCGCTATGGGTTCCGTTGTCTATGCGTGGGGTACGAAGACACACCATTAACGACCCAGCGGCAGGGTCTAGTGGCTCTTGAGATGGAGCTTGTGTACGCTGGAGCCGCGTGCGCCTCACGACTGCTCGCACCCGATCTAGACATACCACCAGTGACGTTTTGTGAGTATTCTCTATATTTAATTTGGTAGTAGATCTTGGTAGTAGATCTTCGCTGGTTTCAGCATTAATGGGCCGGATCGATCGGGGTGGTACTACACTCTCACAGAATACCGGCGTGAAGTAACGGTACCCGTACAGTTGCGTTTCGTATTGGTGAGTGAGAGAGCCGGAGGCTCAGTTACCCCGATCCTTTTCCTATCCTTTGTCCTTTCCCTCCTTCATTCCTTTTTAAAGGGTTGGTAACGCACTTGTAACTCCTTTGGGGTTGTTGTGTCCATGGGCGGTGGTAATCGCTTACCATCAGGCGATCCGTCTGCTCGTTGGCCAACAAAAACTATTAAAAAAAAATATCTATGCATATAATATAGCTATAATGGAGTTTCTGGTAATTTATTTGATAATATTGCACAGGTTTTTATAATAAATACATAGTATTTAAAAATACTACTTTTTGGCTTAACGTCTAAGGTATGTGTGATCATAGTGCAGTAGATTGAGTTGAGGGATACCTATAACTTGATATCTTCTGACTATGACGTTTCTTACGAAGCGGAATTCAAAATGACTCAAAGGTGCAGCATTAGTAGTTTAATTATATTTAGTAGACTGAGATGGTGAAAATATTGTGTGAGAAATTTTAATAAGAAGTTACTACCTATAACTAATACGCAATACTTCTATTAGTATATATTATTAGGTTAAGTGGATGATGGCTAATAAAATCATGCTAAGACCGAAATGAATGCCTAGTGCAGTAAACATGTACGTATTTTAACCGTGAAACATAACTAGTACATTAACATGTCCAATCTGTACTATACTTCATCTGTATATCAACCAGACTGGTCTCTCCTAATAAGAGAGCAACTTGTTCTTATTATCGTACCGATAACTTAGTGCATATCGAATAACTTCACACAACACCGCTCTATTGTAGCATTGAACTTTAAAGTTGTAAGTTATCATAGAGATAAAACTCGTACTGTTAAATTCTAAACACTATAGATGATAACTTTATGTGTATCTATCTAGCGGGGCCTCATTTTTTTATAATTTATATTCTTTTGGTAATAGTGAAGACCTCTAAGGTACATTGGCACAAGTTACGATCAGTATTATTTTTATGTATTCCGAGCGTAATACAACCGCGGGCACCGCTGCAAGCATGAGGCGGTTTATTGTCATTTCTATCATAATAATTGAGGCACATTGAATCTTGTTAATAAATTCGTAAGGTACATTGAACAAACAAAGCATTGCCACTAGTTTTTTTGGTCTAGATCGAGAGGCCTCGCTAGATAGATACACATAAAGTTATCATCTATAGTGTTTAGAATTAAACAAACTCAGTTTTGTAGTGAAACAGTAAGTACATATATTGGTAAATCTTTACTACAATATTGTCGTTGCACTTGCACCTTTATGATTTGATACGAAAATTTACATGTTCTATGCGCAATCGTCGTTTGCGGAGTGTCGGTCGGCGCGGCGCGTGGCGTGCGCTGCGCGAGCGTTGCCGCCTCTCGTCTATTCCTTTCACCTCGCTCGCCCTAGTGCGGGGCGCGTACATATAGGACTTATGAAAAGAAACCGCCCTTAAATATCTATACAGATACAATAAAGAGGAAGGATTTGTATGTTTGTAATGCATAAATTCATAAAAGAATGAACCGATTTTAAACATTATTGCACCATTCGAAAACTACCCTATCCGGGCTTAACCATCGCATTTCTGAGTGCAATAACAGAACCCATAGGTTGCGTCAATTTTAGTTAAAAATTACGATAATTACGATGAAATTTTTGGAACCCAACGTATAAAACAGTTTTGTTAACAGCTTAAAAGATATCGCCGCCTTTAGTTGAGCTATGTAGTGGCACTAAATTTAACATTTACTCCGTGACCGAAAAATCTTATGAAATGCCGCGAATAAAAATTATTAATTGACCGATATCTGTCTGGTTAGCACTTTCACCCAAACATAATGAATAATATTCAC
The DNA here is from genome assembly GCA_963675205.1 of Catocala nupta. Lineage (NCBI taxonomy): Eukaryota > Metazoa > Arthropoda > Insecta > Lepidoptera > Erebidae > Catocala > Catocala nupta. Next base: position 34,970,089 of record OY776078.1, read on the forward strand.
ATTTTACAATGTAATAACATATTTTTTTCGAAACATCTTCGCCCATATCATCTATTAGTCGCGCAACTGTTTGGTGAGATAATGCTACAGATTCAAATTTGTCCGCCAAATTCGGCTGCATGAAGCGATGAGCAACTGCTCATTGTTTTATAAAAACTGAATTGCTGAATGGTTTTTTAGCTTTGGCTAATTGCAAACAAACTTCTTAAGAAGTAGCCAAACTTTGTTCATTGTCAGTATTTTCTTTAAAAAAAAATCTTTTCTGTAGCCTTAGTTTTTTCTTATACTCAGCCACAACAATTTTTCTTGCTTCACCTTGCCTTTCTTCGTGTAAAATAGTCTAATGACGTTTAACATGCAAATCATAAACTGAATTTTATTATTATTGTTGCAAATAAAATAGTCAAGTTCCCACTTCTCATTAAATACACGATGTTTATCACTTAATTTTCGCTTCTTCGTAGACATAATGAAGTTAGTTAAGTATTTTCTCAAAACTGCTTGTCAAATACTTTTATAATGTGTAAAATTCAAAGCGGTATAGGTACGAAGTGGTGATACAAACTTAGTGAAAGCACAAGCTTAACTAATACGGACAAATACTAACTCTGCAAAAACAAAATACTTTCCGGGAATTCCCCCAATAATAGTAAAAGATAGCTTCACTTTTGAATGATGTCATGCGAATGGAATGTTACAAAAATAAAGATAAATAAATTATACCAAATATTGATTATACTATTTACGTCCAAAAATATTTTCTGATTAAAACATGTGTCGTCGCGGGCCGCATGAAAACAAGCCGCGGGCCATTGTCTGGTTCTGCCCTGGTTTAAGTGGTCGCTTCGTTCGCACTGCTACAACGCCGAGTGTTGTAGGTTCGAATCCCACATGGGACGAAAATCGTTGTTCCGAGTCTGGATGTTCTTTGTGTCCGTTGTTGTTATCCGTTGTTTGACAAAAGCCTCCTGCGACACAGGGCTTACTACTAGTCAGAAGTCATATTTAAAAAAAGAAACAAAGACATTTTAAAAATCATTTTACCATAAGAAATCTTTTTGATACAGAAATAACATTTGCTATATAACATCACGCTACGAGCCACGGTTGCGGAACAGTAATCATAAACATGGTTGAATCCGCGGGGAACAGCAAATTTTCCTACTCGGCACTGATATGTGTGTCCATCCATCAAGTATAATATTTACAATACAATTATTCCCGTGCCTCTGTCCCCGAAGGGGTATGAATCTCATATTTTGGCAACTATATTTCAGATCTCACGTAGTAGGGTGCAAGGCTATTATTCCTATATGCAGGGCAGAAACACTTTGCTCAACCTGAGCACACCTTTTGCACAGTTGCTAGATTTACTGCTGCTGTATCACCAACGCAGTATATTATTCAACTGCGATTTTTTATAAATAGAAGATAGTACCTAGTACCAAGAGGTTTGCTATGGGCTTGAGAGACGGCTCGTAGTGAAGTAAGAGCTAAACTAAAAGAATTATCATTTAGTTAGCATAGAGTAAAATATATCCATTATATCTCGTCTTGTATGATTACTAGCAATAAAAAAACATGCATATAATTAAATGAGAGATACGATTTCATCTAACGAAAAAAAAACGTTTTAAAAAGAAAACGTGAAAAAAAATTCTTGTTATAAATAAATTTAATATGACATGGTTAAGTGACTGAGAGTAACTTATAAATATCTTAACGATTTAGAAGCGTTTGCGAAGAAGTAAGCGGAGGTGCAATACACTGACATTCTATTAATAAAGTTTTAGGTCCCACATATCAGGCAAATAGCTTATGCCATCTATCGGGAACAGTTCCAGAATCCCCTGAGAATTAATTGTCAATCCCAATCCCAATTATATTTTGACCGACTCGGGAATCGTTCCCAAGACTTCCTGCACTGCTGTCTTATTAACTATCGAAACAGTTCTATATTATACTACATATATTCCCTATAGAATATAGTATAACATGAGACCTGTTTTGGTATACAAATAAAACAATAACACTGAAGAACTAAACATTAGAATTCCATAGTTCATGGCTTTATACAAGTATACCTAAGATGCTTATCAGACAAAATGGTTTATTATCGGTTAATTGTACACTGTGGATAATCATATCCTTGGTAATACTCGCCGTGACCGGAATCCGTCAATGCAGGTGTGTACAATCCATTGTGCTCAATAGTACCTCATGGCATACCAATCGACATCGCCTTTTATGTCAAAAAGTTTGCGATGGACGTGATCATCCTATATAATAGTGTATCTCTACTGCCTTGCAAGAATGGTATAGTGGTTAACATGGTAGCCTCGCCTCGTACCACTGCGCCGGCTTTTGTTGATTCGAATCCTACATGGAATAAAAAACTGTGTGGTCCACAAATGGTTGTTCCGAGCCTAAGTGTTCTTTGTATCCGTTTTATAAATGCTTGTAGAGTTGCCTTTGACATAAGTATTATTCGTTATAAGTGGGAGTTTTAATTTAGGTATATAGGTATATATTATAATAAAATTCCCGCACAAGACAAAATTGTGCGAGGTAAACAAATTTTTATGCCGAATTCGCATATCCCTTGTTTACGTTTGTTTACAATTATCTAGTTTTACCCCCAGGCATGACACCCGTGGTTCTCAGAAAATCTAATTAATACACTGGATCCATGCTTGTAAAAAAGCAGCCAAAACAATGTTTGTGAAATTACGTGTAACCCTAATTGTATTAAGAATCTACAAGCTACATATTTTTAACACTGTATCAAATTGTTTGTAATATATAATATTACTAGATTTTTCTCGCGGCTTCGTTCGCGTAAATGTAGGTTAGGTTAGATTAGTACCAGTACTTTTTTTGGATGAAAGGTATCCTATGTCCTTTTCTCTACCCCTGATAACGTGTATGCGAAATTAACGTAACAAGTAAACAAACTCACTTTCGCATTTATTATATTAGTTAGAATTATCCAATTGGTTACTGCGTTAAAGACGGACAACGAAACACACACAATATTAATAGGTGCAACTGAGTTTCTATAGCATTCTTAAAGCTGTACATACACTGTTTTAGAATTCTTCTATTGCTTCAGTCAGGCTCACGAATTACTTTGACTAATTACTGTCACTGTTCACGCACTTTACACTTTACTGTATTTCTAAATTCATAGGAAATAAGCTATTTTAAAAAATCCTAACACATTTGGTTTGTCTGTTTCGCCTTGAAAACAATACAAACTAACATAGATGTAACATTGTCATAAAAATATATCATTACGGCCAATATATTTTATAGGCACCTTGATATTGAACTACCTAGATCCATATATCCATATTCATAGCGGCAATATTTATTGTTGTAAACTAGTAATATTATGCATTATTATCCTTGTAATGCAATAGCAATGTTTTTGTTTTGAACGTGCATGCACTACCTTGAACAGAACTAACTACACATAACAAATAGCGCGCAGTTTCTCACAATAAATAAGCACTGATTATACAATAAATGCGCATTTTTGTGTATCTAGGTCTCACGTGACGGGATCAAGCTTATTGTTGCCTACTCAATTCGGTTTTTTATTAGAACTACTAGCTGCGACTTCGACCGCGTGGAAGTATTTTTGTTTGCGAGTCCCTAATTTTCGTAAATAAGAGTAGTCTGAGTTATTCCTTATAACATCAACTATCTGACAGTAAAAGTCTCGTCAAAATCGGTTCAGCTGTTTCAGAGATTAAACAGATATTTTAAAAATTGATTATTGGTATAAGTACCGTATATACTTTCATATACGGCGCTTATATCATCATAAAAAGCTGGTATTTTAACATTTTAAACAGACACTTAAATTTTATTTATTTGTATAGATATTCTTCTAATTGATAAATTGTTACTTTGTTCTGGGTGAAGGTTTAGTTTCAGCTTAAGGCATACTTACATTTACCACTGTATCAATTAAGCATGGAAACACTAGTTATGTACCTACTTTGTTTATTGCTCTTATATAATAAGAAATTTGGATTTTTCTTGTGTAGCTATCTTAGTGGATGTGCAAGTCCACGCAATGATGGGCAGCAGTCCCGTTGGTGTCGAGAGTGAAACAGGCCAGGACGGCAGCGAAGCCCTCTTCCTGTCAAGAGGACTAGAACTATCCTCCCCGCCCACTATACACCACGTTCTTGATGGTCAACCTCTGTTACGGTGAGTTATCCACTCTTACGTACAATGCCACTGTGATACATGTTATGACGTCATTCTTATAATCATTATTTATACAGTTTTATTTCTTTTGTTCACATTAAGTTTAGGTGACTTCTGAAGACTGCCGTGGATTACCCGGCAGGAAAATGCTATGTTGCTCTGAGTTTTCATATGACATAGTTCTGATACAGGAATATGGATGATGTATTTACATATGTACATATGTAAATACATCATCAATATAATATATAATAGTACCTATATCACAGAGATGAGTTTTTGTATTTAGACAGGGTTAGAGTTGCTGTAAACATAGCGTGACAAAAATTACACGTGCCCATAAGAATTTAAATTTAATAATTAAGAAATCTTAAAGTGTATGTCTAAATACGAAAATTCAAGACGGCAGATTACAATATCTTCATTAGGTAGAATTAACTGTCTGTGTTATAAATATTTTATGTAGGTACTTAACAGCGGTAGCTCCACTTCAAGGCTATAATTAGTACCTATTACTCTAAAAAATCAAGGTTCAAAGGTATGTCTATTATAGGTAATTATCGAATGATATATACAGTAAATAGATCTGTTACATAAAGATGACGCATTTCACTTTGACGTATTTTCGAACGATTATCGTTCTACAGCTGGATAGTGGGTGATATCCCGCGTCGTGTTTTATTTTACGTATCTTTCGGGCCTTCATTAGTTCTTTTGGTGTCTGAGCATAAAACAACAGCACAATCCATCGTCCTACGAGCTTAACTCTTCGACTACATTCAAAATGAAAATAAGAGATTTGAAAATAATCTTAAGATTTGCTGTCATAATTATCGCGAGACATATTACCTATATCATATTTCGAACCCTGACGTTGATCTCGTATTCACAGAGATGATACATCGAGATGATGGTCGGTATCTGTAATAATAGGTTTCATTGCTGTGCTACCCCTTTAGGGATCAACATGAACCTAAGGAAATGCGTTCCGACATACAAATATGTGACAAGTATGTGATATAAATGCAATATTATGACATGATTGTTATATGTATAGGTATGGTAAGTGTGTTTGCTGATTCCTGCGTAAGTATGTGACTGGTTCCTGATTGCTTTTGAAGTCGATAGTTACTCATATTATATGCAAGATATATTAATTAAATGTTGATTATGATTCTACGGCCAAAGCTCGCAATCGATCTTGACGCAATTCGGTATGGACATTTACCACTGGGCGCATAGAGTACAGGGGTAGACGCATAATATAATGAATGTTTAAAAAGGCATCGATGAGGATATACTGTCAAAGTCAAGTCAAAAATCACAAAGTAACACTTATGAACGTCAAAATATATAGGTTAGATAGTTTACTAAGTTATTGAAGCTACATTTAGGTTTGTTGCTAGGTGCAGGCAAAGGATTGAGCCTATGAGAAGAAACCTGCAAGAAACTCTATCTATCTATAATTTCAGTATTTTAGAACTCATATCAAGAAGGTGTTGCAGCCATTATGCCATATATTACTGACTATATAAATCTAAAGCTTATAACAATAATTATAAATAAATAATAAAATTACTGAATAATGAAAAGGATATGAAATAATATATAATAGACAGTGGGGTGACATGAGGGCGCATACACTAACACTTTGTGACAATGCAATAGCAGTCCGTGACAAATGCGATTGTGCATTCATATGTTTAATTTTATTTTCATCAATAATTGAAATGGGGAGCACTGTACTTGAAAACATCACAAATAATCACGACATACTTCTACTTACTAATACATTACTAAATTGACTTAAAAGTAATACAAAACTTTAATCCTGTATAGAACAAGCAACTACATAGTTCCATGAGTTTTTGTCATTCAAGTAGTCGTTGACTGAATAATAACCCTTCCGACTTAGCTGTGCTTTTACGGCACTTTTAAATTGAAGTAAAGGTAAATTCTGGGTAATTTATTAAAGAAACGTATACCAAGTCTCGCAAATGTATTGTGAACTTTATGTAATCGATGATACGGATCTACTAACTTATGCCTATTTCTAGTGGTTAAATTATGTATGCTGTGTGTATACTGCAGTTTTCACCCAACCAAATCTATTTAAGTTTTGCATTAGTACGATTATTATAAACTCATACTAATATAACTGTCACTCGTTATATATTTTAAATGAAAAGAAGACTATAAAAAAAAAGGATAGAAAATATACAAAATAAACTTGTTATTATACAATTTAGTTAAGTCTTGGTATTCGCTGTAGTTTGTAGTCTATATAAACAGAGGAATATGAAAATAATATTGTTGAGGCATTCGATGCTCCTGTTGAACAAGTCGACGACGGTCGACATCGGTCGTCGGTATTCTCAAACAGTCTGAGAAGTCTGCTCTACAGTATAACATTGATAGTCCTATGTGATGCAGATATCAGGCTGCGTTGGAAAACGAATAATTGGAACCTATATAGACTGTAAGCTGATTTTATACGTATAGGAATAATAAGTACCTATATAAAGAAGCGAGTGCTTGTGTCCTTATACAACGTATTTTCTTCGCTCATAGCATAACAGAGATAGCTGTAGTTATTCAGTAATGCAATAGCGACAGTTGGTAATTTAGTGACGCGAATTATCGCATTTGAGTAATAATCGAATACATTTGTGTACAACAAGATAACTAATTAGCATGGTTGAGGACGTAGCGCACCTCTTTATAGATAATTAGGACATAGGAACGACAAGACGAATATTCAAAATTCATATTTAAATTCAAATTGCTTATTCACCAAAATAAACCTAATAAGACAAAGAGTTACATATAATAAGCTATAGTACCATGGTTCTTCGCTAAAAATGTTTTTTTATTTAGGTTATTTGTAGCAATGTTGTTACATACCTGCTGAACTAATTTAGGTTGTATGTCAGGAGGTATAAATTTGAATCAATTGTGCACATCGGTACCTATTACAAATTCTCGTCTCGCCGTCGCTGATCGCGAATATATTCGCTGATTGTCTACCGTACGACATTAATGCCCGTTTTCACCAACAGGCCCCTAGGCTCCACCGAAGTAGGTGTCTTATAAGCTAGGGTCATCCCTTAATCATATACTTACCTAAATTCAATTTCACGATACTAGGTATCACCTACGAAGGAATTCCCTAAGTAAGTGATAGTTAACTTTTTCTAAAGTCACGCTTCTGACATCGATGTTTTATCGATAAGATGAAAATTTCTATATTTCTTTTCAAATGAATGGTGTTGAAAACAGTAGTAGGTATTATTAATATATTGGAAAACAATATATTTTACATATTTGGAACTTTATTTAGTTCAGTTTAAAATAAAATATTTTCGTTGCGTGCGTATAGGCTGTAAGACCCGTGTTCCTTTGCTTTTTTTGGCAAATGAACGAAAAACTTTATGTCATGTGCATATATAAGACGCTATATAGTCGTGTGATTATTTGGAACTCCGATTAGTACCTATCATAGATTACAATACTATTATAGATAGGCAACTTGAGCCTCGCTAGTCTGTATAAGTGCTGTCGCCCAGTAGCAGTATCATAAACTAAACTGAAGTTGTCAAAGCAAATTATACATACATACGTGTATATACGTATATTGACACCTGCATTATTCCTTTAGAATTTTTATAATTTTATTGTAATTTATATGCTGCCTATATTTGTATGCATACAAATATATGCAGCATATTGATCAAGTTACAAAATGGGATTTTAAGGGGAACATGAATAAAATAAACAAGAAATAATGCGTGTTTTTTATTTTCTCTTGTGAGTCATATAATAATTATGCGCTACGACTTTAACAGCATCATCACAGTCCGTTTACCATCTCCAAGCTTCACCAAACATCCTGGTCCACAACATGATTTTTAAGTCATGATGACAAAATTGATCAAATTCTCCACAAAATAGAAGTCTTTAGCTTTTTTAGGTACTCTCGATGCCTGGCCGGAGGGACTAAGTTTATCTCAACGTACTAGGTTGTAGATAAACCACAAAAAAACATAGAAAAACAAGAAATTAACTATGAGCAAACACATAAATCGAAAATTTTCTTGTTAGAAATCGTCGAACATCACATGTCAAAACCAGAATGTTGCTAGATGATCTCAATATTTCCACTAAATCTTATTCAGTTAAATATTTTGATCTGCATTGATATTACCTGTTTAGCTCTATTGTACTTTTATATGGCATTATTGCTGAGATTTTAGATATTATTTATACAAATTATCATCTTCATTGATTTAAATTGTATTGTTGTTGTAGACTAAAATAAAATATCCTACTGAATTTTTACTTTGCTACACTAAAGTAGACGCTACCGTATTGTAATATATGGCTACGGCAGCAAAATTTTGTAATATCGCCATCTATTGAAAACTATATAATAACACAATTATAACACAATTAATTCATGATACTGCTAATAGAGGCTTTCTTGTCGAATAACGTACCCGTACATTTGTTCGTAGTTACCATAGCATGGTACCTATATAGTGTCTTATCTATGACTCCGATTCGTGTTAATTAAAGCTTACATCTTTTATTTAAATCACGCACAGTTAATAAAAAAATTCCATTGGCAAAATATCTTAAAGCACATAATAGTTGGCTTATCGGACACACCGATTTATTTCTGAAATAAAGCGTAGGTACTAGGTATTCTGTTGTTAAACAATTTACTGATTCAGGAAGGCAGCCAATAAATATTCAAAAACAAAGAGCAGAATACGCGTAATAATCGTATTATGTCTACTTACGAGTGTTAGGTATGTTATGTTTTATACTTCAAACAAGTTACTTAACTGTTATCTTTGAATTCTTCTTATAGATATAGAACATTCTGTATAGATCTATATCTTATGAAAAATTCGACATCGTCGTATTTATCGAAGTCGTTGACTCTTTCACGGAGAATGTGTGGTCTTTTTACTATTTGCTGAATGTTCTCTAAAGTCTCAATAGCTTCTAGACTCTCTATAACGTGCCCTAAATCATTTTCCATGATAAAAAATCACTCGTGTGTCGCGTATGAATAAACAATATTCTGTTACCTAAGCATAAGAGTAGTTTAAGGAGCCAACAATTGGGCCCTTAATTATAAGAGCTGCTTTATAGACATAAGTGACACCGAAACGTTGGTGAAACGAATTTTTGTTAGGGGTTCCCTAAAAGCTGCTAAGGGATACTTATCTGGTGGTGAAAACGGGCATAAGTGTTCTAGCAGCTCCAACCCAAGAGTTGTAATTCTGGTCATTAATCTGCTGTCTAAGTAAATGCAACAAGGAGTATTATCGGCGACACAATCACGTTTATTGTTTCCTTATGACTCCTTATGACTATACTAAGGCTCTAAATAGCGAACACGTTTGTTCAAACGGTAATAGGTCAACTCGTAAAATGTCAAAAACGTGCACACGTCTTTCGCACAATGCCTGCATAACATGGCATATTGCTCACCGATTTTGTGCAGTTGCACTCGTTACATTTGAAATATTTTGTCTTGTTATCTTTATTTTTAAATTAATTTGCCATCATACTTAGGTACCTATATATTATACTACCTATTGAGATATTATATATAAATTACCACGAGTTTGTAACATTACCTTGAATGCTTATAATTTTGTACGTGCGCAACGTAAACAATGACTTTGACTTTTCTTTAAATATTCTAGTTACTGCAGACCATTTTAATAAACTTACCTAAAGTAAAAAATTACCTTAAAAGCTTTAAATATAATCTCGTATCAAAATGACTGAATACCTGTACCTACTGCATAGGAGCACCAAACTACACAATTTACATAGTACCTAGTGATAATGATGATAACATAAGTCAGAACCGGTTTATAGATACATTTTAAATTACCTACCTGTTACAAGTACCCAACCAGCGAAGTTATATAAAATATACAAAGACAAATAATGACTTAGTTGTCTGGCAATTTGTACATTGGGTATAGTAACGATCACTATTAGGTATTTACATATACATACTTATATTAGCCGTCGCTGTGCTGCAATTACTATTAATTTATGGTACATTACGCTATAGAGCATATTATCGTGTTATTCTGAATCGTGTGTTTGTATAACGCTGAAGTACTTTTGTAACCAGGAATGAATGCATGGCATTTATGATAAAAATATGATGTTAACAAGTAGGTCGCAAAGCAATACCGTAGGTTGTAATGCACGTGATTTCATTGTCAGCTGTAAACTGTAGGTAATTTCATCACATTCGCATTGCACTGCGTCATTTAATACTATAACATTCGCAGTATCAGCTTAACGTTGGCAAATGTAAATAAATATGTCAGCTAAAGTAAAACAATGTATTCGTTGTACTTTTTATTAATAATAATTTGCTGCTATTACAAAATAACAAGTAGTATCTTTTGCAACACCACATCGCATAATACTGATCGGTGTAAACCTATTCTTGGCACTTTTAAAATAACGACATTGTAAGATTACGATTATAACTATGTATTAGGCACATTTTCCTTGAACAATATGTTATTATTAAACAATTTTTAAGGCCGTACCCAAACGTGCATAATGGCATCCAGTATCATGCAGTACAGTAACTTGAGGTAGACAGCCGATCAAACAAAAAAATTTATAACACTACTGTATATCAAACTAACCATTTATTGTTGGTTATTGGATACACATTGATGGAGATTAATTGCTCTGCAAAAACAAACCGAGCCTCTGTATCATAATCACAAATCTGTAGTCAGCAGCTCTGCTCTCTCCACCACAATGTGAAACTCAGTTTCTCTATAAGTCTTGCCGTCAGGCATCACTATTTGCACTTTTTTCTTCTTTTCATTCTCACGTCTCACTATAAAGAATATGGCTACGGCTACTAGAATTAACACTATAATAACACCTATGACTACGAATATCCAAAAGTTTTGTTTGAACGCGCCGCATCTGCTGTCCACGTACGTAGGTAATGAGACGTAGTAGCCCTCGAGCTCGTACCAACAGGTGATGGCTCCACCCTGCTCCTTTGTCACTTCACGCCATTCCTCCGCCAGCTCACAAGCGCACGATCTGTTAAGATTCAATCCGTCTACTCGCAAGGTCAGTCTTGTACGGTTGTACATCAGCGAAGACGGATTTAAATTCGTTACAGTATTATTGTCGAGCAGCAGCTCTTGAGGTCCCATAACCGATGCAACTTCTGAACTTACAGTGAATCCAAAGAATGCACCTTTCCTCAAATTCGTCACTGTGTTATTTCTAAATGTAATGGGTCCTCTCGTAACTATGTGGAAACCGTCTCCTTCTAAAGTCTCTATATTGTTACTTTCTATGAGAACCCTCTTTGGTAAATTGACAAGATAAGTTAAACTGTACAAATACTTAACGGTAACTCCTTCCATACGGAAGAGGTTTGTCACTTCAACATCCGACAGGAATCTGCTTGGAAGCGTTTTTATGTTGCCGCCCCGTAGTATAAAGTTGTCTACGGTGAATTTCTTAAATGCCTGAATTTCGATGTTCTCGAAAGTGTTCTCCGTTAGTTCTATGTTGGTAACTCCCGTGAGACTGGAGAAAGCAAATGGCTTCAACATTTGAATCCTACTATTGGTAATTACTACGTCATTGACTCGTCCCTGTATTGCGTGAGATGCTATCTCGTCCACAGTACAGTTGTGTATCGAGATCCGTAGACCTGGGTTCATTTCGTTCTGGTTGGAGAATGGTGACCAGGACAGGGCTCGCTCGTTAATGATTACGTGATCCACGTGCCTTAATTCTATATTGCGTAGTTGTATGAGGCTTCGCACGGTGTCTGGTAGAAAGGTAACCCGAGCACAACTTTCAATGATGATACTGGTCGCTGTTGATGGAACTCTATAAGCTCCATCTGGTCTCAGAGTCACCTCCTGTAACATGTTTTGAATCATAATGAGTCACACTATTAGGTCATCTATGCTAATATACTCTTTAAAATATCGCAGTAAAATAAACGTAAACGTACGGAATACTCTCTGGTGCAGTTACATATTACTCTAGTGAAGGCATCACATCGACACGCCTCCTCCTCGCAGACCGTCGGCGTAATCGACTGCGCGAGGGACCGCGCGTGTAGCGCGACCACGACCCACCACCACTTCAACCAGCGCATGCTGCTGTTTCACGTCACCATCTCACTCGATTATTCAACACTGTAAACAAAGTGCGCGTTAAAATTGAATCATCAGTACGGAGTTACAAACATCACAATTTCTCACTTCACTACCATTAGTTTTCCTCGTAGTGTTCAGATTTTACGAACAGACTTGCGTATACACGGACTAATGAAGTCAATCTGAGTCAGCGAGCTATCGGGCGTTATCGCAAACCGTGTTATCAGTTACGTAGCGGTAGGTGTTAGTTTGACTTACCAAAATGCAGATAATTTACAGTAATCAACAGAAATTGTTGATTGTTTCTGGAATGAGGGCCAATCTATTCTGAATTGATGAAGTGCTTCGGAGAGCACGTAAATAGTCGATTCCCGGTTGTTGTCAAATTGTCAGCAATCGTTAAGCCACGTCAGAGACCTACGGGCGGCTTGAACAACTCTTGACAACGGGTTGGCCACTAACCACACCAAAAGAAAGAAAGAAAGTGTTGATACGGTGCTCTACATGAAAACGTTGTGATTAAACCTGTACTACTGTTCGTTGCCTGTAGCTGTCGTTTAGTTTCGTTAGGAGCGTAGAACTATCACGTCACGTTTTAATACGATTTTAGCAACGGGGGAGATAGTGCGCTAGATATAGTAAGTATTGATAGTGACCGTTTGCGTAAGGATTTATCTGTATTCTTTTGATATACAAACACTTTTAATTATGCTAAAGTAATAAAATATGTAGATAGATATTAAATGGGTCGAGAGAATCGTTTCGTCCTTATACACTGAGCACATCCAATTTAAAGTAAATTTTAACGCTATAAAGCAATGCGTCAACATTTTGTAGTCATTATATTAATTATGACTGTTACTATTAACACACGAAGACACGTGTAGCGGACTTGTTTTCTCATGCACAATGATTTAATTGCCCTGTTTTAATTGATGTTTTATACGATACAGGACAATTAAATCATTGTGCATGTGTAGAGATATCAATAGTATTATAAACGAGTAACGCAGGCATTCAATATGGTTAATATTTAGAAATGCTAGTACAGACATTTATCTGATTCTGTATTGTGGCTTGCGGTGTGCATGTGCACTGTGCAGTCGGTGTCACGCGACGCGCGGCGGCCGCTCCCTCTCACGATTTCGGTTCTGAGTTTACTTAAATATAACAGACTATAACGTAAGAATGTACATCTATGTATATTGGTATGCCGTATGCCATCTGTAAGCGTCTGCTCCCTACGCTAATTACGATCTTCGGGTTATTTTTGCATTAAAAACTTAGTGAAATATAGCGACCTGTGCGTCTAGAGATCGTATTAGTTTGATTAATTGTCGTACCGACTTAGCTCCGCGTTATTGCTATATATTACAGTGTTCCAATTATTATTTGGCTGTGATATTGTTGATTTAACTAGAATTCGATGTAATTACATTAATAAACTTTTGCAGAGTATTCTGGATATATCATGGATTTGTCCAACAATTTGACTGTGTAGTTTGTGTACAAATTATTTGAATCACTTAAAAGCGCATATGTGCTGCGCGAATATTATAAATATTTGGTTCAGGCACGTGAATATATTGAGCGGGATGAAGTTCTTTCCGCTTATAAATAGGTATATTAAATACAAAAAGATTATCCTAATCATATATTTTTATTTTTGTTATAGTTGGCATATAGGTAGATTATTTTTTGTTAGATTATCATTTTCCGATCACGTCACATAAATGACGTAATGCGATGCTGTCCCCTGTCATGTATTTAGCTTTAGTTTGATTACTGACTATTAATGAGTCAGAATTCAGAACCCTGTGGCTCTGTATATTAGCCGCATGATATGAACTGATTAGTATAAATGCTTATGAAATATATTGCGCAACAAACTCGAATGTTACCTACTCATTAATGATGACACACCATACGCCTTTGTTACTAAACGTTTCAGGTTCCACGTGAAATGTAAACATCAAGTTAAGGTCTGCAAGCGATTGCTCTTTTGTGTCTCTGAACAAACTCTATGACCAACCTACTCCTATAGCATGTCTACAGTAAACTATCGAGTCGTGTAAGACTCACTATGGACACTCATACTTTACTATACATGTCCACATATATTAGTGTAACGATTCAGCTCAAAATGATGGCCAACTTCGAGAAAATATTTAATTCTTTAGGTACATATTATTACCTAACTACATATATGAGAAAATTTGACGTATGTAAGTGACTATTGAATAGATAAAATGCTGTATTAACTTAAAGCTCGTCGTTGGACCTGACTGGTTAAAGTCCAACATTAGTGGTTAGATTTCCCTTACGAACAATCGCAGTATCGTTCGTCAAAGCCTTTGGCAGTATATGAATGAGTGGAAAGTGGAGAGAGGGTTAAGTGAAGAGAGGCTTATTTCCGGTAAAGAATTGTCATAAAAATATGTACAATTTCAAACTGCCCCATACAAGTTGTAACTTGTATGCAGGTTTGTACAAGTTGTGTACCTATGCAACTTGCAACTTGCATGCAAGAATTGCCTAATGGAATCACGCCTTTAGTATATATGAAGAACTAATACGAGCATATGTAAGTACTCATGATTACAGTGTTCATA
Organism: Catocala nupta; assembly: GCA_963675205.1. Taxonomy (NCBI): domain Eukaryota; kingdom Metazoa; phylum Arthropoda; class Insecta; order Lepidoptera; family Erebidae; genus Catocala; species Catocala nupta. Next base: position 34,985,114 of record OY776078.1, read on the forward strand.
TTGTGTATTTAATATTTATTTTGCGTTGGAAAGATAATAAACGTTTTATCTTATCATGTAGGCATAGATCACGTGTCGACAGATAAATAAAGTATAATAAAAGAATGGTCCGATATAGACTTGCCCTTCGCAGAACGGCGGTGTATTAGACTGCAAGGAATTAGATAGTGCCTGCATATATATTGTATAAAGAACAATACCACAATACTGTTGTTTATTTATCATTATATTTTAATTGAGTTTTCAAACTATTTTTTTCATGTTCTGTATTGAATGAGGCGTCGAAGGACTAAACTTTTTGCCGACCACTTTCTTTTACTACTTGCAACACGTAAAATATTTTGTTCTCTTATAAATAACTTCTTGATATATATTCGATCAGCACTTTCAAACTTTCATATTTCTTTTAAAGAAAGCACTTAAATAACTGATTAATGTGAAATTGCGGCACAATTTCGAACACATTTTTTAATGAAGTCATTACTCAAGGAGAAACTGGCAATGTGTGTCCTGCTTGTCGCTCGGCATGTAATCAATAATATACAGTTTATATGAGGACAATTTATATGAAAATCTTACCTAGCTAGTTTAAATAAACTCATCTTTGGATCTTAACTTTTGTGATACATACATGTATCGTCAATATTAGGCGGCAGATACATTTAATATAGTATTATAATACCTAGATAACAGTGCTAAAGTAACTATAAGAGAGACGTCAGACAGTGCTCAGTTTGCAAGCATGCATGGTAAAATAATGAGTTATTTTAAGTTTAACTTAAAAAGGTGCGTTAATCCCGTCACATAAGAACTATTATACCGCTCATGCGAATTGTTGTTTGTGATGATAGTCTTTACTAGTGCAGTTTTCTAATTGTTTACCATTGAGTGAACTTGTTTTTGACAAGCAAAAATAGCTCGAGTGATACACTAGGATGGCAAGGCAATGGTAAAGATTAAAAGTTCGTTATAGATGTATACTGTGCAATATGGTCGTTTCGCACAGTTGTACCGTGTACCTAGGCTTGACATACCGGTAAAATATGGTATCGTTGCTAGATAGAGCTACGTTATTAGAAAATAATGTTGTAACAATGCAATATTTATTTACTTTACATTTTATAATAGCGGTATTATTTTACCCTGGTTTTATTCTTCTTCCTTCTTTCTGGTTGTATTAGCGGCAAGAAATTCCATAGCCTGTTTTTAATTTCAGAAGTCGCTGCTTCTACTGAATCTCGCGAACCACAAAAAATAAACATGCCGTATTTATGTAATATTATATTTTAAATTTGCATAGAATATACGGGCCTAAAGGCCAGAACTAAGCATTGTTTACATAAAACGTCTTTTTGTTTGTGAATTTACTTATTGCTGGCAATTGGCGTCCTCTTAAAATGAGAGGAGTTACGCCATGGTTCAGCACGCTATTCAAGATGAGAGTGACAGATTTCACACGTCCTCGAAAACAATAAGAAACCTTCAGACTATTAGATCTTTTAGATTTCCTAAACCGTCGAAGCCAAGGGCAACGTATATTTTACATGTATAGGATTAATGTTTTACAAAGATTGTATTTATTATATTAAGCTTGGTTCTATTAATTAGTTTTCCATAGAATAAAATAAATAGTCCAAGTGGACAGGCAAATTGACTGCAACTACTCACTGTAGAATTATAAACGGGTCATAACTAGTGCTTATGCTCTCAGTGTATCGGAAACTGAGTTTAAACGGTTTTCTGAACACAACCACGTGGATTAGACGACATAGGTGAACGTAATGCCATTAAGTAGTTTCCGTGCGGTTTTATAGTTTTGTACGTGCAGCGATGTGAATACTTATTTCAATGCACTAAGTACAAAGCAATAAATACTGGTTGCTATAAAATATTAGCTATACTAAAACTTCGAAAATGAAATCGTTAGTTGTTTATTTGAAATCAGGATTGTTTCGTTGCATGGCTTATATTAGGATATAAACAAATATACCGGTATCAGAAACGTTTTGCAACCGCAATATTAGTATTAGTCACACATTGTTAGTAGTCCACATGCTCTCATATCGGTAAAAATAACGGGCCGTGAGAGTTAATATTCATCGCTCTAGATTTGAGGGTCGCATATATTTGGTTATATGTAGGTATATATATGAGAAAAATCTTAAAAACATATATTGTTAATCATGTTAAACTAGCTGATGTCATTAGGATAGCAAATGTCAGGGTCAGGTGAATATTGAAGTAACATATTTGTCCAAATATCTTCATTTACAATGTCACAATTAAAAGGCTATGATGTATGTATGTTCTTCTATCGTTTCACGCTCATTTTGCTGTCGATACGGCAACAAACATTATATTTGTGGTTTCCTTGATTTTCTAAGTCGTTACTTATTCACAAATTACGTCATTGATTATTCAGGTTGTCCTTTGTCAAGTGAAATGTAGTAACTATATTATGTTTGATGTACTGTACCTTCCATTTTCGTAAGTATGTTTTTGAGTAGAATTTAAAACATAGTGTACTATGTTTCAAATGCTTCGAAAATACATTTATTAATCTCTGAGTCTCCTTCGAAAAGGTTAATGAAAACACTATGTGGGTCTGTGTGTCTGTCTGTTAGTGACAGGCATAGCTCCGGAAGCACTGAACCTATTTACTTCTAACTTGGTGTGCAGACACCAAGTTACCTCGGGGTACCTTGGGGTCATACCTCGGTCGAGTTTAAATATAGGCCCTGTGGGTCAAAAGATCCCCAAGATATAGGGGTCATTACTTTTCATTACTTTTACATTTAAGACGATGAGGTTGAATCCTGGGTTTTTAAACCCATCTCTTTAGATGCACCTTGTACTCTTGAACAGCGTCTTGCAAAGGGGTTAAACAAATAAGAACTATCAACAGCCAGTAAGTTAATGCCGGTTAATTTTCGGTTTTACTTTGCGTTGTAAATAGGCACGCAGAAACAGTATTGAACTATTGAAATCAATGCACTTGTACTGATTAAAGTCCGACCCTTTTGCAGGAAGTGGAATCGAAAGTGAATAACTACTAACTCGAGAATAATGCGGCACGTTAGCTCGTCTGCACGCACTGCCACTAATAATATTATGTTGTGTGCTATTGTTTTGTAATTAGCTTAGTTTGGAGCCGTTCTTTAACATTTTTATTTGGACCCTTTATTTGAGACGAATACTAGTTTCTGTCCGCGACTTTGCTCGTGTCAATCCCACGGGTATATTGAGAAAAAAAATATACTACGTTATTATCCACAACATGGTGTATTTATGTCACAAGTTATAACTACAGTTGAAACCGCATATAACGACATCGTTTATAACGACGGATCGGTTATTACGACCGAATGGCAAGGTCCCGGGCGAATCCCTATATAAACAATTATTTAATTATACTGCCTATAACAACATCGGATACAGCGACATATCGCTTAAAACGACGAAACTTTATCGATATTCACTGGTTTCAGCTACCAACTGTTTTATTAGTTCAAGCAAAACGAAAAAATATTTTAAGGTACACTTAGTTATTATATGTATAAGTTTTTTCAGAATAAACATTTTTATTTATTTTTCCGTCATTTTATTTGAAAACTAGTTCTTAAGCATAGTCTGTACCCATCTATACTAATATTATAAAGCTGAAGGGTTTGTTTGTTTGGTTGAACGCGCTAATCTCAGGAACTACAGGTTCGAATTCAATAATTCTTTTGGAGTTGAATAGATTACTTATCGAGGAAGGCTATAGGCTATACAACATCACGCTACGACCCACGGGAGTGGCGCAATAACTATAAACGCGGGTGAAACCCCGAGCACAGCTAGTACTACATAATTGTACATATTTAAAAGTTCTAAACATACATATGACAATTAATATACTAATAGACTACATACTTGTGTATATTGCTTATAACAATTATATATGGTCCCTTCAATGCCCGTTATATCCGGTTTTGACTGTACTTAAATCTTTTTTTAACGCGTGAATGAATAAGAAACATTTGAAAATGTAAAATCATATAAATGACGCTTGTATATTATTGTAGAGATATTTGCATGACACACACAGTTGTAAGCTTACAATACCTGTGAGGTCTGTGACGTGACTTATCACATCATAGGACGTTCATTTGAATTTGTAGTAGGTGGAGTAGTTTTTATTAACCGAATTGTGTTAACCCCGTGTTCAGCACTGAGAGTATGTATGTATGTACTGATTTTTCATACCGCTGAAATTCATACAACCTGATAATAAGTGGTTACCAGCAATACGAGACATAGCTATGGCTTATGTTTGTGATATAAATATGTTTAGCAGGGCAGGCCATAGTTTTAAACCGCATGTAACGAGAGTCTAAGATAATTTACTCTGAAACCGCTAGGTCAAGGAATTTGCCACAGCGTTAATAATGTCCTCGCGCAATAACAAACAATGTTACCGAAAAGCTGTAGATTTATACATACTCTGTATGTACATTATTCCATATAATCAGGTAGCGAGTACTTAACTAATTGACGCCAGTGATCTTTTCATCCTGGAGGTCAATTTGTAGACGTGTGAATTGATATAGTTAATCGTTGCATTAAGCATATGTGAGCGGCTTAATGCGTAATGAGGATTATAAGACATCCGAGGAAATAAATGCTATAATCACTCTTATCTCTTTACTGCATTTCGTGTATACAACCTGTAGAACTTATAGCAATGACAATTGGCACAGATCGCCTGTGGTAATTCTAAATATCGATAATGCGTCTTTCTTATTTTCTCCTTTTAAAGAAGTAACGAGGCAGCTAGCTTTCACATTTTATTACAACGGTATTGTCTTCATTTAAATTTATTCTTTTAAAGCATTTAGGTGCAAAAGGTCCAGGATGCAAAATTCCAGGTCGCAAAATGTCCAGGTTGCAAAATGTCCCGATCGCGAAATGTCCAGGTCGCAAAATGTCCAGGTTGCAAAATATTCAGGTTGCAAAATGTCCAGGTCGCAATATGGCACAAACAGGACCTTCTGCATCTAAAGGATGCAGAAGGTCCTGCTCTGTAAAAAATGTTTGAAAAAAATTGTGTAAAACAAATGAATGTCTACAAAAGAAATGAACGTCTGCAAAACAGGTGCATGCAATTTTCGACCTTATTGACATTACTTAGAATTTATCATTTCATTAACGTATTAATGTCAGAAAGCAAGAAAATACCAAAAGAAAATGTCATGCACCGGTTTTCTGTAAGCACTATCGACGGCTGATCACTTTCTGATAGTTATTTGTTTTGTAGACGTTCATTTGTTTTGTAGACAACTTATTTTAGGTACCTATCCCTGTGGTACAACTAGTTGGACATAATTCCACCGTTGTACTAAGGGTCAAAATCAGAAATAGCAAAAAGAATATATTACAATCAAGCATTATCAATTTATCAAGCATGAATAAATCAAATAAAAATTACTTAACACACCTCTCAATAAAATTATCTGTTTCAAAAATTGTTTCATAGTGATTTTGGTATTAAGTTCTTTGTAAACGTAATCATTATCTTTTCTACATTTATGTATTATTGCATTAGATTCAATGTTTCCTTCCTTATTAACCCCCGCTAAAACGACGGGGTGTTATAAATTGGACGTGTCTGTGTGAGTGTGTGTGTGTGTGTGTGTCTGTGTGTGTGTGTGTGTCTATGTGTGTGTGTGTGAGTGTGTGTGTGTGTGTGTGTATGAGTGTGTGTGTGTGTGTGAGAGAGAGAGAGTGTGTGTGAGAGTGTGTGTATGTGTGTGTGTGTATGTGTGTGTGTGTGTGAGAGAGAGAGAGAGAGTGTGTGTGTGTGTGAGAGAGAGTGTATGTGTGTGTATGTGTGAGTGTGTGTGGGAGTGTGTGTGTGTGTGTGTGTGTGTGTCTGTGTGTGTGTGTACGAACGGATGAACCGATTTTTCTTTGAAAGGTGAATTAGTCGGGAGTGTACTTAGTTATGTTTGATGAAAATTGGTCTAAGATGGCCGCCGCCACAAAATGGCGGATTACATATTTTTTCACAACTCCCTCAATATGAGTACCACAAAATGGTGAATTCCTTTTTTTTTACATCTATTTCAATATGGGCATCAAAATAATTATGAGCCCGACTCATAATTAATTTGAATTAGTTTTTTAAATTTTAAATTTATTTTCTTATCGTTTAATCAGTATTTATTATTTACCTCAAACAGTATTATAAATTTTAGAACAAAACGCAGCTCAAATACAAATATCAAATACAAAGAAAAAGAGGATACTTATGAAAAAACTGTCAAAGAAAAGTAATTACTCGTCTAGGATGGGCGGGTGGGTAAAAATTGGTAGGTAAAAATTGGAAGGAATAGGTAAATAAGGTAAAAATGAAAAGATACCTATTTTTACCGGGTATATACTAAAAATACCGGGTAAAAATGGAGACTGATTATATTTGATAAGTAAGGGTTAAAAATTATCTTAGCACCTTAAATTGATGTATATGAGCATATGAAAACACAAACTAGTTTTATTTATGACGAATAAAATAAAACCAAATTTATAAACAAGGAACTTTTATTTATAATTGGGACAATGTAAATATTCTTTCTCTAACATAGAAATAAATATAAATATGATTTATTGTGAATCAGCATTTATTAACCCTCGATGATTCAAGGCGTTATTTTTGACGGGAGTTTTGAATTTTTATTTATAGTTATTTATAACTAGCAGCCGCCTGCGGCATCGTTTACTTCGTTTCAGTAGCATAGGATATATATTATGTCCTTTAGATGCAGAAGGTCCAGTTATTACCATATTGCGACCTGGACATTTAGCGACTTGGAAATTTTGCAACCTGGGCATTTTGCAACCTGGACATTTTACGACCTGGACATTTTGCGATCCGAACATTCTGCAACCTGGACATTTTACGACCTGAAAACTTTGTAACCTGGGCATTGTGCAACTTGGACATTTTGCGACCTGGACATTTTGAGACGTGGACATTTTGCAACCTGGACATTTTGCAACCACTGGACATTTTGCAACCTGGACCTTTTGCATCTAAATGACTTTAAAACATTTAGACTACATAGTTGGACGAGAAAACCTTTATCTCTGCACAAATTATTTTCCATGTCTAATTAACTAGTATAGCCTCATGATTGTTGTACGTAATCTGTGAATTAATGATTAGCAAACGCCGTTCCTGCTGCAAATGAATCAAGTGTTCATCTTTATACCACTATGACACGGGGGTGTTTACGGATGTACTAACATGCACTCTGAACAGCTTTATACCTATAAAATTGTATGAGCAGACCGCGTGTATAACATTCACAATATGAGAATACCACGTATTTTAAACGAACAATGGCATACATCCCCGTGACACTCACTGACAGAGGTGTCATGTAGTAGATATGTGACACCTGTTACGGTGTTTTTAATGTAAATAGGTCTGGCCATTTTTCCGCAGGCAGTTGATAAAAGACTGACCCTGACATTCTGGCAATGTCGTTTGGTACCTATATTTGTATAACGTTTTATATTTCACGTTTGTTAAGTCTCGACTTCGTATCGCTCATGCCTTTCTTCCTTTCTGTGCAATACGAATACGACGTTTATTAGTATTGTTTGAAGTCACGCACGACAATAAAGTTTTATAAATTAAACCGCCGCGTAAGAGTTCGTTTACACTAGCTATGAATTGACTTTTACGAAGAGAGTGAGTGTTAGCGACTTGGTGATGACCATAACCCCTTGGTTATTGATGTTTATCTTAAATATATATAGTAATCAATTTCATCAATAACCTACCGTAGAAAAATATATTACCATAGAATTAAAAGCAAAGACAAATTAAAAGCTGTTGACGATGTTCTAGGCATGACATTATTATACATATTTCAAAATTAATTAGACTTTATAATATGTGAAATAATTATAAGTCAAGGTCATATCTTAATATCTCATATTAAATGTTAGGAACAGCTCTCGGTCCAATCGTGATAACATTTAAAGCTAAATCACAGACCGCGGTCCAGTCAACTCATCGTTATTGAATTAGCTCTTAACTGGCCATTTCCCGGCTTCACGACAATTCTGATTGCGTTTAAGTAGCAACGGAAATTTTCAAAGCGTTCGTAGGAACGGGATTTATTTTCCATTTAAACTACATTCTGTAACATAGTTTCAATGACACTAACAAGTTATAACTGCTCAGATCGTTCAGACCAACAAAGGCTCTCTCAAAACTTTGTTGACCTTACTCTGCTCAGACTCACTGGAGCTGAACTTTTTGCTTTTTGAAGTAGTCGTCGTATTCAAGATTCTTTCATTACTTTATTTTATGTAAAAATCTGCTTTATCCTTTCAATTCTTGGGGTGTAACACTTAGTAGGAAGCCTATTTCGTCTGGCCGCCGGTGTCACTGCGACTCAGTAGGTCAGTTTGTTATTGTGCGCCATATGTTCTATACTTTTAATGACATATTCATTCATTCAAATAGTACAAAAAAACATTATAGGTACAATGAAATGGTATTAACAATAAATACCTTCATATATGTATCTCCAGTATCCGTTTACACTCTGGACGATTCTCAAAACTTGGTCTGTTTGTTTACACATAACAGCACTTACGGGACAAGACGCTTACACATCCCTTTTGAGTGTAGCGTACCTACTATGAACCATTCATAGCTTTGTCATAGTTTATTTAAAATGTTTGAGATTTATGTGAATATTATTTACGATTTCGCTATTGGTAACTTATAAATGCATATTTATTTTGATAATTATGATATCATTAAAATGTATTTATAAAATAAAATAGTTAAATATGCATAGTCAACAAACTAAAGTGTGGTAGTATTAGGTACTATGTTACTTAATTTGGAGCTTATTCCGCTAACTATAAAGTAAGGCATCCCTTTCTCCACACTGACCGGTTGGAAAAAGTACAAATTCCTGACGTCTCAGGTCACAGATGAGTCAGGCTTTTTAGATGGACATAGACACTGACTGATAAACAATGTCATTTTAATATTAGAGTGTATTGTGAGCGACTAATGTCCCTAATTTAGTAATTTAAATTGCGAGACTTCCCATGCGTACATACACTTAGACGTTGACGCACATCCACTGTTATATTTTCAAGTGCTACGTATTTGTTCCAAAACTTTGATCTCGAGCCAGCTGTAATCGCCAACATTAATACAAATAAAAATCAACACTAATACCAACCTCTGGAGAGCTGTTCCGGGGTAAACACCAACTATTGATATGTAAACAAACGATAATTAGCACGCTTGCACTTATTTAAACAATATATATTAAAGAATCACAATTTAAAATTTTCTCGCCACTTTTCTGTTTAATATTATTGTAATAAATGTCGAAGTTATACAAAGTAATAATTTAAATATGCGCAATAATGCACGCGTCAGTTGTGTTCAGTTCACGCGCAAGCGACTGATATGAGACGTCAGGCGAGCCGAGAAGTGCGCCTGCGCGCGTCGCGCGACCTTCAAATATATTACTCCTTTGAAATTATAGCGCTCAAATCCATGGATACCGTATTTATAAAATGATTAAATTAAAATCATTTCATTAAATCAATAGATTTTATTATAAACAGGATTATATTGCAATAATTTTAGAATAATTTCTAGCTCACCGTTGCTGTTGTGATCATGAGATGTAGAGAATGAGAGGCTGCTAATAAAAACACGACATCAAAAGTCACATGCGCTAGTATTTAGAGACAATTACGTAATATTGCCATTGTAAACATGTAGTTGTAATTTTATGTTTATACAATATGTAGATGACGCGTATGACTTCTCTCGTGTGGTGCTCCTTACTCCAAAGTGTATTTTTCAATATATCAAATTTGATTTAGTCCATAGAGCTAATTTTTTAATGAAAATGATCCAATCAGATAATATTTATGATACTGAGACTGCATCGGAACACTATTTTGAACAGTTTTAGGCCGTCTGGCCTAAATCTTTGCGGATTACCCTAGTTGACGTGGGCTTATAAAAACTAGTCTTGTTGCCTGAAGTTTAAGTAACTAAAAGCTGAAAATAATATAAAATTGAAAAATTCGGGTTGGATTCGAGAGTCAAGGGGTTTAGTTAGTATTACTAGAAAATGGACCAAGCTCATATTTAATTTTTATCTCTGTTATAATAACATAAAGCCTTATTCTTTTGATATGTTATTGGGTTGTTTTAAACTGTTGAATAGATTCACCTCTCTCAGCTTCAATGGTAGACAGACATATAAACTACGACGACAGGGTCCCATTGGAACATTTAAGTACGGAACTCTAAAATGATAATGAAACATCAACCGTAGGTTAAGATAGGCTAATTAGCTTAGATAGTTTACATGTAAGAGCACGGCTTGTATAATAACAATATACTTAACATTGACGTATTTATTTTGTATATTTCAAACTCAAAGATGGTCGTTTTATTACATCCAATTGTAATCTATTCCGACTCGTACCTAAAGCATCAACTGACCTTAAATTAATAGCGCATTACTTTAAATATTTTTATTATTTACATATTCAATATAGTTTACAAGCTGTGATTGTATAAGCTGTGGTGTATGTAACACAATATTATTGCTGAAATGACCTCGACTTTGTGACTTTTAATTTTCGGCTCTGACTGGGGCTGTGGGCTCAACATCACAATTTTATTCAGTCTTTGTATTATCTGATGTTTTACTGGGTTTCGTGCAAATAATTTCTAGCACAAACTTTGTGTATTTTATTCAATTATGGTAAGCGCTCTGCTTCTAAACGTAACTAGATTTATGTATCACTGAACTGTGCTATGGCAATGATGTGCGATGATTACCATAATTACGAATACATTGAAGAAAGTTCTACGTATTGAACCATTTTAGTCAGTTAATAATAAAACATTGTTACTGGCGTGCTGGTTGCGTACAATTATCTGAGATCTTCGGCGTACCAATAGATCTATGCTATTGTCACGTACATTTTATACCGTTAGTATATTTATATTTGATAAATAATAATTTTAATAATTAGCTTCGTTTTAGTTACACACGATACGCACTTGTACTTGCCTTTCATCACCTGGATAATCATTTTAAAAGTTGACAGCCCTACCTGTAATCCAAGCCGCGTGCATGCGCCACATAGCTATATACATAGATGTTTAAACAATTACGCGTATGTTCGTTCCTCAGAAAAGATTACTAGATAATTCATAATGAATAATGTCTAATTTATGTTTATACGTAATATACTTAATTATGTTGGTTTTCGTCTATAGGGTCAATGCAATGCGTGCTTGACAAAAACTTATTAGAACATATGACTGAAAACTAACCAACAATATATCACCTTAAACATTTTTGAAATATTTTATGATCGTACAACATATATTATAATTATTATCGGCAAATTCTTTGCAAATAAAGTTTAAGCCGAATATTAAATTCATATAAATTTTTGTTGTTCGCTACCAACATAAAGTTATATGGCCAGTTAATACCTAATGAAGGAACAATAGTTACGTATAATGGCATTAGTGCGAGTACGAACAGCTAGCAGTTACGTGTGCTACCGCAAATTATTGTGATCGCCTACATTAGTCATGTGCTCAGTCACGGACGGTGCGTTCATGCAACAATTTTGAAACTTTACGCCAATTTGTACAATTGTCTTGAGAATCTTCTCACGGGCATACGTGTGTGCGTTGTGCTTAGGTTTTTAAGTTTTTACCGTACGTGTCGTCGCAGTTATATCGATATTATAGCAGAATACGTGCCAATTCTCAAGAGGCATAACGCGTTGGTTTACTTATCATGTCGATGCTCCACTCGCCTACTGTTTGTCTGTTGTTGTATTTATGTTATGTGTAATGGAAAAATACAAAGCATTACTTGCACTCAATTTTGTGTAACTTCATAGGGTTTTAACTAAACTACTAATCCGTTTATGAAACGTGGAGACATATGTGTTGTTAGACAGGGAGGGCTGATCTCTCCAGACCTGTTTAATGTTTATGTAAACGATCTGATCGAGGAGTTGAGCAGAGTACCGGTGAGGCTTCGGTTAGGTGACAGATATGTCAATAACTCGAGCTATGCCGATGACATGGTTCTGCTCAGCCCCTCGATCAAGGGTTTAAGAAAATTAATATATATCTGTGAACGGTATGTTAAAGAGCATGACTTGGTCTATAATTACAAGAAAACAGAAATTATGATATTCAGGTCTGGAAGGACGACCACAAAGTGTTCCTCCAGTGTGGATAGAGGGGCAAAATGTAAAGGTTGTAGAGAGGTTCAAGTATCTTGACCACATATTGACATCTGACTTGAAGGATGACGCCGATATAGATCGCCAACGTCGGGCACTTTCGGTGATAGGAAATATGATAGCGAGGAGATTTTTTAAAGCCAGTAGAGATACAAAGTTGCATCTGTTTAGAACTCATTGCCAAAATTTCTACACGTGTCATCTTTGGACTGAGTATACAAAGAGGTCTTTGGACAGTATTCGAGTGCAATATAACAACATCTTTAGACATCTTATGGGGTTAAAACGGTACTGTAGTGCCTCTGGAATGTTCTTGGAGGCAAGACTTAACACTTTTAATGCCATACAACGATTTTGACGCGTTTGACCACGTTTATGATTACTGCTCCGCTTCTGTGGTGTGTTCTCATACGGTTTAGTTATAATTGAAGCCTAATTGTGATAAAGCTTTTCAATAATATCAAATGCATGCAAATTTTTCTGATTCACCTGGCAGCTTTAGATACGAGTACATTGAAACAAAAACCTCTTTACCTTTATTAACATATAAGGTATAAATACATTTTTTATAAAGAGACAATACATACAACGGAGCCGAATTGCATCTTTTATGGCCAGAGTTGGCACGTGTAGAAACAAAATAATTGAAGAACTTGCAGCAAGATTATATACCACTAAATTAATTTCGTTAAATATTTTAATTGTAATTTGATTTTATTATATAATACTATTAAAGGTTAAATTATTGAATTGTCATTGTCAATATATTGTTGTCTATAATTTTGTGCCCATTAATTTGTTGTAAATATAAATTCAAAGTCAAAGTAAAAAATCATTTACTCATTTAGGTCACAAAGTAATACTTATGAACGTCAAAATATATGGGTTAGTGAGTTTACTAAGTTACTGAAGCTACATTTAGGTTAGTTGCTAGGTTCAGGCAAAGGGTTGAGCCTATGAGAAGACCCCTGCAAGAAACTCACGGCCAGTCTTTTAAATCGCCAATTAAATATAATTTTAGTATTTTACAACTGAGATTAACAAGGTGTTGCAGCCATTATGCCATATACCACTGACTATAAAAAAACTAAAGATGAAAATAATAATAACTTAATAATATTATAGAGATTAAATAATTTGGGCTAAGGTATATGTTTTAATATAAATCTAAAATAGGCTGTAGGATAGCATGATGGCGCATACACTTACAAAAATTAAATTTATGTATGGATCATGTGTCTAGAAATAAAAATTATTATTATTTTACATTTATTTACTTTTAACCAATAAAAATTACATTTTTAAATATATAAATATAAAAGAACACATTTAAAAATATAAAAAATTATGGATGCCCACCGACATCGAGACAAGGTCCAAGCTGTCGGTGGTTAGGGGTCCAGAGAGAGGAACCTCCTCACTATGCGTGCCGTATCGAGGAGGACTGCCTTCTGCATCTGACCCTTGACCCAAGCACCTAACGCGAGCCTCTTAAGATGTTAGTCGAGGCTCTTGGCTATTAGACCGTTCACCGTAACGACTATCGGTACAATGATTGCCGAGTCCACATCCCACATATCGACGACCTCGTGTGCTAAGTCCAGGTATTTTAATTCTTTTTCCTTCTCAGCTTTCACGAGGTTGCCATCATGAGGGATGGTAATATCGACAATCATTGCACGGCGCTCTGATCGATCTATTACGACAATATCAGGCTTGTTGGCAAGAACAGTCCTGTCTGTGATAATAGATCGATCCCAATACAGTGTGATATGGTCCTTTTCGAGAACTGGTTCTGCTACATACCTGTAGTAAGGCACCTCGACCTCTACAAGTTTGTACTTCAGAGCAAGTTGCTGATGGATAATTCTGGCTACTTGGTTATGTCTGTGCAAGTACTCGCCGTTAGCAAGACGAGAACAACCGGAAAATATATGTATATATACATATATATATATATATATATATATATATATATATATATATATATATATATATATATATATATATATATATATATATATATTATATATATATAATATATGGTACCTCACCAGCATCGGGAACAGGGTTCAAGCTGCCGGTGGTTAGGATTCCAGAGATAGGAACCTCCTCACAATGCGTGCTGTATCTAACCCTTGATCCAAGCACCCAACGTGAGCCTCTTTAGATGGTAATCGAGGCTCTTGGCTATTAGACCATTGACAGATATGACTATGGGCACAATGATTGCCGAATCAACATCCCACATGTCGACAACCTCGCGAGCCAAATCGAGATATTTAATTTGTTTATCTTTTTCAGCTTTCGTGAGATTGCCGTCATGCGGAATGGTGACATCGATAATCAATGCGCGGCGCTCTGATCGATCTATCACCACAATGTCAGGTTTGTTGGCCACAACACTCCTGTCTGTGATTATAGTTCGATCCCAGTACAACGTGACATGACCATTTTCGAGAACTGAGCTACATACCTGTAGTACGGCACTTCAACATCTACAAGTTTGTATTTCAGAGCAAGTTGCTGTTGAATAATCCTGGCTACTTGGTTATGTCTGTGCAAGTACTCGCCGTTAGCAAGACGAGAACAACCGGAAACTATATGCCTGAGGGACTCATCAGGTAGGTGGCACGCCCGACAAATGTCAACCGTACCATCCCTCAAGATATATCTCCGGTAGTTATTCGTCTTGATAACTTCGTCCGCAATAGCACAGACAAAACCTTCGGTTTCCCCAGCCTTGTAGAACCTACCGTGAAGCTCCTTGCTCTGCCATACATCCCTGCGATCATTAGTGCTTAGTACTACAGGCTTCCGCCAGTTCACTTTAGCCAAACTGAGCGGGGTGAGTCCGATGTCTACAGCAACTACATCTCGATGCATACCCACGTCTGCCTGGAGAAAGTATTCTCTGAGGTTGCATACCTCGCGGTTATGAAGGGCCTTGGCATTCAGAAAGCCTCGGCCTCCACATTTCCGCGGGATATACAGTCTCATCACAGACGAACGTGGGTGATGCATACGGTATGCCGTCAAGAGTGTACGGACCCGCCGGTCCAGGGCATCCAGTTCAGTCTGAGTCCACTTAAGTATGCCAAAGGAGTACATGAGCACCGGCTTGACCCAACCGTTACAAGCGCGCACCTTGTTGCCACCTAGGTTAATGGAATCCGAAAGTTGTGTTCCTTCGGATTCCACTATCCTTCCTTGGTTTACATGGATGACAGCACATTTATCCACACTAAAATCCATGCTGATACACTTACTAAAAGTTTCAGTTACTTTAAGTAAATCCATCAGCTGTAATTCAGTGTGGGCAAACAACTTTAAGTCATCCATATACAACAAGTGGGATATCACTCCACCACCTCTATGTAACCTGTAACCTAGCCCTGAACCCTCTAGTAATGTACTAAGAGGATTCAATGCTAAGCAGAACCAAAGAGGACTCAGGCTGTCGCCCTGAAATATACCCCGCTCAATTTTTATCAGTTCGCCATTCCCAGGGATCTGTCGACATCCTGGATAGCTAAGAACCGTTTTCCATTGCCCCATGCATGACTTCAAAAAGGTGCGTAGAGTTGCATTAACTTTATACAACTTTAACACCCTCAAAAGCCATGTTTGAGGCACCGAATCATACGCTTTCTTATAATCTATCCAACATGCCGCCAGATCCCTTTGTTTACGGCGAACCTGTTGTCTAATGGCCATATCAATGAGGAGGAGCTCCTTAGTGCCACGAGCCCCTCTCTTACATCCATTCTGAGAAGCTGACGTTATTGAATTTGTTTATTTATTATTATTATTATTATTATAGATATAACTTCTAGTATGTCAACAACATAGCTACTTCTTACTACGAAACCGATGTTATGTCCCAGTTAACTTGTTGCATGTTATATCTAATGATTTGAGAGATTACATGTTTATTTAAAATTGCTACTGTCGGTATAAAAACTAAATCATATAATCTGCAGAAAGCATAGCAACATTAAACCATCAATAGAATAATATTCCTATACTTAAAACAAACTGTGGAAAGGTTTTGTTTAGTTTATTGCTTTTCACCCTTGACATTATTGAGTAATGCACTTCTGTTACTGCGTAATGCATTTGAGAGATTAAGTATAAAAGATTTTATTTAGAGTTCATGGATAGCTGAAACATTCAAGACTACGATCGAACCCATTTTTCCGTGACGTGCCGCTTTTTATTCCACGAGGCGTCGAACCCGTCTTATTATGTTAGAACTAGATTCAAGGAACATAGCCGCTCAAACGAAGATGTCGAGATGAGTTAGACTCGCTGCTTTTAATAGAGAGAGAAATTGAAGGAGAGTGCAGAGGCCTTTGGCATGCAGTGAGAAAGACAGACTTACAACAATTTTAGCTCAAGGCTTCATCTGTTATTGTCAATAATACATTTAAAATAAGTAGTAATGCTTAATAAGCAAATGAGGTTAAACGTTATGCTATCTGTATGATTTATCCTTTGTGAATAACCTCGGAGATTATCTATGTATGCTGTGGAAGCTCGGTTCCGCACGCACATCAAAGTGCATCGCTACCCTTGCACAAGCGGGTCACTGCCACTAGGTTATCGGTTAACCAAACATTTTTTATCTCAATCACTCGGTCCGATTTTTTTATTGTCTAATGACTTGAGCCAAGTAAAGATATAAGAACAAATGTGACGTTCCACGGGTAAAGGGGGCTTATGAGTATGACCATGAGGTCCCTTTTCCCGTGGCACATACAAATGTCTGTATATTACTGGAAAAGGATTAGCTACTATTGTGAGAATTGTAATTTATTGGACACTAAAGAAATCTTTATTAACACTAGGTTTAACGCGGGAATCGAACTCATAATCAGCGGTATGCACAACGCAGACTGCCGCGAGGCCATGTGGCAGTTTCTATAGTACCCAATTACAGTTTCGCTACGCTTTTTATTCCACACTTACCCTTACTTTAAGGGTACAATTTTTCGCACCTATGAATGTGAAATTGTGATGTACCTATGTAGGTTTGATTATCTATTATTGTCACCAATAGATTTATTGAAATAATGATAAAAGGTAATAATTTAACAATAATGACGCTAAGTAGATTGCGTTACGTTTCTTAAAATACGCGTATTTAAAAAAAATAGAGTTGTAGAAAAAGTACTTGTATCAATATGTACAGATATCTTGTGTATACAGCATATATCGGAAAGATATAATATAGCAAAGTACATGGACTATACGGGGTATCCCAGAATATGTGAATCAAATTGTAACGGGAGATTCCTTAGGTAAGGACCTATCAAATAAGCAAAATAAAAAATAAACTAAAAAACTCAATGGGTACTCGAGACACGAAAACATGAGCAGCACAAATCAGACAGACAGACATGTATAAAATGTATGTTTATAAACTAAAGGTCATGTTAACTAGTGTTTAGCTAAAGGCAACTCCGGTGTTAAATTTTAATTGGATGGTATTTTACAAACATTGAAATGACGGACACCGATACTTTTACAATCGTCTATGTAGTACGTTATTTCGTGAGAGTGGCCAACACAAAACTTAAACCTGTGTCTTTCAACACTTTATATAAATATAGGTAAATATAGGGTCGCTTTCGACAATACTGGAGATATCTATTAGAAAATACGACTGATGTATATGTACTTTAAGGATCAATCCTCGAGAGAACAGACGCTGGTTCAGGAATCCTTTGCAATTATAGGTATCTAAAATATAACAATTAATTTTTACTCTATATAGATGCAAATATTGAAAAAGATTCAATTGTCTAACCTTTTGCCTGGTTACCTGTATAATCGTGTTAAATTTGTTGTAAAACAACTACTGTCACAGAGTACAAAATACAGTTATAAAACTACGCACGCCTACTTGGAAAATATGTCGACGAACTCAACTGTGTCAAGGATATCCACGCTAGCCTGAGAGATCCAGCATCCTTCTTCTCTCTCACACTGTTCCGTTGTACGGGTCGGCAAAAATTTGGCGTAAATGACGCCAAATTTTTATCTGCTGGTAAGCTTCTTCCTTCTTTAAGACCTTAACTTTTTTATATAATTCCGTCTGCCCATAAAGTTTGCACACGTGAGTCTTTCGAATCATTTAAATCTTTAAAAATCATCCGAATGTTTTGTTCGTTTTAATGTACGTATTCCATCACTAGTCTAACCACATGTACGGCGTCCGTAAAACTAATTTGATTTTGTGTGATCGATTTATTTTACAGAACGCTTACTTACGACTCATTTTAAGCTTTCAGGCTATAATATGTTGCTATTTTTACATACCATGAGGGTTCCCCTTTGGTTGATACCTAGCATAACTTTTGCTGCAATAAGACCAAACTTTTCAAAATCATTTCATACAATGTTAGGGTCACCTGGGGCAGGATTAATATTACAAAAGATGTGTATTATTGCTGTAACAAATAGCATCATCCCTTTTTTAAATAATTCCCATTTCCTCGGTATGTATTTATAATTTAAATTTATAAGCAGCTCGTGCATATCTATGTTGAGATCCGCTGTGTACGTTATCTATTACTATGTAATTTATTTGGGTTTTCGTCTTGTCACTTTAATGTTATTATGTAATTCAGCATTCGGAATTGAAATGTTTGACAGTGGAGTAAACGCACGTAGACATTATTTCTATAGCTATGTAATATAGTATCACGTCTATAAATCACATAGAAGTCGGTAGAGATGTATCATACCCACATTTCACTAGCCATGTTTAGGTCATCGATAACAAAGGCCGCGCTTATTTGCTTACTCCATTTACATCTTTCGTTCGCGCTTTCTCAGATAAGAATTGTTTGTTTGAAAAAAATTTAAATAACTCTTTATCTAATTACGAACAGTAAGCTGTACTTTTAACTACACGTATTATTTATGTGACCCTAATTATATCTCTGTCGTACTAGACAATATTTAGTCGACGTCACTGTTGTTGGATGTATAAACAATCTGAAATAGTCCGGTTTCACAGGTTTGCAAATTGGCTTTATATGAAGATTATTAGTATGATATTATACCTCTGCAACCGGTTTAAACATTACATTTGTATAAGTTAGTCATCTTGTTATTTGCCGTTTTATAAGATTTTAGTCTCGGTTCTGGCAAAATAATGTCATTCTCCTTAAATCTAGATACGTAATGTTTTTACTTACGGCCACTCCTACCACTAACAAGTAAAAGTTATCCGAGAGATAAATCGCATGCTGTCTCACTCATGTAAGGTAAAAGAAGAGAGATGGCGAGACTTTTATATTATACATAAATTCTATCAGGAAGAGATAGTACAAGCCCTTAGTGATTAAAAAAAAAACAACACTCGTAGGAGCTCAGTGCTCAATATAGACGATTGATTGTATTTGAATTTATATCTGTTTGTTGAGCATTACCAGTCAACCTAATTGTCTTTCGTCACTAATTCTTGTTTATGACAATATTTTGATAATCGTTCTGATAAAATTTATCATTATCCATTATCAGCCTACCTTCTTTTTATGTGTGGACAAAATTTAAAATAAATATTGCCAAATTATCATGCTTAGTTTTAAACGTGGTCGTGAAATGGCTGAGGTATAAAGAGACATGACGAAGAATGTTAATACTATGCTTTGTGCAACGCGTCTTTTTGATACGAACAACACACGTGAACACGTGGGCGAAACTACCATTTAGTGTTTCATAAAATATACTAAAATAACTTTCGTCCTACATATTACAATATTAAATAACTACATTCAAGTTCATACTTTCTTTCGCATGTACCAAACCTGTAACCACCTACATACATAACCAACAGCATTCAAATTAATTGACCGCAAAAATAAACAAGTTCATCCATATGAAACGAGACATAGTTTTTGTTCAACACTTTTATATGTATGGCGTTAGAGTTGATATTTCTTCACGTGATTGGCGTTATTTGTTCAAAAAGCATAATGGAGACACTGTCCAGGCTTCCGATAGAGCTAACTTTGTTTGAATGTTGACCGTAAGTTTACGTAACGATCGGCGTATGAGTGTTTGTTTATACGTACGATTCCGATTTACGCCTCGCATGCTACTGCGAGGACTTATAATTATTTTATACTAGTTTTTGATATTCCTCAGCCGTATAGGGATTTTATCGTTAACTATTTCAACAGCAAACAAATGTCATAACTCTTTGTTTTGGGGTGTAAAGAGGTTTTGTTGAATTTAGCTACAGGCCTACAATTGACATAATATTTATTTAGTGGATTGTCCTTTCTTTTGACACCGCGGGCGCGGGTTTTTAGTCTGGGTCAGCCAGTGCCATCATATTTATCTATCAGATAATCACCATAATAATATGGAGTCTAAAAGGAAGCGTAAAGAGTAATACTGTATTGAGGATGTAAAGCTGTTGTTCCTGCTATAAACATCTTTAAATTAGGTAAGGCTTCAGAAGCCCTTATTTTTTTAGTAATAATTTGTCTATACACCTCACGATATTAATACAAGAGGAACTAGAACTTTTATTGCATTAATTAATCTTTGTAGAAATTTATGTATATCCAGCATGTTAGATGTACACTTAAATAAATTAGATTATTTCTTCCACGGGTGTTAATTGATGCTAAACGGGTGCGCGTGCGCTATGCGTGGTTCAGTATATTCTAATTACGTCATCGTTTTATAGACAGTTTGTATAATAATGTGATCATACTATATAATTATATGGTAATGGGCTTGTAGTGCAAACATGCGATTCGAAGTAGATAACATTGTTTTTAAATTACATTGAATATAATTACATCTGTGTATTGCTGCGAGATTAGGCAGGAATATTTAAGACTAACATTTGGCGAACAATGATGACGTCCCAGGTGATGAGCGAAATTATTGCGATCTACCGAACACAGATCCATATTTTGTACTGGCATTTCTTAATAAAAGGTTCGATACCAGTTTGCTACTCACTAAAATCAAACACCACACAGTCTGTTGGCTCGAGCGTTCTGATCTAACCATGCACTCTATTATAATAAAACGGATTGGCTTGTAGCATTAGATTTAGATATAAAAGGATTACAAGGAAAGTATGATAGCACCTATCACACTTTTCTTTAATATTGTTTGGAGCGATTTTTTGTAAAAGTTCAAAGCATGCAGGAGTAATAATGCCAAGTTAATCAAAAAGCTAGTATAAAGAATGTAATTAAAATAAGCATAATATAATTAAAATTATTGTGGTTGTGTAAAAATAAGACATACCTACGTATGATTAAAAAGAGATAATCACGGTAATACGTCTAAAGACGACAAACAACGAAACAGAAAGATTTTATTTCCAATAGGTAATAGATTTGAAAACTGGTTGGCTTATCACCTGCCAATCTAACACTCGTCTTCGACAATATTATAACGTGAAAGCATTAGCATATTGGCTTTATAGCCATCTATACTCAATATAGTATGCAGCTTGTTGGTAATGATTATCGGCCCAAGCGGCCCTCGCATAGCAGTCGGTCGACGATAGCGCACGTTTGTGTGCTAGGCCCACACTATAGATACGGTTGCAACCTGTTACTGTACTACCGCTTTATGGTAAACAAACCAGACTATAAAACTATGATTTATTACTGCTGAGTTCATCGACGTTATACCTTACTACACACTGTATAGTATATAACTTCTGCAAAGTTATAATAGTTTAAACTACTGTTATCGCGTATTATAATACAGGAAAGTTTAATTCACTAATGATGTAACTTTTATAACGGTGTCGTATGCATATGCATTATGATAAAGCATATGCTTTCGATTAGAGATGAGGTTAAACAGCGTGCAAAGTTAATCATGGTAAATTTTGCTCGGACGCCTGCTTCTCTAAATTCGTTTTAATAACTAACCTGCATTTTAAGGGCTGGTTTTCATATTAGGATAGGAATTTGTTTATCTTCGAAACGTATCGTAGTTTATCAGGTTAATTTAAATGACATGCTGTGTGTATGCTTTTTCGCGGATGTTTATGGAAAACAAAACACACGTAAATACCTAAAAACCTACATGGACGGCATTGAAGTACTGTGTGACAAAGTGTCTATAACCACTAAAATAAAAAAAGGGCACCTTCACAAACTTTGGTACAAAAGACGAAAAGGATCTATGGATCATACCAATTAAGAAGTATAGAAATTTAACTCACTCATAGCGAGGTTATCACTTACATTTACTAAACCATTAATTTTCATATTGATGAAAAGTAATCGCTTTGCTGGAGGACTTGCGAGGCTTGAGGCCGCTGAACCAAATCCGACAACTGCTCATTAGCACTTGTCGAAGACAAAATCGTCGAAGAAAACTAATGGTACACTGACGTGCTTCTCTGTCCTCAGGGTAATATTTAAACATAATAGTCATAGTGATAATAGATCTTTACCTATGAAATTGCCGTTCTGCCGTATTTGCCATTTCAAATCAAAATATATTTTTTTGCTGATGTTTCTAATTTCAAATTGATTTTATTTTAAAAACAAGGAATTCTTTTTCTAAAGTCGTCATTTGTTTAATAGTTAGTGTTTTGTTTTCATCGTATTCGAACATTTTTCGTCATTATGGATACGTTAAAAATTCGAGTAATTATGGAGTATGAGTACCGTCGTGGCAGCAAAGTGGCACAAGCGGCACGCAACATCAACGACGTTTACGGAGCGAACACTACAAACGAACGCACCACCCGTTATTGGTTTGCCCGCTTCCGTTCTAGAAATTTTGACCTGAAAAATGAACCCCGTGGTCGTCCGAAAACTTTGGTCGACAATGACGAATTAAAGGCAATTGTGGAAGCCGATGATACTCAATCTACGGCTGAATTAGTAGCAGCTTTCGACGTTAGCATCAAAACAATATTGGTCCATTTGAGTCAAATTGGCAAGATAAAAAAGCTTGACAAATGAGTACCCCACGAACTCAATGATCGCCAGCGCGGAGTACGCGTCGAGACGTGCCTTGCACTGCTCAACAGGCATACAAATTAAGTAATTTTGAACCGCATTGTTACTTGTGACGAGAAATGGATCCTGTTCGACAATCGTAAGCGCTCAGCAAGTTGGTTGGACTCTGGTTCAGCACAATGCCCTAAACGAAAACTTACCCCTAAAAAAGTGATGGTCACTGTTTGGTGGTCTAACGCCGGTGTAATTCATCACAGCTTCTTACCAAACGGGACGAGCATTACTGCAGATGTGTACTGTGAAGAACTGAACACAATGATGGAGAAGCTCGCACGTCTCCAACCAGCTTTGGTCAATCGTTCGGCTCCACTGCTCCTGCACGACAACGTGCGACCTCATACTGCACATTAGACGGTCTCTAAGCTACAAGAGCTGGGGTTGGAAGTTCTCCGTCATCCGCCGTACTCACCAGACTTTGCGCCTACAGACTTCTAATTTTTCCAGAATTTGGATAACTTCTTGGAGGGAAAAAAATTCAATACCCGAGAGGCAATACAAAATGCCTTTGAAGAATTTGTTGCCTCCCGTCCAGCTAATTTCTTCAAGAAGGGCATCAATAAGCTACCGATGCGTTGGCAAAGATGCATTGATTGCATGGGTGATTACTTTGATTAATAGAAGTAAAAAATATAGAAAAACTACCTAATATTTTCAGAACATCTGGGAACATCTGTGAGATGACTTGTGCCTATGTCTAACACAGGACATGAAACCAGACAATCGGCCCTGTTCAATACACTACTTCTCTGTTTTATTATCTTTTTATAGATAAATAAATATAGGTGTGATGGCTTTTTATTCAGTCATAACGCATATTCTATATAACCGATAAGTCTCCGATTAGATAGACGAAAAGAAAATAATTGCCAAATGTTACGAGATTGTTGATAATACATATATGCGAAAGGTAGTTAAAGTATTATATTTAATAAGTACATTATTATTATACTTTTTAGCCTGCGCCTTTGTGTGTGTGGGTAATAATTAGTTAAAGTTCATATTACCCCTTCTAATGGGGGACACAAAGCTTTTCCTTTCTGTCTTTATTCTGGCAGATAAATTTTAAGTAATGAGAATCTGTGTCTCCTGACGCCTCACAGAGTAACACTTTGGCATTTGATCTTCGACTTTATTCTGTATATTCCTATTTATTCTTATGGTTATAATTTATAACCTTTAGAGTTTTTGACCCTCACCTTATAAAGTAAAAGTATTACATTCAACGACATCTTCACCATAAAGGAGGCTATTATCAGTCTACACACAAGCATGCTCGTAATGTGCACAAAACTGCAGTCCAATATTTCACATACCTATTATACTGTAGTAAATCTAATCAAGTTACGCAATTTTCGAGCTGTTGAGCTTTGGTTATGTGAGATTTGATTTCTATTGATAGAAACTACCTCGGTTATCATCCTAAGTGTGTTACCGAGCAACAACATGTACGTTTGCCCCGCACGGCCCCCAGAATTTGCATTTTAAGTGTGCACCAATGCAATGTACTCGCCCTTAGGAGTATATGTACCTGTTTCTTTATCAATGTACCTCTGTACTTTGAAGAAATATGCACAAAAAGGAGGCCGTGCCAGCCAAACATTTTCAGCTATGCATGAATCATGGTCACCCCATCAGTTGTAATATATGATATTTTTGATCCAATTTATCTTTTAAAATGCTGACACAGCAGAATAGAAATTCATTTGGAACGAATGTACTCCAATATTATGTAGTCAAAAGGCAATTTAACCTACGTACTTAGTCGTTAGTATTTCTATCCTTTCTTAGGGTGTAATGGGGCTGTATCAAATCAAAGATAAAAACAGCTTCGTCATTCAACATTTATTTAATATGGAACATCAATTGAATAACATAACTTCCTCATTCTCCAAAATCGTATTCTATCTTTGTGAATAACATATTTTTGTTATAGTTAATAATATTATATAATAGATAATGACTGTTTTATCTTATGGCAAATATGAAATACAATGAGACATCAATAATAATACAAAACATTTACACTATTTTCTTATACTATGTTCTATATATTAACTTTTAGGAATAGGACAGATTCAGGACTAAAATAAATAATAATAATTAAAATATTAATTTAATAGTTGCTATTTTGAGCATACTGCTTGGTAAAATTTCTTTTTTTGTAAATGGCTTTTGGTAAATAGTTTGTAAAATTTTAAATATAAAGTTTAATATAGAAATATACATTTGGATGCAATATTTTAAAAAAATAAAGGGTCGATAAGGACTCACTAACCTTTGGGACGATAGTAGGGTGTTGGTGTTTAAAACATTATCAGGAAATAGATCATTTTTCATTAAGCTAAGACAAAAATGCAGTAAAATACAACCAAAGTTAATGTTACTACTACTTTTATATGCGAAATATTGTTTTAATTATCAAAATACTGTTTACTATTATATGTCTTTTTTAGAAGTGACTACTTTAAACTTTAGACGTCAATATGATTAAGATAGGTTAAATATTGATAATATTGCATGTCCGTGTTTCATAGCGTATTTGTTGTTAGAGAAATCGTAATATCGTAACATTGGTAGCTTAAAATTAGATAAATAAGCATCAATATATAAAGCAGTGTTAAAGAAACTACGAAACCTGTCGGTTGTTCGGTAAATTACGCCCTCATATGGCCCAACATTAATTACAACTCATTAATTATTTACAAATAAACATACAACAGTGTCTGGCACGACACATCACTCAAAGGTAATTACAAATTAAAATAAACAAAATTAATATCACAGCAAAGAAATGTTTAAGCATCATCGCGTTGATACTATGTGGAGCGATATGCCCACTTAGTTTGTCACGCATGGGTCCAAGTTCCAGTAGAATTCCATGTCGTTAGTAGGAGGAGGCGACCACGGCTGGCACAGCGGTACGTTGCAAGATACATTATCATCATCATCAACGTTCGCTGCTAACAACCGCTGTCGGGCCGAATCTCAACCAAGCTTAAAAGATGTTCCCTCACCGGGGTCCAAAGTCATCGGTTTCTCCGGCAGTGGGCGATTAATCATTTTCGCTGAAGTATTGGATGTTGTCGATTTGATCGTAGATGTCCCACGGTTAGGTGCAGAGTTGTTGAATGTTTTAGACGGAGGAGTAACTGGGACGCCAGAGATATTCATCTTTTCGCGAACGGCACGGAGATATGGTCCACGAGGCACCGCTTGCTCAGCGACGACGTCCGGCATGTTACCCAAGAGTGTCCTTTTTTCTTTGTCATTATTAGCTATCTCGGCATACAGATGTACCGCCAAATCTTTCGGCTCAAAATATTCGTGAACCAGTGCCGTCTGCCGATTATAAGGTGACATAGGCTGCCTTAGGTTTTCAAGGGAAGCGGTTCCTGTTCCAACACTCTTCATTTGTTTCTTGTTCCTGCCGATGCGTGTGGTTGTGTTTTGGAAAGGCAGCTCATAAATATTTTCCTCAACATTGATAAGTTTCGGCACTGGTAAAGTTTGATTTTCTTCCATTTTTGTAAGTACATACAAATGCTCAATTGTTTCACGGGCTTCGACATAATTTTCGGGATTCTCCAGTCTCTCTTTAAGATTTTCTAGAAGTTCTTTTGTTAGTTCTTCTGGTAGCGTCTGTGTGGTTTTATCTTCGGTAGGTACCAGCTCATCGTGGAGGTTAGATTCTTGAACCATCTCCTGAACTCTACTAGGTTCGTTTAAGCAATGCCTTTCAGAGTATTCATTGATAGAGAGTCGGGATATAGACCTAGCATTGTCCAGGCCGTTGGCTGCTCCACAAGGAAAAATCCGATCACAAAAAGATCCGCAAGACGAATTGGATGAAATCAGAAAATTTTTCACGTCGATGCAGTAACCTTTGCGTCGCATCCACCTTATTAAACTTATAAACATGACAATAATCACACATCCTAAACATGTTACTATAACTATGCCAATAACTTTCTTGTCGCGCTCACTGATCATTTGTTCGTGCTTATTTTTGTGAGGGAATCTAGGATTTTTTATCTCTGTAGCAGTGCCATCCGCTTTTCTGACATACGATTCACAATGAAAGGTAAGAGAATTTTTCACACAAACGCCACCAAGGAATTTGTCAAATAATATATTTTGTTCGGGCTCATTAAAGCAGCGAGCCAAAAATTCATCGACGGTGCAATAACTTTCGGTTTTATAAGCTTCTGAGTTGATGTCTAAGACTTCTGTTAGCCAATAACTTATGTTGCAATGGCACGTATGACCGTAGTAGTTATCTTTGTACACGACCGTATATGCAGAATGTAATTGAGCTTGGCCAATAAATTTGAGACTCTCAGGATGCGCCGTTTCAATTTCATTACCAACAAAAGTTAATTCATGTGCTGATTGTTCATGTGTAGTCGTATCTAGTGCCACTATAGCATTTGGAACTAGTTCATCAAACGAGTTTCTCTCCATTTGTAATTTAGTCCATGAGGATAATACAATGCTTCTCTCCATCAGTTTATTAAACTCGGTGTCGCTGATTACAACAGATGCTACTGTGGTATTAATGGCACCTGTGTCGATATTTTCAATTCTGTAAACAAAAAGATAATCATGGTTAGAATGTTTGTTAAATGGTTGAAATTAGCTGTCGGTGTATATTAATCAATAGTACTTACAATGTATTTGAAATATTGAGATTTCCAACAGCTGACTGCAATGCTCTCGAAGCTATCTGTTGTATTCTACATCCGAAGAAATATAGATTATTGATAAGCGATCGTTGCGCAAATGCGTCTTCGTCTATGTTTTCAACGGAGCTGTTCAGTGCCATTACAATATTGTAAGTGTTAGCAGAAAAGGCTTCCGCATGGATACCGTTAATTCTAACGTTATCTAGAATGATCTCTGCCGCTGAAGATCCAAAAGTTCGAGTAGGGACATCCGGGACTGTTACGTTTTTAATGTGGATCTGGAACATAAAAATATATATATCTAAAAAAATGTGCAATTATGCTAATATGAAAATATGAGTTCGCATTTGCACAGTCTTTCGCAGCGCTGAAATTCGATAATTGTGTGAAATTATTTATACTGACCGTCATGCCTGGACCATGTTCACCGACGTTACCAGCAGAAGGATCTAACTTGAATGAGCCCGCGCCGAGCTGCAGGGACTTCACATCAGTAATGTTCATATTAAGGAGCCAGGAGAACGCCGGCCCCTCTGTAGATACGTCCTCACAATTCCTTATTGTGACCGAAAGAGGACCTGGAATCAATGAATTATATTATTTAATCAAACGACTTAATTAATATATTCATTGGTTGTTTAATAGTCTTTCAAAGTAATAAAATATTTGATCACGTTGATAGTTTGTTTCTAATAACATCGTTTTGAGAAGGGTTTTCATTACTTTAGGATATATCGAAACTTTTGTACTAAAGTATAGTGTAGCGTGACTCATTATCCTGTGAAACACGAATATCGAGTCGGAGAAATTGTGTATTTTTAGATGGTAACCACCGAGTGACGCTCCGTTGTCGGCCATCTATTGATGTCGGAGATGTCCTTCGTTTGAAATGAAATTAATAATTCATCAATGCGTAGATTATATACACTTTCTTAGTTTACATCAACACATCACTCCATGAAATGCCAATTGTAAATTGCATGTAACACAATGCTGATTAAAAAGGTAAACATGTAAGTTTCTACATAAATAATATATTAACTAGTAAATAAAACTCGTATAACGGCACTTAAGTTCAGTTGAATGAGTGCATCGATATCGACCAGTGAACAAGACCTTACAAGACGTGTTGCAAAGAGCGCTAATATAGATGTCTGGCAATTTCAAGAGGTCTAACTAAGTGGTTCGGATACCGATCGAGAAAAGATTGCATTGAAAGCACGGAACAGGTTTCCAACTTGTGTTATATAGAAAAGTTTCAAGTTCTTATCACCTAGTGAGCTTGAATAGGCTTTATATTGTTAAAATTATTATCTACATGATGAGTTCGTTATTGAACAAGCTGCTAAATTTATTAATAAATATCAACACTTTTGGTTCGTATGCACTAGTTTTCATAACGAAGATAATTATCCTATTTAATGTATTATAAGTGAATGTACACCTGTCTTTGGGATAAAAGAAATATAACAACGTGAATTTGCTATAAATTGCACAGATTAAAACAGGAATAAAGCATGGCAAAAACTAAAGAAAAAGAGGAATAGTTATAATTTCATTATATTGGTCAACAACAAATACACATGATTTTATAACATTGTATAAAAGTCAACCCTAATTAAAATTAAGTTAGAGCAAGAAATGCGATACAACACACGGGCACACACAAGTACGTGTATGTGGTTCTTTATGAACGGCGGGGACACAGAAATAGTCCAGAATTAGTCATCCAGCTGCACCGGCTCCACGGTGTTTGTATATTGGCGGAACTTGTACAACTTGCGGAATTTTATAGCTAAATAACTTATCTCGCATCTTCCTGTTCATGTGATTTCATTGTACACTTATAACTCAGATCTTACTGGTAAATGAAAGATAGTGTCATCCTTATATCACAATGTTTACAAAGATTGCAATAAATGTCACCGTCTCTTTTTTTATTAGCCCTGTCTATTTCCGGTATACCAGACATAATTGAAAGCTTATTGTGTCTGGACGCCGGTGTGCCGCAGCGACTAAATAGGTTAACGATTTATTTTAGCTCTATTTTGCAAAACATTTCATGTTTAAATCCGTCTTCGTAGTTGAATCTCGTGGTTACTTATACAATAACATTAATATTTATCATGTCTGGCATTCTTTCTGGATTGGTTACGATTGGCAAAGTTGCAAGTCAATAGCTTAAATAAACTGATATAAATTTACTGTATTACAAATCGTTTATTCTAATTATAAAACATAATGTTATTTATAAGAACGGTGTAATAACATCTTTATACTGGCTACGCAATTTGTATACATATGTTTCGCGGCGAAACGCATACAATTTGCATACGCTATAGTCCAGTCAATTAAGCAGAAAAAACGGGTCAACCTCGGAATGAGAGATAATAAGCTGTATACTCGTATACACCTTTATTTTGGTGTTCTAAAAGTTGACTCAAAAGTCTCATAAAATCTCGTGTCTGCGCTGTAAGTTATTCAAAGTCAAAGGTCACAAAAATCTGTTTTCCCGATTATCTCGGCATCTATAGCTCCAATGATGTTAACATTTATTACAACATTGTAGAGCATAAACTTTGTAATAAAGGTAGTTTAAAAATTTTCATACGTCCAATCGTTTTTACCCGACTGCGTCAGAAGCAGGGTAGTGTTTTTCGAGCATATGTATGTATCTAAGTATGTAAGTATGTATGTATGTATGTATGTGTATATGTATGTCCATTTCTTTGGCACGGCCTACAGCCCAATGGCTGGACGGGTTTTGATATATTATGTGTCGTCGAATTTATCAGAATTGTGGTAGTTCAAATAAAAAAATAAGAGTGGAGGGTTCTTATCTTAGCAATATTGGTATCAAATGAAAGATCGTGAAAAACCATTTCAAAAATATACGTATCATATCACGTTTATATTACTGTTTTAACACAAATTGACTAAAAGCGTACCAATTGTATATTGGGACGCCCGAAGTATCATTTTAGTCGGAAATGACATTGCCTGTATTTAGTTATATATTAAAATAAAACTAAGTATATATTATGTTATAAATTATAATTCGGTTAATATAAAGTTATTATTATAAAAACAAAAACCCGACTGCTTAAAAGTAATGAACTGAAAAGAGAAAAACTATTGTCATGATATCTTAAAAAAATCGACTGACTAATTAATTGTTTTGTAAGCTTACTTTGTCAAATAATGAAATAACTGCATATGTATTCAAATTAGTTAAACTAAATATTTTATTGTATTTGTCATGCGGCACCATAAAGTACTTAGTTTAACTCGTCGCCATAGTAATAAATTATCACCTTACTAAGATTATTTGATTGAGATACATTTCAAATCTGTCGGTCAATGTAAGAGATGGGGGGACGTTTTTACACATTGTCCTAAATATAAATGTTTAAAGTAGATTTTAAATAGAAATCTTACGCTTAAATATATTCTAATTTATCTTTATTCAGTATCTATATACTTCTGACAATTTGAATTGAAATTAAGTGAAATATATAATATTTTCTTTAATTATTTAAATAACAAAGGTATTATTTTTCTTCTTCTTCTTCTTCATCGTCGTCATCTTCCGGGCATGTGATAATGTCTGTTTCATTGTCATCATCTTCGTTGTCCTGAATCGTTGTTCCTCCGCCCTCTATCTCAAAAACGATTATAACTATAACTTTTTTTAACATTTTTTGCAAATTTTATTCTCCACAATATTGTAATAAGTGTTAACATCACTGAAGCTATAGATACCGTGACAATCGAGAGTACCTGAGTTTTGTGAGCTTTGACCTTGAATAACTTACGGCGCAGACACGAGATTTTATGAGACTTTTGAGACAACTTTTATAACACCAAAATGCAGATGTATACGAGTTTACAGCTTATTATCTCTAATTCCGAGGTGAAACCTCTAATATGACAGGACTACTACTCGCTACCTTGATTCTAAAAACTGGAGCACGAAGTAATACGTAAAACACTAGTTTGAGTTCAGTCATTAATAAGTATGCATAGAAACAAAATAAGAACTACTAGCCGCACATGTGGTGCTAGACATGCCAGAAACAATCCACGAAGTTACATTGTAACTTTTGAAATATTGTATTATTACAGTTAACTTATTTGTTTATCAGTTGATATCTGCTTTTTAAAGTACGAGATAGTGGTCTTATTCCTTAAACATTCGATTTGTATTAGATCACATATAAAATACTAATGGGATCAAACTAATTGCTAAGATGACGACATCTCTTACCTTCATTTCTTTTGTCGTAATACTTAAAGACCCACTTACCTATACAGGGTGTCCGGTAATTAATGGATAACCTTGAAATGTCTTATAGTAGAACAGAAGGCCGTTATGAAAAATAAAAAAAATAAAAACAAATAAAAAGAATATATATTTTAAAAAAGTGCAAGCTATATTAGCATAGCATACTTTTGACTGTCTATCTATTAGCATAATTAGTGTTTAATAATAAAACAACAAACAACCAATGGCTTTCATGCATTTAAGGTCGTATACAAGAAAGTTATGCATGGTAATTAAAAAAAAACCCATCTCAGGTAGTAGTTAGGATACATTTTCATCATATTTTTCCTGAACGGCCATCAGTTCCACTATAAGACATTTCCGGGTTATCTATTAATTACCGGACACCCTGTATAAACAATATATATTATTTACTACAGTGACTTTGTTCAAACTACGATATGTGGATTATTTTAATGCCAGTTTATTTTGAGAGGCCGCAAGCATTTCCCGTAAGGCCGACCAATCATAGTGGACACACACCGCTACCTCCTCCTGGTAAGCCGGTATGTGGTGTATTTGTTTACAATACGCCCGAATTAGTTTTGATTACAACAAATAAACAATCAAGGATAGTAATATTTCGACATTGTTACTCCTTGCATGTTAAATAGATACTTCAAACCATGATTATGATGTTTCAACACAGATAAATTTGAAAATATGTATTTTGAGTTCATAAGTCATTCAAAAACAATACTACCGTATTCAGCATACCTACAACATAATATTACTGTTATAACCATGTGGCAACGTGTGTAGACGATAATGCGCCTTGAGTCTCGAAAATACTCGTACTTGGTGAGATCCAGACCAAAACGAGCGCTCTAGTTTAAAATGTATTTATGCTCCATCCTGCTCCAACAAGAACAGTTTGTTACTATTTGTGTAAAAGTTATCGATTTTGGCAATTTTAATATAGCCAGGCGGTCGTTGATCTAATGGCCCAGTATTGTTTTCTATCTTTGGATTGTATGCAGTCGCAGCATATCGTTTTAAGTATTTTCTTTCGTTCATGTGTAGCCCGCTGCGGTATGTCATGTGCGTCACTGCGCAGCTTCTGTCCATATGTTGAGATGTTGCGACATCATTTCTAATGAGACGTTCGCTCATACATAACTAATAAGCGTTGCACGAAATTATTAAAGAATAATTTCGCTAACTAAATAAAAAAAACCTCGAAAATTTAATTTATATTTGTGTATATGTAGCTTACAAATTTAATAATACATAAATATTTATGCTAGCAGGTCAAATCTATTTGACAAAATAATTTTAATTCACTCGAAACTTCAGTGTATTTAGAATATTTGAAAGCCCATATAGTTTTCCAATAGCGACATAACACGAGCGATTGTATTTCATTCTGTGCCTAAATTAGTGAATGTTGTACGCTATGCGGGTTCTACAATAAGAGTGAAATGATTTTGTTAGCAGCTAATGCATGCGAAGTGCTTGTGTATTAACGCACTACGTCACCCTACCAAAGTGAAATAACATCGACGTCACACGATAATTGAGTACTAAAAATTGTTGGTAGCTTTGGTCTTGTTTCGACAGTTTTCTGAGCCTCATTGTTCGATATAAACAATCTTAGTTAAAATTTCATGCACAGCGTGTTAATGTCTGTCGAAATAATAGCTAGTATTTGTAGTAATGGCATGGTTAAGTAAAGGATAATATCATAATTTAAATATGCTGGTGATAATGTCAACAATGGGTATAAAGGTCCAGCGCAAACTAGCAAGTATAGATGTTTGATTATGCTCTTCGTATTGTTTAATAACTGAGCGGGCACGTGGAAACTGGCAAATGTGAATATCCAGGAACGAGTAACTTTTGCTGTAGCGCTTGGCACCGTTGTTCTTAGTATTCAACGAAAAAGATAAGTATACCTACTGTTAATTGGTCTGAGGGAACATAAGGCTTAGTGGACGATTCGCCCGAATGTATATACGCAAAAAATACGAAGTAGCACTTTCATTGGCAAGAAAAGTGGCAAGTGTTGTACCATTTTGAAATCTAGACTAAATGGACCATCTTTTAAAATAACTTGCCAAGGGTAGTGTGGTAATTTTTTTTCCAACATGTAGTGTCAAAGTTAACTGACAATAATTTTGTAGCCATAATTCGTCAAAACTTAATTTATTTTACTTAGTTAACAATGTTTATTACTTTTAATTGATTGGTTGCGATTAATAGCACTGTTATTTAAAATAACATTATTAAAAAATCACTGTAAAATTGTAAAAATTGTGATCACAGTACTTAAAAATGCGACCAAGGGTGCCTATATTCAATTATTTCGAAAAATGTCTACTATTATCGCTTGACACTGACGCTTGAAAATTTGAAAACATCCATGTCGCTTAGACATGGATTTTTTCAAATTTTCATAGCATTTATATCTGGCCTCTCGCCCGGTACCATGTTATCGTTGTATTTCCAGACACCCTGCATATACATCAATTTATGGTTTGGTTTTTTTATTCATGTCAAAATAGTAATATATACTCGCTGAGCGAGATGTGTCAATTTCTCAGTGTCAAATTTCGTTAGATCGAGTATAAAGGATTTTTAGAAGTTGTTATTTTAATACAGCTAGATATATTTTACTCGACTGTACTTTTCATTGCATAAAATACAATTTGTGCGAGTCGCCTACAGAAAAATAATATTTTTTTAAAAGTGTCGATTCGACCGATTCGGGCGAGTTAAATTCGAACGAATCATCCACTAAGCCAACATAACAATACTTACTAGAAAATTACAAACATTAAAATATACATACACATAGAGATATCAAACTGCACCGAACATTTTGTATAGAGACTTTATAGCCAATCATTTGGTGAATCTGGGGTACAAAATATTCGTCCCAGTGTATATTCACTGGTCTCTGAACTTGACTACTCAAGGTGTATAACCAGATACACACTGCCCTGTGAGAGTTGCACTAGGGTGTATAATGACATATATACACGTGGCGCTGAATGGGTCAATCGAAATAAAATGTTTGTTTGTAGAGTTCTTTAGGGAACTGCTATTTGTTGGACAATCAAGAAACCGACGTGTGTGCACATCCTACGTCCTCTAAAATCTAAATAAATATTTATAGTACGCATATTTGCCTATCTACCTATCTACCTACTCAATGTTATCCAAATAGCTAACGCATGTCCAAAGGCGACATCTAAAGTACTTATGATTATAAAATTCAGTATTATATTTGTGTGATTTAAAAATGTTATAATTCAAATATATATAGGTAGGTGTATGGATCTTCAATTAAAATGGGAATAACAGTATATATTATCTCAATATTGATATTAAATCAGTTTGTTGGCGATCTGCATACCAAGACTTGAAGCACAATCAGAATAAATAAAATAATAAACGCCGTCCATCTAGTTCAATATTGGCCGACGACCCGATAATCGGCGCCATCCGGTGGTTCGCTACTATCAGCCTGCCGACTCAAACCGGTTACAATCTAAGCAATAACATAATCGCATTTACATTGCTGCATCACGTCTCACGTCAAATGCGTAAGTGTACGTATTGACGAAATAAATTTTAACCGAAAAATCCAATGTTAAAAGTGCACTCCGCGCAATCACATACCTAATGTGATAGATGAAAATTTTATTATTGTGAAGGTCATGCATCCATTGATCCATTTCGTTCTCCGGAATAGTGAAACATGTGGCCAATATGGTGAAATTCGCGGAACAAGCTTTTGTACACAAACAAATGTATTGTTAAATGCAATTTCAGTTTATTTCAATATGTCCGCAATATTATAATATACCTATCTAATAGGTAGTATTTCGCTGCGCTTGAAATACATATATTTAGTAAGAATGAAAAACAGGAATCTTTTTTAATTTTCGATAGCAAAGCTACGAGAAGTAATTTACGCGTAGCATCATTGATCGCAATAGCTAGCGGAATCGCAATCGCAAAGATTTACTATGGAATGAACTTACCTTTGATATTGCTAAAAGTGTTCTCTTCAATGCGGAATACGTCGCAATTTTCAATGTCGAGGTGTAGGTACAGAACATCCAGGTTGTTGGCGGCATTAGCTCTCATGAAAACAATTTTGGCTCCAGAGATATAAATTCGTCGTGCGTCCTTCAGCCGCGACAGAGAATTAACTGCAAACATCAGTACTCCAGGGCCATTGACGACTAAGTCCGTAGTAGTTTCGGGTAGATCTCCTTCAAATATGTCCAGTTTCTGAAAATAAAAACAGGACATTGTTTTTATATCTGTACAACGCCTAACTAACCCTAACAGTTTTGAGTATACAATTGCCTTTAAGCGAATTTTTACATTTATCCATTTGATCCTAATAGCTCATTTTCAACGTCGATAGGACTTATTCTATATTATCTTAGTATTTGGTAATTGTTAAATCAGGCCATGTTTATGTTTAACGTAAACCTGTGAATGTAAGACAATACAAATTGGTTCATAACAGACTCTTTGTTTAGCTGATAACAATGTTTTTCTACACATGTTTATGAAATAACACTGTTGTTATGGTATATATTAAAACAAAATATTGCTTTAGCGAATGAAAATTTAATAGCTGCACGGCGTGCTTATGGTACTTTTAACAATCAACTTTATTGACCTTATGAACTATAAAACTAATATTCTGGTCCTTAACCAATTTTAGTCGTTGAAAATATTTGATAGAACGTACAGGGAGGAATTTATCCGTTTAAAACTATAAAATTGGGGAATGGTTTTAGACAATGAGAGACACGATTCCGTTGGTCCCATGTAGAGGGGCACAACGGATACGGGCTGCTGATTAAATTACGCACTGTGCGGGGTAACTCAATGAAAGCACGAGTTTGACGGCAGACACCTACACGCCTCTTATATCATAATTGGCATCCCTATTGTTTATTAAGAGCAATATTCACTGTGAGTAGTAATTTCACTATATATTTAAATCAAAACAATATTTATTACTAAATCGGTACTTATAGACTCAGCGCTATTAACTAACACAGCTCGATCTGTTCAAATAGCTGTTACCGAGTCGTTTGTATTCATACTCACTACCATACTAATAGATAACATATATGACTCATCACGCAAGATAACTCAAACAATGCAGGTTTCGAATGTATAACAGTAACATATTTGTTTAATATTAACTGCGTTTATGAGCAAGATATTGAGGTTTGAAACACTACGCAATACAGTCACCATGTCTTGAAGTGAACTCGGAGCTATGTAACCACAAAAAAACGAATAGATGACACATCCGCTCTCACATACGCGCCACAAAATAAAAATAAACACTCACACATAGCCATGGTTAGCCGAACACAGGCAAGATAATTGTATAATGTATCCACCTTTCGTCAATGCTGACTCCTTGAACCTTTGACGATTATCTACCAATGAAAACATGGCTAGTTTTTAGAGTTTGGTACTTCCTACGTTTATGTATCTTTAATTAAACTAGCGGTCGCCAAATGGTCGATTCGACCATAATAGATTCAAATTTTAAGTTTGGTCGTTATTAAGGTTTTATTGTCTATAACTATACCGTCATCTACTCCACATACATAATGTAACCATAGTTAAGTAGAATTCTACGACATCATCCGAACAATGCCGAAATACTACGAACGCGATTCGACTTCCTTCTCCCTAGCCTTTATTATTCCCAAGTCACTTGGGGTCGGCTTGTCTGGTCTAACCGGATTTGACTGGATATCAGTTTTTACACGGAGCGGCTGCCACCTGACCTCCGCAACCCGAAGGCTAACGATACCCTAAGGCTAGACCAGTGTCAGGATATTATAGGGCACTGACTTCCCAATAACGACTGCCATAGATGTTCATGGCAGCCGATGGCTTAACGTGCTCTCCGAGGCACGGAGCAGGCGATAATTGTCAATCAATACGCACATAATTTCGAAAAGTCATATAGCATCCGAAAGTCAGAGGTGCGCGACGTGGGTTCGAACCCGAGACCCTCTGCATTGCAGTCTTTTGGTATCCCCACTGAGCTATCGCTGCTGTTACGAACGCGATTCGACTGCTTATGTCAAATGCATGGTAGTGAGCGTGTAGTGGTTTTTCATTATATTAAAGTATTTCGAAAGCATATTTTAAAAAAATATTAAGGTTCGCCACTCCTTCTCCATATAATCTTTAACTATGCCAATTTTCATACATATCCGCCCGCGCAATTTTCGTAAAAAGGGGTACAAAATTTTTGCTTCACGTATTAATATATAGATAAACGACGCGTATAAATTATTTTGGTTTTTAAGAAATATTTTTATCCTTTATTATACTAGACTTATAACCCGCTAGCATAAATTCAACTCGTCCGGCTCTGTCTGAACATATCCACGTAAAATAAACGAGTGATTGTTCTTGACATAAAAATTAACGTAACCCTGATCGAGATAGTGCACTTTTAAAAAGTAATGTATATCTGGATACAATGTATACCAGTGTTAGGTACTCTTATATTCTTATATAAATGTAAATGTTAATAAATAAAATAAAGATAAAGCTTTTGCATATTATGATTGTTATATAATTATCATGAATTTACTTACTTAATACGTTGCATTTTGAGTACCGTTTTGGTATTGCAGTTTATATAAGAAACCAGAAAATACTCCAAATACCTAGTTGATTGAAGAGATATCGAATAAAGCTGACACGCATTGACTTTTGGTGACCCTTTGTTCTTTTGGGTCTGACTTGATTTGAGAATGCAGAACCATATTTATCATTTTGTTATAGAATCCTATGGCAACAAGTGATGTGACAATATCTTTATGATAACAGCCAACATATTCTGCTTACCGTCCAATTGCTAGGCAAAGTTCAAAAATATATCTGTTAAAACTTTTATTCACAGAAAGATGATAAAGTTCACATCTGTGTCGCGGTACAGTAGTGTTGCGTACTCAGTCCCACTGAGTCACAGTCAAGTCTGTACACTTTTGTTTTGTAAGTTTTGCCATTTACGGCGACAACTTTATCGATGACTGCGAGATACCTTTGCTGTTTTCGCCCCCCGTTTTCGATAATTCTGAGAAAATAACAGGTTCCCGTTTAAATGTTATTTGACATAATATTGTCAGGGCGACAGTCCGAGCGAATATGCATTCTTTAGTTCTTTAAATAGTATAACTGAAACTGCATGGTAATGTAATAAATAATACGTCGTTAATGATAATACGCTATTGAGCCATAAAGTTTTCACAGCATTAATTGCATTTGACTTAATTATATTCGCTATTCCGTTAATTTTATCCGAGACACACTCTTTATGCTTTATAGGTAAAACATAAATCATACGAGTATAGTAAACATAACAATATATAACAAATAGAGTTGATATATAATGACGAATTAAGTAGGTAGTCTGCTCTGTTGCGTTCGAAACCTGTTCGTTAGGTGAGCTGTGTGTCGGGCGAGTCAGAAACTCACATCATGTCTTGTTTCTTATGATACGGGTCAAAATTACGATACCACTTGTTACTCTACTCTATAACAAATACTCCATTATAAAGACCGACAATCGGCCGTGATCTAGTTTGCCAGTTGGCTGGTCTTTGCAGAACTAGGTGAAATCAAAGGTAGACATTGAACACAATGCCCGGAGACTTTTGGTCGACTGTGATGGGGCATAAGTCAATTGGAACAATAGATGGGTGCGATCGCGGCACAGCTACTCATGTGGGTGCAAACTCGGTACAAATTTACGATTAATAATGACCGGGATTCATTTTTCTTACTATAATAATAACAAATAATTTTTTTTGTCTATAGGTATAGGTAAACAAAAATGTGTCGGCAATTTCTACGTGAATCGAGCACGCAGTTATCGACGTAACTCGTTGTCAGGATGTATTCAATACCTGCAGTAAATCGACGGGTCTGTTGTATACATGTGCTTTCATTTATGCAGCAAAATTATATTTTTAAACGTTTAAGCAGATATTTGAGGATTTGCTTCTATAATATTAATATTCTGTGGAGTATTTATATCAATCGAATTATCTGAGTTATTTGAAAAAATATTACAGCTACTTGTATGGTTATTTAACAGTGCAATAAAATGTATAGCACTATAAAGGCTTCTTATAATTATTAAAACTTGTTTATAAAATTAAGAAAGAAGAAGAGAAATGCATAATAAAATGAGACGTTTCGAGAATACCTATTACTTATTTAGTGTAGCGACCTGTCTGGATCACTGGGTGTTCACCTCTTTCATTGGGCGTCAATTAGTCAGATTTGCGTCGTAAAGCGCCAACACACATTTGCTAATGACCGCGCTAGATTGAACTTTATTGCTCCTAAATAATGTTAACATTTGTTTGCCTGCGTCCGAGCAAATACACTGCACAGTTCAAGTGTAACTGAGCCATTTGAGTCACCACAGATACGGGTTGGCTCTGATTTTCAATTACGTACAACTTACTCGTAACAATGTTCCAACTTTTTTACTTACTATGACTTTGTTTATTTCGTTTTCTACTAACTATGATAGGCGTGTGTGAAGCTTTTTATTAAAGCCAAAAGTGAAATTGCTTGTATAAGTGTTAGTTTATTGCTGTGCCAATGATCTCTATTGCCCATTAGGCTCAAACATAGTAAAGTATGACATATGTATATACATAATTGATATTGTTGTGTATAGTTTTTGTTTTAAGACCTTGATAGCAAATAATGATATATGCAGGCCTATATGTACTAGTGCGTTGCATCTAGCTTTAGATTGAAATATGTTGCGGACTTACATAGCAAAATCGTCTTTACTTTTTAATTGCAATCTGTCCTTCCTTTATTTATTTTCTTGGGTTTTGTCCTATGTCTTGTTCGATGGTAGAATTATATATCAAAGTAATTACAGCAAATTGTTACTGTAATGTTGAATGTCAATTGTTTGGCCACGTTTTTTGTAATATGTTATGTTACTGCTACTTTAGGTATTTAAGTTATGGTGGGATTGTTACGATTGTTTGCTTGGCCAACTGAAAGTTCTACATACATTGGAGGTGTCGTCTACCAAATGAAATGTGGTTTATACAAACTTTGTTTATAGCGACATGATAACAATTACGATCCTTATGTAAATACGAGACAATTATCTATTATTACATCAGTTATCTATTATTACGGCTATATTATGTATAAGTATAACCGAGGACATACTTGTAAATAAGTAGTTGGCGTCAGCAAAATGATCTCTCAGTTAGATACCCTCATGTATCATGTGCATTTCCAAAGTTCATAGTTGGTCGTTATAATTTTAAATGCATACACTATCAACCATGAGGAATGTATGTGTACTTGGATCATCTACTTGTTAAAATGGTTAGTACCTCGCTAGGCTTTGTAAAGTTTCAGGAGTGAAGGTACTTTACAAACCC
This sequence comes from Catocala nupta, assembly GCA_963675205.1. Taxonomy (NCBI): domain Eukaryota; kingdom Metazoa; phylum Arthropoda; class Insecta; order Lepidoptera; family Erebidae; genus Catocala; species Catocala nupta. Next base: position 35,026,905 of record OY776078.1, read on the forward strand.
TAAAACAACGACAACAAAAGAACTCCAAGAACTATTTGTGGAACACACAAAATTTTGCGAAGCCACAATACTTGACACATTGGTTGTGGCGAGACGGCCACTTAAGCCATTGTGGCATTTGTGCAGCTAAATATTGCCGCCATAAAAATCTATTTTTATATTTGTCCACATGCCTAATAATAACTTAAATCACAGTAATGCACATCAAGTTCAATCATTCTGAATTTATGCGTTCATTAATTTTGCTTGTACACATCCAATAACGGACATTTGATAACGATTCCCTCGCGATCTACGGCGTGCAGCTAAATTTTGTCAAACGTGTGTTCATTCTAAACTAAATAAAAAGACACTCGAGTCTAATAATGAGCTACGATTTCTTTAACTGGAATATCACTGCTATGTTTAAACGAAGCTAAACCACCTGATTGTGGAAAGTGGCAAAAACAATTATTGTGATTACACAATGCCGCAAGCTCTTTACTTCTCTAAATGCCTATTCAAATCAGGAGTATTCTGATCATACTTTAAAGCATTATCATTGTATGCGCAAGATGGAGACAGCGTGTATCGCTCTGTCTAATCCATAGAATATAATATAAGAGTAGTGTCTAATCGTTACGGAAGCAATGACAATGCATGTGGATCCAACAAAACTACGGCAGTTTATATATATATAGTAATTCAGTATTCTTTGCAAGTTCCGCAACAAAGTTGCGAGTCAAAACACTAATATTGCAAACGTTACTAATAACAGTCACTCTTCGAAACTGGGCGGACCCAAGTTACCAGTCACACTGTACTTAATTTGCGACCTAAGCAGTATAAATCTAATAATTAAATACTGATTGATATAACGGGTATAATAAGAGAAAAAGTTTATATGATAAGTAGGTCATTTTCAGAAGTGAGAAACGGACTCGTCCGTTTCTCACTTCGACGAGTCGGTATTTAAGCTTCTGAAGAACTTTAAAAGCAAGTACATATAAAAAAGCCGTTTTGGATATAGTTTTTGCCTTAAAGTTGTTGTTGTCCACCAGGATCCCTTAGCCCGATCCTTCAGGGGATTCTTATGAATACATTAGTTAATCAGGATTCCTTTAAAAAAATAAGTATAGACAATATCACACTGGGTATTTTTATTTACAGAAAATTATTTAACTATTTCCAAAAAATTACCTATTGTTATGTCATTATTTAATAATTCTAACTGTGTTACCTGTATAAATTTATCAGTTGCAATTTGATCTACCTTGCGGTCTTTTTTAGGTTGCCTTCGCTTTATTTCAGCATCTCTTTTTAATGCGTTTAGTAACTGTAAAATATTCGGGCGTTTTCGACCAATTATTTTTATTAAACCCGAGTTCCAACATTCGCTACAGTTATTAGTCCGATTGGTATATAAAATAATATCTACCCAATAATTCTAAAAACAAATTTAAATGCAGATGGTTCCTGAGATGTTGATATTGGTGAGATATACCATTGGACGCATTGAGCTTGATTTGTTTTTTGTATGGAATTGCGTTTAATAGCTGTAATTGACATTGCTACGTTAGATGTTTCATATTCCGTAATTATGTTTGTTTACTAATACCTCAATTGTTACTTCGAAAGTACAAACTGTATTTCGGGCTTTGTTTTGCAATCCGGACGTTTCGGTATTTCATTCATACCGTTGAAACAGAACAATAGATCAAAGAGAGAGTTCAGAAATTGTCGTTTTTTACGGTTACTCACTCTTTATGATCCGGGATTCCCTTGTCGCACCAATATCAAATAAAGTTTAGCGACCTACCTTATCAACTTTGCCTGAATTGAATTAATGATCTTCATTAAAGTATGTTGGTTCATTTTCGATGATTTATCGATGGAATTCTTGGACTCCAAGAAAAGTAATAATGTTAAACGTTAAAATGTAATTTATACATAAAGTATGTTCTCATATTGTTTGAACTGGTATCTCTAAGAGTAATGTCTCGACACTCTATAGATACTGTTATTACCACTATCTAAGTTAGTATTTATGTATGTATATGTGAATAGGCCATTCACTATTGTGGATCCGAAGATGTAAAATAAATACCAAAGCAATTATTGCGAACACATTTAAATGAAAACATTAAAAATCAAGTAACGTCTGCTATCTCGAGTTGTTATGCTGCGAAATCAAGTCCCTGATTCGACCCATGTTATTGTGAATCTCAGACTAAAACTTTGCTCGAGAAACGGCAATAAGCTCGGCTTCTATAACGTGGGACATAAAAACATCTCCGGCGAAATGGGTACATACCCTCCGTGCGTGAATATAAGCGTGAGACTATGTTTGTTTGTAATAATCTAGAATTAAAATGATTTGTTTTCGATTCGCGAACTTGTCCGATTGTACTTGACATTTGTTAACTACCTATAAATGCAAAAAAAAGCAAGGAATGCGTTCGTGAAAAGATAATACCGGTGATTCCTTTTATGAAATAATTAATTTATATTTGCAGTAGTTCACGATTCATATCGGCAACGTTCTGCAAACAAAAAATGAACTACGAATTTGATTATTGACGGGAGTCAGTCTGACTCGAGTAACAAAGTGGGTTCATCGAATCGAAATGCTTGAATTGATATTAGATCATATTTTCAACGGACTGAATTCCGGGAATATGAATGCACCGACGCACTGTGAATCGAAAATAGTCTTCCGTGGACTTAGAGATTTTAAATTTCAACTGTCATTTTTTTTTACTGGATATAACTTTAATTACCCATTACTATGCCCAAATATATCATCCAAGATAATTTAGCCCAAAAACGGATGATTTAATTTCGTTTTACGAAAAATTTGTATGGAGAGTAGTATTAGTAATTTTAACTTTAAGTTAATTAACTACCCTCATTAGCGAGAGTTTATTAAAAATATTTCATAGAACTCATTAATAACTCATTACTTACACGCCAGAATAAGACAAGATTCCGTAAGTTGTGATAATGCATCAATGTTATGACAATTATTAGGCTCATTAGTTAATTATTACCTTACTTACTTAATTACCAATTCGTAAAGAATATTATTATTTTGCTATTGCATAAATGCACACATAGGTTTAAAATCAGAATTTGTTATCTTTAGAACATACATGAAGTGTTAAAAAATGAAAAAAAAAAAAAAATATTTGAGACATTTAAAAAAGAAAATCGGCAGTTGTGACCGTTATGTGGAGTATGCCAAAAAATTATAAATAAATAGCACTATAGCCATCTGGAAGGATATAACGGTTAACCTTGCGGTTCTCGAGATAAATGGATTTTTATGAAATCTACATACAAATTTTTCGTAAAAAAAATTAAGTCATCCGTTTTTGGGCTAAATTATCTCGGATGATATATTTAGGCATGGTAATGGTAAAGCCATATCCAGCAAAAAAAATGACAGTTGTAATTTAAAATTTCTAAGTCCACGGAAGACGATTTTCGATCCACAGTGCGACGTGCCAGAAGAGCTATATTGAACGCCGTGTGAATGAGCGAGATGTAATATATTACTGAAATAGTTGCTCCGCCTCTGAATAGCCAGAGCATCAATACAGAAGTAGCAATCGGTATGATTTATTATAGAAAAGGAAATTTCGTTAACATCTAATTTGTTTATACAGACCTATGTGCTTGCGTAATGCGTAGGTCAATATCTTACACCGAAAACCAAATATCTTATACAGGGTGGGCCAGTGCTAAGTTCACTTTTCATTGGCTAATAGATCGTTGGTCGTGAGGGGTAGCCGGGAGCGGAGTATGTCATCGAGTCACGCGTCTCTTGCAGTTTTAATTACCATGAGTCCGTTTACGGGAGAGCATCGCGCGTTCGCTGTTCGAGCGTTTTACGAAAATGGTAAATCTTACATTACTGTGCGGCGTATGTTCCGAGTGAAATTCAATTTAAGCAGTATCCGGCAGTGTCCTAGTACTCAGTTAATCAAACAATAGCTGAAAAGGTTTGATAAAACCGGTTCAACGCTACCAATGAGACGTCAAGGTCAACCCCGTACTGTACGCACGGTGCATGCGGTTGAAGAGGTTAATGAATCTGTGCGAGAAAATCCAGAACTCTCTACGCGGCGATGTTCGGCGGCTTTGGGGATTTCACGAAGCAGTTTGAGGCGAATTTTGAAATTGGATTTGAAGTTTCACCCATATAAGATACAGTTGGTTCAAGAACATACCCATGATGACCATATAAAAAGGGCGTCATTTGCCACTTCCATGTTAGAGAGATTTTCAAATTTCGGAAACATCCTTTTCTCGGACGAAGCCCACTTTCACCTTAACGGCTTCGTCAATAAACAAAACTGCCGTTACTGGAGCGCTGTGCAGCCTTCGCGCAAGCACCAAAAGCCACTTCACAGCCAGAAAGTAACGGTTTGAGCGGCCATATCAGCTAAAGGCATCATTAGGCCTTATTTCTTTGAAAATTCTCAAGGTCTCTCAGTAACAGTTAATACCGACCGATATGTGACAATGCTGCAAGAGTTTTTAAGGCCAACTCTTTGTGGGCTGCAAGAATACAACTCCTAGACTTGGTTCCAGCAAGATGGCGCAACCTGCCACACATCAAACGCCAGCATGGACGTCGTAGAGGAGATGTTCCCTAATAAAGTTATCTCGAAGAGAGGCAACATCGAGTGGCCACCACGAAGCCCAGACCTGTCCCCACCTGATTTCTTTTTGTGGGGATTCTTAAAAGACAAGGTGTACTCCAATAAGCCGAAGACAATAATAAATTTAAAAGAAAATATCCAAGCGGAAATGGCCGCCATATCCAAAGCAACGTGTCGGCGCGTTTTTGAAAATTTTCGATTCTGCTTGGAAGAGTGTTTGCGGAGAAATGGAGAACATCTAGAGGACGTCATTTTTAAAAAATAAATTGCATTAGTAGTAGATTAAGTTACTTGTTAATAAATAAATACTTCAAGTATTATCAGTCTTTTTTTGTATAAGTTTTAAAAATGAACTTAGCACTGGCCCACCCTGTATAATATTTCTTAAATAAACAACGCCATAAAATCCGTATATAGTAGTTTAATTTCTACCAAATATCTTATGTTTAGATGTACGTTTATATATTAAAGCTAGTGTAAGAATTAGAAAAATGGATGCTACGCTATAATCCGTTTTGTATATCTTTGTAATCTCAAGCGAGTCATATTGTGTTACTGCATCTGAATAATGTATATACAACCATATATTGTTTATATTCACGCACCGATTGTAAATGACGAAAGCGCTAAAAGAGGTACCATGGCTTATAATCATAGGTACATACATTCAGATACAATTGGTATAGTAAATTAAACTTCTTTATTTATAAATAGATCGAATCCGACATTACCGAAAATAAAAATATATATTTTTGATAGAATATAGAAACAGGTCTCTGCATTGTGTTGTGTCTAAAGCTCTAACAATTATGACTGAGTTAAGAAGGCAACCCTTTTCCTTATCGTGCATAATATTAGTGAAAGCTGCAACATCTTTTTCGTTAATTATGACGTCACACATTATTGGTTTCAATAGAATCAAGACAACAACAATTAGTTACTAATTAAACAAACATACCAAATTCTAAGAAACACTTAAGTAGGTTATTTTAGATGTCTAAACATTCTTTCAGTATTTGATCCCTTAACAAAGAAAGAAGGATGCCTCTATCATAATATTTCTGACAATTAGCCGATTTGCTATCCCAACAAACATCGCAATCTTTTTCTGAAGTAAATCTAGCCGTAATAGTTCGTTTTGGTAGAATTTGAAGATATATTTGATAACTATCAAACTTATTGTTAATTACATTGGTACAATTGGCAGCTGCAAACGCGTCACAGTGTCCATTGTACAATTATTATATTTAGGTATACATTTTATTTACTAAAGCTTTATTGTTTTCTCCGTTTCAAAGAAAACACTGACAATTGTTTTCATTTGAAACTAAAGACTAAGTTATTACGTAATTCATTTTCTCAATAAGATTATCTGCTACACCTTGCACAGCATAGTTTTGATTTTCAACTATGTTAGGCATTCCAGGAATTGACAAATTAAATATAAGTACCAATATCAGGGTTGTAAAGTGTTGCTGGTAAATTATAGCAAAAAGAGATAGTGGTTATCTTACCATTTGTTTTTTTACGTTTGGATGTCTATATCAGTAAATTAGCTTCATTATTTCATTATTTGGATATGTTATCAGCAGCCCAAAGAGCCTATATAATAGTGGAGTTAATTCAAAGGAGTTCAGCTATCTGCTTAGGAATTTGACGTTTTTGCGTTTTCGGAATCATATTTTGACTACGTCTTTTGCGGTTCAGTAGCAGCCCTTCACACTGTTAGCTAAAGGTAAGATATAGAAACTACGTTCATACAAGTTGTGATACTTAAATCTATAACAAAATATGTTTAACGCATCTTATTGTCGTTTATAAAGTAATAGCGACGACTAATCATTTTCAAAGACTTTTTCACAAAAGACATATTATAAAATTTTAGAGAATAAGTCTTTTGTTTTTCTTTCAAGTCTACCTTAGTTGCCGTTAGGGATAAAATATATGAATAACCTGACAACAACTGAGCGATCCGATGTCAGTCGAAGCATCGCATGTACTCTAATATAGTCTTTACGCAAACATAACTAATGACCAAAATCGTATACTTGAAATTTAACCAATGTGTCGATAAGACAGTGATTAGCTATACCATCTTATCTCTGCGGTGTAAATACTTTAACGATAAATATTACTGGGTGGTTGGTGAATAACTATTGTTTAATAATATTTTCATCTTTTACTTGTAAGTATTAAGTAATTACTTTTACATGCGATGATTTGACGAACAATATTTGTAAAATATATTGCTATTTGTCCGAATCTCTTGTGCATGAGAACGCGTTACCGCTGCCTCCACCATGTTTCTTACAAGTACTGCCAGAGAAAGTTGCTTATGTAATGTCTTTTATGTATCTTATCCATTTTATGATTGGTATTATAATAAATATAATATTGTAATTACGATCGTTCCAATCGGTGGACAGACTTTATTCTCTTTTAATTGAATAGCAAAATACATACCTTTTTATATTAAACGTTACTACAGATACAAAATTAGTGAATTCTACATTTAGCTTTATATAGATTATCATAATTATCAGGCTTTACTTAAGTTGAGTAGTAATGATAGAACGTTCAAATATATTTAATTTTAAGTTTAAAATATTAGTTTAACCTATTCAAGAACTCTCGGTTTTTTAACAGTCTAATTATTTTGCGTATTTGCTTATAAAACAAATCGTGCTGTGAGTATCCAATCTATATATAATAATGTTAACATTATTACATCTGATAAAAGCTACACACATTACACATTATTAAACCATTAAACCACATTATCAGCTTAAATGGCCCACCCGGTATTGCAGAACTTCACAGTAATGCAGTTTGAGCGACTTAAATATGTTTGTTAAAGCATAAAAATTATTTTTGCAATATTTGTAATAAAACATCTATACGCAAAATATTGTACCACAAAATCAAAACACACATAATATATTGCATGGCACCTATCCACTACCGACATTCAATCGATATACATGTAGGTCACTAAGCCGAGCTAAGAACTAGGATATAGGTATTTTAAATGAACCTAAATTTAACGATAGCAGTTTAGGTTCATTTAAAATATATCCTAGTTCTTAGCTCGGCATTTTAGGAAGCGCTGGAATTATTTATTAGATGAACGTATAACAAATGTGATAACACGTCACATGCACCTAATGCACGGCGCTGTATATCAAGCTGCAATTATAAAATCTCGTAAACGCTTACAAATGGTGGATGTGAAGTTTGTATCAGAATACCATAGTATAGGCCGCGAGCGTCGACGTCGCAGGAAGCGATCTCTCATTACGTTTTTTTATGGTTTGTCCGATGCTCCCGCCCGGCCGCGCTATGTTCACGATGCGTGTTGAGACCGGCTCATATGATTATTTGTTTTTTCTCCACTAGAGCCGCTCATTTCGTTCGTTTGTTAAAGGAAACAGTTACTGTTAGTTATCCCGATTATATTTCACGAATTCTAATTGCAAGAGAAATAGCGACATTACATTAATGCGAAGTTTATTTTTTGATTTGACAAAGATACAATGACTGCTTCACGACGGCGTAACAGGTGCAGCGCGTAGGTCTACAACTTTTTATGACGCACTAATCGTTGGAAAGCTCTCACGAAGTCACAGGGCTCACTGTAGCCAAACTTGTTAGTTTTAGTTTGTAATGGTTTTCCATTAAGCCCGTAGCCAGTGCAGTATTCCTATTAATATAACAATCAATGAACTCCATATGTGTGATATTATAATATGTTATTAATTTATTATAGTCTTATAACATAATATGTAGCGTTGTGACAAATAAGTTAGTTGCAGATCTCGTTAAATGTACACTAGCTACAATAGTCAGTTGGTTACATTATTATCATAGTTACTGTGATGCGCATGAACCTTGGTTATCTCTATAAAGTGCTTTATTTTACGACACACGAATAGCATGGACTTGCCCCATATTTCGGTCATGTAATTAAAAATATTAATCGTAATTTGTAATTGTAAAGGACTTAATAATAGATTAAAGAATTCCTAGGTTAAGTATTTACATCAACCAATTTTACGTCTTAGTATTGGTTAAGAGTGGGTATGTGCATTTTGCTAAGGTCTTGATTGCAACTATATGTAATTAGTAATTATAGATATACTGTAAACTATTTATGTGATATCGCGCACATTACTAAATTTAATTAGAACTCTTCTTTAGGTAGTAATACATTCTTACCTAAGAAGTCGTTTCTTAGGTCTCACTCGATAAACATAGTATTTATTCTGCACGGTATACAAAAATACGTCATTGCAACCTCGACAATATAATGTCCTAGTTGAGTTTATATCCGATCTTGTACCAGCATTTATACGACTTGTCAAAGGTATTACAAATCAAAGCAATTGTCAAAGCGGTGCATCGTCGCCTTCAATAGAAAAGTCATACATTGAATGCTCATTGCCCATACCGCGAAGCAGACAATGGCACCGCGAGGGCATACTACGGCAGTAATTAACTTCCTGTTTTACGGAGTGCTACAATCGGTGGACATAGCTCTATGCCGGTGTTGACAAACGCACACGTATTAATTTATCCGAATGTACCGTTACCGCGTATGAAATGGCCGCACCGACGGCGTCACGCGGCACTGTTTCAAATGACTCACGTTAATGAGAAGTCTTAGACTTTCTAAGAAATCCGCTCCATTATAAATGTTTCGTCTGTTTATTATCATACAGATTTAGAATAGTAACTATAGATAACATAATATAATATTGCCTGTACCTACTTTTTCTTCGCAAACACCAATATTGTTGAGATGAGGCTAACTGTACATATGTTGAATGATTATCTATTGTCGGTCTATACAAAACATTCAACAGTCTAGATACATTGTGACAAAACCAAAACGTTCATTGACCTATATTCCTATTATTTCAAGTTTTTGAATCGTGTCCAATATTTCGGCTTGGTATACGTTTGACGTTGTTTCAATGGGAGACGTCGGTTTTCTTCAAACACGCCATATTTAATTTAGAATATCAGAGGGGTCGACGTGTACGCATATATTTATGCATGAACTAGACGCGAATTTCGCGAGTGCGCCGCTAGTTACCACAAATAGCCGGGTCGGGAGAGCGCCGGCCGATATGGACTCGACTCTGGCGCCTGACCGCCTGGCTCATCGGTATTTGCTCACGTTTTTTCGCTATGACCTATTACACTTCATACACTACGTAACTCTATCATTTAGCAAGATATAGCCTGTATCTAAAATCTAATCTAATCTAACTACCATCTTTGTCTCCCCGTGACCATGGCTGCTGAAAAGCAACCGACACGTCGGGGAAAGTGTAAAATTAAATCAAAATAGTTATAATAGTTTTAATAATTTAATTAGCTTCAAAATTAGTAAAGTTTAATAGTAGTAGTATGTAGTGTAACAGTTTCTTAATTATGTAATAGAGTGCCAAATAAACAATACGATAAAATCCGTATATAGTAGTTTAATTTCAATGAATAACATTCGCGTAAACAGAAGACAATATTATATAACGATTCATATAAATAAATGAATTAACGTTAGAAATCTGGGTACAAGCTATGGCCGTCGAGTTATTAACAAAGACAGCGATTGTCCGTCTAATTTAGCATTCGTTGTATGTATGAGTAATGAGATCACACTAATTAGTCTTGATAAACTATATTATTTGTGTGACGCATAATCAATATACAGTTTGTAAGTATATTGTTCTGTTCGTAGACTCTACAATGTTATTGCATTTGGTTTCGATACACGCTTCACTGATTGTACTGTGTGCACACAGTGTGTGGAGGGGTCGTACGGTCGTACCCCAGATCCCAGGTAGATGTCCTTTTGCTTACAACTTTTTTGCTCTTTGTTTAAAAAACAGCGTTACAAACTTAAGATTTTTAAAACTTATCTTTCATCAAAAACATGTCAAACTGTTGCATATTAACTGGATTCAATAATGCGAGATGTTTATATCTCAGAATTAGTCGTTCCGTTTTTCTATAATAACATTGACTATTAAATGGTTGATATAAATAAAAATAATAATATTTATTGGTTCAAAACGACAGTTTTACAATGGAAAAATATATTTCGTAATATTAGATCACGTTGACAACTGAACTAGTATATATGCATACTGTGTGACGGCTGTCAGCGCCCTCCATACAATTACACAGGCAGCTTGCTTAGTACTTCTTCGTAAACTGTTGTATTTTAAATTTATTTTAAATGTATAAAAGTATGCAATAGAATAAGTAAAACCTTAAATGTTGGAATGAGAAAGACAAAGACAAATAATCCAGATCTATGTACATATGTGTGTATTTGTGTGTTTATAATATACTCTCTATTTAATTCATTCCTCTGTTTCATTGTACATTTACATTATAAATTGATTGTCTTATATTAATAGGCAAAGACAAAACATTTTAGTACCTTTGTCGCCTCTGTTTGTCGAACATAACTTTTTATTTTGTTTAGTTGCTATGGACGGGCTTTAGCATTACCAATAAAAAATTTGATGCTGTTAGAATTTTGTTTTTTTTCTTATGCAATTATAATAACACTGAACTGTTCTGTTTTGTAAGTACATATAGTAAAACAACATATAAGTAGGTGTACAGTGTATATTCTTAGTTAACAATGGACGAATGTAAAAGAGAGGACATAGAATGATAAAAATGTACATTACATATGTTTTCCTCAAATTTAAAATAATAATTATTGTCGAACTCTACGACCTTTCGGTGGACTAGTATTGTTAAACTTACGGATTTGAGTACATATTAGAATTTTTTATTATCATGTAATGCAGTATTTGTGACATTTGGATGAATCACTGACGAGGCACGAAGTTATGCCAAAATCAAGTTTGTATTTCAAAAGTTCACATAATTTTCGGTGATTCAAATCAAAACAATTTCCATTCGAGATGTGTTGGTGTTAGCTTGGTGCTATTTTCGAAATGCTACTCTATATTAAATGTGTACTGGAACATGACGTTTTGTTCATTTTGTAGCAAACTTTACTCCACAATTTTCGTTGTAAACTGACTTGGACACGTTTCGACGTGATGAGAATTAGAATGCATTGCTCCTTCCGTTGTTTATCGTTGCCTTCTATCAAGAGCTACTTATCATAATATGTTTGATTTACATTAGCAGTAGTTAAAGTAATTTACTACACGGCGGCCGCGCGGCTAACTTCAGAGTTAGTTTTATTCGACAACAAACTTTTCGAACACTGCATTCATAGAAGTAAGTTAAAGTCCAAATAACGCACAGTGTTCGTACATCTGGCGTAGCACGTTCACTTTTGTTTGTATGGCATATAAGAAACTAGTGCGAAGTACTTACTTCGTCGCGGCCGAGGGTACAGTTGACTATTTGCCAGGAGGGGTGGGTGTCTTGAGTGCAGTCACAGAATTCCAAGTTACAAATGCCAGACTGATGTTGACAAGTAACTAAGGTACAAAGCGCGGCGAGAACAAACAACGCGGTAAGTGGCGACATGGTGCCGCGCTTCGGCGCGAGAGACCGCGCGCCGCGAGCGTCATGCACAGACTGGGCGCTATCACAGATCGCCGCTGTCTGTCAGCCTATGCTAGTGATGCCAAGTACTGACGCGCTCGACTTTTATAGATATCGATGATGCGATTTTATTATCACTATTTCAATGTTCAATGCTAGAACGTGACGGTTTTTAATAAGATCATAATTATGAGAAAATTATATAAATTATACGAGCCGTATTAATTGGCGTAATATCGTTTGAATATGTTTCACATATGGTACATACACTGTAACCAGTCAATGGAAAGAACATTTATAACAACATTACGTTTTTCAAACGTTTGCCAAATAGATATCGAGACGATGACAATTTAAAGACTTAGTTCTTACTTATTATTATTAGAAATGATCGAGAAACCAGTTGCTTAATGGTTTAATGGCTGTAGGAGGCGTCGCCTCCTTTTGTGAGGAAGTAATTTCCATCAAGGAGGCGGCGGAGCGGGAGAGGGAGCGCTTAAATCCTCTCCCCAACCGCAGAACCGGGCGCTGGAGGGCGCGAGATTACCTCCAGCCACCCTGAGGTTTGACCTGGGGGTGGTGGGCTGCGTGGGCCTGCTCGCCACCCGATCAGCATCAGATCCGAGAAGCGGCGTGCGTGTTTCCACGTGCGCCTCTGTCGTCTTTGTCCCCTCCAGGGGGACGGTGGAGGAAGTATTTTTGTGCAGTGGCCTGCCGTTTTACACGGCGGGCCGAAACCAAGGCGGGTCGCGATTGCATGTGAAAGCGATTCGCGCGGCTTCGCCGTCTATGGTTATGCCGAGGAACACCGTGGTAGGTTTAGTCGGTATTACCGGAGTATCATTTCCAGACTCTCCGTCGTCCTCTCCGTCGCCCCGCGGAGAGGTATGCGTCAATGCATACGTCAAAGTAAAAAAAAAAATTGACGATAATGTTTGTTGTTCTCTATTAGTATATAAACCGAATTAACCGATATTATTACAACCTTTTTTATGACTGTTACTGATAATGTTTACTTAATCTATTATTATAATGTCTTTATTTATAAGTTACGCATTATTTGCTTGCGTCATTCTATGGAAAATTTGTAAATTTCACATTAATCTCTAATAAACTAATAAACTTTTCTAACATTTTGCAGATATAACCTTTACGCTATGTTATATAGTCATCATATTTCAAATTGATATAGGTACATCAAATCAGATAAAATTATGACCTTCATAATCAAGTAAAAAGTATATTTATAGATGCCTTGCAACGTCGCTAAACATACAGTCGATTAAAATGATTAAACGCCAGGTTCTATTAGTAGACTAAAGACCACGTAAGGAACTGAATCTTTTAAATATCATGTTAGTATAATATCATAGTCATAGTACTGACTGACTGTCAAGTAAAAGCAATATTATTACTGAAAATAAAGTAAAATCATTAAACATGAAATTGTATGATATAAACTGGTAAATATGTATGGATTTCTCACACTTAACTAAAGTAGTGCAATCATCCAACGGTCATTGTCACAGGACGCATATGTAAATAAGGTAATTCTCGCTTACCATCTGAACTACAAGTATGTTCTTATAGACGCCCTTTTCAAATGGTAATATAGGCTAAAAAAATTCTCCGAAAACTATAATGGCAAACAGATTAATTACCCTTAAATAATGAATATTAAAAATGCTCATGCAATGTCAGGTTGCATGACCATAAAGAAAAGTACAATCAATTCATCTAGATCTAAAAAAAGCATTTGATACAGTTTCTATTCCACACCTCGTATTGAAATTCGAAGAGAATCCAGGACCATTCATTAAAATTATTTGGAGAGTACTTGAGTGACAGAACCTAGTGTATTAAGATCGAGGACCTCATCAGTACAATTCCCTGTTACTTTCGGAGTTCCTCAGGGTAGCGTGATTGGCCCGACTCTTTTCCTGGTCTACGTAAATCAACTATGTGACTTTGAACTTAAGAATAGCAAAATAACAGCCTTGCAGATGACACCGCTCTCACTTTCATAGGTGACACATGGAATGATGCTTTTGAGTCATCACAAAAATGGGCTTATCTAGGTCATTAGATGGGCATTTCAGACAACTTGCCCTGAAGCTTCTCGGCACTCAGCGCCAAATCCAGCGCCTCATCTCTCCCTCATTGACATAGCAAGTGCAAGTGAAAGTGCTAGTGTACCTTGTGCTCAATCAGTGGAAAGTGTAAGTGCACCTTGTGCTCAACCAGTGCTAAGTGTAAGTGCGCCTAACGTCACGGCATAACCAAAAATCGTATCAGTGCTGTTAAAACGTCAAAGTGATGATAAATTGGACAAAGCTACGACACCGGCACGGGTCTTTCCTACGTTTCACTTAAATGATGTAGATCATACCATCTAAGTATTATAGATATAGTATGATTGTAATCACCTTGTTATATCAGTCATCTGACTAACATAGATATAGTATGATTGGTATCACATTGTATGATCGGTTATAGTTCATTTCATTACATTATCATAAAGTACTAAAACAGCCATTTCAAACCAACATCCTTATCATCTACACCATCTCTCCCCCGGGAGCATGTACGGTGCAACCGTACATACATATTTCATAGTCATCAATATTATGTAGGTTATGCGTCAGCACGCGTCATTTTAATCATTTTTTCGTTAGTTTATGTTTTCGCCTATTTCATGGTAGACTAGTACTCATTGTTATCAATATTCATATGCCTATCAATCAATAAACTATCAAAATATCAATTAGTTCTTTTAATATCAATCATCTTAAAATAGTTTGGAACAACCCAAACAGCGTGCGCCCTTGGGCGGCTATTGCCAAATTTGGGCGGGCCCAGTGCTGGTTGCCGGCGACTCTATACGGGGGTTATCCGGTCGATGGCGCTTTACGGCGCACCGGTGTGGGCGAAATCCCTGATCGCTCAGTGCAGGACTCTCTTGCGGAGGCCGCAGAGAGTCATAGCGGTCAGGGTAATACGTGGATACCGCACGGTGTCGGGATTTGGAGGCTGAAGTGCTCGCCGAAGTGTTTGCAGTGAGTGAGGCGGTGCGGGAGGAGAGAGACGGGTTGTCGTTCCCTCCCGACATTGATTGAGTGCGCGCGCAATCGAGCCCATCAGGGCATGATTTTAAAGTGGAAGGCGCGGCTGGAGGTGCCCTTGGCCGTTGGGGCCCTCCAGCCGGTATTGGAGCGGTGGGCAGGGCGGCAGCATGGGACCCTTTCCTTCAGGCTAGTGCAGATGTTGTCAGGGCACGGTTGCTTTGGCAAATACCTGCACACGGTCGCTAGGAGGGAACCGAGTCCCGTCTGCCACCACTGCGACTGTGAGGAGGACACGGCGCAGCACACGCTCGAGCAATGTTCTGCTTGGGCAGTGCAGCGCCGTGGACTCATTGAGGTTGTGGGTGAGGATCTCTCGCTGTCGGCCGTGATCAAAGCCATGGTCGACAGCGAGAGGAAGTGGGCAGCGGTCGCGTCCTTCTGCGAGGACGTCATCTCGCAGAAGGAGGCGGAGCGGATCCGTGAAGAAAGTATCCTTGCGGATCCGAGCTGTCGCCGGCGAACCGGGCGGCGCAGGCGCGCTTACGCGCGCCTAATGCCGCCATAATGAAGGCCGCGGGCGGGAGAACGAAGATCTTCCGTCCGCCAGCCATTGAGTCGGTCCGACGCCCTATACAGTGCCGGGGCATCGCCGAGGAGTTGTAGACTGCTGGGTGGGTTGCTGAGATAGTAATTTTGCCAGCGGCTCATCCACTATACAAGGCAGCGAGCGTGCACACTGTGGGGTTTTGGTCCGTAGGCCCGAAGTACGGGAGAGTCGGACATAACCCTCTCGCCTCCCCTTGTAGCGAGAGGGAATGCGTCAGGCGCATTTACATACTTAAAAAAAAAGGTCACTTGATGGTTAACCTATCGTGTACTGACCCTCAATGTAAAAATAAACCAAGATTCTCATATTTAACCTTCGAAGCTCAACACAACCTCCTAATTCACTTTAATTAATCGCTCATTCATGCTTGTTTCCTGAAATCTCACCTTGCTCTTGCTTCAAGTTAGAACGCTACCATACAGTTAAATACTTAGGTATAAAACTCCATGACAGGCTGAGACTATAGACATATATACTCATATAGATATTCTTACCTCACTTGGCAGGAAACTGATTTTTATTTTTAAACTCTCCGTCCGTTGCAGAATCCACACTATTAAAAAAGTTTAACTTGCACTATGCCTGTCTATCCTGGCTTATTGTATACCCGTGTGGGACGGAGCGCAATTCAATGATAAAATTAGGAAGAGTTCAGAGAGTCGTATTGAAGGTTAGTACTTTTAGCCCCTTTCTCTTTTCGACAGAAGCTCTATATAAAGCCTGCGAGGTACTGATAGTCAGACAACTCTCTATCTTAACCACTGCCCTTCATCAACACCAAAACACTAAATATAAGGTAGTCACTAAGTGGCGTAATTATATTGTGTGTCAGTCCCACTTATCTAGGGCCTCATCTTTATAATATGCTGAATAAGACACACACACACACAAACGCATGCGCTTGCTCGCGCGCATATACACTCCTTACTAAATTATAAAGCATGTTCATTTGTTACTTTTATGTATGCCTATTTACTTTGTTACGTTAAACAAATTTTACTTTGATATCTACATTATTAATATTGTATCATAAATAGTACGTATTAAACAGGGTTATGGGCCTGGCCTCTTTAATACAAGTTGTTTAATAACAACTTAGTAAAGGGGTCGTTCACCACTTAATGTATGTCTATAATACAATTTTATTTATTATGTCATCATATCTGTGTACTCGTAAATATATAATAATTATGGACATTATTGTTTTTATACTGTGGTGAAAATATGTTTTAACAATAAGATACCTCATGCTACATGTTCAATATACTACGGCAGTAAATACGTTCATGATATTCTAAAATAAATATGACAGCATCCATATAAATAATTATATCAATGTCATTAAAATAATGAAATTATTTGCAACATAAGCGTGGCTCACATGTTTTTTATATAAAGCCTACAGTAGCTTCAACATACATTTTACAATATAATAATTTTAATCTGAACGGAGCTGCGGAGTATCGATAAAACAGTGGTAGTACATGCCTACACCTCCCAGATACGCGAGGTCGGCGTGTGCCCGACGCTGTTGCTCCCGACCAGGCGATGCAACTGTATGCACTTCAAATGTAACCCTTGCTCCTTCATAAGGAACCTCCTAATGCGCCGTTTACTGAGTGATGTGCTATCACTTAAATCTTTTACGCTTTCTTTAGCTTTATTTTAGAAAGTGTATTTAATTATTTACTACACCGTATATCACACTAATAATAAAAATTTTAAGGAACGGTGATTTATTGACATATTTATGTAGTTTATACATACCTACAAAAATAATCTATACATCTCCGTAATGCCTAGGCATTAGAGTATTGTACCGTCCGGCGCTTCGCTAGCTATGTTTGAGGACTCATGTGATGTAGTTTAAATATCAATATTAACGACTAGCAATTGACCACTGAAATCATAGTAAGGCGTTGATTTTCTCGCAGACTATAGTAGTTATAATTGAATAGTGGTGAACTATTTGTTTAAAGAATATTTAAAATGTCAATTATGTCAACCTACAGCTGTTAATTTGACGAGTATTCTAAGTAATCGGATACTGCGGTTTTTACTAATTTATTTGCAGAAACAATCATGTTCTTATAATTCTAATTAAGCGAACTAGAGTCGCGGTCACTGCCTCATGTAGTTACTGACGAATTTATTCGACAAATATCTATTAAATCATATTGAAATTGCTCCTTTAAGTGCGAAGGGATGGAAAAATGAGTTTCCACCTAGATCTACACGTAGTTTACAGTTGGCAATGGAACGAAATAAAAAATCAAGCGTAAAATTCTGCTGAATAGGATTTCGCCTGATTTTTATTTTTTATTTTGTGCTATCAGCCGTGAATTAAAAATAAGGGCCATCTATGCCATGGGGCAGTTTCCATTTCCTATTTATTCTTATATTTAAAAGACAGTTGTATAATTCGTATCTAGATAGTTTACGATGACAATGCATATACACTTCGTGCACAGCTTACCATATGTGGCTCAAATGCTTGTACAGTTCGACTGCACGGAAGGCGTAGTGGATTGAGTGATCGTCTCGTGCCGCCGCGCCGAATGTTATGTGTTCGATCCCCACACGGAACAAAAAATTGTGTGATTCACAAATAATTGTGCCGAGTCTGGGTGTTCTTTGTGTCCGTAGTTTGAATGTTTGTAGGTATGTATTCCAAGTGTGGGAGATACATATTTACAAAAAAAATGCGTTATAAAAATATATCCAACGATGGTGAATAATCAGTTGCTATAGCATGGACGGTAACTATGTATATATACCTGATAGCGGCAAATTAAAAATAACCAATTCTATCAAATATAACTGCGTGACTAGTGATATACAGCACAGACTTAGAACTTTCCAAGCTACTAAGTTCGGGATTAATTAGGTACTTGCCTAAAGTGCCCGATGGAAAGTCAATACGATGTAACTACATAATTACCTATGTCAATAAGACATAAACCGCGCAGTACTTGCCTAAGATAAGTAGATAGCTATCGTGTTATACACAACTGTATCTATCCAATATCTGAAAGCAATTATGCGCATCACCAATACATACAATTAAACATAGTTCTGTAATAGAAATACTCAATACAAGAGAATTTATGAACCGCGTATCGTTCTATAACTTCAGCAAGCATCGGTAACTAGTTTATTATAGAATGTTTATTATATC
Organism: Catocala nupta; assembly: GCA_963675205.1. NCBI lineage: Eukaryota > Metazoa > Arthropoda > Insecta > Lepidoptera > Erebidae > Catocala > Catocala nupta. The sequence goes on from OY776078.1 coordinate 35,045,946, forward strand.
AATAAGGCAATCATAAAATTTTATAAATATGTTTTTATAGATATAAAATTATTTTTCGATTTGGCGATTTAGACTGACATCACAGCTAGCTACAACTAATCTCTGAGTATCGACAGTAGCACTGGAAACAAAAAAATCTTAATTTGTGGATGTGACTCATGCAGGTTTCGTACGAATCCGGTAAATAATTAAATTTTCAAACGTATTTCTGACTTCGAATGCGTTAACTGGTATTTAGTTTGCAGCGTAAAACTAAAATTCATTAAAACGAAAACTAGAATTCATTCGTTTTCTGTCGGTGGGTTTGTGTAAACTTTGTTTTCTACATAACTATAACATAGCTTGTTAATATAACTTATTTAACATTTTCAAATGTTTTTGTTGAATTTATATAAGTAGTTACTTTCTATATACGCTAGACGCGTATTACCTAATTAATAGTGCATCAACGCATAATAACATCGTAAACAGACTTTGTTTGGCAATGAGTGCTTTAGTGCACATTAATTTTTAAAAAGGCTTTACCAATTTCGATATAAGTTTCATCTGTTGAGATCACCATTTTGTGTTTGTTTTTTTTAAATCAACAACAATTAAAAATATGACTAATTCTAAAAGTGCCTGCTCCTACCTTTATATATCCATATGGTCCAAATTGTTAATAATGATATTCTACATATCACATCAATAAGTTATTATATAATATATCAGTCTACAGCCTTGGCCAAAAGTATTGAGCACCCCATGTATTTTTCACGTGCGTAATATTTGCAGTAGAAAACAATACATTTTATTTAAATATAGATTAGGTGGCTTCTGAAAAGATATTTAAAACAATAGTGTACCCAGTTAGGGCTAATAAAACATTCGATACAAAGCATCTTATCCGTTTAGTAATTGCCAATCTTTAATTCAGTTTACTATTTTGCATCGTTGTGTACACATACCGTCATCTAGCGCACTTCTTGTATTATTTTGTGTTCAGTTATATTAATTTCAATAAACAATACCTAAAACATCCGAACTATCTCTTGAAATACGTGTGAAAATACAACCTTTTCATGAACAAGGGTAACTACTTGGGATAGTTGAGATATCCAGAACTGTTAAGTGGTCGCGCCAAGCGGTGCAATTTACCATTGAGCGATTCGCCGCTACCGGTACGCACAGCGATATGCCCAGAACTGGACGAAAAGGTATTACCAGTGACCGTGAAGATCGAAAATTTGTGTGAGAGTCTTTGAAAAACAGGACAAAAATGTCTTCTGAGTTCGCTGCTGAGTTCTCAGTGGCGAGTAACAACACAATTTTTGCCAAAATGACTCGTCGAATACTTCAGGAAGCTTGTCTCAAAGGGTGTAAAACCAGGAAGAAGCCATTGATCTCAGACAATAATAAAAAGGCTTGCTATGAATGGGCCTTAAAGTACCAATATTACACTAAAAAAGACTGGTCAAATATTGTGTGGTCAAACGAATCAAACTTTGAAGTAAGTTAGATAAAATGAATGTCCAAATGGATAAATAAGTATTGTTAAAATTTAAAAAGCTATACTGTTGTCTTTTCATGATTAGTTAATCTCTATTTATTTTGTTTTTGTTTGGATCCCCTGGTGCTACCTTCGTGCGTCGCCGTGGGGGAGAAGAATTTATGCCAGAGTGTGTGGTCCCGACTGTAGAACACAGCGCAGGTACCGGGATGACCTGGGTCTGCATGTCTGATACAGGAGTCAGGGGAAATGTTTGTGTATGAGGGCCGAAGGGACTCTACAAAGTACATGAATGTGTTTGGAATTAGCTTTATTGCCTTCGTTTTTACACTTTTTGGTGACATTAATATGGATAGAGTTAAATGCCAGAAGATAACGCACCATGCCATAAATCAGCCCGCACAATGTCATAGTTTCGTGAAAATTCCATTGAGCTCCTGGAATGGGCTGCACAGTCGCCGGACCTTAATCCTATAGAACATTTATGGGGAATCCTAAAGCGTAAGGTCCGGCGCCACATAATAACAACAAAAGAAGAACTAAAAATACGCCTCCGCCAAGAATGGAATACCATAACTGAGGAACAATGTAAAAATCTTGTAGGTTCTATGCCAAGATGAATAGCTACTGTTTTAGCGGCTAAGGGTGGCCGACGAAATATTGATTTTATATCAAAGTAAAGATCATTTAAAATGTACACAAGTTGTTTCATTTCATTCTATACAAAACTTTTTAGAAAATGCAGTTTTTATAGGGATGCTCCATACTTTTGGCCAAGGCTGTATATACTGTTTGAGTGTATTAACAACGAAAATCCATTAAGTTGCATCCAAAGTATTTTTATTGTGCTAAGTACGAATACCAAAGTAGATGTTTATGTTTTCTTTACATTGTCAACAGGTGCGTGTCGACTGAGCGCCAATTCTTGTCGGATTTCGTGGCTGGTGCCGAGAGCACGGCGGGTGGTCGTCTGGCACGATGGCTGGCCCCGACCTCGCGCGTGGATCCCACCATGTGCGAACTGAAGTCGCCTCCACAACCTGTGCGTCCCTCGACCAGACTCTCCCTTCCCATACTCATACGTGATCAGTACGGAGAGGCAGTCTCCTCGCCTGCTATGAAAGTTGAGGTGAGTGATGCATAATTGTAACTATTTACGAACGTGATCTAAAATCCAAAATTTTATGAGAGCTTAACTCATGGCCAGTTAAACAAATCTGTACATACTTCATCTGCGTGAACATATATGTGTACATACATAGTAGTGATAGTTGATGTCACGGCCGTGAACGCATAATTACATTGACATCGGTTCCCAGTCGACGGGAAACTCGTACTATACTACTAACATATATGCGTATGCAGTCTATAGGTAACTATAGTTATTTTTATAGTTAAAAGATTACGTTCGAAAGTAATCAAACTAATTTAAGTTTTAATAATTGTTTGACGTAATAATAATATAAAGATTTTATATTGAGTTGATTAAATTCCAACAATAGGTAAACTTTTAACGTTATATTTGAGCAGAGCTGATTCCGCATATCTGCACCTCTATGTTTCAACTTATCAACGTTTAAGCTTATCACAGCGTAAAGTGAATTAAACTCGTGGTGGTAACGAAGATTCGTTTAATTGTTGTGTATACACTTCAGCGCTCCGAGCAGATCAATAGGCAATGAAACCGTTGCACGCTTTGTTTTATTTTAAACTTAGGAGATATAACGACTTAAGTAAAATGCTTTATTGGCAGCGCAAGCGATTAAAATATTAATGTTCGGAAAACAACACAGCGTTTCGTTAAATAAATACTCTAACAGAAAGAACACAACATGAGGCGCTGCCAGGTTTTGTAAGAGAGTCACTTTCACAGCCAGGCTGCTGCTGTTTGAGCGTAATTCCAGGATTAAACGAGTACGATGTATAACATAGGTATATTATAGAAAAGAGGTTCGTCTCTTTCACACATCAATCAGTATTATATACGAAATTTTAATAACGAGGAGTTTATATTACTTCTGTACTTATTTGTAACTGACACTGTGCAATATGGCGGCAAAACAGAATATCATTGCATTTATGATGCACAAACTAAACAATGTTTGAAATTATTGCAAGCATGTTTTAGTCTCTACGGGATATAACAATAACCACAAAAATTGTTCTCAAGGACTCCTGTGGTACTTTATCTTTATCACCCTTATTATAAAACGCGTACTAAATATATTTCTAGACTTAGTACTAATACTATAGGCAGAAATCTCTTATTCTATACTAAGTACTATAGGTATATGGTATTATGGAATTAACCTGCATCGCTCTTGATTTAACTCTGGACTTATGCTTAAACGTCAAATTCCAAAATTGATATATGTTATGGTAGATTTAATTGATTTCAAATAGGTACTAAGATGGCATTATATTACTTAGAACGTCTTGATAACTAATTACACATTAGCAATGAAAACTCCTTGCATTAAATTGATCGACGCTAATATAAAATAAATGGTGAATTATTATGGTGTTCGCATCGCACAAAATTATACAAAAAGCTAAAGTATAGCTGAGTGTATTGAGTGTGAGATTCGCTCACCTAAATGTAGGTTAGGTTAGTAATAGTAAGCTATGTCCATTTCTATTCCCCTGACAAGATGTAGGTAAGCGAAATTTCATGATAATCCATCGAGTAGTTAAAGCATGAAAGCGTTCCAAACTAACAAACTGACATTCGCTTTTTTAATATTAGTTAGGATTGATTATTATTATTTTGCAGTAATGCTACTACCGATTCTACTTTTTAATTATTGTTATATCGAATTATGCCAATATTCTTTTAAAACAATGCGTTACCAAATGCATTGTTTTAAATTAATATAGCTCTCTGTAAGGCTTTCACATTGTTTTAATTGTGTAAATATGATGAGCATTTCATATCTAACCAAAATAAAATCGTCAGTGTTATTATGAATTGTTATTTGACAACCCATAGTACAAGCTATGCTTGTATTATATTAAATAATAAATTAGAAAGTTATCGCTAGCTTTAACGGTAACGGAAATCAACGTGCTTTAATCTGCTTGGTTGAGAGTTCTCCATAATGTTCTTAAAGACGTGCGATGTCTGTCAACTCGCACTGGGCCAGAGTGGTCGGGTATTGTTGAAATATATAAATAATTTATGCAAAAATTAATTAATTATTATATAATAATAAATATTAGTATAAAACTTCCTTGTGTCAAAGTATAAAATAAATAGTTAAAGTGTTTGTACAGTGTGTTATTTAATCCATAACCTCAATAGGTGTGGCCTAACCTTTCTCACATTGATATGAATAAACGATTGTACCCGTCAGTGGAGACATTTGTAAACAGGGCTGATAGTATTATTTTTGTATTTGAGACTGCACACTGCACAGATGGCGTTGTCGTCTAAGGTATCGCTTTGCCTTTGCCACTGTGCCGCGTGATGGCGCGTTGTGGTTCAAATGATTGTGTAGAACTTAGCAAAACAGGATTTTTTACTAGATGTTTTATTAAATATAAATCATGTCCGCGGTAACGTTATAATAATAATATCGGCGGCCGGTCTTAACAGAGATTGGCCAACTACGCAGGAGATATTATAGTGCACAAGTGTGTGCGCAAACACAAGTGCCCTCTCTTTTCCCTAACTCTCATGATCCGATGGGACGGTAACAACGTGTTTTATTACAGAAAGCATTATTTTTATACATTTCCTAATACGATATTGTAAATATACAATTCCTAGGAAATGTATACATTGCCCAGGATATGTATGTATTAAATAATTTTTGAAATAATATTTTATACATTTCCTAAATTCTTCGGAATTGTATATATGTATTTCCTAGGAGTTGTATACAATTCCTAGATTTCATACATTTCCGGTAACATATATAACTGAACCAATCCTTATATAATATGACCGTTTTGACACCAAACGGCTCAAAAATATAATGACCTGCCAGGTTTTTGTGTTCTGTTTGAGAGTATCCGCGCGAGTCAGTTACTAAGAAAGTGATTGAAAGTTATCATTGAACTGAATGTTGTTTTGGTAACGTTATAAGGAGTTATTCACAAATTCGCAAGTAACAAATAACTGTATTACTTTAAATTAAATCTAAATGGTTGACGTCGTAGTTTAAGCGGGCGCCTCGCTACCGCCGTTTCGGTAGTGTTTTGGGTTCACATCCCAAGTGGAACCAGAAAATGGTTCCGATCCTACATTTTCTTTGTGTCCGTTGTGTGAATATTTCTAAAGGCTCTCTCGATGCATGAATTTGGTGCGGTGGCGTCATTTTTAAAAACAGCAATCGGATATATATTTTCTTTCATATGTATGTACTGAATAATTAGTTATTGATTTAATCACCGGCAATGCTTCAAAATAAAATACATAACATTTTTTGCGCTAAAATCAGGAGATAATGTAATTAGTATTCATCGCAAATGGATGAAGATAAGATGCGCACCTAATTGTGCATTGACCTGATGCATCGTACCTGTGCTTCTTGACCGCACGCAAGCTGCCGTATGATTGGTGCGGATCGTCATTCGCGTTTTATCGGGATTGACTACGTATTAGAAAATGAATGGGTTATTGATTTCTTTTTACAGATAATTAACAATTAAAAACAAAATATTAACTTCCTAAGACACATGATACCATTTTGTTTTGCTAAAATAATTGCTGACCTGTTGACGATAATGAGTGGCTATTATTTTGTGCTAAGGTAGTAGGCAAACAGTGGATCCTTAGGCAGTGGTTGTTGTCGATAGGACCCATTTATTACTGGAGCGCATAAACGAATATTTTTAAATAATCTCATAACGTTTCTTAATTATAACACAACCCATTTTTTGCTATAATTGGTGGGTTCTAATATAAATATTAACTATAGGTACTTATCGGATTTGAATCGTATATTATTAAGGCAATATTATATTTTTCTATTGAAAGGTTTTTGAATTACCCATACCTAACTCCATTGCAAAATCCCTTAGATTATTAATTGGGCGAAATTTGATAATGAAAAATTATTATATTTTTTTATTGTCCACCCTTTTGATGACCAATGAATTTAACCTACTATAATATTAATGACCTAATAACTTATAATTATGATAATTTGTGACAAATATCATAAAATTTAAGTAAGTCTGAGTCACCAAAAATTATAGCAAATCATTTGTGCAATAAAATGGATCTGTGATTCTCGATACTAAATTCATTTAATAGCCCGAAATCAAGCACAAGTCATATGAAAATAAGATTTAAAAATGTATTATCCTAGAATTAACAATTTAATGTACCTTTGAATTGGGTTAAATATAATTTAAATCCTATTTTATATTATGATTGAAATTATATTTAAATCCTGCAATTTAAAATATAAGCAGCCTTGTACGGAAATTTAAGGTAAACGGTGTAAGGTAAGGTACATACTTAAGTGATGTATTGTAGTATGGATATTATCATTGTTATATTTTTCTTAGTAAGTTGCATGGGCCGACGCGATGAAGTAATATATATTATCATTATTATATTTATTTTTGTGATATATATTCATGTCACGGTAAACCAGCGGTAGGTGTTAGTCTCAGATGAATGTGGTCGATGGTATTAGGCCGAACAGTTAATCAAAACTTTCTTGGTTGCAAAAGGTTCTTTTGAGCAAATGAATGGAGCTACTTTGGCCAAATGGATGTAGCGAGTCAAGCGGTTGTATTTATACCTTTGCCCAGATATATGAGCAGTACTCCATGTATGGCTAAAACTGTGCTCTATAGGTACGTCGACCTGACGTAAAGAAGCACTTGGCATCGTTGAAACAGTTCCTTTTTCGTCAGTTTTGGTACGCTTGTAGCTTAAATATTTTTCTTATTCAGGTACCCACAGGCTCTTAAACTTCCTGCCCGGTGCTTTACTAGCTAAACTTCACTTACTTTAATTTGTGCCCCCTTCAGTGAGGTTTTAGTTCAGTATTCCAGTAGGTAGCACCTTATCTGCTTACATCTCTGATATAAGCTGTAGTTCATAAGCAGTAGTTACCATCAGGTAGACTACTGAACGTCTGCTTCTAAAATAATAATATGCAATATTAAAAGGTAAATTTAAAAATAGTATTTTCGAACGGCCCATCTGTTTGGCAGCTACGAAGCGAAAGACTCGCAGGTGTTTTATAAAACACCTCTACTTTATAGCCACAGGTTAAAAAAATATACAGTGAATAAATCGTGTAGCTAAGTTATTTAATTTTCAGCGATAAACTGTTGAAAGCAACTTGTGTAGTGGATCAAGGCCAAATATTTGTAAAAGCTTGCAGTATGATAATATTTAACCTTAATATTGTAACGTGACGTGGATGCCAGGAAGTCTCGTCATTGTTACTCGAGAATGCATAGTTTCAGGTTTAACAAAGTACACAATTGTGTGTCTAATGGTTCAGTGCATCAGGCTGCAGGTTTCATTTATAGAGAACGCTGTTTAATAGGCAGCTTATAATTGAAAGCTGTGTGAATTTATGCGTCAATATTCTAACGTGCGAATATTGCTAACTAAAGTTTAATCTCGGGATACGAGATAGATAACTAATAGGGTTTAATAAGCCTTTATTATGATTAAATAATTAATATAGAACGTTATTAGTAAAATGGTCCATTTTATTGCAAAAATAAATATTTAGTGTTTGAGTCTTGCTTTAATTGCAAGATATTTCTCTTAAATTATAATAAGTCAAAGTCAAATATCATTTATTCATTTAGGTCACAATGTAACACTTATGAACGTCAAAATATAAAGGTAAGTGAGTTTACTAAGTTACTGAAGCTACATTTAGGTTAATTGCTAGGTTCAGGCAATGGGGTGAGCCTATGAGAAAAATCTGCAAGAAACTCACGGCCACTCTTTTAAATCGCCAATTAAATAAAATTTCAGTATTTTACAACATAGATTAACAAGGTGTTGCAGCCATTATGCCATATACTACTTACTATAAAAAACTAAAGATAATAACAATAACAATAGTTATAAGCTACTATATCATTAGAAATAAAATTGAATATAAATGAAATAAAACAAGTTCGCTTTACCATTATTATAGTTTTAGGTCCATCGTGATATATACGGCACCGTTGCGTTGCTACTGAGAATTCCCCAACAAAAAATACCAACAACGCTGTGTCCGACACAGTTACATTCGACAGTCTAACAACTGCTCACTTCCAGAACAATATAGGTATAAGCAATTGATAAATAAAATATTTTTCATTTCACCTTTTCCTGTGTTGAACAGACAAGAAAATATTTCTTAAGCTTTTGTTGTAAAAGTTACGTAAAGCGTACATTGAGGGCTTAGCTGCACAAAGTGAGATTTCTATAAAATAATTATTTTAGTTCTTGAAGACCGCTATAGAAACGTTATTGTGTTTGATTTTAAAATTCATTCGTTGACCTTTAATTTTCCTTGCTGTTATTACTTAGAGCTTGGATTTATCGCTTATTTTAAAATTTATTGCATGGTTCGTGCAAAGGTTAAGTGGTCGGCGTATTGTGCCATTAGATGACGGAGCAATTGATAATTGAATGTTTTTAAAGTCCCTCGCGACAGGATTCTTAGTGCACCGGTAGTCTATAACAAAGGAAGATAGGTCACAGTGTTGCCGGCGCATGACAAAGGCACCACAACGCATCTTTAAGGACCACTAGATAGCATATTTACTCCGTAATAAAACAACATTGCTGATGTAAGCTGCTCAATAATAATGGTGGCAAGATTACTTATATACTTTGCTTCTCCTATTCATCGTGTATGATGTGGTATGGTACTCAGTCAACTCTACGATGCCGATTTAGATAGGGTTAAATGTTAATCCATGAAATGCTGTTTAGGTAAATAATTTCTATAACATAAAAAATATTATATCTTGACAAATATTTCGTCATATACATATCCAGAATGTTGTCAGTTGATCTTAGCTCGCACAATGAGAGGCAAATAAAAACAATTGGAGATGCTCTCTTTTACTTGTACGAGTATAACGCCCTGTTTAGTACGACCTGGCTTAGATACAATGTTTCTTCTGGTAAAGAACCACGCTATGCCTAGACGCATCCCAAGTAGCATTTTGTTCTCGTTAAACGTTTTGTTATCTACGTTTAGTTCACTGGTGAACTCTATACAATAAAATTGGCCACACGTGGTTCATCGGCTGGGTTAAAGTGATCAAATTCACTTATGCCTGTATAAGGCATGTATAGGAGTATAAAATTGGCCTATTAAGTAACTATTGGTGTTATTTATTAGGATAACATTAATCTTCTAGTTTTTAAAAGCTAAACAAGAGAATTTTATTAGGTGAAAAATACGACACGACCTATTTAAACGTCTATATGGACGGTAATAAATTGCTGGCATTTTAATACAATACATATGAACATTAATGCAGCCAAAAGCTATTATATATAACTTTTTGTGGAGCGTTATTGAGCTAGTTGCTGTAAGCGGGTCTAGTTAGTGATATATTAATCAGACTTTACATTATTCTGTAAAAGAGTGTTTAATAAGTTCATATGTACGTGTAAGATATATTACACGCACTACTATTGAGATCTCATAACACTGACAGCTGTTTATTTGTTCACGAGTACTACATTGTTATCTGCTGAGCAGAATAATTATGTGAATGTGGTTATCTTTAACACTTCAACAACGTTTATAAAAACAGACGTTGCACGTAATAACCTGAAATAATGGAAAAAGAGAGTGAGGACTGGTGGATTCAGGAAAATCTTAAAGGAATATATGCACATAGTAAGACAAAATAATCGATCCAATCAACACATTGAACAGCAACCTGTTAGTACACATGAAGCTGAGACCATCAAAACGATTTCTAGTGCGACTTCAAACTTCATTATTGACGGTTCCGTACATAACACAGAAAAAGTGCCTGAAGTTTTGAATGCAATTACATAATTATGTGCATAATTTGGTTACGTTCTAATTTAGTTTATATGTATTTTGTTATGTTATATTGGTCTCTGTTTATGAGGTTTTAATAAAATTAGTATAATAACTAATAACATATGCATTCAATAAAGTTATTTAATTGATTGTGTGAGTGTTTTTGTACCTATTAAATGAAAGACAAGTTGAGTTCAAAATGTGTCTTATATTTAGAATTTATCTACAAGCTGCCAAATGTGCTGCTGTTCCTGTTGGCGGCAGTCCCCACTGCCGGCGTTGCCGAGGTTACCCGCGTACTTTGCCAAAATACCACATTTGATAATTTTTTTTATACACTATCACTACAAAGTGCTTATCGTGTTAGAGATAAGACAAAGAATTATGCTGCTTATTACCAGCACAACTAAAATCAAATTATTGCGACATTATGCGTTTGGCTTAACAATACCTACAACAACACAATTAACAACAATACCTACTCGATATCAAACTTAACGTATTCGTTGACTACCTATCTAAAACTACACTGACTAACTTGGGTATTCAAACAAACTTAAAATTTTCAATGCGGGTCTCTAAAATGTAGTGTGCTCACGTGAACTATTAAAGAATTACATATCAGCCCAAGCTGAATATGAGCCTGACAAGCATATGTTGTACAGACATTGACATTATAATGGTACACAATGTGAATCTTTTTAGAGCTCACGAGATTTTAATGGTATATGTGAGACTTTAAGGAGCTCACAACATTAATTTGGAGTTACCACCATTTTATTCACTCTTAAATAACATATAATATTTTTAAATTATTTATGGTTGTATCACATAATATGGAGTTTTAATGATTAATTTTGTGATTTATGTACAAATACAAAACCATATATACTGAATTTGATGCTATAAGAACACAAATACAAAAAATTGCTTTGTTCGTCTCTGCTTATTTAGAAATTTATTTTGTTAATAAAAATTTAAAATTTATAAAACCCCCGACACAATATTCATTTGATACCCATATTGAACAATTTTAATTTGTGGAAATTTGTAATTTTCTGGTGGCGGCCATCTTGGATTTGAAATTTATCATAGTGTATAGTATTCTACTCGTCAAGCTCTTTCATTTGATACCCATATTGAGGAAGTTATGAAAAATATATAATCCGCCATTTTGTGGTGGCGGCCATCTTGGACCGATTTTTATCAAACGTAGCTAAGAACACTCCCGACTAATTCACCTTTCAAACAAAAAAACCAAAATTAAAATCGGTTCATCCGTTCGGGAGCTACGATGCCACAGACACACACACACACACACACACACACACACACACACACACACACACACACACACACACACACACACACACACACACACACACACACAGACACGTCAAACTTATAACACCCCGTCGTTTTTGCGTCGGGGGTTAAAAAGGCATATTCCTGAAGCGCGTGACAATTTTAACTCTAAATAAGTATATACTTCACAACAATAAATTAAAATTTACATTACCCATAATATTAACACAATAGAATATAATATACACAGAATGCATACCAGTAATATTAATAAAATCACATTAAAAATGGCTTTACTAGACACGGGCAGCTTAAATTAATAGTGTTTCGAGCGTATTCTTACTAAAAACAAATAAATATTACACGGAGTGGTACTCAAGTAATAATTTGGAGAAAAAGAGGACACTAATAGTTTTTGGGGAACACTTGTGAGCATTAATCACTACAGAGCTTGTATAATTGTTTAATCGATACTTACTTCTTATCACTCTCTTGTCTGTATAAAGAACCACACGGGATCTTGTATAGTGCCGTTGATGAGCTTTAAGACCACAAGTTCTCTCTTAAACTGCCATTAAAGTGCTACTATTCTGCTACTGTGTACCTAACTTTAGTGAACTTAATGCTGAATAAGTTGTGCCCAAACCGGTCGTATAAGGGCTGTATAGCACGGTATACAGCCCTTATAAGCTTAATTTGACAGTTTAAAGAATAAATGTGTGCCATTAGTCAACCGCTATTGAACCCCCAGTGCTACTAGGGATAGATCTCGTATACTCGCAGTGACTTCTTAAGTACGCTGATTGTAGGAGCGAGCAGTTATGCATGTCACATAGGTAATATTATTATAAGATGAATCTATATATGTTATTGACACTATTTTGTTACTATATATTTTTCCTTGCGTAAACCGTGTGCTACTGTTAGGTTTATTATACAATATCCAAATTATAAATTCTTGTGCAATTTTGCCTGTCCTATCCCACAATAGATTTTCTTTTCACTGAGCTTAGACCTCAAGCCCCGCGGTTACAACATACAGCCTTGGCCAAAAGTATGGAGCACCCCTATAAAAACTGCATTTTCTAAAAAGTTTTGTATTGAATGAAATGAAACAACTTGTGTACATTTTAAATGATCTTTACTTTGATATAAAATCAATATTTCGTCGGCCACCCTTAGCCGCTAAAACAGTAGCTATTCATCTTGGCATAGAGCCTACAAGATTTTTACATTGTTCTTCAGTTATGGTATTCCATTATTGGCGGAGGCGTATTTTTAGTTCTTTTTTGTTGTTATTATGTGGCGCCGGACCTTACGCTTTAGGATTCCCCATAAATGTTCTATAGGATTAAGGTCCGGCGGCTGCAGGCCATTCCAGGAGCTCAATGGAATTTTCACGAAACTATGACATTGTGCGGGCTGATTTATGGCATGGTACGTTATCTTCTGGAATTTAACTCTATCCATATTAATGTCACCAAAAAGTGTAAAAACGAAGGCAATAAAGCTGATTCCAAACACATTCATGTATTTTGTAGAGTCCCTTCGGCCCTCATACACAAACATTTCGCTGACTCCTGTATCAGACAAACAAAAATAGAGATTAACTAATCATGAAAAGACAACAGTATAGCTTTTTAAATTTTAACAATACTTATTTATCCATTTGGACATTCATATTATCTAACTTACTTCAAAGTTTGATTCGTCTGACCACACAATATTTGACCAGTCTTTTTTAGTGTAATGTTGGTACTTTAAGGCCCATGCATAGCAAGCCTTTTTATTATTGTCTGAAATCAATGGCTCCTTCCTGGTTTTACACCGTTTGAGACCAGCTTCCTGAAGTATTCGACGAGTCGTTTTGGCAGAAATTGTGTTGTTACTCGCCACTGAGAACTCAGCAGCGAACTCAGAAGACATTTTTGTCCTGTTTTTCAAAGACTCTCTTACAAATTTTCGATCTTCACGGTCATTGGTAATAACTTTTCGTCCAGTTCTGGGCATATCGCTGTGCGTACCGGTAGCGGCGAATCGCTCAATGGTAAATTGCACCGCTTGGCGCGACCACTTAATAGTTCTGGATATCTCAACTTGGGATTACCCTTGTTCATGAAAAGGTTGTATTTTCACACGTATTTCAAGAGATAGTTCGGATGTTTTAGGTATTGTGTATCGAAATTAATATAACTGAACACAAAATTTACAAGAAGTGCGCTAGATGACGGTAGGTGTACACAACGACGCAAAATAGTAAACTGAATTAAAGATTGGAAATTACTAAACGGATAAAATGCTTTGTATCGGATGTTTTATTAGCCCTAACTGGGTACACTATTGTTTTAAATATCTTTTTAGATGCCACCTAATCTATATTTAAATAAAATGTATTGTTTCCTACTGCAAATATTACGCGCGTGAAAAATACATGGGGTGCTCATTACTTTTGGCCAAGGCTGTACCTCATTATAGGAACCAAGCTATGATAGAACGATTTAACAAAAAAATGGCTATTGTCATTGCAGGTGCAATATAAGCATCAACAATATTATTCTGATAAAAATGCTTTAGATAGCGAATCTTTTAAATAACGTTTCAAATTTATTTCTTCAGAGCGGATGCGAGATGTTGCTTATATAAAGGGAGGTAATAGTGAAGGTTATTATGCAGTGTAATTTGATTGCCGCTGCGTATGTTTTATCTATTCTAGTCGCCACTAATGAGCAATCTCTGTTGCTTGAGTATCGGAGGCAAATGTAGTTAAAGCTATAACACTGAAAATGATATTTTCTTAATGTTTCTTAAGTTAGTTACTCATCTACTATCATCAATTCTCGGGCTATAGGCAATGTTCTGTTTACACCACAATATCTCATACTTTGATTTCCTAATAATATTGAGAATCATTTGCCTGAAAACCGATACATTTCGTAGAACCCGTATAGAATAATAGACCTAAGGGTATAAAATTCTGAAACTTCAACCACACATATACCGCTGCCCATCGAGGTTCCCAATTAACTCATCATCATCCAGTTTCTCAAAAGAATACGTGACAAGAATAACAGCAAATTAAATCACTTGATATGAGTTTGATACTTCGTTAACAAGCCCTTCAGAAATCAAGTCAATGTTACATAAATTTCTAGAACGAAATTTTATTTGTAATACTATTTTAGATAGCATCAAATATGTGTTTATCATCCGACACGGTTGGCCTCGTTAGAACTCAGCAAAATCGTGTATAAATGAAGTAAAACTATCAAATGTCATATTGAAAGTTGACATTAAAATATCAATCTCAGCGATGACTCTCGGAGCTTCACATCCAAGCAAACAAGCAGCTAGTTCAGGGACGGATATAAATGTAACAGGAATAGGTACCTATATATTATACGTGTATATAGATAACATCAGTATAAAGGATTTTGTTGTCATAGTTTTATAGGAAGAAAGAAAACTATTCTGACGCACAAGAACAATAGGTATATGGATATGTAGCCCCATTAGAAAAATACTGCCATTAGGAAATAAAACCTAATTAAACCATTAACTATTAATAACGTATTCGGTAGAAATCAAGAGGAAACAAAGGGAAAATTATTATTAAAAAAAATACCTCTGTACAATACGCAGGTAAAACATAGAGTATGAGCTAATTTCCAAATTAGATTATAGGCGTGCAGTATTGTGGACAAATATTTGCTGTTTATGTATGCGATATTGGCATTAACAATAGGCTAATATTTTCAACTGATCCCGCGGGATAAGTTCGAGCGGCCTCAGTTGACTAAAGAGCCAAACATACCTACCAAGATAATTATCTCTACACGTGGTAAAACATCCTGTAAATTAATTAAATAGTAATAATAAGTGAATAATAATTAGCTTTGTGCTAGTTCGATTGAAAGAGAATTCATCTAGTTTTCTTTTATCGTCTTATCTCGATTCCTCGAACTGAAACTCGAAACTGAACGATAAAAAGGCTTGAGGCATAAAAATTTATGATGAATTGCGAATAAAGGTTCTATCGCAACTTATTCAATATAATATTTTAGATGCATTTTTTTTATTACATTTATTTTATATAATGTTCGTATTTGTACGCCTGAATATCTCTGAAAGCATAAAGAAATGTGTTATATATTTTTAATCACGAGCTTAGATTACTTGTCTCACGTATTTTGATGAGTTTCTATTGACGTGTTCCGGGCATTTTACCAGCAACCGTACTGTAGAAGAAACCTTTTCTAACAAAAAACAATAGAAATGCTTCTTTGAAACAAACCGGAGACCTAACGATCGTAGACCAGCATAAATTGAAATTATTGAAAATCATGCTACGACCCTTAGCATGATTTTCACAACGAGACAGTATGGTTTAAAAAAAGAATTTTAAATGTTATTTGTTAGATAAACTACAATATTATGATTTTGGATTATTACCTGTATGTGGGAGAGGGACGGTAATGTTTTTGTAGGTATGTATGAATTTTCTTGCCTATTTCCTTGAGTAATACTCAAGGAAATAGGCAAAAAATAGTGGTGACAACACGAAAATATATTTTATGTGTTGTCTTTTTGTGTTGTCACCTCTATTTATTGAACAAAAATATACTCTGAGAGGAACTACTGTCTAGCATTATGAAAAATACTAGGTAATTCAATGAAAATATTAATCCTGTTTTTTAGTAGTAGCTTTAATATGTATGTATAATATATTTTTGTTTATTTTGTTTTAAGTAATTGTGTGTGCTATGTACGAAATAAACATAATTTCTTCCTTTCTGCCTTTTTTTTTTTTCTTCTTTTAATAAGTTTAATTAATATTGTGTTTTGTTTTAATTCTTAGTATAAACGCAATGAATTGGTGTAATACCTCTTCGTAACTCTGGTAAAGAATTTAACAGTTCGCATTATATAGTAAGATATAATTTGACTGCACGAATGGCGTAGTAGTTTAAGTGGTCGCCTTGCCAATGTCGCCGTGCTGAGTGCTGTGGGTTCGATCCTCAGACATGACAAAAATGTATTTGATCCACAAATGGTTGTCCCGAGTCTAATTGTTCTTTGTGTCCATTGTTTGAATGTTTCTGAACTCCCCAGCGTCACGGGAATTATTGCAAGTACGGGAATTGCCTTTAAAAAAAGTAAAGGTAGAGTAAGATACAGAAATCATAGACAATCCAAAATGTTTTAATGGCTCCGTCCTAGACCATCCATCGTCCCCAACATTATCGATATGTCAACAACAATTATTTGATGATAATAAACACAACGCTAATGACAGCATTTTTATGCGTTTTAGTCTTTACCATTAAAAAATATAATTAGTTTTGATTATGTTTAACGTTTGTAGTCTTTAGATAAGGTTAGTTTCAAATCGATCGAATTATACCGAACTGACAAACAGTGACACAGTAGTGCATTCAACTGCTGTACATGAACACCTGAGTTCGATTCTCGGGTCAGGCAAAGTACTACTGGATTTTCTATTAAAGAGTTGCCATTACCGGCACGGAGTTTGGAACTGTGCTCAGAAGACGGCAATAGACTCGCTCCCTATTACGTAGGACCTCACACCGTTACTGGCAAAATGTGAGCTTGATGGACCTCAGACTACCCTTTTGTGGATATAGGCGTAAGACTATTTACGTGTGACAAACAAGCATACAAAAAAATGAGTTTTTATAGCGCAGTTAGAAAAACATAAGATATTTCGTGTGTGATAAATCCTTTGTTGCTGGGGACTGTAGAAACATTCAACCGATGGACACAAAGAACACCCAGACTCGGAACAACCATTTGTGGATTTCACAAAGTTTTGTCCCGTGTGGGATTCAAATCCACAGTACTCGACACAGTAGCAGCGGCGAGCCCGACCACTTAGACCACTACGCCATCCGGGCAGTCAGTTTAAATAGGAATATAGCTTCTTTAGGTAATTTACTAATGAATTCTCTCACCTGGCATGTAAGCAGGATAAGAGAACTCTTAAGTTTCCATAATTTGTTGTTGACGGAAAAATATCATACCTATCAATTTGAATCAATAAATAAAACAAAGTAATCTTTTACTTCAATTTAAATTAACAAATGCTTTTACATTATATACATTCATTCAAATATTTTTTGACTGACGACTAATCTTAATAAAATAACGCCCTTTTACTAGTGTCAGACCCCATAATGTTTGCCTCTAGTATAAATAAATAAATAAATATTCTACCACATACACACAACACCATCTAGCCCAAACTAAGCAGAGCTTGTACTATGGGTACTAGACAATGGATAAACATGCATACATACATATTATTTTTGTAAATATATACATATTATACATAGAAACACCTAGACCAAGACAAACATCCATGTTCATGCACACAAATGTTTGACTTGTGCGGGAATCGAACCCATGACCTCAGGCGTAGCAGTCGGTTACACTAACCACTACGCCATCGAGGCTGACTAAGTATGTTAGACATTCCGTCTGTCTATAATATTGCAGTCGCCAAGCTGACTCATGTCCCGGCTCAAAAAGCCGTCAGCTTGGCTTCTTCTTTTAGGTAGACTGTGCCTTGATTACATATGCAATGAAATAAAACCACTGAACCCATTTCCATAAGTGGTAATCGATTTCTATCAAGTAGCCCTACGTCTACCCACCCGGTCTCGTCTACCATCAAAGAGATTTTAACAAATTTTTCTATTTGTTATTTTTACTTGACTGTAACTTATGTTACGACCTTAGTCTCTTAATATCTTCTGGAGCTACGCGAGTAGATAGTTAATATTTTTTCTCTGTGATCTAAAAATTTCGATTACTAATATAATATAATATTCTAGCAGGTCAATTGTCATTTCAGCAGCAGCGGTCAATTTATTCAACTTGTTTTAAATATAAATATCGGACGCGAATTCGATGAATCGCTGCAATAGACAGGCTGTCTGTAGCTGCATAATTAATAATATTAATTCCAATCTACTTCAAAGATATGACATGTTACGTACATATTAAGTGAACTCATTATTTCCAGACAGAAACTATGGATTAATTTAATTGACGAAATTAATTGAACTTTCAGTGATGAAAACGTTTGAGTTCATGAATTCACAAAAGTTTAGTGAGGCTTGTATGCAACTAAATAAAACGTGGAGAACATCTGAATTCACAAAAGTTTAGTGAGGCTTGTATGCAACTAAATAAAACGTGGAGAACATCTAAATTAAGGGAGACGGGCGGAGTCCCTTACTTCGTCAGGCCCATCGCGGACAAGAGTGAAAATGTA
The DNA here is from genome assembly GCA_963675205.1 of Catocala nupta. Classification (NCBI taxonomy): domain Eukaryota; kingdom Metazoa; phylum Arthropoda; class Insecta; order Lepidoptera; family Erebidae; genus Catocala; species Catocala nupta. The sequence goes on from OY776078.1 coordinate 35,065,021, forward strand.
ATCAAATTACTGCTAAAAACATACAAATGATATATGTAAAAAAAAAGTATATTAATGATGGTATTAAAGAGATATTTGAGTATATATGTATAATTCTAGGTTATAATAATGACACCATTTTGTAGGTACGAAAATTGTAGGTACATATTTGATTATGTTTTATATAATTGTAATAAGTAAATCATATATGTTTTATAGATAAAAATATTTTAGGTATAAATAGTAATATTCATAAATACTATTTTATTGCTCTTTGATTAGTAACTTGCGTGGGAAAAATAAGGCTCAGCCCGTAGTGAGAAAACTTACACAAATATCCAATAACAACAAAGCCAGGTCAATCCAAGATGCAGTTTCAGAATCCAAATAAATAAGCCAGGTCACAAATAAATCACAGTCGCAAAAATAAGTACTAGTTTATTAACGTTCACTGCGCACGAGTGCAAAGTCAACACGAATGTAACTTGTTGCTATTTTTGACAGCTTTATTGTTCGTTATTGCCATTCCGTTTCTGTTATTTAAAATAAGCCTTTTGATCCAACATAAAAATAAAATAATATTAGAAGAAGCACACGTATAAACATAAAGTCAAACGCCAGTAATTATAGTTAAACCTTACCGTGATTGATATTTATTTAAACTATTATAACTGTTCAAACTGACAATCGAGACCATGTATTGTATATTAAAAACATTAATTCAAAAATAATAAATAGTGCCCTTATCTATTTTTAAGGCTGGCAACAGAAACTCGAATAGCAACTATTTCCAGTTTTACAGTACGTTTAATAACTTTTTTCGTGATATTTATATCTAAACCATAGATTTTTCTGTTTACAGTAATTAAAAATCAAGAAAATAAGTACTTTTTCCTATATATATTTAACTTCTGTCCGTTGTTTTTGTGAGGGCCGAAATTTGCCGATGTCCTTTACTTCCATTTTTCTTTTATCCTCGGTTGAGATTATGATATTATACCTATGCACTTGGCCGGCTAAAGAGAGCCAGTGTTGAACGTTACGAGGGTATGGAAATCATTTACCAGATATATCCTATAGAATACTGCGCTGTTTCTTGCTACGTTTTTCACAAATTCGTAATGATTTTATATAGATATTTGTCGCTATACACATATTTCTATTATTCGATTATAACACTTCAATGTTTCCAGCACAGACTACACTTTAAGACTTTAACAGTCGTATCCGTGAGACTCGTCTGAATTGGAGACACACTACACTATGTTCCATTACAGCTGCACTAGAGTTAAAAGCACTGTCAATGTATATCAGTTGTCAGTTCTGCTAAGTGCACTTCTACAAGCATGGGTAGCTTCTATTAAATAAAATATTCTTTTTTATACACTATATTATTAAAGTTAGAAAATATATAAATCTATCGATTTCACAAACCACACATAAAATGAATACCATATTTTATTGATGAAAACGTATTTAAATGTTTTTATCATATTTCAGTAAGCTGAATATTGCTCAAAATAGTTTACATGTTTAAAAATGCCGTCTATTAACTACATATACAGCTTTTTCCTATTATTTCACAAGAATGCTATTGAATATATTTTTTAATTGCACAGGATCTGATAATTCGACCGTAGGATTGTTTTGTTATTAGTTAAAAATGCGCCATTCACATTCAATATAATATAGACACATATGTTGATAACTGGTAAGTAGGTTTCTTACGCTCTAGCATAATGCTCCTCTTTTCAACTACGTTGTTTGTGGACACACTATCGTCAAATGCAAACGTTTTCTTAATATGTGAGCAATCGTATTTATGCAAATATTAATGTTTTGATAAATTACGGTTTTTAATATCTTAGATATTAATGGTATTTTACGCAGTAAAATATTTCAGTATGTTTAATATTTGTATTTTACTAACTTGCAATAGTATAAAATTCAGTTCAAATAAGCTTGTGGATTTCAAAGGATGATGCAACGAATTCCGTGGTGCAGAATTTACAAAATGTGATACCTATGTTGCGACATTTGCAAGCAAATAATAAGATACGAGGATATAATCGCGGACGAAAGTCCTCCAGTAACTGACAAGGTCGTATGTATAATGTCCTTTTAATATAAAGTTGCTTTTGAAAATACATTTCTGTAGGAAATGGTTTTGGGTCTAGATGTTCTTTAATGGTTTGTAAAAATATTGAAATAAAGCGTAGAAAAACATTTGGACTTATAGGACTTACCACCATCTCATGAAGATTCGCCATTGGATGCGTGAGAACGAGACACGTTTACACACTCTGCAACGCGCAATCTTGCGCGATTTCGCGCGTTTAGCAGATGATGGTAAGGCCCCAGGTCTATTGTCTGTAGGACGTTGCTATTGCCAATTAGTTGTCGACGATGTGAATGAATTGTATCGCCCGACGAAGGACGTCTTTTTATAGAAAACCGGCATTTGATTAGTGACACTCTGTGACGGCAGATCACATAGCATTTTATCACATTCAAATTTTTGCCTACTGTTGGCAAAGCGTAGGCCACTTTCCAGGTATATCCTTAGAAAGTGATACTGCTTGCAAGTGATTTTAGGCTACATACATATATAGTTTCATGTCTATATCCCCGAAGGGGTAGGCAGAGTTGTATTAACCGAAAGCCGCTTATAATTTGGCACCCGGTATGCTTGCTTGCCACCCTTTGGTAATATATAACAGAAATAGTACTGTGCAAGTAGGAGCTTGAATACGACCGCCACAATGCCACAAGAATTCTTCTATTCATAGCAGCATTTTCCTTCGTTGTTAAGCAAGTTATAATTAGCTATTTAATACACAACATCATGTAATACTTAACGTAATTTAATATAACGAACAAACACAAGATGTTTACATTCTTTAAATGTTCTTTCCATTGGGCTATATCTCACATGATACTAATTTGATTATTAAAAATATATAAAACGTATCTCCTGTTTGTCTCTGTTTAAATTTTAATACATACATAGTATCACGCTGACATCCCCCACAGTGTAAGCAGAGGTGTAGGTCCCACGTAATAGAAAGCGAGCATATTGTTTATATTCCGAGCACATTTCCAAACGTGCTGCTAATAATGTCTCCAGAGAAATACCTAGTAACACACTGTCTGATTTGGCAATCGAACCCGAGACCAAGTGCAGTACCACTGCGCCGATGTAGCATTGAAGTGAATGCATGAATGAATGAATGTAATATAATATGTATGTACGTACAAGCATTGCTCTGTTATTTTGCGCTCGGCACGCAGATGAGATGGATATTCATAAATGATGTTTGATGCCCTGCTCTGCTTTTTGTTGATATGGAGTTTATTGATACTAAGATTTTAATCGTTACTTTCCCAACACTCAAGACTGCATCGTAAATACAGAGTACACTTTTAAAAACCTCACCGCTACTAAAAATTACCTGATAGAGACTATTGTTGTGACGTAACGTTAAGACCGCTACTGGACAATTAAAATTAAAATTGACTGTGAACGAAGCAAGAGATTTATGCCTGGAATGTTTCTGGTGGTGGTATGGTAATCTGTTTATGCCTGCTTCGGAATATAGGCGTCAGTCTATGTCTGTCATTACAATCAAAGTTACTAAAAATTATAATTTAAAGAAACTATTTTATCGTATATTTACGTAAATCAATAAGTTCCAAATGCTAACAGTCAATATAGTGTTAAAAGGAATATTTATATACCTAACCCTTCTCACACTAAGAAGAGACCCGCGCCCAGCAGTGAGACGGTTAATATACTGGGCTTGATATAAGTCTATAATTTATTAAGATAATTTTACCAAGTTCAACTAAAATTCGAATATTACTTTAATTTTATAAATTATAAATTCGTTGGTTTTAACAACTACTTATGTCTCCTTTAGAAAGTAAGCTTGCATGCTCCAATCGATTGTCATTATTTCTCAGATATGATGTATCAGGCAACTTAGTAGGTACAATAAAGAATTCTCTTTATTGTGTAGATACATATCTACATGCTACTAGGACAAAGCTGCGGGCTTGTTATATAAATTATTATGATATTGCAGAATACGTCAATATTGTTCATATTGCTGCATTATGCAATATAAAATATTTTCTAATATCTAGGCAATATTACGTCAGAGGTCTCACTAATGTCAGACGTTGCTTTTTTAATTTTATTTGTATTTATAAAATTAAAAAGCTTATTATATATTAAACTTTATTTTTATGATGCTAACTAAGGATACCCTTAGTTAGCATCATATTAATAAACTCTACTCGACTAGACAGAATCTACAAATATTAAACACAAGGAATAAATAGACTGAAAGACTATAAAATATTTCGTCTCGGTATCTCAGAATTGGTACTGCTACTGAGAGTTATTAAACATCAATAGCCAATGTTACGAATTAAAATTGGTGCCATATTATAAGTGATTATAAATGCCATGGCACCAAAAAGAATAAAATGTAAAAATGCAATCAACAAACCAATCCCAGTTCAACCTGTTACGTACCGAAGTTTTCCTTTTTCTATGAATAATTACTAGACTATGCGTGATTGACCCAATCAACCAAAAACCACAGTCCAAATTAACGTATTTATTGAACAATTTGTACCATCTACTAAAATAATGTTAATTTTTGAATTTTTGATAACACGTTCCGACCTTCACTCCATGTAAGTATGGTTAACAGTGTAGTGATCCTACTCATAAATGAGTATAACACGCGTGGTGGAAAACCAAAGCTTACATTATGTGCATATTGGTTGCCTCTTAGAAAAACAGAATCCTGTTATGCAGGGCAAAGGTTTCATCAAACCAAAGATTCAATATATGACATCACTAGAGTTTTTATTAAACACTTAATTATAGAGCATACAATAGCATAAATTGAGCTTTCAGAGTTCATTCTGCTAATATCAATAAAGTTACAATATAAGAGGTGTTGAACAACATCTATAAGAAGTTTGTACTTATCGGTGAAATAGTAGCTGTTACCTTCTATATTTAACTTCATTTTATCCACATTTAATGACATTTTTGCATAATGCTCCGATCCTTTTTATACGAAGCATGATGTTACATAGCCTATCAATTACAAAAGATAATTATCATATCAGAGTTTAAATATAAAAACTCTTTTAGAGTTGTAATTACGGTGACACATATTTTGTTTGTTTCGTGAATTATTAATATTATTAATTATAAAAAGTAGATGAGAATCATTAGAAAGATGTCGCAACAAAGATTAAATACTTTACTTGATAGAAGCATTCGTCGTCTTATTTCAAGACATATGAATGACTCCTTGACATTAATAGAGTAATCTCGGACACTTAAATGAATATTGCCGTGGCAGCTGAGAACTAAGACAATTTTTATAAGCTATACAGTTACATGAAACAGAATCGTTGATTTAGAATAACCTTAAACTACGAAATAATAATAGTTGTCATGATGTACTTGTAACTAAACTCAATAAACTGATAACTATACCTTACAGAGATGCAGTCGCAGCTCTCTTCTCCCTAGCCTTTATTTTTCCAAGTCACTTGGGGTCGGCTTTTCTGGTCTAACCGGATTTGACTGGATATCAGTTTTTACACGGAGCGGCTGCCACCTGACCTCCGCAACCCGAAGGCTAACGATACCCTAAGGCTAGACCAGTGTCAGGATATTATAGGGCACTGACTTCCCAATAATGACTGCCATAGATTTTCATGACAGCTGGGACCGACGGCTTAACGTACTCGCCGAGGCACGGAGCAGGCGATAATTGTCAATCAATACGCACATAATTTCTCGAAAAGGCATAGGCAAAGGCATAACTTCCGAAAGTCAGAGGTGCGGGACGCGGTTCGAACCCGAGACCCTCTGCATTGCAGTCACAGCTACGATCGATAACAAAAAAGAGACATAGCTCTAACCGCGAAACTACGTATAAAATAACGGTTATACTGGCTGTCAGTTGTCACATAGCTCTACCTATCTATAGATCCATCAAAAGAGTTGATTCCTGTTAATTTATACGAATATTTGAAACGACGCAAAATTGCAACGGCGTTGCTTTTGGTACTTCATTAATTGTTTGAGGAATTTTCAAACTACAGTTTTACCACAGAATTGAGCGCTGTCAAGGCAAAATATCTAGATTAATATAAATGCCGTCTATCTAATTGCATTCTTTCCATTCATAGCACAGGTAGTTAAAAACTGTTTATCCTAGTGAGCAAAAGTAATATTGAGCGAACATTGTTGCCAGAGCAATATTTGTCGCACATATATATTGTAGCAAAAAGTTTAGTAGTACTAGTCTGGGCTTTTTAATATAACTTAGCTTCACACGTGATCATATAATAGCTATAGTTTAGTAAGTAGTTAGATCATAGCTTTATTTCGCAACCTATGATTAAATACCATGTAACAAGTGAAGCCGTTATTCTCACTAATAGCCATATAGAATGTACGTTTAAAAATACCGCTAAAATGTTACTTTGGGAACAAAAAAGAATTAGAGATTTATGACTCTTACTTTGACCTTATAGCTCAGACTTACAGACTTTCAAGCATGTAAAAACACCAAATGTTTGTAGTTTGAAGAGAAAATCTTGTGAAAAGCGTAAATATAATAATTAATAGCTTAAAACTTTGCATTTCTCACTGGAATCTTTAAAATTCTTTATGAAATTATTAGTTTCTTTAAGTGTATAAATATAAAATTCATTTCGCTCTTTCGTAATAAACGTGATATTTTACTTCCTTTTTAGTTTGAAGAAAACCTTGTATCTATTTAAAACTTGTGTTGTACTATTTTCTTTATGAAATACCTCAACAATAAAATATGGTTTCTTTTAGTGAGAAAATACGTAATTATTAAGTTGGGCGTTTCATAATAGGACAATATTTATGGCAGCAGTATCTTAAATTTAAAATGATACTGGGTGGATGTAAGATTTATTAAGTTTATTAATGAGTACCATTCCTATGTCAGCAGTTGTTTATAGTGCATAGATTTAATAATTACATTTGAATTATAATGTAAGACGTTATATTTTAGGCAACTTTTTATCGCAAACAACGTAAAGAGGCGAGCGTCTGGTTGAGTTGTACAATGAACTTTAGTGATAATCTAAAATGTCAAAATATTTATATTAATTGTCACGGCACGATATGAACATGGTAAGCACTGTGAGGATCAATGAAAGGCACAGACAATGTATATTAGATTTATTTTTATCACGTATTACTTTTCTAAAACAAACCATATTACAATTCTCCATCGGATTGGAGTCTTGGTAGATTATAATTGTAACATTTTTAAAGTTTTCTTTCAATATGAGCAATAAAGTTTTACAAGACATAAAAAAGGCTATATTCTAATGGAATTACATAAATAATTGAATGCTATTTTAGGAATTAATGTGGTTATGATTTTTAATAATCGTGAATTACTTTTCTTCGACGCGTTATTGCGGGACGAGTTCGTTTAGAAGTTGTTGTTATCCAGCTTTGTGTAGCCGGAAATATGTAATGAAGTTCCTTACAAGCACTGCAATGGATGTTTATAGACTCGAGAACAACTTTCTTGATTTTCAAAAGATTTTGTAGTCCTTCCTGCCAGGCAGTTTTAAATAAACAAAATAAAGTATTGGAAATATGAATTATTTCGTCTAAATATTTATTTACTCATTTATTTAAAATAAGTTAGTTCTAAGTTATATTAAGTCTAAATTATATAAAAATATTCTTTCGAAATCATGTGAAGCAATGACTAGTTTCAGCGATATCCTCAAAACATAAAACATACATCTCTAACTGTTCTTTATGAATGTTTGACATAATTATATTTAACCGATTAGTCATCACTGCAGATGTATAGCTCAGTTGTGTCTTTGAGAGTTTAAGTGACGTTTAATCAGTGTCGTAGCTTGCCTTAGACGGGCCTTGTATCAAAATGTGTTGGGAGCCCAAAGGATTAAAGATTGCGGATGACATTTTAGAAATTTTTACTATGATATGGGGCCCCTGTATCCTGGAGTCCCTTATCATTGATATGGTTGATATGGCGGCAGCTACGCCCCTGCGTTTAATTTGACGTTAACTGAGTTTGCTAACTATTATTAAATATTGATATAAAAACAGTTGTCAAATTGTTCGTGACTATTATGACGATACGTCATTTCAGTTGTTACAGGAAAATAGCCGATACGAAAAAAGAAGTTTGACAGTAAACTATTATGGTAGATGATTCTGTGATCATCACTTCTCTGACAAAAAAGAAACGCAATATCCCTGCAGGTATGATCACAGAGAGGAAATTTTTTTTGTTTTTTTTTTACGTGGGGGAATGCTTTGACGCATATCCCTTCGCGGGGGCGGGCGGAGGGATTATGTCGGACTCGCCGGGGTAAAAGAAAGATGTTGAAAAGATAATGTACCTCCCGGAATACCGACTAAACCTACCACGGTGTTCCTCGACAAAACCACTATCGACGGGGCCGCGCGAATCGCTTTCGCATGCGGTCGCGGCCCCGCCGAGGTTACGGCCCACCGTGTGAAACGGCAGGCCACTACCCGAAGAGACCTACCCAAAGAACTCACGCTCAAAAATTCCCGATGACCTGTGGGTGGCGGGCTTTGTGGGCCTGCCCGCCATCCGTTCAGCACCAGGTCCGAGAGGCGGCGTGCGTGTTCCCACGCGCGCCTCTGTGTCGAGTCCGTCTCCCCCCTAGGGGGGAGACAGTAGGGAATTTTTGAGCGTGAGTCCTTTGGGTAGGTCTCTTCGGGTAGTAGCCTGCCGTTTCACACGGCGGGCCGTAACCTCGGCGGGGCCGCGACCGCATGCGAAAGCGATTCGCGCGGCCCCGTCGATAGTGGTTTTGTCGAGGAACACCGTGGTAGGTTTAGTCGGTATTCCGGAAGGTACATTATTTCTTTTCCATCTTTCGTTTACCCCGGCGAGTCCGACATAATCCCTCCACCCGCCCCGGCGGAGGGATATGCGTCATTGCATTCCCCCACGTAATAAAGTATCGATATCAACTCAAGGTTAATTAAATAAACAAATAAATAATTAATTATATATCCTATCTTATATTATATTTATATCCTATGCATATGACGTATGACTGTGTGGAGTGAGCCGGTGCTTGTAACAATAACTCCAATGTTACCTGGAAATTCCCACCGTCTTTATATCTACGAATAGTTACGTTTCTATGTAATCGTTCGTGGGCGTTGTCGTTCATATTTTACTACGCACATTTTTTAGGAACTCATTGGGTACTTCAAAAATCCGAGCCGTATGTAGGTATCTCTACATCTTATGAATTTAATTCTGAAAACTACATGGTATTTATTCTATGAAGTCCAATTTTACCATTGTCTACAAAGAAGATGTTTAATTTTCGGCTATGAAATGTACTATCAGCCAAAAAATTGCAAAACAATACCAATAATCGGGGAAGTATATTATTTCCAGAATTTAAGTCGAATTACGTTTGCGCATAAAAATAATAGTTTTTATATTATTGCCATTATATTCAATATGTCGGTGATTTATTGGCATTATCATCGAAAGTACTATATAATAATGTAAATAATATATAAATATATGTACATTGAAATTAAACTACTATATACGGATTTTACCGCGTTGTTTATTTAGCTCTGTATTACAAAATTTTGAAAATATTACACTACTACTACTATTGATTTTATTTTACTAATTTATAAGCTAATAAAATTATTTAAACTATTAAATCTATTTATTTTTGGTTTACACTTTCCCCGACGTTTCGGTTGCTTTTCAGCAGCCATGGTCACGGGGAGACTAAGATGGTAGTTGTCTCAATGTTCCAGTGTAGTTATTTCAAAGTACCAGAACATAATTTAATTATTGGTGTTTCTATTTACGCAGAATGAGCTCAAAGTATCATGAAGTCTAGCTGTGGTTTGTTTCTTCTTGGGTTTGACTATTTAAAGTACTGGATCCCAAGCTGGTGGTACATTCCAACCATCTTCTCTATTGAAATTGGGATGTTTTTTGATTTCAATAGCCTCGCGAAGCATCCTTGGTAGGAATCGGTGTTCTTTAGCGAGAATCTGTGGTTTGTCAAATCTCAGGTAGTGGTTGGTCCCCTGTTGTAATTGGCACTTGACGGATGGTAAAAATTGACTTATCTTCGTTGGCGGCTTGAAGTATGTGTTGATTGAAGCTCGCTTCAAGATGTAGCCAATCTTGTCAGTGACACCCCTTACATAAGGCAGTATAGCAGGCTGGCGTTCGACTGTGGCTGGCTTTTCTCGGGATCTGTGACAGCGGCGCGGCTGTTGGAGCTTGTTGTCTTGCAGTACTTGCTTGACATGTTGAAGCTCGGCGTCCAGGTGTTTCTTGTCATAGATCCCGTGGGCTCTCTGAAACAAAGACATTCCCATGGTAGCTAACTGTTTAGGATGGTGGTGAGATTCACCGTTCAAGTACCTATTTGTATGGGTCTTTTTGCTATACACAGTGTGGCTCAAAGTATGATCAGGCTTCCTGATGACAAGTACATCTAAGAATGCTAATGAATTATTTGACTCTAATTCCATAGTAAATTGGATGTTGTTATTAATGGAATTAAGATGTTCTAGGAATACACTAACACTATCTGTTGGTAATATTGTAAAAGTATCATCCACAAACCTCTTATAAATCACGCGTGTGATGGGGGCAGTCTGTAAAGCTCGAGCCTCGAAGTCCTCCATATATATGTAGGCAACAACAGGCGATACTGGGGAGCCCATTGCCACACCATCGACTTGTATGTAGAATTTATTGTCCCACAACAGATAGCCAGTTGTTAGGCAATGCTTAAGTAGTTCTGCATATTCCTCAGGTCGTATATAGTAGTTTAATTTCAATGAATAACATTCGCGTAAACAGAAGACAATATATGTACATGTCAACAATAAATATGTTTTAGAGTATCATTTATTCATTTCAACTATTATATACATCTTTTTAACAAACAATCATCATAAAAAGTATATTCATTTAATATAACACTGATTTTGCGGGGTGCACTCCGGAATGAAACATTTTGTTTATGTTTGACATTAACTGTCAATGTCATATTGACTAATAATAAATATTCCAAAGCTGAATTGGTGTTTCTTAATACACTTTCCTGAAAGTTTCCTTTAATTCAAACGTTTTCCTTTCATTTTTACAAGAATTATCAATTCTTTGGTAAATATTATTCCAGCAAGAGTTCGTTTACTTCTGACAATTCTAGTATTCTTTATTATGTCATCTACCAACTTGTCATAGATAGTCCGCACGATAAACGTCAAACATTTTATATCTTATTTTGCGCAACGAAAATACTTAAATTTAATAAAGAATTTTAATTAAATGTATTTAGGGGTACATTACCCAGGTTTCCTGAGGATGTACAAGTTATAGCCGGCGTCCTATATAAAAGTGAAACATCTCCTTTATAGATGTATATTTATGCTTTATTCTTTTTTACGATACAAGACTTAAAATTTAATATGTTATATGTTTAGAGATTGTGACATAATGTTGGGAAGATAATGTAGTTTGACCCATATATAATTTTTTGATGTTGAATGAATGATGTTGGGACCCGCTTTATCACTCTCCATATTTTAGTTTTTATGTTGTTTTGTGCAATACACCCTCGAACTATCCGTAATAAACGTTCTTAAAAATGCAATTAGTTAGCTGAGAATTCTGTGGTAACTATTTATATGTTTATTTCACTATATTGCTCCGAGAATGATATAATGCCTACAAAAATATAATATGTAATAAGTTCATATAATTTCAAACTTTAGAGAAGTAGAATTGGATTGCGCGCTCATACATAGTGCAGCTCGACGAAGGTTCGCGAGTATCCGCCTACAGAAAATCGAAGCCAAATAGGATTTGTACTTTATTCCTGGAGTAAACACGGTTACAGAGTTCCATTAGGATACACTACGTTACTGAGAGTGCAAGTGTGATATTTCCTTTTAAGTTTGTCGTTTTTATTTAAAACGTCTAATAGCTAACAAATAATGATAAATGTTGTTATTAATTAAATGTTTCTCTGGCGCAGTGTATGCGTCAGCTCTCTGCGTGAGGTCTCGGGGTCATTCCCGAAATAGGCAAATGTTATTGGGATTTTCTGACAAGAAATTCTCGAGTTACAACAGTAGCAATAAGCTCGCCCCTATTACGTGGTACCCTAAACATAATTATCGGCAAATGGCCGTAGTACACTTATACCTACCCCTCCGGGGTTAAATGCGTTTGAATATGTATTTATGTATGTTATTATTTCGCAGGTGGTGGTACAACGGATGGATAGTGGTATCAGGCCGAGCACCTCAGCACAGGGCGACGGCACCCGCGCCAGTGTGCCCGACGTGCCCTACCACCCCACCGTGAGGGACACGATGTGCTTTCATGCCATCACCATGATGAAGGTAACAGCCCTTTCTCTTACAACAGAATACATTTATACATATTTTCGTTCGTAAATAGTAATCTTACAGTCACAATCAACATTAAAACCACGGATAAAAAGAGCAGCCAAACTCGAAACAATAATTTTAAATCTATTAAAGAATGAATAATTCGAGTAAGTAATAACAGTACAATGATTCTCAGACATGAGCCATGAAAGCAAAACATCGACGCTGTTTTGTCATAGCGGCACACCGGTGACACAATAGATTTCTAATGATGTCTGGTAATCTAAGACTTGATTGACTACTTAACGTCAGAATTGAAATAAAACTAATTTATACAGATTTTATGGCAGTTTAATTAAACTATAGTATTTATAAATTATAAACGACGATATTGGTACCTTTCAAATTCAGTACACAGTTGTGTATTCCTCGAAGTAACATAGCTTTAAAACATCTATTATTGATCCCCCGTGGTGCTGTGGTCAGCCTGCTGTATTTTTCATCTTCCATTTAATCGATCTTCATCATACGTAGGTATTGTGCCAGTTTATCTTTTTTTTCCGAATTTCGGACTGGCTGTAGATTAGCGACAGAACCTGCTTGATACTTAATTACGAATACAGCGGCTGCCAATATCTAGCCAGCCGGCTTTGATGAAATTTTATATGTCGGCAAAGTCTGGAATACTAACAACTTGATGCACTTGGTGATATACCTGACGGTATGGATATGTTTCTCTATACACCCTCATACCTCACTACCATAAGTGAGCACTGCTTAATACTGCAATGCTTTTATACGGCATAACCTTAATTGTTATTAACCTTAAATAAATATCCTGCTAGCAATGATTCTGTGGCTTTCCTCAGTCTAAAGCTTGATAGGTGTCGCAATTTTAGCTAATACAGAAAAAGAAATTTGACCACACGTGTAATATAATACGTTTTCTTTACAGGCATATCAGAATTTCTCGTTTGAGGAGCTTCGGTTGGCCAGTGAGTCGTGGAGTGACGGAGGAGCCATCGGTGGCACGTTCGCACACAGCGGGCGTATCCCTGCCGAGCGGCTAGTCGTACGCTTACAGCCCGATGGATCCTACGTTGCTACGTGGACTCCACGCGTCTCAGGAACATACGAGTTTCGCTGCACCCTCGATGACCAACCCACATCACAGGTTAATAACATTGATTTCTATATTTCATCAACAGACACACGACTTTATTAAGTACTTAAATATAAGTATATCTCGTCGCTCTCCGATTACTGAATAACACATATTTTAGCAAAACGTCAACCGCAACTTCAATTTTAAAGTGCCTATATCCTGCCGTAGAATGTAGTTAAAACTTGGCCTGGTGCGCCTCGCTGGTCCGGTGGCGTATACGGTGGCTCGCAGTTAACTTTATTCGCAAGATCGTTTGATCTAGAAATCGATTGGTGATATGGGCAAAGAGCCATCAGAATTTCTGTTATTAAATAAAAATGGAAAATGGCCGATATATGGCGGCATTGTAACTTTTTTATGTGGGCTTTAAATATAATCAGCGGTATGTGACTATAACATAAATCGGCTTTCACCTACATTTTCGTGGTAGAAAGGATACGTATACATTTGAAACATAGCCTATTCATTCGGGAATAGTGTAGTGTTAGGAATCAGATGTAAAACAGCTTAAAAAATACCTTTAAATAATCATTGATTTATTCAAGAAATGCATTAACAAATAAAGTAAGTGATAATTGATATCACCCAATAGCGATCACAGCACATCCGTACCGTCCGCCGCTCGATGTTGAAGTGAGTCATTGAGCGCCGAGCGCGCTTTATAACCCGCTCGATCGGACGATTCGTAACGTTGCTTGTTTACGCGACTTTGCTCATTCGCCACAGCTAACAGTAGTTTAATGATCTTACAAGTTGAAATAAGAAGCCGGCGATTTAATTTTACAAAAATACTTTAAAACGTTGATTATCTCTTTCTACACATCTTTATATTAATACGTGAAGCAAAATCTTTGTACCCCTTTTTACGAAAATTGCGCGGACGGAGGAGTATGATATTTGCCACAGTTAAAGTTTATATGGAGAAATAGGGCCGAATCCTAATATTTAGGTATATAAAATATGCAATATAAATACATTAAATTAATCATAAAACACTACACGCACACAATCACAATCATTTGACACACGCAGTCGAATCGCGTTCGTAGTATTTCGGCATTGTTCGGCTGATATAGGTAGTGCTATTCTTCGTAACTATGGTTACATACCTATATCAATATTTAATTACACAATATATTAGAAATATCTTACAGGCAACCTTTGGGTGGATTGGAATGATATATACTATTTATATTATAATATATTTACGTATTTATATGTAATAAAGAAAAATGAAAACAAAGTAGCAAGCTTAGAAATTTGTTTGAAAAAGATCGATTTTACCAAGGCTATACAGGTTAATTTACACCTGTATAGCCTTGGCGAAATCTAAATGAAATGTAATTATAAGGATATAATTCTATACAATAAAACCTTAATAACTATCAAACTAAAAATTAAATCAATTATGGTCGAATTTCGACAACTAAGCGACCGATAGTACAAATAATAGTGCGATAGTATATTTGTTGGTTCGTCTTTCTTATAAAGAGCAACGGCGCAACCGATCGCATTGATTTATTGCGCAGAGATAGTTCATCAGCCAAAGAGAGACATAGTCTATCTTTTACATATCTCCTAAAACTACTGCAGTGAGACTGCGTTTATAACGTTGTATATTATGGTCAGAGGCTTTCAATATACAAATAGTCTTTTAAACCTTTAGACGACGTCGTCAGCCGACAATAAAACGTTGAACAACTGCGTTACCAAAGAATTACATTACCATTACAAAAAACGAAATAAATTCGTGAAGGAATGTAGCATGAGCATCATGTTTTAACACATTGAATCCCATGTAGCAGACACAATAGAATATGTATTGTTCGCCGTCATTTATGACCGGCATGGCTTTTAATGTGTTAATGCATGTATTGAACTCTTCACAGGAACTAATAATAGAAGTAGCTGAGAGTGTGCTGGAAGGTTCATCCGAACGAGAAGTACAGACTGGGAACGCGCAGCCTTCTTCGCCACCGCCCAAACTGCGGCGTTTCGCGGCCCGGTACAGTGCGGGCTTACGAGTCAGGGCTAGTCCCAGCCTCCAAGCCGAAGAGTTGGGCCGAGTCCTACCTGGAGACAATATCTCCTTCATCGAAGAAGTACGTAGACCTTACATGAACCACATCTAATTATGCTAGCCAAGCTTTCAGGAGAAAGTTGTGCTCTGGTATATATTCATTGCATCTAGCTCCATGTTCACGGTCCACTGAAATAATTTTCTTTATTTTATTTATGTCTGTTACGTCCTAAGGCAGGGCTAAGGCGTCCCAACTCTTCTATTCTTGCTCCCTATCCAAAGCCACTAAGAACTAATATTTTTTTAAGGACTTTAGCTTATCTCCTGAAGTAAATATTATAATATATTATACCGTCGTATATAAGTTTGTGATGATAATATTAGCCTGATTGCTCTAGGTGGTGAATAAGGATGGTACATGGGTACGTTTGGATCCTGAGTCTCTACGTGCTTACACCGACGACGCTGAAGTCGCGTGGTGTCTAATGTACCACCGACACTTGGACCGCACACTGCTTGTGCCCATAGAAGCTACGCCGCCACCTCAGGTATTAAACAAACATATCTATAAAGCAATGTCTAGAGCAAATAATTGATTTGTATAATAAATACAATCACTTTAGTGCTCTCGTCATTGAGCCTTAAACTTGTGTCGTCGAGATCGAAACAGTTTATATCAAGTTTACCTACCCTATAAATTATTACACATATTTTATACCGATCGAGTAGGTGCTTGATAAGCAAAATAAACTAGAACAAGAATTCCACAGGTTATTATTATGATAAAACTAATAAATAAGGCTAAACTATGTTCTAGTGAGTGTGTAAGTGTGAATGAGTGTGAATAGAGCTATAGGTAAAATTTTCCAAGCGATATACAGTTCCTCGAAACACAACAAAGTGAATCACATACATAAAAAATGAATGGCTTTCTTACACTTTTACGCAAAAATGTTTTAAGATTTTGCAAATGTACACTATAGTATTGGCGGCAAGAATACGTATTCTTGCCGGATTTAATGGATTCATCTTTAAATATTAACGTTAATATTTAAAGTTGAATCCATTGACTTAAATTGAAAAATTGTGTACAGGATTAACACGTACCCTCACCCTGCAAATACTTATACCTATAGCCATTGAGAGTGGTGAATCAATACTGAGCAGCTTTTACAACCCTATCTTATAACTATTTATTTAATCGGCTGAAACCGGTATTGTAAAGTTTGGCAACTTATAAGTGATATCTGCATTCAGTTGGATTTTGCGGGGAACTGGGGCGAGTATAACGACGCGCGAGGAGACATACACACCTGGCTGCAAGACGAAGACGAAGAAGTTGCAGGTGAGAACTATTTTTAATTTTACATTATACTAAATAACTTGTCTTATTTCTACTATTATTAATAAAAACGGGTATTAAAATGTGATCATCATCGATATTTACATACCTTTTTAAAAGGCATGACGTGTCGGCCAGGTTGCACTGGCCGCAGTCACAAGAAGAATAAAACTTTTGCGGCGGGTATTTACACGATCAAGCCCCTTATTGGACCCGAGCATGATAGAGCTAAGACATGTTTACAATTACATAAAAAATCATTTTCGTGCGTTTATATCCACAATTATTTATACATTTATCCCAAGCTTTCACAGAAAAGGTTAATAATTAATTTTAGACTTAGGCATAGCGCAGCGTGGTCTAGTTAAGCTAGTTAAAAAATTATTCACTTTAACATCGACACTACACTTAACCGATTTGGATACTTTTAAAATAGTAATAATAGGTCTAATAGAACGACTTTGCGTATTATAGTTACTGTTACGACTGTATGTACTTCGAACTGTTAATACGTTTCCTTTCTTTTCTCTCGTTATTTTTCCTAAGTTTACTAGCAATTTAAGTTGCAAATTTATATTACCTATTCTTGTCAACCCCTGCGGCTAATCTTCATGCTTTAGGTTGGAGTAGTTTCATATCAGAGGTCTGATTGTGACAGATTTATTATTTATTTATTATTATTATTCAAAACAAGTACACATATAAGATATCAACATCGCCCCACAAAAGAGCTTGCCTGTTAGTCCGTGGATAAGGAATTTTTATAGTCAAAAGGTTCTAGACAGGCACACACTAACACTCTGCATAATCGAGATAATTTTAATAATATTGGCTTTTCATTGTATATATTTAGTAATTATGTATATTTCGTATTCTGTATTATGTTTTTCTACCGTACGACAT
This sequence comes from Catocala nupta, assembly GCA_963675205.1. Lineage (NCBI taxonomy): Eukaryota > Metazoa > Arthropoda > Insecta > Lepidoptera > Erebidae > Catocala > Catocala nupta. The sequence goes on from OY776078.1 coordinate 35,082,923, forward strand.
GACCAAGACGCATATCTTGTTCCAGAAATAACATGTACCGATGGAAGACCACAGTTCTCACAGGACGATCTTATGTGCGATGTAAGTCTTTGTTCTTTGCCAAAATGACATATCAATTTTCCATATGTAAGTCGAGTATTGCAAAACAATAATAAAACGAGGTCAAATGTTTATAACCTCTCAGATTTATTCACCCATTTGTACACAAACTGTGACAGTCGATGACCTATTTTTAGGCAGGACACTCCTAGTGTGTCGTCAAAAATTAGAATTTGAATATCTATATTGTAATTTTTTGCGGACACAAAGATTGTTTTCTTGTATAAAATAGATCGTCGTGTGTCAAAGACTGTAATATTTTAGATTTTTGATGTGTTGTTGTTGTAGTTATAAAATGTATTTATGTCCATTTTTTGAACATAGGTACATATATATCACGCCCCTTAACCAAAAGGGTAGACAAAGGTATGCAATACACCCACATTTGTCCAATTATAATTTTAAGCCCATGTAATAGGCGGTAGCTTCGGTCTTTTCGCTATTACTGATAATTTCTTGACAAAAACCTACAACAATAACACTTAACCCAACCCGGGTATCAAACCCTCATGCACAGTAGTCGCATACACTACCGCTGCTCTACCGAGGCGTTTTTTGTACATCATAGTAAATCGAAACTTAAGATTTGTGATATTAATAATATTATTGATCTTTTCAGTCGGAGGTGACTCCGTTCCTATACGGCGCCATAGAGCCGAGCAAGCGCGGCAGAATAATTCGCACCGAATCACTCAGCTCCACATCTACGCCTAGGTAGGACTGACATATTACAACAGCTTGAATGATCTCTCCTAAAATATCAACACTGCCAAACTAACTTTGTTTTGTTCACATAGGAAACGTAGAACAAATAGTAAAATAAAATACACATACTCTTGTAATTGCTACAATAGCATCTACATTATCTATATTATTTGAGAACGAATGCAGTCTGTGAACAATAACTGAATGATTTTATAATCAATTGTTTGTATACCGAATAAGATAAGTAAGAAAAACACTATATATTGTTAGGTATAATAATAGTTTAATGTTGTAAAAACATTGCAGGCGTATTCAACGTCGCAGTAACGGAAACAGCGACGAATGGTGGTCGCCCATCAAACAGCGTTCCAGCGAGAATGTCATCGATGTCAATACTATACAAGAGGTATAACATTGTTAATTTTTTAATAATCAAATGTAAATAATTACCGGTAGCTTTTGGACCAATTCGATAATTGGAACGTATTTAACCCAGAGTTCACTCAAAGTTTTAAGAATATCTATAGCCTTTTAATTAATAGACCAGCTTCTGCTTGCAGCTTAGCTTGCGTGAAATGATAAGACTTCGACATTCGATGTCAGTAGTAGTAGTTTTTCTTACGACGTTCAAAGATAGTATAGTTTCAATTAGTAAAATATTTTTAATCTGTTCATTAATGCCAGTAATGACACTTACATATACCTAAGTACAAAGTAAAAATAAGTAGAAAATCACTTCATAATAAAAGTGAGAACAACAATGTACATATTTTTTTTTGTATATACATTTAATAATCAATGCATTGTTGTACATAAAATATAACAGCCAAATATCTCTGAGAGAATACTTAAAATAAATGTTTGCATAAAAATAAATTTTGATCTCAGACTGACATCGAAACAGAACCAAACATCGACTCTCAGCCAAGCAGCAGACTAGCGCAAGCCGGTACACAGACCTCGCCAGAAAGACACAGGGACGAACTCTCAGCGCTGCACATCTACGTGGTACTGAATTATTTCATATTTTATATTTGGTTACTTGGGCGAATACGGTATTACAATGGTGAGTGTATTGTTATTCTAGGACGGTATGAGTCCGAGGAGTTCGCCTGGGGGTCGCTTACCATCACGTTACCGCGCTTACAAGCGATCTGGTTCACCAACGCCCCCGCTCCCCGCTCGGGCTGCCCCCGCACCGCCGCCGCCTCGTAAACATGCTCTCAGCCCGGCACAAGCTGAATGTCTACGAGCGATATTTGCTGCTCTACTCTGGCACGAAGGTCGGTATTGCATAACATTATTTGCCCTGTAACTAATCTATGATTAATTGCTTTAGATAATACATTTTTGTTTCAATTTGCTCGTGCTATGTTTAACTGTTTTATTCTAAATTCTATAGTATATTAAGTGTATCAGAATATTTATCGTAGAGTTTTATTGTCGTAAAAATGGGTACTAGTCACTTATATTTAACATTTTAAAAGCTCGATTTTGTATAAGCTGTTATCGGCGTCCAGCTGACAAACAGATGTTTATCTGTACGTTCTTCAAAAAGCTATATTTTGGACTGTATGTACTGTAGCCAGCAATTGGTGTTTTTAATATAGGCGGTTCTTTTTCTCCGCCTATCGAAGTAATTGCCACTGCCTGATGGTAGCAGTTAGAGGAGTCCAATTCTGATTTTATTCTTGTCCTATGTTCTCTCAGCATTAATTATGCTTCAGCTAGAACTTAATAACGTATTTGAAGGACAGCTACCGCTTACCATGAGACAGGTCGTTACTTCAACTGCATTAACTGCAATATGCATGGCATTTTGCCGATGATCATCTTTAGTTAGACAATTTTGGCATGACGACTGACTGTTGTCATTGTCAGACCGTGTGTAGTACCTACATATATTAAAAGAATGTACCGGCGTTATTTTCATGAAGAATATTTGAACACGAATTCTATATACTGGTCAGGACTTGGAGTAGGGCTGCTGTTTCTATCGTGCCGTAAAACTCCAAGTCCATAATTTAGTGTACTGACCTTTCAACAGCTTGAATATAAAGGAGAAATAACTTTGGAGTGCGTTTATATAGATAATCCTGGGTGATGCGATTTTAGCATGATGACTGACGCTTTTTCTATAGCCTGTCATTGTCAGACCGTGTGTAGTTTACAGGTATTTGAAGAATATACCAGCATGATTCTCGTGAGTGTGACTTGAAGACGAATTCTTTATACTGGTCAGGGCTTGGAGTTGGGCAGCCGTTTCTATTGTGCCGCAAAACTCCAAGTCCATGATTTAGTGTACAGGCCATTCAACAGCTTGAAGATAATGAAGGAACAACTATTAACTCAGAAGCATGTTCAATAAGAGGACACCACAATTGAGAGAATTAATATTATCGACAATTTACTCAACTGAAGCTAATCTTCTCCGGTTTTGTACCTTTAACTAGCATCCTTCAGCCACCTAAGGCACAAAAGATACGCTTCTGTTTGTCTTTACTTCACGATTGGCAGGCGCTTGGTTATGTATAAGTTGTTTAAAGGATGACCTTAAAACAAAGGCCAGTCCATTATTTTGTATACAGACCTTTCAACAGCTTAAAGATGATAGATGAACCTATCGCCTGCCCATTGGGTTTATACAACTTGTTTTAGGGTACTATACACAAGGACTACCATCAAGACTATGACTAGGCGCCTGACAAACAGACTCTATCTGTCTGTCCGACCTTTAAAAAGCTCTATCTTGTAAACCGTAATAGGTATCCGGCTGAATTGTTACTAATATATGTGTGAATATTTATACTAGCGGTCGCCTAGTGGTCAAAAATCGACCAAAATTCCTAAGCTTGCCACTTTGTTTTCTGTTGTTATCTATTACATATAAATAAGGACACCAACTTTACAAATAATTGTACGACGTCAGACGAACAGTATCGAAATACTACGAACGCGATTCGACTGCGTGTGTCAAATGCATGGTTCTGTGCGTGTAGTGTTTTTTCATTAATTTAATGTATTTTAATGTTTATTTTTTAAAAATATTAAGATTCGCCCTTCCTTCTCCATATAAACTTTATTTGTGCCAAATTTCATACTCCTCCGGCCGCGCAATTTCCGTAAAAAGGGGTACAACATTTTTGCTTCACGTATTAATATATAGATTCACCTGCCAAAATGATTAAACATTGCATGGTGGTAAGTAGTTAGTGAAGTCCAATTCTCATTTAACTCCTGCCCTGTGTTCTCCCAGCATTGATTTAGCTGCAGCCAGAACATACTAATGTATTTGAGAAGCTGCTATCGCTCACCACCCGACAAGCCTATGTTTCGTCTGCTAATAACTGCAATATGCTATTTGCATGAAATTGTAATATACCGTCGATGACCTTTATTTAGATAAATTTGGCTTGACCACTGACCCGTTTTCTATTGCCCGCCATTGTCAGACCATGTGTAGTTTACAGCTGAAGAATATACAGGCGTGATTCTTGTGAAGATGACTAACAGATGAATTCTTTATACTGGTCAAGGTTTGGAACCAGTCGGTCGCGCGAGGCACTGAGTTGTCTTTAGCGTAGTGGCAGTGTGGTTTTGCTGCTGCATCGCATTTCGGGCGCTTGCCTGCTCAGCAAGTAAGAGTTATAGCTAGAGTGACTCGGGCCACACACGGCTTTTACGCCTGTTTGGGTAGACGTATGGATGTACGTCGGGAAGTGAGCGTGCCTTATACAGCTCCGGTACCATACTGGAGATTTGGGAGGCGGCTTCTCCGTCAGCGAGGTTTTCGTTAGCTACTCCCAGAGTTGTGAGTAGTGAGCGGCTTTTTTGCTCCGATACCTATCTGGAGAATAGGTAGTGTCACTTGGGTACGAGGTAGCTCGCTTACGAGAACCGAATCTTCTGAGGTTAGGGTGGAGAAAGTCGAGATTTAGGGACAATACCTGTCTATAACTGGTCCCGTAAGGTGCTCTCGGGCACTGGAAGGTACAGTGGCTCCACCTCATATAACCTTTAAGGTTGGTATAGAGGAACGCTAAATCATAAACTGGACTAGTCGTAGAGACAGGGAATGTTCCTGACCATCCCCTCTCTCTATATGGATAATTCTGGGTCAGGCGATTTTGGTATGATGGTCGATGCTTATTGTATTGCCCGGGATTGTCCGTCCGTGTGTAGATTACGGCTATTTGGTGATTGTACTGGCGTGGTTCTCATGAAAATGACTTGAAGGCGATTTCTATATACTGTTAAGGGTTTTGAATTGGGCAGCCGTTTCTATCGTGCCGCAAAACTCCAAGTCCATGATTTAGTGTACAGACCTTCAACAGCTTGAAGATAATAGATGAACAACTATTTACTCTGAAGCATGTTCAATAAAGGGACAAATAAGCCACAATTAAGATAATTAATATTTTAGACAAAATTGGGACTACTCCGTTAAAGCTAATTCTCTCCGGTTTTCTACTATTAGATATCTAGCATGCTTCAGTTACAAGTCATTTAGTTTTGTTTACAAACAGCTGTATGTTTGAAAAATATACCGGTGTGATTTCAACATCTTAAAGATAAAGTAGGAAGACCTTATGAAATACGTTGATGTGGATATTTCTGGGTCAATCCATTTTAGCATGACAGCTGATGCTTTTTGTATTGCCTGAAATTGTCAGTCCATGTGTAGTTTACAGCTATTTGAAGAACGTTTCCGACATGATTCTCATGCAGATGACTTGAAAACACATTCTATATACTGATCAGGGCTTGGAGTTGGGCAGCCGTTCCTAACGTGCCGCAAAACTCCAAGTCCATGATTTAGTGTACAGACTTTTCAACGGCTTGAAGATAATGGAGGAACAACTTATGGGGTATGTTTATATGGATAATCCTGGGTCAGCAGGCATTTTGGTATGATGGCTGAAGTTTTTTGTATTGCCTGAAATTGTCCGTCTGTGTGTATTTTACAGCTAATTAAAGAAAATACTGGCGTGATTCTCATAAAGACGAATTGAAGACACATTCTATATACTGGTCAGGGCTTGGAGTTGGGCAGCCGTTCCTATCGTGCCGCAAAACTCCAAGTCCATGATTTAGTGTAAAGATCATTCAACAGCTTGAAAATAATGTAAGAATAACTTATGGAGTGCGTTTAATTATATGTGCGTTTATATTTGGCAATTTTAGCATGAAGGCTAACGCTTCTTTTATAGCCTGGCATTATCAGTCCGTGTGAAATTTCCAATAATTTGAAGAGAATATCGTCGTGGTTCTCATGAAGATGATCTAAAGACAAATTCTTTATACTGGTCAGGGCTTGAAGTTGGGCAGCCGTTTCTATCGTGCCGCAAAACTCCAAGTCCATGATTTAGTGTAAAGATCATTCAACAGCTTGAAAATAATGTAAGAATAACTTATGGAGTGCGTTTAATTATATGTGCGTTTATATTTGGCAATTTTAGCATGACGGCTGACGCTTCTTTTATAGCCTGGCATTGTCAGTCCGTGTGAAATTTCCAATAATTTGAAAAGTATATCGTCGTGATTCTCATGAAGATGACCTGAAGACAAATTCTTTATACTGGTCAGGGCTTGAAGTTGGGCAGCCGTTTCTATCGTGCCGCAAAACTCCAAGTCCATGATTTAGTGTAAAGATCATTCAACAGCTTGAAAATAATGTAAGAATAACTTATGGAGTGCGTTTAATTATATGTGCGTTTATATTTGGCAATTTTAGCATGACGGCTGACGCTTCTTTTAATAGCCTGGCATTGTCAGTCCGTGTGAAATTTCCAATAATTTGAAGAGTATATCGTCGTGATTCTCATGAAGATGACTTGAAGAAGAATTCTATATACTGGAATAGGGTTTGGAGTTGGGCAGCCATTTCTATCATGCTGCAAAACTCCAAGTCCATAATTTAGTGTACAGAACATTCAACAGCTTGAAGATAATAAAGACACAACTATGTATTTACCCTGAAGCATGTTCAATAAAAGTACAAATACACCACAACTGGGCGATTTTATGTTTTGGACAATGGACTGCCAACGGAAAATATACCAGCGTGATTCTCATGAAGATTACTTGAAGACGAATTCTATATACTGGTCAGGGCTTGGAGTTGGGCTGCCGTTTCTATCGTGCCGCAAAACTCCAAGTCCATGATTTAGTGTATAGATCTTTCAACAGCTTGAAGATAATGGAGGAACAACTGATGGAGTGCAAATTCATCTTAAAAACCAAATCTTTACGATTGTTTCACTTGTTATTTTGTAACAATTTTAAATATCTGTAACAAATGTATTATAGTATGTACATATATATCAGCCATGATGAAATTATAAAGAGACAGCGATGAATTACTTTCTGGTAGTGATATTAGTTTTAATAATTGTATTTATGATGTCGAAATGTGTATGTTGGCAGTGTTGGCACATACACATTCGACATCATCTCATTAACTCTCCCTATAGGCGACCGTTTTTATCTGGCCGCAAAATTCCAAGTCCATGTTAAGTGTAAATAGCATTTAAATACTTGAAGAACAACTATTTTCTCGGAGAGATTTTATGCACATTCCTAAATACGGAGTAAGTAAGTAAAATGTTCAACAAATTAAACACACTCGTATATGAATTCATGCCTCTATGAAGTTCTTTGTATTCGAGTAACTGGAATTATATATGTACCATCAATGTATTATAATGGAGGAAGTACTCTTTTCCCTGAGGCTCAAGACCAGCCTTCCTTCCTTGTAAAATTTATAGACATGGCTAATAAATGCAAGTATTCTTTCTTTTAGGCATTGTCCACGATGCGATCGCCTGTGCAGCGTTTCTCAAGTTCCACCCGCAGTTGCCGAAACAAGGAGCACTCGTCGTCACTCGCCCAGCACATGACGTCACACTCGCCAGACATCAGAGGCACTCCGTCGAAGTCTCCAATGCCGGTAAGCAGCCTGATCTTAGTAAATTTAGTACTTAAAGTTATTTATATTTAGTATTAGCTGGTTCCCGCGGCTTCGCTCTCGTTTATGGTTCCCGCATCGTTACTGTGGGTCGTAATGTGATGATATGTGGACTATAGCCTTCCTCAAACAATAGGCTATCAATTGCAAGATTAAAATAAGAATTTGTAATTACGACTCGTCGAACGAAGATTTGGGCATTCAAACAAAATAAGGAATAAAACTCTAATTTTGTTATATTATAGTAAAGGTTAACTTGTAGTACCTTTATTACAGGTTTGTTTGTACAGAAATGTGTATCGTGCTATATTTAGAAGAAGTAATTCTGGAATCGCAAATGGGTAATAGAAAACGCAGCAAGAATCTTATACCTAGTGTTTTTTTACCACTAACTTAATTCTTGAAGCTCTTGTCACAACAAGAGCTTTAGAATAAGTATCAGAATACTTATTACAAATAAAGCAAAATAACTGCATACATCAAAGAATTTATATATCTTCCTCTACATTTACAAATTCTTTGATGTATATACTTTTTGGGATAAAATCAGTGTAAAGTAGCTTAATTCCAAGATATATATTAAACAAATATGTTATTAATAAACATGACATTGTGTAGGGCACTACCTGCATATACATCCATCAACATTGGAGTCGCTGACGCGGTCAGGAGTCGAAGCTTCCACCAGTCGTATGCGCAAGGCTGACATCGACATACCGATTCGAGAGGAGGAAGCGCATTGTAGCGATGCAGGTTTGTACTTTATAGCATTTAGTTTATGATATGCTATGCTCAATGTTGGCATAATTACTGATGCATTTTTTATTGTCTTTTGTTGTCAGTCCCTGTGTAGTTTACAGCTATTTGAAGATAACTGAATAATGACTTGAACACGAATTCTTTATACTGGTCAGGGCTTGGAGTTGGGCAGTCGTTTCTATCGTGCCGCAAAACTCCAAGTCTATGATTTAGTGTACAGATCTTTCGTCAGCTTGAAGATAAAGGTGGAACTAATCGCCTGCCGATTTAAAAGTGTTTTAGGGTACTATACCCAAAAGGCTATCAACGGCACTCTATGACTAGGCGTCCGACAGACAGACATAACTATGTCTGTTTGTCCGACCTTTATGAGGCTCTAGCTTGTGAGCCATAATAATAATAAAACCGCAGGGCAGCTTGTGGCGAGTGGCTACAGAGAGTCGGTTAGGGCCTCATCCCCGGCTTGCCGTTACTGGTTGGCTGTGGTGAAACTTTAAGAGCGCCCGTAGGACTCTCAGCTCTGGCTTGCCTTGGTCAGCCGGTCAGAAGTTGGCCGCTAGAGCTATATGCTTAGGGATGGATGGTCATTTAATAAGGGCATAACTACGGGGAATCCAACTCCGGGTCTCCGTTGTCACGAGACCCGTGATGGTGAAGCCGGTGCCGCAGCGCTCAACACCCTTAACCACTCGCACCTGTGTTGCCCTCTGCTGCTAGCTTGTATGCCTATGGTGGCTATTCAGGGGGCCTAGTGAGTTGGCGAGTCACCGTCTGTCCATTGCATTGGTGCTAATAGAGTATTCAGGTCAGACGCCGTTTTTCATCCATATTTACCTATATACCGGCCCATCAAACACTTATACCTATAGCCCATATATTAATAAAATCCGTACTTCATTCTCACACCTTTGATTAAAACTCTCGAAGGGCCTCTTTACGTTGGACCCATGTCTCCATGTAAGCCTCACAAGGACCCAAGTATTTTCTAATATAATATGTTAGAAAAGAATATTATAATATAAAAATAAACATAATAATAATATTCTATCACTTACACACTACACCATCTAGCCCAAACTAAGCAGAGCTTGTACTATAGGTACTAGATAATGGATAAACATACATACATATATCCTTTTTTTTGTAAATACCTACTTATTATACATAGAAACACCCAGACCAAGACAATCATCCATGTTCATGCACACAAATGATTGACTTGTGCGGGCATCGAACCCGCGACCTAAGGCGTGGCAGTCGGTTACACAGACCACTACGCCATCGAGGCCAATAGGTAGCCTACTGAAATTTGCCCATTTTATGATTTTATTTATATACGCCTGTCAAAATGATTTTACTCTGCCTGATGGTAAGCAGTAAGTTGAGTTCCAATTTAACTCCCGTCCTGTGTTAGGTATTGTGGTAGTAGTAGTATTGATTTTGCTTTAACTAGAACATAATAATTTATTTGAGGAGCGGCTACCGCCTACCATCAGACGTAACGTTGATTCGACTGCCATTAACTGCAATTAACTATTTGCTTGGTATTTTGCTGTTGGTGACCTTTACGTAGTCGATTTTAGCATGACGACTAAGGAGTTTTGAATTGTCTGACTTTGACAGTCCGTGTGAAGATTACAAATATTTGAAGAATATACCGGCATGATTCTCATGAAGATGACTTGAAGATGATTTCTTTATACTAGTCAGGGCTTGGAGTTGGGCAGCCGTTCCTATCGTGCCGCAAAACTCCAAGTCCATGATTTAGTGTACAGGCCATTCAACAGCTTAAAGATAATGTAAGAATAACTTATGGAGCGCTTTTACACGCATGCTGACTAACTAAGGAGTAAGTAAAATGGGCAATCAAACATATGCATATCCAAAGAATATGAATGTAAAGCCTTTATGAGCTTGTGCGCGTAGCCGGAATGATATATTGACAATGTATTTTTTTTATTCAGTGTAAATACATGTATATTTTATCCTTAAATTAGCAAAAGGATTAGGTAGGTATACACTCAATGAATAGATATTCCTAAAATATAAAACACAAGTAAATGTATGATTTTCGTCAGATTATTCTAATAACGGTACATGCATATAGTAAATAAATATATTGTTCCGATAACAGGTATTCATGTATCTATTCATTTCATTCTTCGAATGTTGTCTTCTATTCAACTGATATATTTTGACGACAGGTGCATCTCCGTCAGTGGTGAATGTTCTGCCGCCAGCGTTGCGAGCGTTAGTTGCGCTTTGGGACGCATTGTACGACGCCGACCAGCTCTCTGCGGCTACCGACAAGTGAGCCATTAATATAATTTTCATAAACAATATGAAAACATTGCGATATACTTTTGTCGTTTCTTATTGACCGTCATCGATCTGGCCTGATCATATAGACGTGGCCCAATTATAAGGCAATGTGTGCATTTGACTGAGTAATCGATTAACCGGCGCTGCTAAACAATTCAAATTTTATTTTATAAATCTCTTTATTTGACGCATATTAAAGTGTAGGTGACACGGGGTAGACTTGGGACATCTCTCCAAGTATTAGGTATAATTAAATAATACTCTTTCTTGTAGAATTGTCAGTAGTAATTGTCAACAGATCAATACATGGTTGATTATTGGCATTCGTTGACTAGTGTATATACTATTAGAGAGAGATGCCGCATGAAACTGGATATAGTGCCAAGAATAGAAACGGTCCGTTAATATGCAAAATTCTTAGGTGAAAAGATATCTTGCTTAAACCACTTATTGTTTAATGTCAAAGTCAAAGTCAAAGTCAAAGCGTTTATTGCGTACTAAGTGTATACATAAAGATCTTAAATATACGTACAGTGCTTACAACTCAGCGCCTTCTACAAGCATTGCAATTTTCTAATAATAATAAATGTATTTTTGCTAGTAGTTACAATTTTTTAAATTATGAGTACATCTAAATTATATTATTAAATTTTTACATGTCTATTTTTAATGACACAAGGATAACTTTTTTAAATTCATAAATAATATTTTCAGTTTATTTGATTATTACAGGAAAAAGGAAATCGCGGAGAAAAATGAAAATGACGATGTGAGACCAAACAGTGGCATACGGAAGAAGAGAGATTGGAACGCAAAGATTGGCAGAACGCCTTATACAGGTAGACATTTTATTTAGTATTGTTACACCTAGTGCTATCTCTTGGCATTGTGTGGAAGACTCGGCAGTTTCGTCTAATAATTTATTACAGCGCCATCTATTGAATACTTATGGAACTTCGTAGATTCGCCGGTACGAGTAGAGTAGAGAGAGCGCTGGCACATTCTTGAATCTTCGTATTGTTTACATACCGGGTATGACGTTTCTAGAAAACTCCGGTAACGCATTAATCCGTTGAGCGTCTGATTAAAAAAGTGAAAGGAAGGCCTTGGCGGTTAGGAACACCTGGTGTTCACACGACACACGAGAGTTTAACCACGTATAAAAGGGGAAAGCCAGCGCTCGCCGAGTCAGTTTACAATCGTAAGCGATCAAGTATTCATCGAAGCGAACGGAAGAGAAAATACTACGGAGTTTGAAGCATTTATAGTTGGAAAAGTGTAGTATAGTGTTTTAAATTTAATTGTGTGTTAGAATAAAACGTGTTTTAATCGGTAAAATTATTTACATTCTTATCCGTCGAACCCAGCACGTAACAGTATTCAATAATATTAGCTTTTGACTGCGAGTACTTCTGCTATCATCATTTAAGGATCGTTTTACTTATAATACTAGTATAGCCACAGTAATCCCGATATTACTATGATATCACATATTATGACATAAAAATCTCGGAACTATTGGAATTATATGTTACATTAATGGCGCAGTATTTTAAGTGATTATATCGTCACTGACGCTATGTCCAGTATTGCACATATACCATCCTACCTCAAGCGGCATTAAAATTGTGTTATCCATAAATAATAATAAAATATAAATAATAATTATATAAAATATAATCCATAGTTTAATTCTGGCTTTGTGTGATCATCTATTGTTAGAATAGTTAGAGCAAGAAAGTTTAAGAAGTCGTTTATCTTTTAAAGTACGTTGCGAGTTATGCGGAGGCTCGAATGTGCCGCCGCCCTTAGCCGCTCACATGCGACACGTGCACGCCGGCTGCGGTGGGCCGACCACCAAAGGCTTCGACCGCGGTGGCGCTTACCACACGCAAGACCCGCCGCCTAATGACGTACCCGTCCTAGCATGCGGACAACTAGCTCAAGGTAATTTCTATGATAATATTTATTATGTAATTAATACAAGTTGTACACAAATTGATTGTAAAATTCATGCCATATTTATTTACATCTGTGCTATTACAATGAAAATAACTCATCTTAAAAACGAACGATTTAAGATTGTATTACTTTTAGAGTTCAAAAACTCTTATACAACAGCTTTGTCCGTCCGTCCGTTATACAAATTTCAACTCAAGAACCGTAAGAACTAGAAACTCGCGGTCAACGCCATTCGACTCAGCATAGTCGATATACCCCGAAATGACTATGAGCTTTGAACTCTGTCACGTGCTATCATGTGACCTTTGCATATTACTTGAACCATTTATCGAACTCTTAAGATTTACAGCAATTCATTGCCGATTCTCACTTGTTTATTTCTGTTGCCTATCATTTTCAGTCAGTGTATAGTTTACAGCTATTTGAAGAATTTACCGGCATGATTAGCCTGAAGATGATTGTAAGTTAATTTCTATATACTGGTCAGGGCTTGGAGTTGGGTAGCCGTTTCTATCGTGCCGCAAAACTCCAAGTCCATGATTTAGTGTACAGACCTTTCAACATCTTGAAGATAAAGCAGGAAGACCTTATTTAATGCGTTGATGTGGATATTCCTGGGTCAATCCATTTTGACACGACAGCTGATGCTTTTTGTATTTCCTGAAATTGTCAGTCCATGTGTAGTTTACAGCTATTTGAAGAATGTTCCCGACATGATTCTCATGTAGATGACTTGAAGACACATTCTATATACTGGTCAGGGCTTGGAGTTGGGCAGCCGTTTCTATCGTGCCGCAAAACTCCAAGTCCATGATTTAGTGTACAGACCTTTCAACAGCTTGAAGATAATGAAGGAACAACTTATGGGGTATGTTTAAATGGATAATCCTGGGTCAGGCGGTTTTGGTACGACAGCTGCATTTTTTGTATTGCCTGGTATTGTCCGCCCGTGTGTACTTTACAGCTAATTGAAGAATATATCGGCGTGATTCTCATGAAGATGACTTGAAGACACATTCTATATACTGGTCAGGGCTTGGAGTTGGGCTGCCGTTCCTATCGTGCCGCAAAACTCCAAGTCCATGATTTAGTGTACAGACCTTTCAACAGCTTGAAGATAATGAAGGAACAACTTATGGGGTATGTTTATATAGATTATCCTGGGTCAGGCGGTTTTGGTATGACGGCTAAAGATTTTTGTATTGCCTGGAATTGTCCGTCCGTGTGAATTTATAGCTATTTGAAGAATATACTGGCGTGATTCCATGAAAATGACTATAAGACACATTCTATATACTAGTCCGGGCTTGGAGTTGGGCAGCCATTTCTATAGTGCCGCAAAACTCCAAGTCCATGATTTAGTGTACAGACCTTTCAACATCTTGAAGATAAAGCAGGAAGACCTTATTTAATGCGTTGATGTGGATATTCCTGGGTCAATCCATTTTGACACGACAGCTGATGCTTTTTGTATTTCCTGAAATTGTCAGTCCATGTGTAGTTTACAGCTATTTGAAGAATGTTCCCGACATAATTCTCATGTAGATGACTTGAAGACACATTCTATATACTGGTCAGGGCTTGGAGTTGGGCAGCCGTTTCTATCGTGCCGCAAAACTCCAAGTCCATGATTTAGTGTACAGACCTTTCAACAGCTTGAAGATAATGAAGGAACAACTTATGGGGTATGTTTAAATGGATAATCCTGGGTCAGGCGGTTTTAGTACGACAGCTGCATTTTTTTGTATTGCCTGGTATTTTCCGCCCGTGTGTACTTTACAGCTAATTGAAGAATATATCGGTGCGATTCTCATGAAGATGACTTGAAGACACATTCTATATACTGGTCAGGGCTTGGAGTTGGGCAGCCGTTCCTATCGTGCCGCAAAACTCCAAGTCCATGATTTAGTGTACAGATCTTTCAACATCTTGAAGATAAAGCAGGAAGACCTTATTTAATGCGTTGATGTGGATATTCCTGGGTCAATCCATTTTGACACGACAGCTGATGCTTTTTGTATTTCCTGAAATTGTCAGTCCATGTGTAGTTTACAGCTATTTGAAGAATGTTCCCGACATAATTCTCATGTAGATGACTTGAAGACACATTCTATATACTGGTCAGGGCTTGGAGTTGGGCAGCCGTTTCTATCGTGCCGCAAAACTCCAAGTCCATGATTTAGTGTACAGACCTTTCAACAGCTTGAAGATAATGAAGGAACAACTTATGGGGTATGTTTAAATGGATAATCCTGGGTCAGGCGGTTTTAGTACGACAGCTGCATTTTTTTTGTATTGCCTGGTATTTTCCGCCCGTGTGTACTTTACAGCTAATTGAAGAATATATCGGCGTGATTCTCATGAAGATGACTTGAAGACACATTCTATATACTGGTCAGGGCTTGGAGTTGGGCAGCCGTTCCTATCGTGCCGCAAAACTCCAAGTCCATGATTTAGTGTACAGACCTTTCAACAGCTTGAAGATAATGAAGGAACAACTTATGGGGTATGTTTATATAGATTATCCTGGGTCAGGCGGTTTTGGTATGACGGCTAAAGATTTTTGTATTGCCTGGAATTGTCCGTCCGTTTGAATTTATAGCTATTTGAAGAATATACTGGCGTGATTCTCATGAAAATGACTATAAGACACATTCTATATACTGGTCAGGGCTTGGAGTTGGGCAGCCGTTCCTATCGTGCCGCAAAACTCCAAGTCCATGATTTAGTGTACAGACCTTTCAACAGCTTGAAGATAATGAAGGAACAACTTATGGGGTATGTTTATATAGATTATCCTGGGTCAGGCGGTTTTGGCATGACGGCTAAAGATTTTTGTATTGCCTGGAATTGTCCGTCCGTGTGAATTTATAGCTATTTGAAGAATATACTGGCGTGATTCTCATGAAGATGACTTGAAGACATATTCTATATACTGGTCAGGGCTTGGAGTTGGGCAGCCGTTCCTATCGTGCCGCAAAACTCCAAGTCCATGATTTAGTGTACAGACCTTTCAACATCTTGAAGATAAAGCAGGAAGACCTTATTTAATGCGTTGATGTGGATATTCCTGGGTCAATCCATTTTGAAACGACAGCTGATGCTTTTTGTATTTCCTGAAATTGTCAGTCCATGTGTAGTTTACAGCTATTTGAAGAATGTTCCCGACATAATTCTCATGTAGATGACTTGAAGACACATTCTATATACTGGTCAGGGCTTGGAGTTGGGCAGCCGTTTCTATCGTGCCGCAAAACTCCAAGTCCATGATTTAGTGTACAGACCTTTCAACAGCTTGAAGATAATGAAGGAACAACTTATGGGGTATGTTTAAATGGATAATCCTGGGTCAGGCGGTTTTGGTACGACAGCTGAATTTTTTAGTATTGCCTGGTATTGTCCGCCCGTGTGTACTTTACAGCTAATTGAAGAATATATCGGCGTGATTCTCATGAAGATGACTTGAAGACACATTCTATATACTGGTCAGGGCTTGGAGTTGGGCAGCCGTTCCTATCGTGCCGCAAAACTCCAAGTCCATGATTTAGTGTACAGACTTTTCAACAGCTTGAAGATAATGAAGGAACAACTTATGGGGTATGTTTATAAGGGTAATCCTGGCTTACGCGGTTTTGGTATGACGGCTGAGGTTTTTTGTATTGCCTGGAACTGTCCGCCCGTGTGTATTTTATAGCCATTTGAAGAATTTACTGGCGTGATTCTCATGAAGATGACTTGAAGACACATTCTCTATACTGGTCAGGACTTGGAGTTGGGCAGCCGTTACTATCGTGCCGCAAAACTCCAAGTCCATGATTTAGTGTATAGACCATTCAGCAGCATGTAAACAAAGGAGGAATAACTTATGGGGGCGTTTAAATTTACTGCATAAGCTGCCCTGTTCTTTATTTATTGTTCTCTATACTACTAAAATTCCAAAATTTTACGGCTGCATTACTTTTTATTTTATAACTATTTTCAAAATCTAAAACAGATGTCTTGTAATATGTAAAGTCTTCAAAACATTATAAAGAGGCAGATTAATTATTATCACTAGTAAGTAATATTGGTTTAGATAATGGTGTATGGTGTCGAAATGGTATATTATATGGTTTCGACTGCCCTTGTCTGCAATAAACGGAATATGGATAATCTTGAATCAGAAGATTCTGGCATGACGACTGACGCTTTTTCTATTGCCTGTCAGACTCAGACTGTGTAAAGTTTACAGCTGTTTAAAGAATATATCAGCGTGATTCTCATGAAGATGACTTGAAGACGAATTCTATATACAAGTCAGGGCTTGGAGTTGGGCAGCCGTTTCTATCGTGCCGCAAAACTCCAAGTCCATGATTTAGTGTACAGACCATTTAACAGCTTGAAGATAATGGAAGAATAACCTAAGAAGGTCGTTTACATGAATGCCGATATAAGGAGTAAGTTTTCCCATTTCATTTCAGTTTAATTTTAATGTCCAGCGAATTAAACTTATGCATATTTAAAGTATGTATATGAATGTAAGGTTTATGTAAAGCGTAACCGGAGTTATACACTGACAATGTATTATTTTTATAAGCAACATCAATATAAACATGTATTTTATCATTAAAATAGCATAATGGTTGACCGTAAACTATGTGTACAGCATGTATTGATTAATTAGTTCACGCAATGAACAAAATATCCTAAAATATAAAGCTAAGCTGCGTCAAATTGCTGTCAAAGTAAAAATCATTTACTTATTTTGGTCACAAAGTAACATTTATGAACGTGAAAATATCTAGGCTAGTGAGTTTACTAAGTTATTAAAGCTAAAAAATTCATTTAGGTTAGTGGCTAGGTTGGCATGGAAAGGGTTGAGCCTATATAAGAAACTTGCAAGAAAATGACGGCCTCTCTTTTATATGGCCATTTAAATATAATTTCAGTATTTTACTACGTGAGTAGACAAGGTGTCGCAGCCATTTTACCATTTATTACTGACAATAAAATCTAAAAATAATAATAATATAATTAATCAATATTATAAAAGAGATTAAATAGTTATTGTTTAGAAGGATTATAGATAGAAGGATTAATAATAGACATGAGGGCGCATAGACTTACAATTATGACAATGCAGAGGCAGTCCGTGACTAATTGCAGTTGTGCACTAATATACTACTAAATTTCATATAATACTAAATTTTTATTTCTCAATAATAATCGGCATGTGAAGCAAGAAGCTAGATAACATCACAAATAATCACGAGGCTGAGGTGCCTCGTGATTATTTGTCTATCTACCATATTGTAACAACGGTACATGTATTAAGTAAATAATACTATTCCGCAGATAACTGGTATTTGTGGAACCGTTTATTTCATTTTTCGAATGTTGCCTTCTATTTAACTAAAATCCTTTGGCGACAGGTGCATCTCCGTCCGTAGTGAATGTGCTGCCGCCAGCGTTGCGAGCGTTAGTAGCGAAAAACCAACACGTTTATAAAATACAAAACATATTATTAATAGACATGGCATACGTAGAACATAAATTCAAATTATAAAACGTCTATACGGGTGCTGCGCCAAACAATAAACGAGTCGCCGCTGCTAACCTAATAGATCGACCGATCAATAATTCAATATAAGGTGAACGGCCGGCGGCGATGGAAGCAGCCGACTACATTACATACAACGACCTGGCTATTCTTACGATGCTCAGCTGACACGGTAGCAGACCTATATACGGCCTCATTAGTATCTAAAATCATCACACATATCTTTGAATAAGTATAAAGCCATCGATCGCTAGCTTTGCAGACTAACTCTTTTCTTGTCAGTTAGATCTGGAGTCTGAGATTTTAAATAAATCGCTGTATTCTGGCTGGCAGTTATGCAGGATGTTTTAGATTCCTTAGAGATACAGACTGACATAGACATTCATGACAGCTAGTACCGATGGTGCAAAAGAAGGGACGTGAGTTTCTTGGAGGTAGATACTTCTCACAGGCTCAATCCTTTGCCTGATCCTAACAACTGACCTAAATGTAAATTAAGTAACTTTACTAAGCTCCAAAAGTTTGACGTTTATAAGTGTTACTTACTTTGTGACCTAAATGTATTAAAGAGATTTGACTGTGACTTTATTTGGTAACCTGTAACTTATTTTTATTTATTCTTTGGTTCTAGGATGCATCCTGTACTACATGTTTTGTGAGAAATGCTACGACAAGGCGATGAAAGTTGCGTCGTCACTCCGACAGACCCGATCTAAGGTGATTGCCGAGATATCTGGTTACGAACGCGAGAGCACAGCCTTGGACCATCAGACCATGAAGGAAAATGCTGTGTTCTTATTGGATTTGGCACCCCTTACCAACTCAGGTAAATAAGATATATGAAAAAAGAAAGAGAGATTGACTTGAAAATTTTACATACGGTTGCATTTTCAAATAGGAGTATTTAATTTACTTTTGTATGCTTTTTTCCTATCAGTTTAGTTTTTTGTTAGAGTTTGTAATATTAAATACCGACCTGTAAGGAGAGCCAATTTTTATTTACTTGTTTTCTTAGATTTTGTTTTCATTTATTATTTTATATTCTTTATGTAAACATTAATGTACGTATCTAAATTATCACCAAACTTTTAAGAAACCTGGAAGTTGTGCCTGGTACCCGTAACACAAGTTAGATCTTACCTTGGGTACCAGTGTTTAATAATTACTGTGTCTTACTTATTTGTGTTTAACAAATTTCATTTCATTTCAAGGATACCAAATACAATATTTGTAAACTAAATTAATAATGAACTACCTCTATACTATATCTGAGAAAACTATATATTTCCATTCTACATTAATATTTCTTAACAAAATAATTCTCCTTGTGTCCCGGTAAAATACCTGATTTAATGTGCCAGCTTAACCTTATTAAGAAATACACAATACGTCCATACACCGATGGATGAGTTAAACTGATTTGTGGCTCTTTAAGTTTGTTAAGTAATGGTGAATTGAATGCGTATTAGTTAACTATATTCATATATGCAAAACAGTTTTATGAATCTTGGTGCCTACCGCAGTTTTACTTACGTTTATGATTACAGCTATGCTGAATTTTGATTTTTGATATTTAAATTGCTTCGGCTAATGATGTTATATAACCTATAACCTTTCTTAAGAATTGGGCTGTCAAATGCAAAACAAATCTTTGTAGTTTTATTCTTTTAATACATATAAGCAAACTTTTGCGTTATTATATTGGTATATATAAGGTATAGAATGCTGGAAATTATATAACTTATAAACCAGCCACTGAGCAGAAAATGTTAATTTTAGAAAATTGGAACAATGTTCATGTGATGCGCTGCGGCTGACTGCAATTTATGCAGGTGTATATTTCTGTTTTCACACTTGTTTCATGAGGAAGCTTCTAATAGATCAGATAGTTTCAAAAGTGATGCTGAACTTAAAATTATCCAAATTAATAATAATATCAGAATAACCTATATCAATTTTCCAGCACTCAATCATTGTCCTTTACGAATGTTTTAATAATGAAATATTAGGCGCATTAATGTATCTATAGGAAATATTTGACAAGAGTGTACTCCGCACTAGGCACTTTAGTTGAGGCGAGAGACTTTACAAATTCTAAGTACGAACACAAGGAACGTCCAGACTCAGCTAAACTATTTGTGGATCACACAAATAGATAACTTTTCTGCGGAGACGAATGTATACTTATCTGCAATTAAGATCGAATATAATACTTCTGAATGACGTTATAAAATTAGGTGTTTAATTGTTTGTACAGAATCGACGAGTGTATGTAGCGGGTTGAACGAAGCGTCGCGCAGTCCGCCGACACCGCCGGGCAGCTTGTGGCAGCCGGCGCCTCCGTTCCAGTGCCTGCCGGCCTTAGGCGCCGCCCCGCGCACCGCAACCCCCTGCGAGACCATACGCTACCACTCGCTTGGACGACACACGCAAATACAAATCATCCCAATCGTAATAATATTTCTAATATATCATACACAGTTTCGTATATCCTATATACCTAATATCAGCCCTAATGCTGGGCACAGGCCTCGTTTCAGAGTGAGAAGGGTTAGGCTATTGTTCACCACGCCTCCCGTGCGGGTTGACAAACTTCACATATCTTCGAGAACATTATAGAGAACTCTCAGACATGCAGGTTTTCTCACGTTGTTTTTCCTTCACCATTAAAGCAAGCGATAATTATATATTTAATACGCACATAACTTTAAAAAGTCAGAGATGCGCGCCTTGGAGATCAAACTCGAGATCATTATTTCCTAGAAATAATATAATATAGTACATACATACATACATAGATTCACGCCTGTTTCGCAGAGATGTAGACAAAGACTATGAATTTCCATTTGCTATGATCCTGACACACTGCTCTGGCTTCATTCACTTTCATCATATTCATACACGCCCGTCGGTTCAAGCTGCTCTTAACCTGGCCTTTGTCCTGAACGCCTCCGATCTGATCGAGAAACATTCGCCTAGGTCTTCCTCTTGCGACTGTTCCATTCACACTAGCCTTATAAACTTTCTTAGTTAGTCTTTCCTCGTCCATTCTTTCTACATGCCCAAACTAGCATAACATACCCTTTTCTATTCTTGTCGCTATATCACTTTCATCACTTTCATGTCGCATCTCCTTTTATCACACTATTCATTATTCTATCTTTCAGAGTCACACCACATATATTTCACAGCGCTCTCATTTCTACAGCATTTATTCTGCTCTTATGCTTCTTTTGCCATACCCAACTTTCACTTCTATGCATAAGTGTAGGTACTAATAGTCCTCTATGAACAGCCAAACGTGCTTTCCGGATACATTTCGTCTGTTCATAAAAGCGCGTAGAGCGCCATTCACTTTATTACCAGCAATCGTTCTTCTTTCAATATCTCCCTCATATGTACCATCCCTTGTAAACAAAGTACCCATATATACAAACTCTTTCACTTGCTCCACTTTTTCTCTATCAATCATAATATTACACATCGTCACGCACTCTTCCTTTTCTATATAGTATAATATAGCTATGGTTGAAAGCAAAAGTAATAGAGAGGGCCGTCTACCAGGCTCAGTACCAGACTCTAGACTACTAATGTTAAGTTCTTGATTTAAAATCCAGTTATACTTTACCTAATCTAACTATTTTCGTCAGTAAAACCCAATAATATTTCGTGGCCCGAACTAAGATTCGAATCCAAGCCTTCATGCACGGCAGGCGCATTAACTACCGATGTGCCACGAAGGTACAAACGCCGTCTAAAACAGAACAAGGGAATAATTTACTGTGACTATCAATCGCGCATCACTTTAACCGTCACATATACGCACGGCATTCTTTAAATGGTTACATTAATTACTAGTATTTCTGTTAACTCTCCAACTAGGTATATAGGTACTTATAGAGATATATATATATATATATATATATATAATATTCTGTTTCAGCCAATGTGCGGTAGGAACTTGGTGGTGAGACTGATGCCACGAGTGCCCCGCTCTGTGTCGATGGGACAGGCGGGCGGGAACGATCTCGCGGCCGCCGCTCGACCACCTCTGGCCAAGAATGCACCGGCTGACCACGATACTCTCTCCGGTAATATAACTACACATAAAATATATTGAACATGTTGTATCTTTTTCCTCCTCATCATGATCATCATCTCAACCGAAAGACGTCCACTGCTGGACATAGGCTTTAGCCTGAGGTTTTTCTCACAGACTGGTCTTGGACCACCTGCATCCAACACCTTCCTGCATCAGATTGTCGGTTCACCTTAAAAATATTACTCACATTTTGAGTATAAACTCTTTGTTCTGGAGGACTTTCCAAACATTCAAAACAAATAAAAATATAATATAATAACATAATATTCTATCACAAACAAACAACATCATCTAGCTCAAACTAAGCTGAGCTTGTACACACAGCGACACATTAACCTAGACTGTTTGGACTTTGAAATATTAGAAGTTGAACGCTGCATATCGTGCGAGAGAGTGCGTTATATTTTTGTTACGCTCTATCCTTACCATTACATCGACACCACTATGCACTGTCCCTTTCCGACAATTCTCTATTTTGTATGTAGCGTAGTTATGCGTATATAGGGTGTCTAACTTGATGTGTAGCCGTGTGTACTATGGGTACTAGACAATGGATAAACATACATATACATTTTCTTTTTTGTAAACATTTTAATACATATTATACATAGAAACACAAATAGATGTATGTGGATCACACAAATCACCCAAATTGCCGTAGTGTGGAAACGCTATTATATTTATTAGTGTATATATTTAGTAGTGTCATTATTGTTATTAAAACTTAATTTATTAACATGAGTTAATAACTAAACTAAATAAAAGGAACTCCTTTATATTGTTATTACAGCGGCTGGTTCGTCACTGCTGGCCCAGCCCAGCGCGTCGCTTCGACGTTTGATAGGTCTCGGCGACTGGACGGGTGGCGCCAACTCAGTGTCAGCATTCGAGCCACCGCCACTTGATCCCGAGGCACTAATGAATAGTCCTGTACTATCCTTCATACTTGCCAAGCGGGACCTCCACATACATCGGCAGAAAATGGACGCTGCCGTCCGAATAAATACTGTGAGGCAGTATGCGTTTGAGGTAAGTTATAATTTCGGCCCAATTAAAAACCAAGAACAATAACATTCACATCCAAATACAAAAGTAAAAAATTAGGTATAGAGTACTATAATGTGCTAATTAAATGTTAATGACAATTACATTAAATTTTATCATGTTATGATTTTATCAAATATTAATGTTTGCGCTATAGTATATACATATTTGGGTCATAGAATGCTTAACTTATCTGTTACTAACATTGTTTAAAACTAACGGCCTATTCGACGGTTTATGTTTCTTGAGTTGAAGGCTAGGATGACGGTCACAAACATACTATGGGCTGACCTCTAAATAAATATTACCGAAATACGTAAATTCGAAATTAGGCTTATTTAGACGAACATCCTATCTTCACCATATACATAATTGACTGACCAAAGTATAAAAATAACTGATTCTAATTCGTTATTGATTCTTTTTTGTTATATTTTTTTGATTAGTTTAGATAACTTTGTAATGTATTGATCAGGCGTTGAACTGGCTACTACGTTCATCGACGCAGCCGACTTGTGTGCATGACGTGATGTGGTGGTTCTGCAATGCGCTTGACAAGTTTGCGCGCATCGTACCGCCGCCACTTGCCATCGATGACAATAAAGAGGTATACAACAACATCAGAATAAATTGTAGTCGACTGTTTAATATAATATAATTAATGGTGAACTGTGTATATCAAAGCCAGGAGAGAGGACGCTAGATATAAAGTCTTCTTGTATTTTAAATGCAATATTATTTATAATATCGCTACACACCGACACTGTATCATATTAAATAATTGTCAGCAGCAGACCACGGCTGCTGAACCCACTCGTGGGACGATACCGACGGCGTCAGCGACAGCCATCTGTCCGGGAGGTCGGTCGGCGCGTGGGGCTCGGGCGGCATTCCACGCGTTTCTTGGATCTGTGAGCGCACTCGCGCCCTCGCTGCCGCACGCCAGTGCAGCGGCCCTGCAGGCTGTTAGATGTTGGGCGCTGCACTACTCACCGCACGACAGGGCCTTCTTACATAGGTAACATTACTAATGATTACAAACTATCATGTGATACGCATCAAAGATTATAGGAGTCTATGTTTTTCTAAGTAGACTTTAACATTTGTAGCCTTTCTCGTTGGAGTCGGATAACATACATATATTTAAAAAAAATACATTTGTATAAAAGACATACCTAGTTAATAAATGTATTCTAGATTCTACATCAGTAACTATGCTATCACTTAGTGATTTTTATAGTGTTCCAGTGTCAAACTAGATCAAACAATTTATCTAACTAAATTGTGTTGTTACCTTTCGTCTAGCGTAAAGAGTGTCTAAATGTTTAAATACTATTTAAACTAAGATTTAAATCTTGCCATATTTGATCGTATGTTGTGATTTTATATATTAAGTTGCTGTGCATGTTTGGCTGCATTAAACAGGGATAAACGATGGTTTCCTTTGTATATTCTTAGTAAATATTGACGATTGGATTGTAAACTGTTAACGCTGCGTGGATCAGATCACAAGTGTTCAGTGTAATCAGCAAAATTCTGTCGCACTCGGAGGACGGCGCATACGAAGAAGGCATGTTGGGAGCACTGCATGAGAGCTTCCATAGCTATCTCAATAAGGTAGTATACTCCACTTTATCTCAAGTCTTGTTTAGATTAAACAGTTACCCTATTTAAACACAATTTTAATAGAACGTTTATTAAAAGTATCGAATTTTAAAATATTATGCGTTCCTTTTATGATTGCTACTATTGTGATTATAATGTGGATAAAATGAATCATTTTTCTACATCTGTCAAATTGTGCATACATTTCACGAGGATAAAAACGACAGTATTGTGCTTATATTAGTAACAATACATCATTAGAAAATTCAAAGAACAAGAAATTAGCCTAAAATATTAATCTTATTGATTCATGTTTTCATTTAAACTAGTTACTTAAATAAGCATTTGTCTATATTTTCATTTGAGCACAATCCTTAGCAAGCTAAACATATGTTAAAAAAGCTATTGCAATTGATATAGCCATGGTCTATTTATGATTCGCAGGAGAACTTTGTATGGAGTTGTCCAGATGTGACAGGTTGGTGCGACATAAGTGTCTCGTCACGACAAGGCATGGCCGGCGCGCTAACAGACGGCAGCACTGAGACATTCTGGGAATCAGGCGATGAAGACAGGAACAAGGCCAAGTGGATCCAAGTGTCGTACCCGGGAGGCACGCCTGAAGACCATCCACATATCCTGTGTGTGCATATTGACAACACAAGAGATACTGTTGTTAGTATAACGTCGCCTTATTAGCGATTTGTTTATTTGAAACTATTTAATATTAAATGCCTCATTGATAGGTATACACTAAGATAATTACATAAACACAAGTCTTCAATAGACTTCAACATTTACGTTGACTAATTTAAATAAGAAAGTGTTCATGCGGCTATATTCTGATCTGTCGGAGTTGGATGCTGAACGACGCATTCAGCATGACATATTTTATCACTGTATTCGCGGTATATTTCATTTGAGTATAGTCTAGTAGGTGTTATGCGTTATCGTCACTATTACCTTTAAAGTAATAGTCAATGCACACTGTGTTGCCCTCAAAGATGAAGCTCGGTGACATTATGTCACAGGTCATCGCTTTAGAATACTGTAATTTTAAATACTGCCATCGATTGTCATCGACTATGAGGTTATTATATACAGTAAAGAGCGTGTTTACAAGTACCCTACTTTAAAACAATATCTATTCATATTGTGCAGTTTCGGATGTATGCAATCCAGATTCAATAGCCAAGTATAAGCGCATTTTATAACGAGTAATGTACCAATAATTATGTTATAAAATTCTCAGTATCAACTAGGCGCCACCTGATACGTATCACCTAAACAAAGAATACAAAATGTTGGTGTTTCTAATCTATGCCTACTTACTCTTGAAAGATATACATGTGTATAGGTGCGTATTAATCATAATTGCAACACATTATAAGCCATAGTTGAATATTTGAGTTATGCTTTCTCAAGCATAACCAAGAGAATTATTCGATCTGTATTTCCCTTTGCTAAATTATAATCCAGATTCATTTTATTAACCTCATGAGTCTTCTTCAAAGAGGTTAATGAAAACACTATATGGGTCTGCGTGTCTGTCTGTTAGTGACAGGCATAGCTCCGGAACCACTGGACAGATTGACTTGTAACTTGGTGTACAGACATCTTGGGGTCATACCTCGATCGAGTTTGAATATAGGCCCTGTGGGTCAAAAGACCCCCGAGATATAGAGGTCATAAGGTCAGGGGATATCCACCAACAGAGTGATTTGGAAGTCCAAGGGAAAGGCTTTTGCCCATTAGTGGGATATTACAAATAGCTGATGAACAGAAAAAAAAGGTCTTAGGAAGAAGAGGTTGAATCCTGGGTTTTTACACCCATCTCGTTCAATTATCGTGTACGCATAAGATTCGCTACACGGATGGCGTAGTGGTTTAAGTGGTAGCCTCGCCACATCCGACGCGTCGAGTGTTGTAGCTTTGATCCCCACCCGGGACAAAAAATTGTGTGATTCACAAATACTTGCTCCTGGTCTGGGTGTTCGTTGTGTCCGTTGTTTGAATGTTTGTAACGTCCCGCGCATACAGGAATTAGACACAATGCGGGAGTAATAATAAATAAAAAACATGTTGTTAATATGATTACTTATATGACTTACATAATATTGTTTCAGAATAAAACACTGTTGGTGTCGTTCCTGTACAGTGGTGGTTCTAGCGAGATGTTCCACATGCAGGATATAGAGGTGGACCCCAAGGCGGCTACCTGGCTCTGTTACACCATGCCTAGTGAGTAACATTTACTTGTCGGAATACCTATGTAGCCATACGAAGGATTCGAAACATAATAATTATTTAACTGAAGCCATATGGATTTTAATTTGTTCACACTAGAATAATAAAGCTTTCACGTGCTTCTCAAAATTCGTAGGTATTGTTGAGTTTTCTTATAATAATAGGTACAGTAACTATTTACAAAATTAAATAGAAAATTCGATAATTAAAAAAAGTGTCCGTTAATTACTTGCCTGTTCTTTTCATAGATTCTATGTTCTAACATTGAGACATTTATTGTGAACTGTATAACAGATGATAGACGAAACGTATTGTTTCGTGTTTGTCACAACGTTTGAGGAAACTAGTTATCCATTCGCCACAGTTGTGTATATATGCAAATATATATATGATGCTTGGTTTCCTAACAATCATATTTGTTAGTTCTTGGCACGTAAATCTGTGTCGGGTTATATTTCCAGAACGTCTAGGTCAATTGTGTAGTTTTGTGTATATCAATGAGCAGTCTTTGATCCCTGAAAGTAAAGTGCTCATAGACGCCATAATAATATAAAATATAAATAACATCACTGCTTATAAGCGGCCATTAGTGAGCATACATTTTTTCAACATTCTTGAGATTATTTATAGAACTCTTATACCAGCAGGCTGCTTCTATATTTTTCTTTCACTGTTATAGCTGTATTTAATTATACACATAATTAATCAAAATTTAAAATTGTCATAGTTTCCAAGGTTGGCACTCCTTGGAAACTTATTCTTAGACGCATTGAATTTTTTTTATGTTTCATCAGTATAATTGTTTTGTGGTTTGGTATAGTATAGTTAAAATAAGACTTACAAGACAACTACCAACGAAACCTAGAAGTCAATGACGCAACTGGCTTTTAGGTGAAGCTTCACACGTAACAGCAATATCTATACAAATAATAAAATTGTAATTGGTTACAAACCAATTACAATTTTAGGAGGAGATATTTAGGAATATATATGTAATGGGTTTTACAAGAGCAATAGAAGTCAAAACAGTTATTTTAAAATCTTTTACAAGAGCAATAAAAGTCAAAACATTTCTTTTTAAATCTTATGTTTATACGTGCAATGTGGAAAAAATATTGCAGGCAATTGAAGGCTGTCTCTCGTATTGAGTAGTGTTGCTGAAGGTGTAATTTAAAATTTGTTCCATGTTGCATCTTGATACGCCGCCTAGAATTCGGTTATTAAACATGAAAAATATAGATAGGTTCTTAAGCAGCGATAGCTCAGTGGGGAGACCAACAGACTGCAATGCAGAGGGTCTCGGGTTCGAACCCACGTCGCGCACCTTTGACTTTCGGAAGTTATATGATTTTTCGAAATTATGTGCGTATTGATTGACAATTATTGCCTGCTCCGTGCTTCGGAGAGCACGTTAAGCCATCGGTCCCGGCTGCCATCAACATCTATGGCAGTCGTTATTGGGGAAGTTGACACAAAAGAGCTCACTGGGTCGAAGTGTCGACGGTCTCTACTGACTGGCCCCCTCACAAGATAGGATGGGATAGATAGGTTCTTACTATCAAATTCCAGGCATACAAAGACGCGGAATAAATTGTTACTTAACTGTAAATCAAAATATCAATACAAGTTGTTACTTGTTACAAAATACTTTGCTACTTTTCGATGGTTAATTTACTATTTTATCTAATATCAATACAACTTCTTAGTTGTTCGAATATGGGTAAGGCGGGTGAGCACATAATACATAGTATGTATTCACACGTTTACATGTGTGATCACATAAGTCTTAGTTCTGCGGTGTTCAGGAGTGAGTAGCGGCTGCGTGCGGGTGCGCTGCGAGCTGCGCGGCCCGGAGCCGGCCGTGCGAGTCCGGCAGGTGCGAGTGCTGGGTCTGCCTTTGCCCAC
The DNA here is from genome assembly GCA_963675205.1 of Catocala nupta. Classification (NCBI taxonomy): domain Eukaryota; kingdom Metazoa; phylum Arthropoda; class Insecta; order Lepidoptera; family Erebidae; genus Catocala; species Catocala nupta. Next base: position 35,112,179 of record OY776078.1, read on the forward strand.
GCCCACTTCACAAGCTCACTTACTCCACGCGCTAGCTGAAACCGACACGCTAAGAGTCTTCAGGCTGCTTACCTCTCAGGTACCCTAATACCACGATTATGTGGCTTACTAATGTTTTTTATACTATAATGTTTGTAAAGTCCCTTGCAATACAATTTGATTCTAGAAAGAGAGATGCCTTTTTGAAATCTGGAAGAAACATATTAAGTTGTGTAGCGGGCGTAACTTCAATTGTTTTTCAAGCAAAAGGTTAAAATGCTTATCTCGTATTTGGAGTTAAGAACTCTTAAAACAGTGAAACAATGGCCTACAAGTATAAGTACTGAGCAGGGAAAATTTTGTTATATTTATTCAAGCCCCCCGGTGAAATTTAGAACTCGGAAGACTTAGAATTTATGGTTAATTATAGATGAATCTCTTTATCTTTGTAACATGCAGGTTTATGCTTCTATATAACATACAGGTTTTCGGCAAGCTGTTAGAATGGGATCGCAGCGGCAGTGAATCAGGCGGTGAAGGCGCAGCTGCGGCGGCTGAAGATTGTGTCCCGACCGACGACAGCGACCTGAGGGAGCATGTTGTTGGCATATTATTCGCTGGACATAAACTCACTTCCCTACAAAGACAGGTGCTTTATATTTTTATCCTCGAAATGAAATTACTTTATACATTTACTACATAATTTTGAAACCATGATACTACTTTTATTGAACTTTACTATTAATTGACCGAAATAGCTATTTAAATTATAAAATCTATTCATATTACACTGTCACTGGTGATTCGGTTGCTTTTCAGCTACAGTCATGTTTACAAGGAGACATTCTTTTTATTCTTATTCTTTGTGTAAGGACATTTGAGGAATGTTTATTTACAGGCTTATTTTGGACAGCAGCAATATTAAAATACGTCGTAAATAAATGTTGAGTGTAAAGTATTTATCATAGTATATAACATGGAGATTAACAGCTGTGGGTATTTTGTATCATAAATACCCACTAACTACCAATATTAGTTAGTGGGTATTTATGATACAAAATACCCACTCATATTACAAAATACTCTCCATTATAATTATATCATCTCTGCATATAATTGTCTCACTACAGGTTACGGACCTCAATATGAGAAGAATTAAGCTATAGTCCGCCAAGCGGGCCCAGTGGCCCAGCAGTGTTCACACATGTTTAAGAACAGCATAGAGGCTCGTCCAGCAGTTGAATAGTTCATATACAGGGCTAATATTATGATCTATTATTATATCACCATTTCAAGTATCAAAGGTTGTCTGGAGAAAATAACAAACGTTTATTGTTTGTAGGTGATGTCACACATAGTGTGTGCGATCGGTTGCGAGGCGACACGTGTACGTGACGACTGGGAGACGGCGCTGATCTGTGCTGAGGCCGTTGAACGCGACGATATACCCGCGCGACACACCCCGCACGCGCAGGACAACTACTGCTTTGAGATGCTATCATTGGTACGTTTTCATAATACCTCTAGAATCTACTGTGTCATTTAGGTGCGATTTGATTTTTCTCGTTTCCTGGCCCATCCTACTCTTCTGTTTTCTACGTATCACAATTTATTGAGACAATCGGACGCATCTTGATTACAAATCTGTAACTTTTACCGTGAAACTTATAAAAGGGCGTGGATTTACTATTTTACGAGGATATGGCTCGTATTATACATTTTCCTGATCTTCTTGAATATTTGTAAATAATATAAAAGAAATGTGCCTTTCTCTTCACAAAGACAGATATAGTCTTACGTATACACAGATAGATTCCCAAAGAGAAAGTTAGAGGTTTATAAACTAAGGTATGTTTTTAGATGCCACATTATAAGGGTGACCCGGATGCTCTATACTAGCCAGACTCCGTGCTACTATTAAGCATTATTTATAACAAAATCAAATAATCTCTTACCCGAACTGGGAATTGAATTCAAGACGTCATGTGTCCAGTTACAGTGATGTAATTTATTTTCAGTTGTTGGCTCTAAGTGGAAGCTCAGTCGGTCGCGCTCATTTAGCACAGCGAACTGAATTGCTCGCTGACTTACTGGCGCTGCTGCATACAGGCAGTGAACGTGTACAACGTCAGGTAATTATTAATTAAATTATAATAATTATATAAATGTTTATGTAACACCCATCCTTAAGAGGCAATATGGGCAGCATTTAATCCATACAAACCTATTTCTCTGATGACACTGGAGCAAAAAATCCATAGTTTGTGCGAGATTCGCAGTTTGGTAGCTCGCAAATAAACCTAAAATTTAAGCTTAAGTTCCAGAATGTTCCACCTGATTTTATGGAATCAGATTATGCACCATGATTTAAGTTGTACTAGGTAATGAGATGCACTTGAATAACTTGGCGGGCGAGCCGAATTTTACTCTGGCTCTGTATATTGGTGATTTGCTGCATGAAAATAATTACGTGACGCTTTAAACTTCCAGGTTATATCGCTACTCAGGCGCATAATTACTGAAATACCACCGCAGAAAATGTTAGCCGCCGTCAATTACGGTACCGATTTAACAACCAGGTAAACTATCTGTTTTTAATATTTTAAGAAAGTATTTTAACTATTAAAGGCACGATCGCGATCGCTATGTCAGCGATTCCCAAAAGCGGTATCGAAGTGAGTTTCGTAACACACGTACCTAATAAATTATTCAGGAAATATTTTCATTGAATTTTGTTGCCGTTTGCTCAGTTCAAAACTTGTATACCAAACTTGGCTTAACGTTATGCAATCAGCAATGAAGGGCACAGGAAGATCGCGACGTAGATATCACCTCAATATTTTTTGATTCCTTATTTTGTTTAACGAGCTATTTTAAAATATATTTCCGCCTCTTTAAATAAATCCCGTGTCGGTATCGGTATAATAATGGTCAAAGAATGTTGTGAAGGTCACAACATTCCTTAACCATTGTGCAAAATTTAGTGAAAATATCGTGTATATAATATAAACAACTCTATCTATACACTTTTAAAGCGAGTGACCTTTTTATAAACATATAACAAAAAAGGATTGTACTAGTTCTTTCCATACCGATATGCTAATCAGTAGACTGCCAAGCAGAGATATAGTAAGTAATATTTTTATATGACGTACATGTGTGTGTATCATTTCCAGGGTGACACTGTTGGACCATCTGGTCTGCTACTTGGGCAAGGCGATAACAGTGCAAGTTAAGGTGAAGGGAGCGGGCGCTATGAGCCCTACGTCAGTGATGCTCGGCGGCAGTGTGAACTGTGCCCCGCCTGCCACCTGGTTCATGCGAGGCGAGACCACTAAGAAACACGCGCATCTCGTCGCCAAGCTACTCTCTGATATGTGCGAGGTAACTAACATTAATCTAACTTATGCATATGTAAACTGGCTCGGCAATGTCACACTTCCATCTATGAAGAAGATTTTATTTATTTATTCAGAAAGACAACTCCCGTGCTAGGATTAATTCATGTGTCACAGGCAGTGGCGTGCACAGGATTGTCTTCAGAAAATTTTAAAAGGTCACTTACCGAAAATTTTCACAGCATTTTGGTTTAGGTTCGTCGTCGTATCGAATAAATTATGATGTGTGTGATTTACCACCTCAAATATACATAAATTGACTGAATTTATGAACATGTTAATTTGCGGATATTCGAAGTGGCCTTTCGGCGCATTTGTCTGATGTTCTGTGTTTGCAAAATAAATAATATCTAACAAAAAAAGGTCGGTCGTATGTTGTGCGTGTACGGAACTATAAAGATTATACTTTTTAATTTTTTATTTATAAAAATCTACACGTCTCTCTTTCAGTAAGAATTTCTGCAATACGGAATCGTAAAAGTTAGGAACGCGTTTTATTGTAGTAAGAAGGTTCTTTTCTATTGATATCATGGAAAGATCTGTAAGTCGTTCCTGGCCTTGTGTATTCCTTAAATAACTATGTATACGTTTTAGCGACAATAAGGACCTTTCGGTTGAAGCACTGCTCGCGGGAACCGTAACAATTAATTTTGCCAAACGCAGTACTTCGGGAAAGACTGTATTTAAGTTATTTTCGTAAAAATATTCTATAATTTTATAAATACTAAGGCTTTTGAATTCGGCGGTTTTATAAACACATTTGAGCTCATTGATAAGGCGGTCTAAGTTAAAATTGAATGATTTATAAACATCTACGAATTGCGTTACTAATTCAACTGGAAAATTGACATTATAATTATTGAAATTTTTTTTGCACGACAGTAATTCAAAAATCTTTATTTTTTTTAGGTTTTTATAACGGTCGCGACATTCGTTAGATATATTGTCTACAATTTCAAGGAAAATCCGCTTAAAATAAAGTTTGGCGTCTACAACATTACGTTTCGGTTTTGGCGGTCCTGTTATACTTTTTACGCGTTCAAAAATTATTTCAAACTTAGATCTGAATGTATCCAAAAACAATTCAAATTCTTTAATTTTTTTCACGCAATAAATTACATCCGACGTCTTTTTTTGCATAATTTCGTAAAGGATATCAGTTTCCGCGAATATGTCATTAAACACATGGAGTAAAAATTGGAATACAAAGTCTTTTAAATTGTATTGTATGCGTTATGTCTATCAATATCGATTTGAATTTGAGGATTTAAACGCGTCTCAATGCGATATTTAAGGGAAGCCTCTAAATGTTTTTCAGATTGCTCGTGTTTTTTTTGCCGCAGTAAGGAAATTATGTATATCGTTATAACCGGCTTCGTTTCAGACGGTTTTATTGTTTAAAAATAATAAACAATGAAAGCAGAATAACCGATTTCTATGTATGCAACCCGTGAGCCAATTAAATGAATCATATTGTTTTATATTAAATTTACGATTGACTTTACCTTTCGTTTGTATTAATTGCAAATCTGGTGTACTACGGCCTTTCGCAATAACTTGCTTTTTATCACTGAAAGATAGTTTAAAAAACGCGTCACTTTTTATTTCCTGTATACACACACCATCTGAACAACTTTCACAGTGAAGAATTTCCATTTTCACTCTATAAAAACGTTAAAATGTTAAATGAACTGCGTTACCACAAAACAAACAGAACAAATATTAACTTAACAATGGCGACTTCTTAGAACTCACATGAAATTAAACAAAATAACTACGATAAAAATAATAGTTTTATAAATAATGCTAATCAAATAAATCATGCTACTTTTTAAATCGTTTGCATAACATTCGTCATACTTCGGCAATTCTCGTGAACTTTCGTCATGTGCGAAGGCCACTAAACACGTCATATACCTAATAAAGACTCTGTCTTTTTTTTTGCGTTTGTGTGCGTAAATTATAAACATTATGTGACAAATATTTATAGGAACGCACATAGATATTTTTGTGTCCGTCTCGATGCACACATGCAAAGAATTAGACAATTTTAGTTCATGTCTGTTCCGTCGAATTAGGAGCATTCCAACGCAGCGCTAGTGCGAGCCGGTACGCCCGTACGCGACAGTTGGCGCTGATATTATGATATATGTTTTAAGAAATTTTGTTTATGGAAATTAATTATTCGTCGATAAATATAAATATTGGACTTCAAAATAAAATAATATAATATGTATAATAAATATTTATCTGAGTTAGAAAGGAGTAGAAGGAGTTAGGGTAGGCAGTGTCTTTTTGTCTTTATGAACCGCACGCCACTGGTCACAGGGGACTTTACAAACATTCAAACAACGGACACAAAAAAACCTAAACTCGTAACAACTATTTGCAGATCATATCTTTTTGTCCCGTATAGTATTCGAATAAAACTACTAATTTTGCATAAACCTTGTCAGGGGATCAGAAAAGGACATGAGATACCGTTCATATTGAAAAAATTACTATTACTAACCTAATCTAACCTAAACTACATTCATGCAAGCGATCCCGCGGAAAAAATCTAGTGGTAAATAGTTCCTAAGGTGTCAACTGATTCGTTAGCTACTGTTAACATATTTCGTATATTTGCCTGTGACACAGGTTTATCCTAGTACAGGTACCCCTTATATATACCTTTACGATATAACCTAAGCTCTGTACCCATTTGTACCAATTTAAGTTGAATAAATAATGATGATTTTCTTTATTTCGTTTTTAAGTTGTCACCTGTGTCATTTGCTAACGTTAACTTTTTACTTGTTTTCAGGACAAGATATCTCCGTTATGGGGTCAGGAGACGCGCAAAGCGCTGGCTGGTTACGTAGCTCAGGTGGCTCAGGTATCAGAGATCGAGCGCCGGCCCGCGCACTGCATCGCCGCGCCTACTATGTGGATGGCACTCGCGGCTCTCTGTGTCTGTGAACAGTCACATATTGAACTGTAAGACCTTTATTTATTACGATTTATAATGTTTATTAGCTGACCTGGCAAACGTTGTTCTGCCGTATAAATTCATTCGATAGGGATACCCTAATCACCAAGCGGTATGAAATATAATTTACGACCTATTCCCAAACCTACCAAATATACTTAAAATATCATAAAATCGGTAAGCCGTTTCGGCGGAGTGCGACCACAAACACCGTGACACTAGATTTATATATATATATATATATATATATATATGGATTATGCAGTACAATTTATAATTTACAGTAACATTGATAGCCACACTAGGCCAAGCTTGTATCGAAGCTATCTGATAGATAATAAGACTTAAGCCTAAACATTTTACATTAATTGTAATTATACTTAATATTAGTAATGGTTTCTTACTTCTAAATCTAAACATTATAGAAGGAGTTATCTTCAGAATTGTGACGTGTTAAATATACAAGTTATTCAATTAAGTAAAATCAATCTGCTATGTTGGGTGTTAGGTTCGACAAATAAAATATGTTGTTAAGACTAGTGATTGGTATAATAGGGGTTAAAGTATGAAGTTGCGGGAGAGGGAACGCTTAAACCCTCTCCCCAACCGCAGAGCCGGGCGCCGGAGAGCGCGAGACGACCTCCAGCCACCCTGAGGTTTGACCTGGGGGTGGTGGGCTTTGTGGGCCTGCCCGCCACCCGATCAGCACCAGGTCCGAGAGGCAGCGTGCGTGTTCCTACGCGCGCCTCTGTTTTGAGTCCGTCTCCCCTCTAGGGGGGAGACAGTAGGGTTTTAATGAGAGGTACCTATATTGGATAGGTCTTATCGTGTAGTGGCCTGCCGTTTCATATGGCGGGCCGAAATCTCGGCGGGGTCGCGACCGCATGCGACAATGATTCGCGCGGCCCCGTTGATAGTGGTTTTTGTCGAGGAACACCGTGGTGGGTTTAGTCGGTATTCCGGGAGGTACATTATTCTTACTCCATCTTTCTCATTTACCCCGGCGAGTCCGACATAACCCCTCCGCTCACCCCCGCGGAGGGGTAGGCGTCAATGAATTAACCACGTAAAAAAAAAACAAATAATTTGCCGTTGTATAGTAATATAGATACTTTGAATTGATATAAAACCTTCATGGTGTGAGACTTTCGAGTGAAACTTTTTGCACATATACCTATAAGATTTTTCTTTTAAAAAATGTGTACCATTAGATTTTCGACTTTCATTTGTTTTTTTTATTCAGCTTAGACGGGAACGATAGATACTTCGAAAATCCGAGTCATTTTTTTATACGATTTCCGACGCGGAACTAACGCGGCAGAAACAGGTCGCAATATCAACGCTGCGCTTGGAGGGAAGACTGCTAATGAACGCACCGTGCGTTTTTGATTTAAACGCTTTCATAATGGAAACTTCGACTTGAAGAACGAACCACATGGAAGACTGCCCATACAGGTAAATAACGCTGAATTGAAGAAGATGGTGGAAGCCGATCCGAGTCAAACTACCCAGATATTAGCGGCATGGTTTAACGTTACCCTACTTACAATATTGACCCATTTGCATCAAATCAATAAGATAAAACATATAAAAATACGTGCCTCATGATTTGACTGATCTGCAGAAACAAATGCGTGTTGAAACTTGTGTTGCCTGTTGAAATTAAACTACTATATACGGATTTTATCGCGTTGTACAACTACTATTCTCGCACATTGATTCGCTTATTTATTAAACCACACTCCTTTCACTTACACCACACAACAACTATTCATCGATATACACACACACTCACACACTCATTAAACCACACATCTTTCACTTACACCACACTAACCATTCATCGATACACACATACAAACACTTCCACACACACTTACAGACGGTCATTAGAAACAATTTTGCATTCCTTTTATTTTATATACCTTCTTTTTTCTGTTAACTCATTTAAGCCATAAAATAACATAATAGTAACTTTATTACATAAGATTAATGTAACTTTTAATTATGGAAAAGGGCACTGGCTCTTGTAACACAGGTTTGTCACCTAGCACAAGAGTCAGAGACTTCACATAGATTGTAAAAAATATTATGTTCAATAAAGATTATTATTATTATTATTATTACTATCTTAGTCTCCCCGTGACCATGGCTGCTGAAAAGCAATCGAAACGTCGAGGAAAGTGTAAACCGAAATATAATTAGATTTAATAGTTTAAATAATTTAATTAGCTTATAAATTAGTAAAATTCAATAGTAGTAGTAGTGTAAAGGTTTCAAAATTATGTAATACAGTGATTAATAAACAACGCGATAAAATCCGTATATAGTAGTTTAATTTCAATGAATAACATTCGCGTAAACAGAAGACAATATTGTGTTGCCTGGTTGAATCGGTACAGAAATGAAGGAATATTGGATCGAATTGTGACATGTGACGAAAAGTGGATTCTTTGCGGTAACCGTAAGCGAAAAATGCAATGGCTGACTCCAGGTCAAACACCGCAACAGTGCCCTAAAGCAAAGCTTACCAATAAAAAGGTAATGGTAACTGTTTGGTGGTCTCTTCATAGTGTTATTCACTATAACTTTCTAAGGTCTGTTCAAGCAATAATAGCAGATGTTTACTGTGTCGAACGTCGAACAATGATGGCAAAACTGGCAGTGAATCAGCCTCGACTCGTGAATTGATCTTCACCATTATTGCTGCATGATAACGCAAGACCTCACAGTGCATGAGAAACTGTTGTAACTCTACAGGAGCTGCAGTTAGAAGCCATACGTCATCCTTCGTACTCGCCAGACCTTGCTCCAACGGACTACCATTTTTCTAGGGATTTGGACAATTTTCCGCGTGATAAAAAAAAATCTTCCCAGGAGGCAGTACAAAATGCTTTCACACAGTTTGTCAAATCTAGATCCCGGAGTTCTATCGTAAAGGCATAAATTAATGATGAGATGGCAGCTATGTATAGATAATGAGGGTAAATATTACGATGAAATAAATATGGTTCATCTTAGAAAAAAACAAGAATACATTTTTCGGTACAAGACGGCAATTTCATAATTTAACCCCTAATATAATGAATGATCTTACTTACTATGGTACAGTTATATATGAGGGGCGATGCGTCATACACTACATCTACCCCCTTTTAAATATAACAAAAGGGTTTAAATTTTTTTACATAACAATTAAAATTTCAGAAAAATTTAATTAATAAAAAGCATTATAAAAATAACTTCCATTATTATAAGTTTTATGCCCTGTTGTTTAAAATTTAAAATATGAATGAATATAATAATACTGAATTAATATATGTATATTTTTAACACAATATAATTAAAATAGATATATCTATATTAACTGCACAGTACATAAGAATCCATTACAAAATTGATCATAATAATTCAAAACTCACAAAAAGATTATTATTCTGTTACATTCATTTTCACATATTTCTCATAAAATTTATTTGTTTATATATCAATCTCACGATATCCTTTTCACCTAGTGATAGAAAAGACTCGAGCCTTTTAGGCTTAAATTTAAAGCTTCAGAGTCCCTTTTTTGAGACGGACTAATAAAATAAGCCTACTAGAGTTTCTTACTAAAAAAAGTCTTTTTTTTAGCCTAGGCTTTTTTAAAGTTCGAGCCTTTTTTGAAAGCTGGAGTCGTGATTGGAGTTCTTAGCTAGCCTTGATAGTAAAAAAAGCCTATAGTCGCTTTGAGGATCAGGTTAATGGAAATACAAGATATTATTGATTAGTTTTATTTTCATTTGTCGTGAATATAGAGTACAAGTCAGCTATCAGGTCATTCTGTCTTTATCATTATCACACCTAAGTTGGATCGTAATATTTATAGATGTGAATATTTTTTTAATCGTTTGTTAATAAATATAAACTTACTTATTTTCATTCCTGATCATTAAACTTTGAAGACCTCCGTGGCGTAATGGGTGATGAGCCGACTGTGAAGAGTAAGGTCGTGGGTTCGATTCCCACTCAGGACAACTATTTGTGTGATGAGCTCAAATATTTGTTCTGTTTCTGGATGTAATTTATCTATAATATGTATGTATTTAGAAATATATAAGTATGTATATACAGTTATCTGGTTACCATAACACAAGTTAAATAATAACTTACTTTGGAATCAGATAATATTGTGGGAATCGTTCCGAGTTTTTTTTAAGCTTACTAGCATTGTGGGTCGCACATTACTAGTATTCTTGTTAACCCCTCGTGCTAAGCTAAATAGCTAAATGCTTGTGTTACGATTACGGTTCACATCGGTAGTGCAATGGGCGGGGCTCGAACTCGCAACCTTGCGATCGTAAGTCCGTTACCTTAGCCATTGGGCTACAGCCGCTTCAATTAAACTACATTCTTTTATATCTCATGCATGACCAACCCCAAAAAGGAGGAGGAAGGAGCCAAAGGCTTTTTTTTTAAATAAGGCTTGAGGGCTTAAAACATACTTAGCCTTTTAGGCTTCTAGCCCTGTCAATAAAGCCGCGAGTCCAAAAAAGAGGCTAAAAGGTTTGAGTCTTTTCTATCACCAGCAAACGCCTTTTTTTAAATCAAGCTCGGGGGCTTAAAACCTATTTAGCCTTCTAGCCCTGTCAATAAGGCTGCGAGTCTAAAAAAGAGGCTAAAAGACTCGAGTCTTTTCTATCACTGTTTTCACCAAATCATACACCTTTGCATTAATATAACATTTCAATATTACAATATTTTATCCTTTTAACAGTACGTAGACTAATTTTAATACATATTTATTACACTAAAATCATATTTAATCAATTCAAAAACATCAATCCTTTCTATAACCTTAATATTTTATAGTAAGCCTTTTAACTTTAATTATTTCATAGTAAGTAGGTACACTTTATTATTCAATACACAGGTCCGACATTCTTTTATCATTAATGTCATAATTATATTTATATACTTCATTTAATTTTTCTTTATATCAAGGGTCTTTATTTAAGGCTACTTTACCTCCAACATTTTTCACAGAGAAATCTCGTTTGCACCATGATCAAAGTGCAGGAACAGAATCCTTTTTTTATCACTTGTGTGTACCTACAAATAATTCACTTCTAATCTTACAATGAAACCTCATTCATAATCAAAATATATACATTATTTAAACAAATCCAAACAATAATATGGTCCATACGAATCTAACATCGCCTTTGGGTGATCAAGCCAAATAGCTGTCAAAAACATATTAATCAATTATTTCCATCTGCATTTCACATTTCCTAACATTTGTATAAATCATAATAAAATACTCATACCCATACCTCATTCTTATTATTACATATATCTATATCTGTCGAATATCCTTCATCTTATTTAAACGATACCAATGCATTCAAAAGTTAATATAAAGATTTTTAATATCGTTCGAAAACCTATACCAAAACCAGTCGTGTCCAGTGGCAGTAGATTGTATTAGTTTAATCGATGTTACGCGGGCGGTTAAACATTTGAAAGCTGTGTCATCCATTGGCCCTGACGGTATACCTGCTTATATTTTAAAAGACTGCATTGTGGTGCTACATGAGCTTCTTTAACATTTTAAATCTGGCTCTGAAAACCTCCTGTTATCCGGATGCATGGATAGTCTCGCGTGTTACACCTATACCCAGGGATGGTTCCAGATCTCAAGTCATTAACTACATACCCATTGCTATACTGTCAGTGTTTGCCAAAATATTTGAGTCTATTTTCAATCGACATATTGTTAGGCAAATTAAACAGTTGCTAAGCGATAGCAAACACGGGTTTAGAGCCGGCAGATCGACAGCTACAAATTTATTAGAATTTGTCGATTTCGCGGTAGCTGAGATGGATAAGGATAAACAAGTGGATGCAGCATATTTCGACTTCAAAAAGCTTTTGATCGCGTCCATAGTGATGTACTGCTGGAAAAGTGTTCTAGCATCGGGTTCACGCCTAGACTTCTGAAATTAATTGCTAGTTATTTGGAAAACCGTACCCAGTAGCTACAATTATCTCAGCATCGCTCTGACCCATATAATACTCGATCTGGAGTGAGTCAAGGTTCTGTTTTAGGACCGACTTTGTTTTTAATTATGGTGAACGACTTGCCGAATTTCGTTAAGACGGCACGGTGTCTCATGTTTGCCGATGATTTGAAATTGTTTTTGGGTATAGGATGTATCGAAGACAGCGACGCGCTCCAACAAGTCTTCGAGAATGTTATTGCCTGGGGTGGCTGCAACCAGCTGGAGTTTAGTATAGCAAAGTGCAAAATTGTCACTTTCACTCGATCACGATCACCATATTTATAAACATACAAAAGGGCGGGTGAAACTTTGGAGCGCGTATCGCAGATACGCGATTTAGGTTTGAGGATGGATGTTGGGCTGACGTTCAGCGACCATATAACGAATCTGTGCAGCAGGGGTTTTAAATCGCTAAGTTTCGTCATGAGACAATCAGCACGATTTCAGGACAGGAGTGCCATTGTGGCACTATACTTTTTATTTGTTCGCAGTATTTTAGAGTTAAACTCTATTGTCTGGGATCCGCACGAACAAAAGTATACCCTGATGTTAGAACGTGTGCAGTGTAAGATAGATATCTGTTCTCGAAAGTGTATGGGTATTATCCGTATTTATATTCTTCTTTCTTCGTATCGGATATGTATAAATAGGAGCTTTTCAATAAAACTTCCTCGTCGTATTGTTCACACTCTGTATTTTGATGCTTAGTATAACTACACACTTTGTTACACGTCCGTTCGCCGCGTACGTCCAACTCAAACTGCCCTGAGTCAACTCGCCGGGCTCTCGATCCCCACTCTGTTGGTATTGCAAAGTTAAAAAGTATTCCTCGATTAATTCGATTTAAATTATTTTATCCCAACTCGGTTGGTGTTGCCAACTTAAAAAAGTGTTACTGGATTAAATCGTATTTTATTACCAAAACAAAAGAACCTTACATGTGGTAGGAATAGATACGCTTGAATTGCGACGTAAATGTGCCCTCATGGTACATTTCTATTTGTTGTTGCACAATAGGATTGACAACCCACCCGCGTTGTGTCGCTGTGCCCAGTTCGTGCCCGACCAGTACATGAAACTGCGATCGCGTCGATTGCTGGCGGTGCCGTGCGTACTAGTACTGCTCAGTTTGCTCCGACCAATCAGGCTATGAGACTTCTCAACTCTCTGGTTACTCTTTACCCAGAATATGACATAGTTTTTGTTAAAATTAATACTTTTGTTGAATACTGTTCACTATTTTTAAGTTACAAATAATAATAATAATATATTATGTATGTATTAAGGCTCAATGCACGTGTTGGGCAACTGTGAGTGCAGTGAGCAGTTGATGCAAATAAATAAATCACAACAAACGTATTCATCATTATCATCATAAGCCATCAGAATCATTCACTATTAATATCTTTCAAAAATTATGACTAAATTCCAAGAAGTACCTACCTCATAACAAATTCAATCACATTATTTGGTGTAAAATTTCATTACCTTTAATGTTTACATAAGTTACTGATGTCATGCTTCATTCCACGTCATTCCGATAGCATAACGTTCTCATACATTCATTTCTAATAATGGTGTCATAAAACAATGCCTTTGTAACAAAAGTGGACTGGACTATGCAGCTATAGTTAATAAATGCTCTTATACAAAATAAAGTAGCTTCATAATGATGAGCAAATAATAATATAATTCTCAAATTTATTATCCATATTAACAATGAATATAAATAAAACATATAGGCTGTAACGCATAAACAAAAGTCAGAACAATTCCCAACTATTTGTTTCATTGTTTAATATAACTTAAGAATACATTAAATTGAAAAGATTACAATTTGGATCTAATATTCATAAAAATATAATTTTAAAAGAATCGGCAAATTATTATATTGTTAAATATATTTGTTTAACTTATATTTGTTTATTGTCAATAGGCATATTAGTCTAAAATTTAAATTAACCTTTATAATATATCTAATGGCCACAAAAATAAACGTTAATGCCCGGGGCAATATTTATAACAAAAAATGTCACAACGTTACCATCACCATAGCACGATTTCCGATTCACTTCAGCATTCTGACGTCGCCGCGTCGGCATCTCCGTTGCTGATGCCTTTCCTTTTGGTGTCTCTCCATGGCTCCCGACACCTTCACCTCGGCAGCCTAAGCTCAGGCGCAAATCACACCGCGCCGTCCAAATAACAAATAACCCGACACAATAATGTGGATCAAAATAAAATATTGCGAATTTCGGCAACCGTTCGTTTTTCTATATTTTCTTTAAAAAAACCACAAGCTCAGCACTGCCGAAAAGCAGCACTAGCAGGGTCGCCATGCAATGTTGGGCGTTAAGTTCGACAAATAAAAGATGTTGTTTGTCTAATGATTGGTGTATAATAAATGATTTTACTACGGTACAATTATATATGAGGGGCGATGCGTCATACACTACACAATCAACAGTTATAAAGTTTAAAAATTGAAGATAATGAGATCAGTTTATATCATAACATAAATAAGATTAGTTTAAAAACATCAGTAATCAAGCTCAACTGGTGAACAAAATCATTATAATTTAAATTACGTAATTCTATATTACCTAAGCACGCATGGGGTAGCTACACGACCGGGACAGGTCTTTGCTATACTTATTTTAGGTGATATATTATGCTTACTTTTGTTGACAAGGAGGGGCGAGTGAAATGACAAAAATAGTATCATGCCTGTATCATCGAAGGGGTGTATGTAATACCACACTTTGCCAATAATTATTTAAGATTACCCGTAATAAGAACCGAACATTTTGACGTCTACCAGGAACAAATCGAGTTTCTTTGCTGAAAATTATTTTATTTTGTCAAAAATACAAAGTTAAAGTCAAAGTCAACAATCATTTATTCATTCAGGTCATTAAGTTACACTTATGAAAGTCAAAAGGGTTAGTAAGCTTACTAAATTTAATAAATTTACATTTCTGTCAGTTGCTAGTTTTAGGCAAAAGGTTCAGCTTATAACAAGAGATCTGTAAGAAATTCACGGCCACTCTTTTAAATCGTCATCAAATTATAATTTCAGTATTTACCGCGTACTACTTTACCGGAACTGGAAATTAAACGGAAGCAGCAGTTGAATTTCTAAATTTATTATAGACAATAACCCAGAAAGCCGCAATACTCAAATGGGATTGGGTTGGACACTTTTGCCGTATGCCGCAGGAGCTTTGGGCTAAAATCAGCATAGATCGGATCCCAGATGGTGCTAAGCGGCAAAGTGGTAGACCAAAGCGTCGATGACGAGACGAATTAATTAACTACAGGAGAGACTGGTGCAAACTAGCGCATAACAGAGATATGTGGAAAGGCAAGAGGGTGGTTTTTGCCCTGCAGTGGGACAATATAGACTGATAATAATACTAATAATTAAAGACAATACCCTATTGTAACATTTTAAATGATACACACATATACAATGAAAACAATGGCGAATACTTTCAGTATAAACGGGAATGCTGATGGGCGCGAGTCTCGGCGCGGTGAGGGTGAATCGCGGCCGCACTGTGCCAACCACGACGACGGCTCCACGCTGGCCGTTATTGAGTGCCGCAGCTGTGGGCCGCTGTGCGCCGAGTGTGACCGCTTCCTACATCTTAACAGAGCCGCCAGGACACACCACCGACAGGTACACTATCTATTAAGTAATATCACATGTAACATAATATGACTGCACGGATGGATCGATGACAATTCCCGCCGTAGGAATTATTCCTGGGACGCGGGTTTCTTTATCAACATTCAAACAACGGACACAAAGAACACCCAGTCTCGGAACGATCATTTATGGATCCCACAAATGTTTGTCTCGTGTGGAGATGGAACCCACAACACTTGAAGTTTCTTATGTGACTTGAATGGCGAGGCGACCACTTCAACTACTACGCCATCCGTACAGTCGAAATATATATATTATACCTATATGTATCCTATTAACTATAGGAACAAAACACTAAGGTCCTTTGGCTGAGATATACATCAGTCTACTCCAGTGCATATAACGATAGATGACGTATACCATCGCTTTAGATGTAAAACGCAGAAGCAAATTGCAGTCCTTCGAATTGCTTAGTTGGCAACGCCTCAACATGGTTTGTCAAGTTCGTATGTTGCACTTTGAAGGTCTGCACTACTTCATACGCATTCACGTCGTAACTACTTGACCCACCACCATGAAATTTTGCATACACGTTTACTTTTCAGATATGCAAGGAAGAAGAAAGTGCTATTCGTATCGATATCCACGAGGGATGTGGCAGAGCCAAGCTGTTCTGGCTGCTGCTGCTAGTAGACAGGCGTACGCTGAAGGCGTTGGCGGAGTTCAGAGGCATGGACAGTGGCGTGTGTGACGGGAATGGAGGAGAAAATAACGCTGTAGTGTCCGGCCAGCCAGGACTCGCTGGCACGTGCCGATTCTGTGGCGCTCGAGGCAACTCTGGCTTGTTGGCTATTGGCAACGTGTGTGCTGATCAGCAATGTCAGGTACTTAGTCTTACGTAGCCAGATCTGTATAACCATAACCCATATTCTGTCAGCTGTGGTATTAGGAACTGTGTAATAGTGGCAAACCTATTATTTCCTCCCTGATGTGAGACTTCTGTATATGTCATTCCTTATATAAATAATACTTTATCAGACTTAGGAATTTAACCCATTTGATTAGATTGAATCATGGGAATAAATTAGACACTTATTAAAAATATTTTTAATACATCACAATTTCGTCAGTTGTAGAACTGGATTATTCGTATTACATTATGAGGAAAGGTTTTGGACATTTATTAAAAAGGTCTTCTGGGTGCATTGTGTTGGTAGCTATGTAAATTACATATTTCAGCGATTTCTAAACGCTCGTTTTAATTGCAATGCGTGCTAAATGTTTAAGCTGATCACTTTCTGGTTTGTACCATTATCCATCCTGGTTTTGTATAACTTGTTTTAGACTATATATAATGTGTGCCTACAGCTATTTGAAGAATATACCGGCATGATACTCATGAAGATGACCTGAAGACGAATTCTTTATACTGGTCAGGGCTTAGAGTTGGGCAGCCGTTTCTATCGTGCCGCAAAACTCCAAGTCCATGATTTAGTGTAAAGATCATTCAACAGCTTGAAGATAATGGAAAAATTCTTATATAATAATAATAATAATAATCTTTATTTCAGACTTCCGTCCATAAAAAGTGTACAAAGAAAGTTAGTAGTAGGCATTGTTAGTAACACACATAAAAATAATAACAAAAAAGAAACAAAAAGAACAGGGTGTTAGTAATTTGTTAGTAAACAAAACAAGAATACACAATAATTACCAAGCGCTATTTTTTATTTCTGAGCAGGTGTACATTAGCCCAGAATATAATGAAAGGATTGTTCATTTTGCACATTAGCGTTCGGAGGACAGTGTTGGTGCTACCACGGACCCTGCTCATCATCGATGCAGTTCTTTTCCTGATGATGGCAAAGAAATCATCGACCGAAGCCTCTGCAAACATCAAAGAAGCACTGCAGTACCTTGGTTTCCTCAACACTGCCCTCAGAGCATCATTGTACTGAACACGTAAGGCATTGTAAGCCCGGCGCGTAAAGTTGATCCATAGACTGCACGTGTAAAGAAAAACCCGTGGAGTGGGTTTAAATATAACTATGTGCGTTTATATGGATAATACTAGGTCAGGCAATTTTAGCATGACGGCTGATGCTTCTTTTATTCGTTGGCATTGTCAGTCCATGTGAAGTTTACAACAATTTGCAGAATATATCGTCGCGCGTCGTGCTTATGCTTGCTAAACGAATTGGTGTGCTACAGGCTGCGATATAGATAATAACTTTATACATATAAAGTTATTCCCCCCAGGTTGCCGGTCACCCCATAAGATGGACCTGCAACCTGGTAAGAATCGCGAGAAGCGGTTGGATGCGGATGGCCCAAGGCCGGTCAGTGTGGTACGTCGTCGGTCCACTTAGTGAGGGATCAATCACTGCTTTGTTTTCCGGCGCGTGGCTGCAACGCCAGAACCTATGTATTAAATATTAAAATGATATTATTTATACGTTATTTATAGGAGCACGGTAAAGAGGCGTGTTCACACGTGCTGCCCTGCGGTCACTTGTGCGGCGGCGTCCGAAGCGAGCGCACGTGCCTGCCGTGCCTGCACGGGTGCGCGGGCGGCGATGACGAGACACCGCTTCGACAGGACGCCGACGACATGTGCATGATCTGCTTCACCGACCCACTGCAAGCTGCACCCGCACTACAGGTAATACCAACTAATATTTTCTCTATGAACTTGTCACGTTATACTTTGTATAGCCAGCGATTGCCTAGTGGGAGACCGTTGGACTGCCACACAGAGGTATCGAGTTCTATCCCAAGGCGCGCATCTCTGGCTTTCTGAAATTATGTGCGTATTACGTAGTTAATTATAGCTAGCTTTAATGCTACTACGAATACATCGTGAGGCAAACTATATGTCTGAGAGTACTCTATAATGCTTTCGAAGACAAGTGAAGTCTGCCAACACGCACTGGGCCAGCGTGGTGGACGATGACCTAACCCTTCTTACAATGAGAAGAGGCTTGTGCTACGCAATAAAATCTTATTTATATAATATGTTAATTTAAAATGCAACTAGCAACTACATATATAGAGAACATTATAATATTAGCATTATTAATACAATATCCTATCGCTGGGCACATAACTTTTATTAAGCACGCAAGTACCTTTGATTATGATTTGACAACGGCAAGAACAAACCGGTTGGCCCAGCAAACTAATATAAAAATAGCAAAATTTTTATTGCATTTTATCCAATGAGTAAGATTGCTAATAACTCTCATTTCTCTGCTAATGGTGCCAATTCTGTTGTCACAAAATTCTCATATCATTGCTAAAAATCACAAAAATTTAGTTTAGTCCTGTCAAACGACATTTCGTATTCTGAAATCGCTAAAATTGACAGGTCTTAATTTATTTTAGTGTGACAGGAATAAAATTGGTTTAGTTACTCAATTTAGTCCTTTCTGCATTCTGCTGTACGGCTTAAACGTCAAAAATGATCTAAAATTAGAAATGTCAATCTAATATTAGATGACATCTGATAACATGATACGAAGTTTAGTTTTCCTAGAGATTTATTAGTTGAGGCTTAAACAGTGGAATTTTTAAATATATGAAAAGCCGTAAAGTTTCTGTAAATTGTGCCATTAACTTTGGAGACACTAAAAGTGAGGCCTGTGAGACGCACCTTTGAAAGGAAAGAATATTCCTACCAAACATATTTGTATCACCTGAAACGCCTGATTATGGATCATCAGAGGTGATCTGAAAGTCTTTAAACTATGTGTCAGACTCAGTTATGCCGAGCAAGGAGAACATGATCAGGTGGAGATTCACGGACGTCACTAATTTGGGTTTTTTGTTCCTGGATGCCGCAACACTCGAACGCAGAAGAAATTAACGAGTGTCTCCGACAATATATTATTATTTAAAATTTTGTTATTTAAAAAAAAATTTGGTTCTTAATTATTCTGTGTCAATCATTATACCTATTAATTTAGAGTCGTATAAAATCAAAGGTGGCTATCTAAGGTTACACATACTTTGGACAAAGTAAAAAGAAACGATTTTTATTAATGTTTTATTTGTTTTATAATCTATAGATATTTTTGTATTATGATATTTCATAAATAATGTTCTAAATTAATAAAATAAGCTAATATTAACGTTTTTTTAGTAGAGATAGCCATATTTGATACCAACTTTAAAAAATAGCCGGTTTTGATATCAAACTTTTACAAAGATAGCAGAAGAAGATCTTTGATACTAATACTACAAACCATCATAGTGACTATGTCTAGGGTTGCCAAAAGATATTAAAACAAAATTATACGCGTCTTTTAGTAATTTTAATAAAATTATAGAAACGTAACATAAGCAATATTAATCACAGTAAAAGGAACTTTGATTAAAATTTGTGGACAATTAGAGAGATATAAAATTATTATATATATATATATATATATATATATATATATATATATATATATATATATATATATATATATATATATATATATATATAATAATTTTCATACCTATATTAAAACAATCACAAACGTAATTTACTATTTTAACAATTATTTTATTAATATAGGCAATTATATTATTCTACATACACTCAATCACATATTATCTAATAAGGGAAAAAGTAAATTAAATTCAACAATATTATCTATAATGACATTTTTTTTTTTTTTTTTTTTTACTTGGGGGTAATGCTATGACGCATATCCCTTCGCGGGGGCGGGCGGAGGGATTATGTCGGACTCGCCGGGGTAAACGAAAGATGGAAAAGAAATAATGTACCTCCCGGAATACCGACTAAACCTACCACGGTGTTCCTCGCGACAAAACCACTATCGACAGCGCCGCGCGAATCACTTTCGCATGCGGTCGCGACCCCGCCGAGGTTACGGCCCGCCGTATGAAACGGCAGGCCCCTACGCAATAAGACCTACCCAAGATAGGCACTACTCAAAATAATAAAGGCCTTACTGTCTCCCCCTTAAGGGGGAGACGGACACGACACAGAGGCGCGCGTGGGAACACGCACGCCGCCTCTCGGACCTGGTGCTGAACGTATGGCGGGCAGGCCCACAAAGCCCGCCACCCCCAGGTCAAACCTCAGGGTGGCTGGAGGTCATCGCGCGCCCTCCGGCGCCCGGCTCTGCGGTTGGGGAGAGGGTTTAAACGCTCCCTCTCCCGCTCCGCCGCCTCCTTGATGGAAATTACTTCCTCACAGAAGGTGGCGACGGCGTTCCACGACCTCTCCGGACCATAGACTGAACTACGGCCAGGTGCGAGAGGGCAATCGATCCGACTGCCGCGATCAACTCACGGCGCTGCGATGCCCAGGCGGGGCAAACCGCCAAAGTGTGCAGCGCCGTGTCCTCTACAACGTCGCGGCAATCGCCGCAGTGGTGACAACCGGGCGTCTCTTGCTGGCGTATACGATACAGGAACTGGCCAAAACAACCGTGGCCAGTCAGTACCTGTGTCAGCCGGAAGGTGAGGGCGCCATGCCGCCTCTCCAGCCACTCCTCAAAATCGGGACTTACCGCCACGATTGTGGCGTGCCCGATAATGTCACATTATTGTAACTTTAATAAAATATATTACTTAATTATTTAGACATGTTTTTATGAGTTCTAAACAGCTACTATGACATTTAGTTAAGTAATAAACAGATAATATGCTAATAATAAAAACTGTAAAAGCATTTTAAGATTACAGTTAGGTACTTAATAGCTAATTCTAAATTCTTAAATCACTAGCTTCATCGAGGACCTATTGACAATAATTTTCGTCCACATTAACTGAAGCCGTTAATAGTTCTGGTGACATTAAAAGCTCTTTGTAAAACGACAAAGATGGCATATTACGCCAGTCAACTCTAAAATGTTTCCCAAGTAATTTATTAATATCAATCAATTTGTTTTTGTTAACTGCTACATTTGCAATCTGAGGCTGTGGACGAATCATTGTCATATTTTTTTCTTCCGACAGTCATTTATTTGATTTGCCAAGTCACTTTTGTAAAATGGTTCTCCGCGAATCAAGACATTATCCAATTTTTTAGATCTTGTCAAAATAAAACGTTTACACTCATTAAATGCTATTAGCCAATTTGTTGTTGGCTAACTACTTCTTTGACGACCTGTCTCCAGTCATAAATGGGACAGTCAGCTCCTAACTTTACTAGGGTCGAAGTTTCACCTGTGATGTCCTTAATTTCATTTGGATGGATAAATACTTCATGTTTCTTCATTTTCTTTTCGATGATCCCAAACTGTCTGTCCGCCGGCATAAACGAATGACCGCGGTCACGGGAAACACAAGTTCAATGTGTTCAATTGAACTATTTAAGAGAAGCTATTTTGAACAAGCTCCGATTAAAATGCAGTTCTTGTTTTGACCTCCACAGCCATCTGCTACAAGACGTATATTTTTTATGCCAGACATATTGGAGAGACGGTGATAGACTGAGGATGCAACTAAATTTGAATATTTATGATACTCATTTTCAGAGGCCCAAGTGTGGATTTTTCATAAAGCTAACTCAATCTACAAAGTTGTCGTATCGACTAACAAATGTATGGTAACTTACAAAGCGCCACTGGCGGAGACTATTGTAAGAAAAACGAGCGAGTGTGAAATCGTTTGCACTACTACAATAGCGGTGTCACTAAAAGTGACGTAAAAATTATCGTGTCGGACGCGGTATTGATAGTTTCGGCAAACGTTTTTCAAGATTATGCGAGTGTAAACTAAAATTTGACATTTACAATCGTCTCGAAACGGTAACGCGGTCGTGCAGTAAACTCACTTGTTGTTGGGTTGGTGAGACGTATTTGACATTGAATACGATATTAATAACTGTGTAATTTTGTGTTTATTTTTCTCGTGCCTCATTTAATCCGGTAGAAGACCTCAGTAACATTGAATTTAGAAATAGATATTGCTTATCAAAGGAAGCCTTCCTGTTTCTATGTATAGGAAATATGCAATTAGAAGAACTAACAAATTACAACCAACCAATCGTAGGCGTTGCCTTTGCAAAGATAGAGTATTGCATTACAAGCCTCTAAAATACGCACAAATTATTCAGGCCACAATTATTCAGGCACAATAGTGTGCTCTATAATATTGCATTAGGTTATAGAGTACCTGAACCAGATGATTAAGGTAAGAATGGTTCATAATATTAAGATGAATCTATATTTCAAATGGACAGTATGAACATTAAGGATTTACTAAAACAAATCTCCTTTAATTTTAGATCTAAGTGAACATCATAAAGCTACAATAGGTCATGTCCAGCATATGGAAGAGCAACAAGCAACCACCGAGTTGATTCGAGGAAGAGCATTGCATGATCAAATAGCTAGACATAGTCACTGGTTCTTTTTTATATTTTGATCTCAATTGGTATAATAATCATTACATTCGCTTTTCTCACTGTTATATTCATAAGTCATATTCTCATTTTCTTATAATGTTTTTGGCAATATGAATTACTTACATGAATATGATTTAATATTAAGAATCTATATAAAAACTGTGCCAATGTGGCTTTGTAAATAACACTACTGACACCATATTCAAATTTATTTATTTAATTAAAGAAGACAGGCGCATTAACATAAAAATAATGTTTCTCTTTTAATCAATTAACAACATCTGTTACATAGAAATCATTCTCATTTTCTTTATCTAAAATTAAAGTCAAAAACCATGTACTCATTTAGGTCACAAAGTAACACTTATGAACGTCAACATATATAGGTTAGTGAGTTTACTAAGTTACTGAAGCTACATTTACGTAGTTTCAGGCAAACGATCGATATAAGAATATAAATGTGTGAAAGCCACACATTTATATTCTTATATGTCTGTGACACTTTATTGAGGTTGCTCTTCCACGTCGACGACGTTGGGATCCTGTTGGTGTATCGGCTTCCGGTTGTGGTACGTGCGTATTGTTTGAATGTAGAGTATGGAGACTCTGATGTGATGGTCCAGGCATATTCCATATATCGCATTCAGCTAAAAAAGAAAGCAATTAAAATTCACACCTGAATATTATGAAGATGAAGCACACACATTTATATTCTTATATGTCTGTCGTACGTATCAAAGTGATTAAACCTATTACAGCAATTTATCATTCACAATTCGAAACACTTGTCGGTTCCTTGATTGGGCTTACAATGTTATAAATTATAATATTAATATTTTTATAATCAGTATATGTTAACAGGAATGCTTTTTGCTTCAAGAACCTGAGGACTTCTAGCAGGCATAGGCGATGTTGGTGACAAAGTAATAGTATTATAGTCATTTTGGCTCTGAAAATAATTAACTCTCATCAGTTAAATGCATTATTTAAGTAGGTATTTATCGTAATCGATGAGGTAGATACCTTTCTTCACTTTTCCGTATTTTTCATTGCCCCGGTGGGATCATTATTTAATAAATTTTACAAGTTTTCCAATCTTGTATTGCTTGATTTCTGCCTTTTACATTATTCGATGGCTTATGTATGTCACCGTGTCTGTAAAATTAAAATGTATGACATTCGCGTAAACGAAGTATAATATTATGTAAAATAACTATAATTTATGATTAAAATTTATATATAATTTAAAATTAATCTGCTTTAAACACGATAAATTCCGTATAAAGCAGTTTAATTTTTATATCGTTACTTCGTTATAAAGTGATTATTTTTATATGTAAACATGCATAACTGTATATGTATTTATTTACTTACTGCTCCATAAACTTTACCAGAATTTCAAATTGGAATGGCGTGGTCTAAATAGCGCACATTATAATATTATATCTTCAATAAATTCAAAAAATCGCAATAAACCGCTAAGCTTTTGAAGGCGAACGTCAAAATTTAAAGTAATTCAGAAATGTCGGTAGGTTTCTAACCCAAATCGGTATATGATAAAAGAAAATATTCAATCTTTGTTTAATATAAATAGAAATGGAAAAACTGTGTGATACATAATGAATATTATAATATAACTTCCATACATTATAATATTATATTCATGAAAAATTATGTAATTTGGTATTTCGATACAGCAGATATTGGTAGAAATACAGAAAAATAATTTGAGAGAGAGATCACCGTTTAAAGGACTTTTTGTATTGAAACATGACGCGACGCATAGAGCATTTAGCATCTCTTTTACTCGCTGCTCCATAAAACGAAATAGAGATACTCGTAATGCAATGTAGGCAACTTAAAAAAAATTACCTAACTTTCGGCTGACTTTCGGCAAAGTGAGATTACGCGATGCGAATAGATTGGTTTGCATTATTTCACACTCTGACTATTTCGAAGTACTTTCGATCGATAGTTAGCACGATTGACTTGATCGTTACGTACTACGTCAAATGACACGAAATTTACACTCGGGCTGCTGTACAGTAATATGCGAAAACTCTGCTATTTGACAGTGGCAGAAGTGAAGAGCCCGCCACTATCGTAAAATTATAAAAATATAGTTGTCAACTATAATACGTCATTTGATCGGGCAACTTTGGACGTGGTAAATTTTTTTGACAGTCAAAGGATATTAGCTTTGTATCGTCGGGTACTTGTCGCAATTTCTCGAAGAAGGCTTTTGATCTCAGTGAATGGACTCTTTTTTCTATTATCAAGGCAGTTTTCTTTGCAGTATCTGTTTCAATTTTAATTTTTCTCTTACTTCTAAACATTTTGAACACACATCAGTTTTAGGTGTACCGAAACCGATGTTATAATTTTTATTAAAAATTCTTCGAAAATAAGAAGATTTTACGTCAGGATGATGGTATTGGCTGTTTTTGTAGACATTGTATAATTTTCGAATATTTAAATCAGAAATTAAATATATTCCCTCGGCGGTCTTAGTTCGCCTACAATAATGTGCTTCAATACAATTTAAGTTTTGAATGAACTTATGAACCGATTCTTTTAGTGGTCTATATTTTTCTCTTTATGATTTCCACCACGTCGTTCATCAATTACTACATGCCCTACGTAATGTAATCTGTTCATTATATATGCGACTCTGTGTTTGGTAATGCCATAAATAGTTAAAAGAGAAAATCTTGAAATAGGAAGTCTTTTATTATTTATGGTTATTGCATATTTTATTGCCGTTTGTTTCCTACCCTTATAATTAGCACTTTTGCTTGTATGTTTTACACTGCAAGAGTTCAAAATGATTGTACCCTGGTCCTTTTTGCTCTCGTAACTATAAAATTTTGTATGCAAAGTCATCAAATTAGCCACGGTTAATGAATTGCACTGTAAAGATTTTGTGGCATGTCTACATACTCTTTCGGGTGCACTTTTTGCTGAATACCTGAACAATAATAATAGAATTATCAGTTTATAATCAATACAATAAAATAATACACTCAAATGTCATATTTTTTGGTATTTTCCACAATACTTTTGTATATTAGATTCCATAGACTGTAATTTAAAACAAAATTACTATCCCGAGTGAATTATTATGACTAATTATTTTTCAAAACATAAAACATAAAAATATATATATTCTTCTTATAAATATAAAAATTGTTTATGCTGGTAAACTTATTTTAATCCTATACAAAGGTAATTTAAGAATATAATATTCTTCGTTTGGAAATAGCAAAACAAATAATACAATAATTGTCAACCCTAGAAAGGTACCTACCTCATTCTCTTAGCAACATTTCTTTTCCAGGTTTCGGGATTTTCCCTTTGTTTTCGTGCATACCGATCACTCACAGGCATCAAGGGACAATCCATTTTGAAATTAAATATAAATATACGTTATTTTAATAATTATAACACAATGAAATCGCTTAAAAACCAACTACAGAATTGCGTACAGCCACTTGAATTTGCCTTTGAACCAACTGGCATATATAGCGTGTCTATGATTGGCTGAAAATTTAAGATAGCTAGTTTCGAAAATATAATTCGTAATATGGCCGTTTTTGATTCTAAACCGAATATTTGTGTATGAATTTCAATTTAAAATAGCTGTTTTTGATTATTAACAAAAGTTTAACCGTTTTGATTCAACGTTTTGCGTCTTGCCATATAAATATCTTATTTTTGCCAAAAATTAGAGATAGCCTTTAATTTTACACGACTTTCTAATTAATAAAATATAATATTTTATAAGGATTTCTTTATCTCGTGCATTATCATACAATTTAATAAAACATCATTTAAGTCTTATAATTTGTACGATTACAACTCAATGTGCTTAAAATTATATACACTGAAATACATGTATTTAATGTAAATGGCATGCCACTATACATTTTATTTACATTTCTTAGTATAATAGGTTTAAAGAACCTACTGTGTAATTCATTTTATGGGTCTTCTGTGTCAATGCTGGCTAAAATAAATTTTGATATTAGGCTCAAACCGATGTTTCTAACAAGTTAAGCTTCACAGGTACAAGTAACAAATCAGCACAATAATAATATATTAAATGTAAGCTAAGTATGAGTCGAACAAAAAGTACTGAAACTAACATTTACCCTGCCCTTTGTAACAGTGTAAAAGATTGATAAATATATTAAATGTTAACCTACACCAATGAACTTGTTTTCTTTATGCAATATCTTTATTTAAATATTATAATTTGGTACATTTTCATAATTATTATAGACTATAGTGATTGAGTTTCTATGAAACATTTTTTTAGAGTGATAGGTAGTAATAATTTAAGTTAATAATCTAGTGCATCTTCTGATGTTGCCGTAGACACAGTAAACTTAATTGGTGATAATTTAACATCTCTCATATTTACACCATTCTGAATCATTTTACTTCTGTATTGTGTAACATGTACTTGAATAGCTTTATGTTCCTGATGTGGCACAGCCTGTACTGCTTTATCATAAAATTTCCCTTCAGGAGGAGGCAAGACACATGAAGGCTCGTTTTCTACAATCACTATATCTAAAAATAAAATGAGATAGGATTAGATAGGTACTTCCCCAATATTAGCTAAATTAAAATCATTACATAGGTAGTAAATGAAAGTAGGAATAATTAGTAGAATATACCTGTACCTTGATTGAACGAAGATGTTGAAGGGTCAACAGAATATATTTCTTCTAGAAGCGATAACTTTTGTCGTTTCTTGAAGGGGCAGGTCGAGGTTCGGTTGGTGTGGCTTTGTGTTCTCTGTCCTCTTGACAATCAAACCTTGACAGTAAGCAATCTGAACCCATTAATTTGTATTGCATATAGTTCTTCATGTCATTTTCCAACTGAAAAAAAAAGGATTTGAACAACATAACCTTTAAATAAAATAATAATAAAGAAGATGTTTCATTTTCGGCTATGAAATGTACTATCAGCCAAAAAATTGCAAAAAATACCAGGAATCGGGAAAAAAAATTATTTTCTGAATTTAAGTCGAATTACGTTTGCGCACAAAAATAATAGTTTTTATATTATTGCCATTATATTCAATATGGCGGTGGTTCTTGATCATATAATTTTGTATGCGTTCATAAATCAGATCGAAAATTGTACAAAAGTACTAATGTATATAATATATAAATATATATTATGTCAATAATAAATATGTTTTAGTGTATCATTTATTCATTTAAACTGTCATTCACATATAATATACTGATTTTGCAGGGTGCGCTCCGAAACGAAACATTTTGTTTATGTTTGACATTAACTGTCAATGTCATATTGACTGATAATAAATTTTCCAATGCTGAATTGGTGTTTCTTATTACAATTTCCTGAATTCATACGTTTTCGTTTCATTTCTACAAGAATTATCAATTTTTTGGTTAATATTATACTAGCAAGAGTTCTTCTGACAGTTCTAGATTATGTATAAATGTCATCTACCAACTTGTCATAGATAGTCCGTACGATAAACGTCAAACATTTAATATTTTATTTTGCGCAACGAAATTAGTAGAAATTAATAAAGAATTTCGTAACTAAATGTATTTATGGGTACATTTTCCAGGTTTCCTGAGGATGTACAAGTTATAGCCGGAGTCCTATATAAAAGTGTAACATCTCCTTTAACTAATACTTTATTACTGATGTTAGGTTTATCTAAACTTCATCAAAGTTATCTTCACACATATATAGTTAAAAAAGATTTGATAGGCTGTCAGGTAAGTACATTCTCTTAGTTGTGCAGTATTAACTTAACTTATAACGACTAAAATATAATTTTACTTACCGTTTATTATCTAAGTGTTCACAAACAATTACACGCATTGAACAAAAATAAAAATATTATTTTATGAGGGTTTTTCATTCACTCGCTCACATTCATTCTTTATATTTATGTAGTTTAAATACGGGTAACACCGCCTCATTTCAATTTAGGATTGTCAAACTCGAATTGGGTCAGTGGTGTCACAGTTAGAATATCTACATTTGACAGGCGATTGCAGCGCAAAAGCGGACAAATTAAGAACTATTCTTGTATGGTTCCTTAGTATTATGCAATTTAACACGATAGATGTCACTGGTCAAACATGGATTGTAGAATATTTTTAGTTAATTAATAAAAATTACAATTATAATACCATTGTTTCATAATAATACTTATTGATTTATTAGTATCATGTGACTTCGATTTATTAATTTGAAATTTCAAACTAAGAGTTGAATGTTTGCTTATTTTTCTACTTATTTTTCTAGTGTCCAAAACGGATTAAGACATTTCTGACTTAACATAACAATACAATACAATTCACAAATTTCACAAAACGGCGTACGCGCATGTGATAATGGGATTTTGTGATTTTAGTGCCTTTCGCTGTTATTAACCTCGTGATTTCAAAAGAATACAATACCAACAAGAAATGGCTGTGCTATCCATCTAAAGAATGTTTAGGTACCTTCAAATATACAGGGTGATTTTGAAATCGTGTAATTCCTTTTAACCACGCATTCTACTGGTGATATAGAATAACCCTGACCAATTTTTTTCTTAATTAGAATAATGGTTTCGGCAAAATTAGAGTACAGATTTTTTTCATGAAATGATTTCATATAGTCATATTTTAACCACCTGACACAATCTTAATATTTTTTTAATTTAAAAATAATAACATAACAATAACTGATGTCGTAAATAATAAGGGGCAATGAAAAGGACCGCCCGTTATTATTTACGACATTAATTATTAATATGATTTTTTAATTTAATTAGTAAAAAATTAAAATTGCCTCGGTTGGTTAACATATGACTATCTGACACCATTTCACGAAAAAACGGAATAATAATTTTTCAAAAAAAATAAATCTAATTAAATAAAAATATGGTCAGGGTTATTCTATATCACCAGTAGAATGCGTGGTTAAAAGGAATTACACGATTTCAAAATCACCCTGTATACAAAATGCTACCTGTGCGTTTTTAAAGAAAGACGTTTCAAATTACAACATAAGATCAAAAATCAAGTTATTACGCGATACAATGATAACATATTATGAATTTACATGCCAACGACATAATATAAAAGATTATTTTGTGAACGTCTCAATAAATTTATGAGTTTGTAGCTGGTGTCGCTCAATAAACAGAATTTTGTCTGAAAAAATTACCTATGATGGTGAGAATGAAATAAAAAGTGTAGCTCAATCGTACTACTGTAAGCAAAAATCTATTAAATTAAAATAACGCCTTATTCCAATTCCCTGTTTATGTTTTATTTGTGTGTTAATTTCTGTAATCAATAAAGAATTGGTATAAATAATAGCTGTTTCTATTTTTAACTTAAAGTAAACAAAAATTTATGCATACCTATATATATATAAATATATATATATATATATATATATATATATATATATATATATATATATATATATATATATATATATATATATATATATATATATATATATATATATATATAATAGCACAATATACAAGATATAGCTACAAATATATATATATAGACACACAGCTATCTCTAAGTAGGTACTTGCATATAGTTCTTAGAACCAAGTAAAAGATGGCACTAGCGGGCGTTGAAAAAGAGGTGGCAAAATTTTTGCTTGAGTGGGCTCTCTATTCCTATTATACTTATACTACTCTATGAATTAGGTGCTGTCTAAACGAAAACTAAATGTAGTTCGATGGAACAGCAGAATGCTCTACACGAAATCTCTTAACTAAAATGAGACAATTTTCACTTATTTTAGCTCAGAGAAAATTACAACAGAATTGGCACCATTTTCTTTCTTTGGTCGACAGAGTTCTATATAATGTTTACTAAGATATGTGACATCAACCAACACGCCTTGGGTTAACGTGATAGACTATGACTTACACCTTTTTACTCTGTGACGATGCCCCTGCCCAGCAGTGGGACAATTTATATACATACATGGCTGATATTATTATAATAGAACATCTATATTTTTATAATTACAGCTAAAGTGCGGCCACGTATTTCACTTGCATTGTTGTCAGAAAGTCCTGGCTAACAAATGGATCGGTCCCAGGATAACCTTCTCATTTTCGCAATGCCCCATTTGCAAGGTAATTATAACTTAATTTTGTTCAAAATATAAATGACGTCCAGAACGAATTTCGGTCATAACGGCCAATCTAAACGGAGACTGGCAATCTACGCAAGAGATGTTGTGTACAAGTGCACAAATGTGTGCGCGAACACATGTGCACTTTCTGTTCCCTAACTCTCATGATCCGATTGAACGGCAATTCGACACGACCGGAGAGAGATCAGGCGCAGAACCAACGGAATCAAAGTGCTTTCCAAGGCACGGGGGTGTTTAACACCGTCAACTTTCTAACTCCGGGCTAGTATTGAGATTTCTTAACAGATAAACCCAGTAACCTGACATTTGAATTTGAGACCGCAATCGCGTTCACTACCTCTGCGCTACGGAGGCCAATTAGATGTGAGATAAAATATACTAGTTAGAGTACATCGCTACAGGTAATTTTTATTTGTTCTTCGTTGTACATAATGTATATTCTTACGCCTACATCTCCAAAGAGTTTGGCAATGGTGTATGACACCCACAATGCGCCAGCCATAGTTAATAAGGAAGATCATATTTAATAAGGACCGTGAGCGCAGTCCTAGACTCCATATTGCTATTGAGAATTTCTGGTTAGAATAACGCAATACTACTTTGCTTGATACGAAAAAAGAAACCGATTCTCTTATGCATATTAGTATCATTGCCTACCGTTGCGTTAGTAAGGCAGGCTTTTCGTTATACAGATAATTCAAAAAGCCTTTTTATTTAGTTATGCGTTGCTTTAATATTGCTTGCTGTCAATTTATAGGAGGACATGGATCACTGGACATTAGAGGAGTTGTTGGCGCCGATTCGTAATCTGCGCGATGAAGTGAAACGCAAGGCTATGATGCGGCTTGAGTATGAGGGACTAGCTATGCCTGGTGGCGCGCGCTGCCGTCTGCTACCAGACCCAGCCACCTACGCCATGGAACGATACGCGTACTACGTGTGCCATAAGTGTGGCAAGGTATTACTTATTGTATCCTCTTACTTTTATACGCAGTTATAAGTTTTGATTGAACTGCACTAGTACTAGTAGTTTAAGTAATCACCTTGCCACTGTGGGTTCGAATCCAAGAGAAAATTTGTGATCTATAAATCGTTGTTTGCGATTGTTTTATTGATTAGGACTTTTGTTTATAATTTACCTGTCAATTTTTGGTATGCCAGACAACTGGAAGCCTATTGTGTCTGTCACTGGTGTACCGGTCTCGCTCATTTTAAATAATAAAACTAACATCGATTTTTGATGAATATTGCAGGCGTATTTCGGTGGTCTGGCGCGATGCGAGGCGGAGACTAACGGTTGGTGGGAGCCAGCTGAGCTAGTGTGCGGCGCGTGCAGTGACGTGGCCGGCGCGCGCACGTGTCCTAAACATGGCGCCGACTTCCTCGAATACAAATGTCGCTACTGTTGCTCAGTGAGTCATCTACCTATAATTTCCCCAATGTGACCTTGACCTTTATAATGTTCTCCAAACCGAATTTCGGTTACGGCGGCCAATGTCAACAGAGACAGGCAGGAGATATTATAATAGGTAGTGCACAAGTGTGTGCGTAAATGCAAGTACACTGTGTTCCTTAACTCGTTCCATGATACGATGGGGCGGTACTCAGACCCGACTGGAGAGATATTAGATGCAGGACCAACTTTACGTGCTTTCAGAGCCACGATGTTTAGCACCGCAATTTTTTTAACTCCGGGCTTGTATTGAGTTTCTTAACAGCAAAACCAAATAACTTTTTGTAGGCCCGAGCCAGGATTCGTTTCCGTGACGTCATGTACAGCAGTCGCATTCACTCCGCTGTGCCCCGGAGACAGTAACAGAACAAGTCTATCAATGATATTCTACATATTTTATTTCCAAACTCATTTTTGTTTTAAGCATTCTTTATAAACAGTGGGTGTACTAAAATCTTTGGCGTATATAAAGTAATTTGAGGGAGGCCTGGCCCCAAAATAACGGTAACAACTTTAGAATTTTAAGTTGAAACCTAACATCCTGGAGACACCAGACAATTCTGGATAGGCGCGACTCTACTGGGTTCCACTATACGTATATGAGTCGTGGCATTGGCATATGCCAATGATTGTAATTCTGCTAGTCATAATTATGTGTAGCATTTAAACAAAAATGTATGACGTTGAACATAATTGTGCACTTCACTTTATAGAAATATTTTGATAGATTTTAAAGATTATTATAAATGGTTTACAGGTAGCAGTGTTTTTCTGTTTCGGTACGTCGCATTTCTGCAACTCGTGCCACGACGACTTCCAACGCGTCACCAATATACCGAAACATATGCTGCCGCAGTGCCCTGCAGGTAAATATATTAATTACTATTGATTATAGAAAGAATGAGGACTAACGAAAACTAAGATTTTGCCCGCAGCTTCGCTCTTTTATTCTGGGTGAAAGCTACACTATGTCCTTTTCTGTACCCCTGACAACGTTTTTGCGAAATTTCATGATGATCGGTTGAGTAGTTAAGGAGTGATAGCGTAATAAACCAAAAATATCACATACGCATATATAATTTTCGTAAGGATGTTATTGATGTGAAGGATGACAGAAAATTAAGACAAAACATATCATTTTATTTATTTAAAAACTTCGTGCACCTAACAATACATCGGCACTTAATGCCAAGGGCATTCTCTACCAGTCAACCGTAGGCAGAGATAAAAAGAAGTAGGTGCATAGGCATACAATAGCATTATAAATATACATGTATTTAAACTAAAGAATAACACATAAGTAATGATATTTACATAATATTTACATACCTAAACCTAAATATAACATATCATTTAAAAAAATATAAACAAATATTTACATAATATTGTCCTCGCGAATGTTATACATTGAAATTAAACACTTTATACGGATTTTGTCGCGTTGTTTATTTTACTTTAAACACTTTTATTACATAATTTTGAAAACTCTAGCACTACTATATATAAAGTAAATTGAGGGAGGCCTGGCCGTATAAAGTATATATAAAGTGTTTAATTTCAAAATATATACATATAAATATAAAGATGCCTACATACATACATACGTATATACATACATACGTAACATATTATTGATGAGATGGAACAGAAAAACTGTCAAGGTAAGCACGCAGTTTTAACTTGAATGTGCAACGGTTTGTGGACATCCTGACTTCATGAGGGAGGGCATTCCAAAGTAAAACGGGCTGGACGAAGAAGGAAGAATGTAGGAAACCAGATGTATGGGTGGGACAAAGTACGAGAAGGTTATTGGAAGAACGAAGATTTCTATCATGATTGGAACATAGGTATTGGAAAAGGCTGGTTAAATAAGTGGAAGCATTTGGTGAGGTTAGAATAAAAAATTAATATTGTAAAAGCCACCCAAACTACGGCGTTGACGAATGGGTAACCATTTTAAAATGGATCTATAATATGAAATATGGTCATATTTACGAAGATTTTAAATGAATCAAATGCAATTAAGAAGCTGGTCATATTTATTGAGTAGATGTGCATTCAGGTCATAGTAACATACATTACCATAGTCAATTAACGGAATGATCAAAGTCTGCACAAGCATTATTTTCGTCTTAGATGGGAGAAAATTCTTTAGGCGATACAAGGCGGGTAGCGTTCCAGTTACTCTCTGACTGGACACTAGTAACCTCAGCTTGCCAATTTAAATTGGAGTCAATGAGCAAACCCAGATTCTTTACAGTATGACTGAACGGTATAGGTATCCCATCATACACAACAGGCGGTAAAGTACTGGAGTCCAGCCTGCTTATCAGTAGTTGACTTCCAACTAAAATTGACTGACACTTAGTCGGGTTAACAGACAATCCAAATCTGCAAGACCAGCTTCTAATTGCTTCAAGATCAGCATTTACTTTAGAAATGGCTTCAGATAGATTATCTGCAGTGTCTTGAGCATATAGGTAGCTGCAAGACATCGGTATAAAGATGATATGTGCACTGAAGATTCTGAGTTATGAAGTTAATAAATAGAGAAAATAGTAACACCAGGTGAGATATTAAGATGGGATAAGATCGCTAGTAAGATGTCGTGGCTGACGGTATTGAAGGCGTTCGAGAAATCAACCAAGGCCAACACAGTGACTTTGGTATCCACTATTCTCGCCCTGATATCGCCAGTCACTTTGAGGGGCGCGGAAGTAGTGCTGTGCCCGAACCTGAAGACAGATTGGAGAGGACTCAATAGGTTGTTCAGGTTTACAAACTGTGCAAGTTGTTTGTGTACACAGGCCTCAAGCACTTTAGACAGGAAAGGAAGAATGGATATGGGTCGGTAGTGGTTTGGAAGGGAAAGAGAAAAGAAAAAGAATTGGTACCTTAGGAAGAGGGATGACAAAGATGCATTACGCCACAAGAAAGAAAAATCCTCTTGTCAAGAAAAAATTTAAAATATGGGATATGGCGGGAAGGAGTTGATCAAGAATTGGTGTGATCGTAGGGCGACTAATACCATGACAGCCCACAGCATTAGACTTAATCGACAGGATTATCTTTCTGATCTCACCTGGTTCTACCGAAGAAGACAGAAAAGGATCAATATTGGACCTGGATAGGTTGGCTAAGTAATCCACAGTACGATGCTTTATTTGTTGAATTAGTAAAATAGAAGAGGTGAAATGTTGATTGATATCATACAAATCAATAGTCGTACGTGGACCACTTTATTGGTTTTTGCCAATGCCTAGGGTTCCAAGTGACCGCCAGATATCAGTAGGAGTTGAGGATGTTATATTATAGAGAATATGGCGGCGTTTGGCATTACGTATCATCTGATTACACCGATTCTTTGCAACCTTAAAAAGAGCCCAGTTGTCATCAGAGCGATCCTTTTTAAAAGTGCGAAATGTCCGATCCCTGCTCCGCATTGCCATCCGAATACCCCTCGACATTCAAGGGTCGGGAGGACGCTTTACCTTAATTTTACGGACAGGAGCGTAGACGTTAAAAAGGTTAACGACGACGTTATTAAAAAAGACCAACCTTTTGGTCCACTGTGAAAGCTGTTTCTAAAAGTTCCCAATTAAGAGCAGAAGCATCCTTACTTAGCTTCTCCACGTCCATTCGTCCAAAACAACTTTCTGAACTGCAGACAGAATCTGAGTGGCAATCAGCAGTTATTGGTATGCCCTTAACTAGCTCATTTTTAACAAGACTAAGGACTTCGGCTGTGTCGATGTCGTGACTTGTTGAATATTACATCTAAAATGTTTTTTTTTGTAACTCTTAATGCCATCTATTGTTAATCTTAAGTAAACTTGTCAGTGTCAAACATGCAAAGGATGAATAAACGTTCAGTTCGATTTTGTACAACAAGCACGCCGTTTTATTATAAATTATGGGCCCCGGAAAGGAAATTTTTCTCACGAATATTTTAAAGTAGTAAACAGTAGTTGTCAGTGCGATTACGGAGAATAATAAGTTTTGCAGTTTGAGAAAACTTTTGCTGTACTGCTGTGACTGGCTTTTAAGTGAATGATGATGTCGTCGAACTACATAGTGAGCGTGGCGAAACTCAAAGGACGGGAGAATTACAGTGACTGGGCTTTCACCGCGGAGAATTTCCTAGTCCTGGAAGGGATGTCGGCTTGCATCAGGCAAACGGCATCATCGTCTGGAGTCGGAGCCGCAGATGACGCATTGGCTTGCTTTCGTCAATATAAGTCAAATGTAGAGAATCAACTGAATCACAGAATCAAAATTCTACGGAGTGATAATGGGAAGGAATTTTGCGAATTTGATGGGTTTTTGAACCAGGAAGCAATTATTCATTTAAAGTCAAACCCATACACGCCCGAGCAGAATGGGTTAGTGGAAAGGTTCAATAGAATAATAATAGAAAAAGCGAAATGTTTTCTGTTTGATGCAGGCTTTGAGAAACGTTTTTGGGCAGAAGCCAGTCATACGGCAGTTTACTTACAGAACAGGACAGTTTCATCAACTCTAAATGGCAAGACTCCTTATAAATGTTGGACAGGAAAAAACCTGATATCAGTAACTTGAGAATTTTTGGCAGCACTGTGATGGTTCATGTGCCAAAAGAAAAGAGGCTAAAATGGAACAGACAGTCAGAAAAATGCATTTTAGTTGGCTATCCAGAGGAAGTGAAAGGATACTGCATATATAATCCCCGAGATGGAAGTGCGACCACCAGCCGAGATGTTATTATAATTGAAGATAAATATTACACATCATCCGTGGAAACTACAGTGGAGGTGGACAGTTCAACTCAAACTTGCGATGAGTTTTTGGATTCAGTAGGGGACACAACAAAGTTGTTAGATTATGAAGACAGCACAGTATTAGACAGTGATGAAACATATGTGCCTTGCTCAGATGAAGAACAGAATACGAGTAGTATAGTACAGGCAGTACACTAACTATCATCAAACGTGCTTCTCAAAGGCAGAGGAAATAACAATTTTGAAGATGCTGGCGAGCTGACCTTGGATGAAGCACTGAAGGGACCAGAACGACAGCAGTGGTTGGAAGCAGTGCAAGATGAGTTAAAGTGTTTTGATGATAACAATGCATGGGAGCTAGTATACACTCCTGAAAGTGGCACAATAGTGCAGTGTAAGTGGGTGTTACGGAAAAATATGAGTATAGCAATAAAGTGCGTTGCCGTGCAAGACTTGTTGCCAAGGGATTCTCTCAAAGACATGGAGTGGATTATACAGAGACATTTTCACCAGTAGTTAGGCATACAACCCTCAGACTATTATTCTCATTGTCAGTACAGTTAGGATTAGAAGTAACACACTTAGATGTGAAGACAGTCTTCTTAAATGGAGATTTAGAGGAAACTATTTTTATGGTTAAACCTGTTTGTTATTTTGCTTCTGATAATAATAATAAAGTTGTAAGATTGAAAAAGGCTATTTATGGGCTAAAATAAGCATCCAGAGCCTGGAATAAAAAGATTGATTCATGCCTGCAGAATAATAAATATAACAATCTGAGTTAGAGCTCTGTATGTATGTTAAAAATAATGATAAATGTATAACTATTGTAACGGTTTACGAAGACGATTTTTTTATTTTTCAATGACTCAAATGAAGTTAAGATTCTGCAGAATATATTGGCAAGTCATTTTAGTATTAAGAATTTAGGAAGAGTCAAACAATGTTTAGGAATGGATATACATTTTTGTAATGATGGTTCTGTAACTCTAAGTCAAGAATGTTATATTGATCAATTACTGAAAAGATTTCATATGATTGACTGTAAGACCACTGATACTCCAATGGATAGTAAATTAAACTTAAATAAAGCCACTAATGTAGATAAATTACCTTATCAACAGTTAATTAGTAGCTTAATGTATCTATCGGTTTTGACTCGACCGGACATAACTTTTAGTATAAGTTATTTAAGCCAATTCAATAACTGTCATAATAATGAACATTGGGAATATACAAAGCGTGTTCTTAGTTATTTAAAGAAAACCAAAAGTTATGGTATAAAATATTTTAAAACTGGTAATTTAGAACTTACAGGTTTTGTAGATGCTGATTGGGGTAACAATAAATTGGATAGACGGTCTTATACCGGGTATTGTTTTGTGTTGTCCAGTGGGATAATTTATTGGGAATGTAAAAAGCAAACTACTATTGCTTTATCTAGCACTGAAGCTGAGTATATGAGTATGTCAGAGGCATGTAAAGAGGCTATGTATTTAAGGAATTTGCATGCTGAAATAACGAATAAATTGTATACTATTAAGTTGTATAATGATAACCATATTGCACAGAAATTATCAGAAAATACAATGATTCATAAAAACACGAAACATATAGATATTTAGTACAATTTTTATAGAGAGTGTGTTACATACAATATTAATAAGATTCAGTATATGCCAACATCTGAAACGCCAGCTGATATGTTGACTTAAGCAGGCCTTCTTCACTCGGCCGTACCTACAGGGATAAGTGCCTACACCTTTGCGCGGCTTCCAAGCCGCATCGCCAGTCGGTTGTCACCGCTCGCGCGCAGAGCTCGCTAATACTTTATTAGACTAAGTTTAAAATAAATGATAATTGCTTAAGTAAGTAGTTACATACCTAGACTAAGAATTTACCAATAGCCTGAGTAAGTAAGGTGCAGTTACTTATTTATACCTAGCGAACAGACGAAAAACACTTCCTAAGAATTCGTCAAGTTAACTTGAAGTAAATTAACAAAAAATATCACTAACGATTAAACAAGGACATATCTAGGTTTGTTTTCATTTATTAAAATTTACCGTGTAACCATACGCATTAAACATAGGATAATTATTTATTATTACGTGGTCAAGTAGGTAGATGGACGATGAATAGATATTATAGTAGCAGCGGCAAGTCGACAACCCTAGCGCGACAGCTAGCGCGTCACTCCGCGCCAGACAGCGACAGCGTTATGTGTTAGAAAAGAGCGAAAACGGTAAGGTGAATATCGCGTTAGGCACTGAGTGCTTATGCGAGCTGAATTGCACTTTGTTGTTTAGTAGCAAGAGTCGCTATTTCTATAAATTGGTTTGCGAAGTGATCCTTCTGTACGTTAGTACTATATTTATTCTGTGACTAAAGCCTTATCCTCCAAGAAACATTATACTTTTATGAACTTGGTTTGAATAATTTAAAGTGATGTAACAATGTTTATTATTTTAGACATAGTAGGGGTGTTGAATATTACATCTAAAATGTTTTTTTTGTTACTCCTAACGCCATCTATTGTTAATCTTAAGTAAACTGGAAGTGTCAAACATGCAAAGGATGAATAAACATTCAGTTCGATTTTGTACAAAAAGCACGCTGTTTTATTATATGACTAATGACCATATCTATACTTTAATTTCGAATAAGTATTTTCAGATTATGTTGTAAAAAATTTAGGAAAATATTCTTCCAAAGATTTCCTTTGTACACATAGCGGCACATCAACCTAGATTGTTTGGACTTTGATCTATTAGAAGTTGAACGCTGCGAATCGTGCGAGAGAGTGCGTCTATCTATCTATATAGCGCATGCAGAATTTGTTGTTAGATACGAAAAAATTGTACACTAACACGCTTGGTAAAGAATTTTTGCATTTAGAAAGCATATTCTAACATTTCTTCTATTACAAAAATATTCTGTATCTGTAGAGCATCTCTACAAAATGCTAAAAAGAATATGGTTGGAATACCTAATGTAATGAAAATATGTAAGTCGGGTTGTACGACTCATAACATTTTCCGACAACACTCAGAGAAACCCAAAACGCAGAAAGAGAAAATTGACAGGAGAAAAGAATTACCTCATAAGATTAAGATTTGCGAACAGTGTTTCATAATACAGTCAATTATAACGAACTTTAAATATCATATTTGGAGGATTTTTCATTTCAAGTCAAAGAACGTGCCGTTTGTACTGCGATTTATAAAGGACAAGTCATTAGTGTGTGGTTTTATCGCATAATTATGTTATTATGTTAGGCGCTGTATTTTAAGCTTAGTTCAAAACTCTGACCTAGGTTCTGTTTAGTTATAAGCATTGGTCAACTTGGTTTTTACGCAAAGAGATACTTTTTAGTGATTGTCCTCTTTAAGTCTATTTTCTTTATACACTTCGAGAGAGATAAAGAACCATCTATGAGGCATTTGTAATCCAACCAACAATTATAAGTGTTACTTGCTGTGCATAACAAGTTACGCATAATTTTAATACATTAAATGCCATGTAGTAGATATGAAAGAAAATGTATTGTTTGTTTATGACCGGCATGGCATTAAATGTGTTAATTAAATAGTAGCCGACCTCATAAAAATAGTAAGTTCTGATGTGAACCTGTTTGTTTTAGTTTGTTGTTTGTTTATTTCTAGGTCCCAAAGGCGAGCAGCTGCCGGGCTCGGCGGAAGAGTGTCCCCTGCACGTGCAGCACCCGCCGACGGGCGAGGAGTTCGCTCTGGGCTGCGGCGTGTGTCGTCATGCGCAGGCTTTCTGAATAATAGAGTGCGCCATCAGCGCGCACCTAAGCATACGTGCGCGTCGAGGCCAATAAATTCTACCAAAGTTTACCTAGACATCAACCCTATAACAAAACCACACCACATACATGGATTTACAAATAAAAAGGCTGCCTCTTCGAATTGTATAAGGTAAACAGAGATTAGACTGCCGTGAAAGTAAAAATTGCGTCGTTAAGCTAAGCTATTGTCGTATTAAATTAGTTATGAAAATATCGGCTGAAATGAACATTTTTGACTGGCAGAACCGTGACGTCGTAACAATAATTTGTTAATTAATAATGTATTCGGCTATTTGTTTTGCCTTGACCCGATTTATGGAACAACGTTGCAAGGACTATATGACATCCAATGTTTGTGTTACTTATGTATTTCTTGCAATGTAAATAATACCCAATTTATGTAAAATTCGGCATAATTACTACAGACATGTATGAGATAACTATGTCAAGCATACAATTGTACGAATTTGAGACTTCGAGCTGAATTAATGACTAAATAACACAATAAAATATACCAAGAAAGGCGATAATCGATACAGTTGGTCGAACAGTTTGCTAATAATTTATCAGATGATAAAAGTTATTATCTTAAAACCATATTATATATAAAAGAATTTAAAATAATTCACATTTCATAGATTTACGTTAATTATAATATTTTTGAAACATAAATAGATATACATTACGTTGTTGTTCCGGTGTTAGTTAGCTATTACAATCAACACATTCTGTGTGTTTATGTGTCTGTCGTACATCATTAATATTAGTGTTTAACATATTATCGTATATAACGACGATTAAAATAATAATAATAAATGTTCATTGTGCAATTCATGTGATTTTAATATGAGACATAGACTTCTATGATTATAAATGTTGTTAGAGATCAAGGCGATAATTCTGTTTGGCAATATTTACGTACCAGTCTTTACAGACGATTTTCTCTTATTTCTTAATTAGCCATACCAATCCAGTGACGCTTATACAAATTCAGTAAAGCTTCACAATGCTCGAGCTTCCTGAACACTATGCTTAATTATAGAACAAGTAGAAAAAAAAACACTTGGAACTAAATCAATCGAATTTATACAATCTGTTTACAATGATAACAATAATTGTGCTGTACTATTTCAACACAATAAATATTAAATAGGGACAGTTATTCTATTTTTAACGAAATGCGTTTTCTGTATTCTTTTGTAGAGTTTCTTGTAGGTAGGGCGGCCACAGTGTAATAGTTGACTCGTCACTGTGTGACCAGTGACGAGTCAACTATTACACACGAACAACCTCTCGACGTACTTACTGTAAGCTGTCTAACTCTATTCTAGCCTTCGATTAACTTTATACCATTAAATATTTAACACCTAACAGTAGACTCTTCTTTTAAATTATGTTAACTAGTGTGCAATATCGCCAAATTGAAAATATATTTTCTGTAATATTTCATAAACATATTACTATAAATAGTAGTCATAGATTATATTTCTATTTTATTGATGTTGTACAAATATTTATGCAATGCTAATCAATAAAGCCGGGTGGAATTAAACAAACCAAGCTGCAAATCCATTCGCGAATCGAAAATGATCGCATGTTTTGCAGATAAAGCGACATTCCACTATAAAGACGCATTTAAGAAGTGAACGGGTAATAATTATCACATTAGCAGTTGCAAAAATTATATTTAATTCGATTCTTGTGTCGAACTTGTCTATATTTAATCCAACCTTGCGTCAAAGTTCCATTAATATTTTGTGACTATATTATGTTTTGGAATTAAAAATAATAAATTATTACCGCAGTTTCACTTCTTACGAAATCATAATTTAACTCCACCCGGTATATTTCGTACCTCATTGTAATAATGTTAGTATATTCGTTCTTAAATTGATTTTTTTTTTGGGTATCCCTCATAAAACACTCGTTAATTATATAACAAAAATAACCTCCTAATTGTTATAACATTTAGCTGAAATTGGGCAAGCCTGAATAATAACTACAACTATATTCAACATAAAATCCAATGAAGACAATAGTGGTTCTGCCCAAAGCTGTGCACAGTCCCCCGCCGCTCGTTTTACCATTCTATATAAGTTCACACTCCTAATGCTACAAAGCTTCTGCAAATACACAAACACATGATTTACATAACAACGCTTGTCCTATTGTTGTTGTCACGTGTGACACACACACAAGTTTATATTCTGTCTATAAGCTATGGGCATTTAAAAGGCACTTACTTAAAATGATTAAAATGTCTTAAATTCTTAAAATTATATCGGTCATTAAAAACGCTCA
The DNA here is from genome assembly GCA_963675205.1 of Catocala nupta. NCBI lineage: Eukaryota > Metazoa > Arthropoda > Insecta > Lepidoptera > Erebidae > Catocala > Catocala nupta. Next base: position 35,156,089 of record OY776078.1, read on the forward strand.
ATATAAAACTGTTATGTACTAAAACGAGTGATGTGATAAATTTATCACTGAGCGCTGTCTAATGTCAGCTCAGTAGTTAAACAACTTTAGTAGAATTCAATGACAAAAAAAATAATTTATGAGTTTTCGTATTATCATTGTTATATATAACCTAGATTGATAGATCTAAGATCTAGGTATATAATTTAACATTATTTTAAATTAGATAGATGTCTATCAAAGTATCTTTTTGATGAGGAGTGTACAATGTATAGTCTAGTAAGTCAACATCACTTACGATCATAATTAAATTCGTGTATTGCCAGTCCGTTTGGCTGGCGTGGATGTCGTATGTGTACTCGTATCAACATTGTCATTCTTATCAGTAGTCTGACTGTCAAGTTGATCTAGTTAATTAAATCATCGAATAATTGAAATGTATCAATATCTGTATATGTACCTATACAATATGAATGTGATTTAGTCTTTGTTCTTTCATGTTGTCAATTTAAAGGAGATGTTTTATTTTCGGCTATGAAATGTACTATCAGCCAAAAATAGCAAAATATACCAGGAATCGAAGGAAAATATTATTTCCTAAATTTAAGTCGAATTACGTATGCGTTTAAAAATAATAGTTTTTATATTATCACCATTATATTCATTATGGCGGTGGTTCTCGGTAATTAAAAAATATCGAAAGTACGAAAGTATTATACAGCCTGATTGGTAAAAGACTAGACATATTGAAGGAGGATATTCAATACTCGATTCTGGAACCGAATATCTAAAAAAAAATAGGTATCCCCCGCTAGCTTGCACTCTCCCGAATTTGTACCCCCGCCCGCCTGTTGTTTTCTTATCAAAGGTCATTAGCCTTGGTAGTCAGCTGTGTGCGACGCGCGGCATGTCCACATTTTATGGATATTTCATACAAATTTTTACACAGTTTTTTTATACCTTACGTCTGACCGTAAATTATCATGTCCTTAGTATGTACAATGTTTAACCAGTCACACTGTATAATGTAAATAATATATAAATATATATGTCAACATAAATATGTTTTAGAGTATCATTCATTCATTTATATATTCATATAATATAATACTGATTTTGCAGTGTGAACTCCGGCACGAAATATTTTGTTTTATGTTTGACATTAACTGTCAATGTCATATTGACTGATATTCCAATGCTGAATTGGTGTTTCTTATTACACTTTCCTGAAAGTTTCCTTTCATTTTTACAAGAATTATCAAGTCTTTCGTGAATATAATCCCAGCAAGAGTTCTTTTACTTCTGATAATTCTAGCATTCTAGGTTATGTATCCGCACGACAAACGTCAAACATTTTATATTTTACTTTGCGCAACGAAAATGCTCGAAATTTATAAAGAATTGCTTAACTAAATGTATTTAGGGGTACATTTCCCATGTTTTCTGAGGATGTACAAGTTATAGCCGGAGTCCTATACAAAAGTGAAACATCTCCTTTGAATGTATGCTGGACATCTGTCTTACAGCTGACCATGAATGGTGATCAACTGTTTTTAAAGGTCCTTTCATACTGTGGGATACCTCAATTGATCTTTCGCTTCATTTTCTCGATAGTACGACCGGTAATTCTGGGAAAGCAGCCTATTGCACGCATGTCTTTTGATGGTCGGGTGACATTTGTTCGGATCTTTTACATCGCCATTCATTTTTTTCGCCTGTGAAACAGATGTCTATACTATTTAAAATGATTCCACTAATACTAATGGCAGTTACTTTAAACAGAATATTTTTGTCGAAAATGTATAACCTGACGTCATATGACGACTACCTTGAACTTACACATTCTGACAAAATATGGTAATAGTATTGCACTTTAGATCCTATTTCTGATATAGTAGATAAATATAGGTGTTAAGATATTTTACAATAAAGCTTAAAAACATTTAGCGTTTTATTTAACCAATACTCTTCTCCCCATCACCGTTTAAAGGAGTTATTATCGAACATTTCAACAGTAAGGCATACTTACTTGTTGTCCATTGTCATACAGCTGAACAGAAGTGATAAGATGTCAATGAATAAGGGATACACTATGGTATCACAAAAATTACTTCAAACATCTAAATACTGGACAACTGGTTACAAAATTATGTGAAGATTACTCATTTTTCAGTAAATTTTATCATTGTTAGTGGAGAGTACAGTAATTATGATGAAGGAAATGTGGATGAAGTAGACAAACATATGAACATCTGTTTGCGATGCCTTCTGGAGGAGGTTATAAAAATAATATATCCACGCGAGAGAGCCATGATTTTGTAATTATCGCTTTTCATGTTGCTGTTGGTGACATATGAGGTACCGGTCATCTAACGGTAAGCGATAGCTGTCACTACGGTCTATTTACTAATATCATGGCTACGGTTATATTTTCTTTAAATACTATTTTATTTATATAAGCTTGTGGTTCCTTGTCATTATAGTAGCGATTCCAAGGTAACACATTCATGATGCGTCGTGATATGCATAGACTGATTGAAGTGTAGGTGACTATAATAGTATTTAGCTTAAAATTAAATAAGTTCAAACTCGACACATATGCATAAGTATCAGTAATACCTACTAATAACTCATTTCAAGATTACTTTTACGACAAACGTTTCGCATACATAGTGTAGTATAATTGGGCCACTGCATTAACTTATAATATTTTGAAAGAGCAAACTTAATTATACAATTAATTGTAATGTAATAGATATGATTTGTATTTTTATTTCTTCGAAGAAATTACTTACTCAGCAGCATAGTAAAAAATGGATTGGAAAATGAAGTATTTCCTTCACTTAGTAATGTACCGATATTATATTTAGTAAACATTAATTCATTTGATTTGATCTATGTCGTGGCCAGATCTCAGAATTAATCACTTCATGATGTGGCATGAAATGAAAACACATCATGATGTGGTCCGCACAGGTCAATGAATAATCAGTGTTTTATGATATGAACAGGTATTTCATAATAATAAAATGGTCAAACATAAGCCATCATTATTATCATAAAATAGTTACATTATCCACCGTTAGAGGCACTGATATCGTTTTGCTGATTATTGAGATGCATCGTGGAGGCTGACAATTATTCTAATAAAAAAGCTAATAAAATGCAACAATTAAAGATAAATGTCACGACACGAAACTACTTGCAATATAAAGTCCTTATTTGGAATTTTTATTAAACCTTTAATATTCTGAAACCAAACGTAGACATAATAATATAATCAAACGAAGACGTTAAAATAAAATCATTTCAAGAAATGAACCACATCATAAAGTGGTTTATTTTATGATTTGGCCACGATATCTATACATGAATACGCTCCAAATTAGAAAATCATTAATTTGTAATTTGTAATCTGGTAATCGGATTTTGCAGCAGGTAACTAAGTATGTGGTCTTTTGATTGTCCGCAATGGCATAGTTGAGAAGAAATCGAAACCATCATATAAACACCAATCTGAGATCAGCAATTTAAAGCAGGCAACCAACAAAGGAACTGAAAATTTAAAGAGCCACCTATGGTGTACCGTGTCGGTAAGGTTATTAGAATCACGTTGTTTTCTTTTACTTAATTATTATCTTTTGAGGATTACCGTGATCATCTTTACAGAGATAAAAATAAGTTAGAAATTATTACTACTTATTGGGACAATTAATTACTTATCAAAATTAATAAAAATGGTATTTACTCAAAAAAGCAATTACAATTTGTATCAAACCATGGCTGGTTGCTGCCTTACATCTTCAACTTCAATACAAAGTAACTAAATCATGTGATTACATATTTGCTTGATTTCTTGTTTGAATTTTAATTTAGTGTTTATATTTTAATTAGTCAGGCGTGTTGACGCCTCGACAATAAAGAACGTGAATGTTGGCAGACACAATGTACTCTGACAGCGTTACTTCAATGTTATATTAATTTTGAATTGCCCAATAGATGGCTATTGGGAAATTCAGAACTAATATAACATTGAAGTTAAAATATATTATAAAAATAATTGAAGTTGGGGGCACATTACAGTGATAAAAAGAGAAATATACCGGGTGTGTGCATTTGGGATACGGTCTATTTGTGTGTCTAATTTTATCCAAATCTGTTCAGCCAATTATATCCGTGCATTCAATGTATAAGATGATGAGTAATAAATATTTTATCATATTCGCAAATTTACACTTTTTTAATTTTAGAGACGCACCTAATTTAAAATACAACAATATATGGGCAGTGAAATTTGAATACTGTTGAGCTCCTTACGTCTGCTAAACTGCTAAGCGAGCTAAAATAAGATAGTATCACAGATGGAAGAAAGTTTTGAGTGCAATTGATATTTCGTTATTGGAATACGGTAGTCTAATGGTTAAGGTATCGGACTTTCGATTGAAAGTCATTAGTTTGATCCTTAAGTACCTATTCATTACCATATTGACGGTTACATAACACCACTCGTAAAACAAGCTTAACTGGAGAGATTAATAACAATGAATAATTACAAATCAAATTCTTAATAATCTATTCAGCTTAAATCAAGATTCGGTTTGGATATAAAAATGATGGCTGCGGCACCCCTCCCCAAAGCTAACAACCGCACCCCATGCAAACATTGCTGTGTGTGTGGATGGGTTAAAGGGGAAAATTTTGTGCTTGTGTGAAAGTTTTTGCCTTGTAGCAAATTGTTCATAAACTAAAACAAATAATAACAGCGATACACACCCACACTCATATGCACCCTCGATGAGTGCAACCCTTATCAGCAATGAGCATTAACGAAGCGTAACGTACTTGCTGTGATTGCCTGTGATCCCCTACCTTATTGAAATGAACGCGAAATTTTAGCAATTTATAATTTATAAACAACGTATAGTTTAGAAATTATACATTGCTAATATTTGTAAACAGTCTGTGCTCTATTATCAAATGGATTAAGGTATGTAGAAAATATAATATCTCCTTCTCCTCTCTTCCTCCTCCATCCTCTTTCTCACTTCTAAATGTGATATTAGCGTCTTATCTTTTCATTCATTGATTACATTATATTCATGTTCAATTTCGAGAAATTGCAACAACAAATGGCATGCCCTAAGACTTACTTATTCTAAATTAATTATTGGTAGTAAATCGGCGTTTAAAATATATTTATTATATACATTGATACATCAATGATTATATATGTATATTATTATCTAATACCTTTGTTAACTTAGAAATATTTTTTTCCATATGGTGAGTAATGAAAAAGGGTATGGCGATTTCATAACAATTGGTTAAATTTAGGTCCAATATGCACTGACTTGTTTACAGTATTTAAAATCTAGCAGGTACAACTCAATCGAAGCATATTCAGAGTCGGATTAAGATTTGCCTATTGACCTATATTCATAGGTTCTTAGGCAAGACGAGGATAGCCTTCCATTTTGCGACTCAAGTCTTGTATCAGCTTTCCACTTAATATTATGTAGGTAGGTACTATTTAACCATAACTAAATTTTAAAGTCTGTATATTTTTCTTTGTAAGTCTTGTAATGTAATTTTGTTTTACTTGCAAATGGTGACTTATAGTAAACAAATAAATACAATAATCTTGTCTATATATATTTTTTAGGGGCCTCGGGATTCCAGGCGGCGCCGGACCCATAGGCAGTTGCCTACATTTTCTATGCATTATCCCACTCTAACCTTTGACTTAAAATCTAAGATTTTAGGATAAGGTACTTTGCTCTTACTCGAACTTAGTTTGTAAAAACAAAAAGGTAAGTTAATTAAGCTACATAGTAGCGATTGGAATTACATTCGAAACGTTTAAGTATCTCATATATGTGCACTTGTGATCTTAATACACAATGGATTGATACAATAGACTATAACCATTGTATCTTACTAAAAATGTAAATATCAATGACTGATTTGTTCATTCTTGTAAGTGAGTCACACGCCGATGTTAGGTCGCCTCGGTCGGAGTATGATAACAACAAATAGAGCATTCGAAGTCCACTTGAGAGTGTGGGCCGTGTTGATAACTCCACTTTACAGATCGATTTTGTCCTCAAATAGATATGGTGTTTTATCTCCAAGTTATCTAGAGTGTTGCAAAATCTTCTGCCGTGAGTTCTGGTGTAGTATTATTATGTCAACAGGCGTAAAGTAGTTTAAGTTATTCGGCATAATGTGGAAATAGTTGTTATTATAAATAAAAACATTCTAGGATGATCTATCCTTATAAATTAGGGGTAAGTTTAATGTTTTTTGTTTACAATCGCTATAATATATTATTAAGTGTTTTGATTTTTGAGGAAAGTAGCTTATTTCGCGGGTCGGTGAATATTTTCTACAAGGTTTAGTACCTACTTAAATTATGACTAAATGTATTAGGTAGTTACTTACCACAAGTGGTAATGCATTAGGTAATTATATGTATATTATCATGTCAGTGAATACTAAATATATTAATAATAGATACCAAATATTTAAAATATCAATATTGACGCTACTTATTTCGCAAACAAATCTTATAATTTATTCGATAATGTGGAGCTCGTCAGGAATCACGTGTAATTCGAGGGGAATCGTGGGTATGAAGAAACACTGGGTACCTACTTTCATAGTAATGGTGACACACCCACGTGTGTCAGGAAACAAAATTTAAGAAATTTATTTATTGTATGTCTGAAATGTGAATGTATCTAATGCCTAGTCTATAGGCATTTATACTGTCAAAATATTTTTTGTTCTTAACGATTTCATAGTTGGAATAAATGGATAATATATGTATGTTGGTTTTACTTAACATATACAATATAAGTTAGGTAAGTAAAACCAACTTTTTTTTAAAATCGGTTGAGCAGTTTTGGTGTAATTCTTAAAACAAACAAAAGATCAAATCTTTTCTCTTTATAATATAAGTATAGACAAAAAGCTAGTAAAAAGCTAGCTATAGTTTAAGACACTGATTATAGTTTGTATCTCTTCAAACTAGGCATGGTTGCGTTGGGATTTGATTCGTGCGCACCTGTGTACGGCGGCTGTAGCCGCAGGGCTGCAGGTTACGTGGCGAAGTCCCCGTGACGCGTTCCGGTACGGTGGTGTGCAGTACGGGCTAGCCGTCACCGTGGCCATGTTAACCGTGACACTACCTCTGGCCTTGTTGCAGCTCGCTGTCGGACAACTTAGCCAACAGGACGCTGTCGGCGTCTGGAGAGCTGTGCCTTTCTTTAGAGGTCAATTATTCACATTTTATTCCTTAGTTATCTCAATACAGCAATTCAATGATACAATTTTACAATAACATAAGATAATCATCCTGTGCATCCGTATAGGCAACATTGGAGAGAACTACTTAGTGCTAATTTGCTCACCTGAACGGTTCTTTAAGAGTACCTAAGGCGACGCTTTACTCTTAAAGAAAGTAGTAAGTTGCCTATATTATTTCAATTTTGCAGAAGTCCAAAATCGCAGATAGAGTAAATATTTTAAAATAATTAACCATAGCCTAATATGAATTGTAATATATATTCAATAACGATTTAAAGCGCCGTGTTGCCGTCACATTGCAAATAATTGCATTTAAATTAAGCAAGGCGCAAAGCTACGGAGATTCTAAGTACTGTTTGATACATATACCGTGATGTTAAGTTCCCCGACGTATTAAAATAAGAAGTATTGCTCGGCCTATCCAATACACACGTACCTATTTGTCATTCGCTGCATAGTCCATAGCTAAGAGGTAGTAGTCAATTTATTGACTAAGACAAGATTCACGTTATTTACTTTTGCATACATATAGGTACTAAAGATGTTAAATATAATATATTATAATAATATCAGCACAGTATTAACCTATCCCAATGCTGGGTACGGGCCTCTTCTCAATTTAAAAAGGGTTAGGCCATGGTCCACCACGCTGGCTTAATGCAGTTATTTCACATATCCTCAAGAACGTTGTGGAGAACTCTTAGATATACAGATTTCTTTACGATGTTTGCCTTCAAAATTAAAGTAAGCAATGACTAACTATTATACACGCACATGACTTCAAAAGACACAGATGCCTTGGAATCGAACTCAAGACCTCTGCGTGGCAGTCCAACGGTCTCTCTCTAGACTATGGCTGTTTTAAAGGTGAGAGGGAGATTAATTAAAATGAAATTACTTTCTACATCTTCGACTTTAGTGCATCCAATGTAGAATTTCAGGACAATAACTATGACGGATTATGAGTAGACATTATTTGGCATAGTGTTTGAGAAATACGTATGCTATGCTGATTCGCTGAACCATAATGATTATAAACTCGATCTGACATTTTAAGATTGACCATTGTAACTTACTATAAGACGTTTCGCAAGACCGCGGGCAGTGGCGGGGCCGTTTATTTAACCGGCATTATAGAACATATGGAATCCTTAGCAAAGATGATGAAGGAGAAGAAATAAATAAAAACGTTAATACCTGACCGAGTCTTGCGGACGTCGTTTAACTGAATGCATCGCGACTGCCCGTGGTGGCTATTGTGCCAGCGGGCAAACGAATACGACGAAACCAGTAACCAGTAATAACATTAAACGTAAATGCTGAATTTTCTAGCAGTCAATTCAAAATTCACTTGTCTTTCAGTACGTAATCTCTTGATTGTCCGAAACGCTTTAGAAATCCGATGAAACTTCGTTGTAAGTTCTTTTTTGTAACGGCCCGAAGTTTCCGGTCGACATTTTCATGGTAGATCACCATCTGCTTTTCCGCCTTAATTGTAACGTTTATATAGTATGGATAGTTTTTGTACTATAAACAATTTTCTTTTCCAGGTGTCGGCTATTTGAGATTGCTCATATCATTTTTCACTGCCACATACTCAGTTATATATTTGTCATTGACGATCACATACTTCCTCTACACTATAAGCAATTCGCTGCCATTTTGGGAATGCATTGACTTGTTCACCACAGATGTAAGTTATAAGTAGTTACTCGTTTATTGGTTTATCAATCTATCTGTACAGTCAGCAATTTAAATAGCTAAGCATATAACAAAACAAATTTTATAAATTAAAATTGTTAATGATGTTTGAATTGTATTTATATTAATCATACTTTAAAGGGGGTCGAACGGAATTTTGCATATGTATGTATCGCCTTATCTTGATGAGCAGTCAGCTCAGCTAAAAGTAAATGATTATCAAAACACTAACTGAGTCCGCAATTTGTTACCACCAGCATTTCTTAAATTAAACATTTTAGCTTATTCAATTTTTCCATCAATCAATCCAATCCTACCACCTAAGTGTTATCTTAAACTAATCTCTATAGATATTAAAGAACATTAAAATGAATTCACCCATTGTGAAGAATCAAATGGATAAACGCAGATGAATACTATTTTTTTTTTAAATTTATTATGGGATAATAAACAACTACAACATATAATATAATACATAATGCTAACAAAAAAATTGTAGTAATGTTGCAGTCCATTGTATCTGAGGATAATGTAGTGACATTATCCTCAGATACAACATATTTATAGGTTAGTGGTTACCACTAGAGGAGCATAACCACAGATAACAAATATTTTTACACAATAAATAAATTAAGTACTTTTACAGCAGCATCAATTTTGTTTACCACAATTTATATTAAAAAAAAAACAAATTAATTTGATTAAATTATGCAATAAATAATTAATAATATTACAATTCAGATATTAATTTTATAATATTAGATTTAAATTTATTTTTCGAGTATGCAAATATATCAATATCAATGAAATTTGAGTTATATGATTCCAACATTCTATAAATAGGGCTACGTAAGCCACTATTTAGTCAAAGACCGACATATTATGACAACGATTTCACTAATTGTATAATCATTTATCTTTCTTTTTCGCGTGTTGTATTTTGAAGTCTACAGTGCATAATTATAATGATTAAAAAATGCTAATTTATAAGAAAATTAAGGCATTATTACATGAAAATTAGGCAATATAAATAATATTTCGTACAATATTAGACAACGTGTCAATAAAGTTTGTAAGAATTTAAAAGTTACCTATTTACTGCACGATGTTTCGTTCGATTTGTATCGATCATGGTCGCGGATTGACTGGTGTGAGTTCAGCAGCGCCTTCGTTAAGGTTTTCGGCAACTCAATTGTTGATTTGATTTTGACGATAAATTTTACTGTCGGTACTTCCATGCATAACGCTGACAACATCTACACACTGACGAACTAAGTTACTATGTCTAGACTTGCTGATGGCTGAATGCCGATATGTAGACAAATGGTATCCATCCGTCCACATCCGGTTGTAATTCCGATTTTTTTAAATTTCAACTAATTCACGTTCTACTCTGGAGTAATAATGTAATAGTAATAGTTCAATGCAGTGGTTTTGTCTAGACTCCAGCAAATACTCCGCTATAGCAGACTTGTTTAGTTCTACTAACTAAGGTTTTAGATCCCACGTATTAGAGGGCTAGCCTATTGCCGGTTTGCCACAGTTCAAGACTTTGTGCTGCTGTTATAATGTTTTGAGCGAAAAATCCAATAACATTTCCCGACATGGTTATCGAACCCGAGACCGCATGTACAGCACATCTGCATCCAAACCTTCTCCATTCTCTAAAATATATTATTAAATTTAACACATTTACATATTTTTAGGTTGATAACCTGCATTCGCTCAACGCATCTGCATGTCTCAAGTAAGTTCTTCGTGTGGTCTACGGAATGTAATCCTGGTCGAGCTTTTTGTTTGTTTAAATGTTTGGTAAGCTTGTTGTCGTACGACGATTATCATGAAGAGAGAGACGTCTTTAAAAATAGATTAAAAAAAGTAAAAGAGGCGTACGTGTGTGAATGTTCGTGACGCGATTTACATGGTATGCCTGATATTCATTGTAACCTATAATAGAACACTTTCAAACTAATATTTACTAAATCACTAAAAGAAAGTTCTAATAGATGTATTCAAATGTTATTTTATTCGAACAGCCTAGGGAACAACCGTGTGATTACTATTTATTATATATATTATATATACAGGCAGAAGTAATTTACTGCATACAAAATACATTTGTGTAGAATTATTGTTTATGTTATATTCTAGTCTACATGGGTGGCGGATCGGGCAAGGGTCACTGCTGCCGCTGCCGTCGCGTCGAGTGTTGTGGGTTTGCATCCCTCAAGGCTCAATTATTTGTGCGATCCTCTCATGCTTATTTTGAGTTTAGGTATATTAAGTGTCCGTTAATTTATAACGTTAACGTTATGTTTATAACGTCTCCAGACGACCGATCCGCTGAATTATCTTTTAAAATTATGATGTTATCATATTTAGTTATATAATATAATATGAATACTTTGATTTTAGCGAGACATTCATGTCACCTGTGTCTGAAAAGCCGGAATACTACTTAAATGTGGCTTTAATTTTGCTCGTGATTTGGATAGTCTGCCCGTTTATGTAAGTAATAATTGTAATTTAATAATTAAATACTTAATAATACATCAGTATAGCTAAACAACGACAACATAATTATATTAGTACTGTGGCATATCTATGAACATTTTTGTTTAAATACTTATCGACGATACGCGGACTTACAAACTTACAAAATAATGAATCTACTCGACAACTGCCGCCTTTGTCGCGTAGATCCACCTGTAGTATACCTATACTACGATGCAGCAAATTTTTATTCATATATGAATGTGAAGAGAAAACTTTGTAATCCTTTATAAGCATATAGCGGAGACCGATGAAAGTGTATTTTGGCATAGATCAAGTTTATATGGCGAAGGAATGCAGAAATATATGAAGTAAATATTAGTTCACTGGGCAAACACTACTATTTGATTTTTACGATAACCGACGCTTATTATCTCTCGCTTAGAATCATGCGTACACAATGCTTAGTTCAAATAATTATATTTTATGTCCAGTTTTTACAACCCAGTAAAACTAATGAAACGGGTATTTTACGTGCTGGGCCCACTCGTGATCATCCTCGTCGTAGTGACGGCATCGTGCATTGGTAACAGTGGGAATTTGTCCACGATCGTCAAGAGGAGTGACTGGAGAAGTTTTGTTGATCCTAACATCTGGCACGGTGGAATAGTGCAAGCTTTGCTGTCTACTCAAACAGCTGGTGGATACCTCATATCTGCTGGAGACACCGTTTATGCCGACACTAACGTGCAATGGTAAGTAAGTTGTAGAGTAACTTGCACCCTTATTATAGGTCGGGCTATCTTTCTGTTAGCAAGAGCTCGTAGGTATTAGTAGTAACATATCATCTGTATACTGTTTATCGTTAACCAGACTTATATATCTAAAAAAAGTTTACGTTCTATGTTATTGAAACTATACTTCTTACATTTCTCCGGACCCTGATCATATTATGTGTTCATCTAATAGGGGATGCTACACGCTTCATGTCCCAGACCTTGGTTAGAAGATTGATTCTTTCTATTAAAATATTACCGTTTATTTTTTTTATTTTACTTTACGTTTTTATTTTTTATTTCCTTGCTTTTTTTTATTTGTTTATTTTAGGGTTTTGTTGCTACAGATATAATCATTAAAAAAAATGTAATGATATTCATTCCCAAAGTATGTTGAGACATATTTAGCTTTTTATTAGGGCCATATTTCAAGTCCTTGTCACCGTACATACCTAAAAAACCTTTTGTCTAAAAGCCCTATACGTTTTCACAAAAATGAAATAACGACAATGTGTTTTAAAAAAGTTTTCCTCTCGGAGCTGTATAGGAGCGTTATGCTGTGTTATTATTTATATATGTCTATAATTTTTGAATATCTACATGTATAGTAAAATCAAAATCGGTTCCATGCTGTTATGAATCTCACTAAATGATTTTACCCCAAAAGCTTTACCCATTTGTAAGCAGTAAAATCTGAGAATGTTAAATAGGGTAGACTCTACGTACACTAATACTACGTAAATACGTAACTAATAATACGTACTTATACACCTGTATAAGCATCCTCTAATCAATGGTTTCAACTGAAAGCTGCAACAAGAAACTTTAGATGCGTTAGATGACTATCTAATCTTAAGTTACTAAAAACCTTAAACGTGTAACTGATGTTATTTTCAGGACTGCTATAGCGTTTGTTGGCGCCAACATAGTATCTACCTGGATCGGCTTGTTGTTCTGGTATTCTATAAGCTCGGCGAGTAAAGACACAAGTGTATTCGCAGTTCTCATCCAGACCTACAAAATGGGCGTCGAGTCTAACACCACTGTGGCCTGGCCAATTGTTATTTTCTTTATTTTAATTGTTTCTGGATTCATAACTTTGGTAAGCTCTGAGTTTTTACTTGCAATCTTTTAACATCCAAACCTTTCTATTTATAAATTGCAAAAGTAATACACAATTCTGTACACAATGGAATAGTTTTGTGCAATATGTTCAACAACATTATATGCTGTACATTACAATAGTTAATTTACTATAATAATTAGTTACTAATTGCTCATTCAAGTAATCTTGCCTGTGGCTCGTTTTATCGAAATCCGTATAGTAGTATGTCGAACATAACCTGTAAATAAGAACCAAATCTTTCAAGGGGTATTCGAGTATACATATTTTTAACGGAGAATTACCATCTTCACAGGCGATATTATATTGCACAATTGTGTGCGCAAACACAAGTGCACTCTCTGTTCCCCAACTCTCATTATCCGATGGGACGGCAATCCAACACCACTGGAGAGAGATCATGTGCAGGAACAACGGCTTTAAATGCTTTCCGAGGCAGGTGGGCAGTTAGGAAGTTAGCGGTGTAGAAGACCAGGCTCCTCAATATTTCTTAACTCCGGGCTGCTACTGAGAATGCAGTGACAGAAAATCCCATAGTTTGGTCCTACTCTGGATTCAAGATTCAAACCACATACATGTACATCAGTCGCATTTACTACCGCGGCCCCACCGATGGAGGCAAAATGCTTGTACAATACCATAATATTATGTATATTATATCGCCTAAATGCGACGCAGAAGAATCTTACTTACATGTTTCCTTTTCTAGCTCACTTTTCTTTTTCCAATCTACGACCATTGCCGTCATATTGGCGGCATGCGTTGGCGCTTATTGTCTATGGCCGGATCACTAGCGGGCGCGGGAATCAGCATGGCGACGCTGGCCCTGCGAGTGCCCGCCCTCACGTTACTGGACGACTATGCCGTGCCATTACTCGTCAGCCTCACAACAATAATTGAGATATTACCCTTTGTTTTCATATATGGTAAGAACACCGTAGTAATATTAGACCTCTATATAAATTGTCCCACTGCTCGGCACGGGCCTCCTCTCATTATGACAAAGGTTAGGCTGTAGTTCACTACGCTGGTCTAGTGGGATTGGCATTGATTTTTTGACGTACGGTGTTTTCCTTCAGCGACCGATAATTAAGTATTTGGTACGCACATAATTTCGGGAAGTCAGCGGCGCATGAATTGGGATTAAAGTCGAGAACAAGTCATGACAATCTACTTCTACTAGGTAATCTCTGTTCTAAGAACTCCAAGATTTTGAAATATGAATGTGTCTAGGGTTGGACAAGTGTTTTCTATTCAATTTTATACTAGCTTTTGCCCGCGACTTCGTCCGCGTGGAATAGTTTGTTACTACGTGGAATAGTTTGTTAGTTACTTTGGGCAGCATTTTTATTTTTTTAATAATCTTATTTTGCAAATAATATAAATACATATAAACGCTGTAGTTTACTGCAAATAGCCTAATTTAATACATTTTTATAATCTACGTTTTTTGCTTCTCGAGTTAGGCGAGATAATGACAAATTCTCATACAAAGTTTCATCCTTCAACCCCATGATGCCCTGTTTTACAACAAAAGGTAGCCCATGTCCTTTTCCAAGGTCTAGTCTACCTTTGTACCAAATTTAATCAAAATCAGTTGTGGTTTAGGCGAGATAATGACGAACTTCTCATACATACTTTCATCCCTTATTTCAACCCCTTCAAGCCCTTTTTTACAACAAAAGGTAAGCTTTGTCCTTTCCCAAGGTCTAGTCTATCTTTGTACCAAATTTAATTACAATCGGTTGTAGTTTAGCCAAGATAATTACGAATTTCTGTACAAACTTTCATCCCTTATTTCAACCCCTTCATGCACATTTTACGTTACAAAACTCAGCCTGCTTTTCCTCTTAAGTGTGTCTCAGCTGCTTTCTATAAGCTTATTCACTCTAGAATGGTTAAGATTTAAAAACAAGGTAACTTACAATATGTAGGTCTGTGTGCTTCG
Source organism: Catocala nupta (assembly GCA_963675205.1). Lineage (NCBI taxonomy): Eukaryota > Metazoa > Arthropoda > Insecta > Lepidoptera > Erebidae > Catocala > Catocala nupta. Next base: position 35,171,417 of record OY776078.1, read on the forward strand.
TAATCATTCTTTCAACAAGTTATCTACTACCTGTATTCATTAGTTTCAGTTCACTACATTCAAAGGTTTAATGACCTTTATTAATCTGAGTGTCTCACTGCATTTATTTTCCACATCACCAACTTAACGTTAAAACGAAATAAGTAAATTGAATGTTTGTTTATTCAACCATTAGTCATTAGTGGAATGAACCTTTGTTGAGGAGCAATTAAGCTACGCGAGTGGGCCTTTATAAGTGATCCACAGCTTGACTATTGTTAGTAATTACCACGTACGGCGTTACGCCTGAACATCGAGTGAGTAAATAGAGCTATGTTACACGCTCATCTCACCCGCTATTTATAAGTCGACGTGTCAGAGGGTAAGTAAGGTAAGTGTTACATGATTGTATGCTCAATCCGAGAATTGTCTAATAAATAAATCTAATCTACGGCACCAATAAGGCATATTTATTCGCGAATAAAAACAGAAGCAGAATTGTGGTAGTTCCATTTGAAACAATTTTATATTCTTTTATTTCAGTTGTATTTTAGTATATCGGTGAATATAACTTTACAGAAGAGGAAGATTTTTACTTAGATCCGAATGTTCTTTGTATGATAAAAGATTTTTTACTTGGCATCGAATCTGCCTTGGCTGGGTTAGATTGAGGGTTTAATAAGTAGTAGTAGTAAAATATATTTAATACTAGATTTTGTCTGTGGCTTAGCTCGCATAAATGTAGGTTAGTTCAGTAAGTAACAGCACTTTTTCTGGATGATAGGTATACTTTGTCCTTTTCTGTTAGGCTGACAACGTGCATGCGAAATTTCATGATGATCGGCTAAATATAACTATATGAGCGAGGCGTGTAAGCGTAAACAACAGACAATCTCACATTCGCATTTATAATATTAGTTAGGTATTGATTTTGAGAGTTTAAACTCTGTTATATAATATTCTTGTTTAGAAGGCAAGTAAAACCGGTAAGTTCGATATTAAATTAGTTTTTATATAATCCTCAGGTTGGAAAGTATTGGTAGAAGACGTGGCATTCTTGACTGGCCGTGATCTGGCGAGGCGCTGGGTGATGGGATGGTGTGCGGCTCCCGGCATCATCGCGCCTTTCACGGTGTGGTGGGTCACAATGATCTACCTCCGAGAAGACGATTGGTTGCAGCCGCCATATCCAGCTATTACCATAATAGTTAGCACCACGTTAGCTATCATTGTGTTCCTGGTAATGTCTTTGATTGTGGTGACGAGACAAATGCAGTACGATTGCCCAGGGGTAAGAGATTGTAATGTACTTAGATTTTACTGCTGTTGGAAATCTAATGGGCGTATCATCATGACCAAATAAGAAATGGCATTTACTTTTTGGAGTCATTGACTTTATTAATATAATATGTAGTATATATGGTAAGAAAACCTGCATTAGCCCTAAGCCTACTTATAGTAGGCAGAGGCCCGTGTTTATCTATGGTCGACTTTACGAACACTTACTCATTAGCTGTTACTTTTAGATATGTAGGTATATGTTGATTCCATATCAATTAGGAGTGCCGTGGGCTCAGGTCAATTATATGAATAACAGTGAACGGCAAAGCTACAGACAGATTTTAATCTGTTAGGTATCAACAAAAAGTAAATTAATTGAGTGGAATACCTACATGAACAGATTTGATTAAAGTTAGTAAGGACTTATTTATACTGGGCAAGTGTTGAGGAGTAAATCTATTGTTATTGTAGGCAAAAGTTACAGAAAGAAAAATGATGGCACTTGCTTTAAGAAACTCGCAGCCTCGTCTAAATGGGTTTATATTTGCACTTTTTGATTTATTTGTTTACTTTTGTAAAGTATTTTACTACTTATGGCCCTAATTTGTCCTAACCCTTATATTCTATAGAAATATATTAATGTAGGATGATAAATCGATATAATCGAAAGGAGCAGCGATATTGATTTGGTAATGTGCACGGGCGATACGAAGGGTGCTATATGTTACATTGTTATATCCATTAATAAGTACAAGGGGTTGTAATAAAAAGGGACATAAAGCTTTCTTCTCACGTATTATATTATATTAATAAGTATTGTTAAAAGATGTTCAGTATTTATTATTAATATATAACGAGACATTTAAACACTAATCGTTTACATACTTTCTTTTCTTGTTAAAGTTTTGAAAAGTATAAATGATAATAATATTCTTTGAAATTAAACTACTATATATACGGATTTTATCGCGTTGTTTATTTAACAATTTATTACATAATTTAGATACTGTTACACTACTATACTACTATTAAACTTTACTAATTTAAAGTTAATTAAATTATTAAAACTATTTATATTTAAGTTTACACTTTCCGCGACGTTTCGGTTGCTTTCAGCAGCCATGGTCACGAGGAGACTAAGATGGTAGTTGTCTCAATGTTCCAGTGTAGTTATTTCAAAGTACCCGAGAATAATTTAATCTTTGGTGTTTCTATTTACGCAGAATGAGCTCAAAGTATCATGAAGTCTAGCTGTGGTTTGCTTCTTCTTGGGTTTGACTATTTGAAGTACTGGATCCCAAGCTGGTGGTACATTTCAACCATCTTCTTAATTGAAATTGGGATGTTTTTTGATTTCAATAGCCTAGCGAAGCATCCTTGGTAGGAATCGGTGTTCTTTAGCGAGAATCTGTGGTTTGTCCAATCTCAGATAGTGGTTGGTCCCCTGTTGCACATGTTCACACACAACAGACTTCATAATTTTAATAATTTAATTAACTTAAAATTAGTAAAGTTTTATAGTAGAATAGTAGTGTAACAGTTTCTAAATTATGTAATAAAGTATTAAATAAACAACGCGATAAAATCCGTATATACTAGTTTAAATTCAATGAATAACATTCGCGTTAACAGAAGACAATATTAAATAAAATTCTATTTATTTATTTATTTTAAGGTATATCAACAATATACGTATACAAAATAGGTTTACATAAGAAGCTGAAAATAAAAACTTATATGTATCTATATCTATTATAGATGTACACTACATTTTCTGTACAAAATTAAAAGTAATAAAATTTGAACATAAAATATACTTAATACAAATTTAACAAGATATAATTAATATTTAAAATAGAACAAAAAACAACAGTCAACAAGATCTAGCACAGCATTTTCTGTACTATCTTTCGCTTAAACACTTAGAATGAATCGTGAAAAATATCAAGTTTAATTATTAATTTATTTTATCTTAAATTTTCTTTTTTGTGTATTTTATATGTCTGAGATTTTATGTGTAATTAGTGTCATGTCATTAGTGTGGCACCAGTCCTGAATTCAATCAAGATCACTTTGAATTATATCAACGTCTAATTGGGATGCAACTGTTTGATAAATTTTGAGATCATTAGCAAATAAGGAGAATTTTGAGTGCATTATTTCATGAGATATATTATTAATGAAGATGAATAAAAAAAATATAGGTCCAAGATGGGATGCCTGCGGTACGCCAGATGCAGTATAATACACTTGTGAATTATACCCCTTAACAGACACAGTTAATACTTTTTATTTAGTTATTTTTTATTTAGTTAGTTTCATGTACCATCCCTGGTGGGAAGAAAGGATACAAACGCTTACAACACCAGGCACTTGGTGTTGCCAATTTATTTAAAAGATAAGACCGAAACCAGTTCAAAATGTTACTATATATACTATGAACTTTAAGTTTTCTCAATAGCAGGCTGTGATTTACATAGTCGAAAGCACTGAAAATTCGCATATATTGCATCAACTTGTCAGATATATATCGATCAGAAACAAACGAAATCAAATTGGTGGCAACAGAACGACCAATCTTGAAGCCATGTTGAGCATTTGTGGTTGTGTTATTCACATGATGTATAATAATGGGGCATATAAGAGACCCACACAATTTTGAAAGACCGGACAGTATAGAAATTAGACGAAATTTTTTAACATTGTTTTGTTCACCTTTCTTAAATATGGGTGTAACGGCATTTGTGGTTCTATCACATACACACGACACCATCTAGCCTAAACTAAGCAGAGCTTGTACTATGGTACTAGACAATGGATAAACTACATAATATATAAAAAAAATTACCAAGCCAAACATCCATGTTCATGCACACAAATGTTTGACTTGTGCGGGAATCGAACATAATAAATATATTAGTGTCCAACATAAATTTGAATAGAGTTGCTGTATTGCTGTAAATAGGTATGCTGCATAAAATTTTATTGGAACGTAATAGCGATGACGCGAAAGTTCTGTTCAAATTCATGTCGGATGTATTAAAACAGTTTGATATGTGGTTAGTATTATGCTTAGGTTATGATGGAACTGACATACGTTGTGCGTAAAAGTTCCAAAAAAAAACTTAATAAATATAAATATATGACAACATATTATTTACCCTGCAGCTAGAGTAATTTGAAGGTACCAAAAATATACTTCTCTTGTCTTATGATCACGGTTAGGAAGATATACACTGCTTTGCAAAAAACGGGCACCGGCAGTCATTGGCTTTTTTATGGATAATATTATCTTTAGTATGTAATTAGCAAATATGACTAGAAATTGATTATTATCAGTGAGAATATCCTGGAATCGGTGTTTTAGTCAATGTAAACAGAAAACCGTGTTTAAATGGATATTTTTATGGGTATAACGAAATTAAGACTACGGCGATTTTTATGGTATTTTAATAAAAAAGAAATTTAAAAGTAAAAATTAATAATGAGTATGACCTGCCTTTGCAGCGATTATGGCGTGTAATTGTCTTGGCATGCTTTTCAACAGGGGTTTTGATGGTGTTCTGTGACATTGTTTTGTTCCCACTCAGCCGAGACCACACGTTTAAGGTCGTACTCGCCTTTTTAGGAGGTCCCAGACGTGCTCAACGGGGTTAAGGTCGGGGCACCGCGCTGGCTAATCCAAACGACGAATACCGACCTCTTGCATATAAGCATCTGCGTCGCCAGAATAGTGGGCGTGAGCATTATCGTCCATGTAAATGGCATTTTCAACAATTGGGCACCGAACACATTGCCCCGGCGGTCTGCGTTCTGCGATCGAGTTCCTTTTTGATAATATACAGTTTCTCTTTGACCACCGCGGTCTGACTGCTTTTATGTGTGTACGATTCAAAGACCGCATACATGACAATAAACGCGGCACGCAGAACTCGGAACTCTGACCGCTGACCGCCCGCAGTGTGGCCGGCGCCTTACTGTCAGTGTGGGTTATGCATGTTAGCAAAGGATTTCTGTTATGTACCTTTGCGCATTTAGTGAGCCATTTTCAATTAATGATTTACGATTTACGATTGTTGGAAGTTACGCCTGCCCAAAACATAACGGACCCTCCACCATAAGGGGAGATTTCTTCAAAACACATGTCGGTATAGCGTTTCGTAACACAAATTCGAGGCTCATCGGTAAAGAGTACGCTACTCCAGTTACATAGTGTCCAAGATAGGCTTTCTAGATTTCTAAAGAACCTCAATCGAGCAATTCGGTGCTCAAGGAGTAACTTAGGGGCTCGCGCTGGTCGTCAACTGCGTATATTATCCGCTAAAAGCCTACTCCTCACAGTCTATAGGCTAACTTGTGCTCTTCGTACCTCTTCAAGGTTTCTTTTGAGGTCTATGTAACGGCATTTGCGGTTCTTCAGCGCCTGAGTCACTAAAAAGCAAACGTCTCGTGGTTGTATTTTCTCCCAAAATCTTGCCCTCTCTGCCTCTTGGTATGGAGTTCTTCGGATGGTTGAACGACCAACGTTTAACCGCAGTGAGACGTAACATTGGCTACACTCCTCTTCCAGCATCGCTATAATTTTACTAGCTCTTATTGCTTTTTCTGCCATTACAATAAATACAAAGATATATATATTTTAAGTCACAATAAAGCAGGATTATGCGATAGCCATAAATTATTCTACTAAAAATAACGGGAAGTTAGTTTTAGTTGCCTTATAACCATTCAACTGCAAACCCGCGAAAAGTAAGTAAAAAGTCACAAACTGAAAAAGGGATTATTATAATTAACAACAAATGATTTGAATTTGGTATTAACTTTTTTTCATACTCAGACTATTAAGTGCCAGTAGCAAAGTTTGGCTATTAAAACCTCTGTAGAACTAAATTATTACCAACAATGTAGAAAATTGAAAGCCAAAAAAAGTTATTTTTGCAAAATAGTTTATTATCATCACAACGCTATCATTTCTACTGTAATTTCGAACAAGATAATCAACCGTTTTTAAATAAAAAATGAAAGTTTGCTGTTGCGAATTGTTAAAGTAATTGAGAATATGACCTGCAATAGCTAGTGTATGTAACGAATTAGTGATGTACAATATTGTAATCGAATTACTTATATTCGAATATGATGGTAAAACTATATATAAGTCTAAAGGTCAGGCTAAAGTCACAATGTAACAACTTTTTTTGAATAGTATTCGAATACAATTATCCGCATCACTAAAACGTGTAAACATCGGGAACTATATGATGGTAGGTATATAGTTAAGTGCTCACGTACATCGTTTAGCGTATGCGAATGTGTAAATACTTCCCTAAGCGATATCTAATATACTTTTCCTTTTGCCTTAGCTAATTTGAAGGCTACGGCCTTACCTAGTGTGAAACATGCCTAGAATGTAAGAAAACTTCCTTAGAGGAAACACTTGCTCTTCCGCAGAAGCTGAAGTCTTCGTTCAAGCCCTCCCGCCACTGGGGCCCGCGGGACCCCGTCACGCATTACTATTGGTTGTCTCGTCGCGAGGAGCTCGAGAGGGGACCTCCTGTTCAGACAAGGTATCACAGACGACAGTTAGGACAACTGTCAGGTCGCCCGAGCTTCTTAATCCAGACAAATTCGGTTCCAGGAAATTGTGGTACCTCTGTGGTAGACAAGAAGCGATCGAACTCAGATGATTGGCCGTATATTGTCGTCAGAAGACAGCAGAAGATTACTAAAGGCGATATTACTAAAACGAGAAGGAGAAGCAAGTCTCTTGATTGGAGGCCTCCTCACAATGAGGCGCCACGAAAGACGTTCCTTTCTATATCCGAGTTGGTAGCATTGCGAGAAAAGAATAAAAATAATTTAGTTAGTGCTAAAAATAAGATCGATAATTAGAATTTATGTGAATAAATTATTTATTATAAAACAATAATTCCTATTTATCTTTTAATATCTTAGCAGTTATCTGCAATCCTTTATCTGTTCCATTCTTAATATTTTTATTATATTATGCAAATGAGAACTCATAAAAAACACCAAATGTTTGAAACGTATTGGTAATCAAAACCGGTTTTGTCACGAGACGTCACGTGTGAGTCTGCTAGCAATACAAAAGCTATTTATAACTGCTACAAGCATGTGGGAGATATCAATAGCTGATAATCAAATAATAACACTTTAACCTTTTTACAAAATTGGTGCCCGTGTGCGCAGTTTCTAAATATTTTTTATAAAACTCTACTCTTCTATGGATATCTAAACAATCAATTACAATACGGCAACCTATCTAATACATGAAATATCTGATAGAAAGCGAGAACAAAATAAACAGTGGTCGTTTCTCGAGGAAATAAAATTCATTCCTAGGAATTTCAGGAGCAATACTAAGAGAACAGAACTAAGCCACTATCTATTTAGGCAGTTATTATTTATGCCAGCTTAAGATAAATGGTCCCTTATAAATATAAGGGAACATTCATCTTAAGCTGGTATGCAAATATACTTGGCTCTATATATTCTGGCTACTGAAACAAGCAGATTGGTCATACCCGTCTCCTCCTCCGTCATGTTACCTGCATAGGATAGGTACCACTAATCTTTTCTAATTGATACCTGTGTAGCCAGGATTGCAAGCGTGGTAGGAGATGAGGTAAGAGGAAGACTCTTGATAGAGGCAATGTATGTAGATTTCCATGCTTAGGAACACTTATTCGTATTTCCTACACTTGTATTGGCACCAGACTAGTCACAATAAGAACAACCATGTAATAGCAAGACCTGACAAATCTGATTACAACGTAACTATGTTAAACTGGTGTCAGACTGCGCCTTCTCCCGCGTCATTCCACAAGACCACATACATAAAAAACATGTAAGGAAATATAAGTTAATATAGGAGACGGCCTAAATGTGTATTTCATTTTCTTTTTTCCTTAAAAGACTACTCCCGTCCTAAGAATAATGCCTGTGTCGTGAGGGACTTTGCAAACATGCAAGCAATGGACACAAAGAACATCCAGACTCAGAACAACCACTTGTGGATCGCATAAAGTTCTCGTGAATTGAATTCACTACACTCGACGCGATGGCAGCGGCGAGGCGACCGTTTAAACCACTTGCCAGGCTTCACCCTGCTCGGTCCACACGTAACATCCCACAAGCCTTAAATAGGGTCGTTGCTTATGTTTAATTCTGTACATTATGTAACAGACAAAAGTAAATAGTAATCAGAAAAAAAAAATTGTAAAGAGTATCAAAGTAGCATCCAGCTAAATGAGGGCGAATTTATATTTTAAATTTGGATATAAGACAAAGTGGGGATGTACAGTTTGTACCGTGCATCTTTTTCTGCCATATGACCAGTAACCCTTATTATTATTTTTATTCTTTAGTATATTTAAATAAATCGTTGTATTTTAGAGTTTAGCTAAAGTAACTATTTGACTTAAATAATAAAACAAGTGAGTCAACTACCCAATTGTACACACATGTTTACCCAAAGAAATATTATCCTATCTTCTACAATTTATATGTGATTGACGAAAAACTATCAAAGATCTTCAATTTATTTATAATAGCAGTGCGGTTTTCGAAATCTATAATTGTGTAGGTATATATTTATTTAGGTATATATATGTCGGCCGCGATGGCGTAGTGGTTAGTGTAACCGACTGCCACGCCTGAGCTCGCGGGTTCGATTCCCGCACAAGTCAAACATTTGTGTGCCTGAACACGGATATTTGTCTTGGTCTGGGTGTTTCTATGTATAATATGTACGTATTTACAAAAAAAGTATATAAGTATGTTTATCCATTGTCTAGTAACCATAGTACAAGCTCTGCTTAGTTTTGGCTAGTTGGTGTTGTGTGTACATGTAATAGAATATTATTATAGAATATTATTATTATTATTATTCAAATATTACAACTGTTGAGTTAGCAAGACTAAACAATTTAGTATGTCGTGACTTATTTTGGTTAATTTTCGTATAAAATATTTAGAAAATACGTTGTCATTCGACACGTTTACACGCGACTTGTCTCATTGACCTTCACGCAGCATAGGTGCCTTACTCACACCAGGACTTAGTTGGCTGTGTCCAGCTAGGGTACGCAGCTCACGTACTCGTGACGTCACCTAAGTAGATACTGGAAGGCAAACAAAACGGATCTCGTGTGTCACCTCGCTTAATGACAATTTCTGGAACTTAGGTACACACGGCTACACATCAAGTTATACACCCTATATACGCATAACTACGCTACATACAAAATAGAGAATTGTCGGAAAGGGACAGTGCATAGTGGTGTCGATGTAATGGTAAGGATAGAGCATAACAAAAATATAACGCACTCTCTCATAATCGCACGATTCGCAGCGTTCAACTTCTAATAGTTCAAAGTCCAAACAGTCTAGGTTGATGTGTCGCTGTGTGTACACCATCCAAAGCTAAATTATTGTCCTTCACATGAATAGTAAACTGCTAATATCCTAACTAATTATTATAACAACAATGTGATGTGATGTGAGTTCATTTGTTTGTTACGTTTTTAAGTCTTTACTACTCGAACAACCATAATAAAATTTCGTATACACGTTGTCAGTGGTAGAGAAAAGGTCAAAGGGTACCTTTCATCCAGGAAAAAAGTAGAAAGTTCTGTTCTCGAGCGAATAAAGCTGCGGAATAATATAAACGGTATGGAGATCTATTGGCATCGAAAATATCGTAGACACTAGACTGTTTTTAATAAACTAGCGGTCGCCTAGTGGTCGGAATTCGACCATAATAGATTTAAATTTTAAGTTTCATAGTTATTAAGGTTTTATTGTCTAGAACTACAACACCCTTATAATCATATTTCATTTAGATTTTGCTAAGGCTATACAGATTAATTTACCTATCTTTTTCAAACAAATTACTAAGCTTGCTACTTTGTTTTCTTTTTTCTTTACTGCATACATATATATACGTAAATATATTATAATATAAATAGTATATATAATTCCAATCCACCCAAAGGTTGCCTGTAAGACATTGCTGATATTTTTAATTTTATATTGATATATGTATGTAACGATAGTTACGAAGAATAGTACTACCTGTGGTACTACATCAGCCGAACAATGCCGAAATACTACGAACGCGATTCGACTGCGTGTGGCTAATGCATGGTTGAGTGCATGTAGTGTTTTTTGATTAATTTAATGTATTTCTAATGCATATTCTATATAAATATTAGGATTCGCCACTCCTTCTCCATGAAAACTTTGACTGTGCCAAATTTTATACTCCTCCACCGCGCAATTTTCATAAAAAAGGGTACCAAGTTTTTGCTAATAGATATGACTTCTACCACCACTTGTGAAAATCGACACAATTATTTATAACTATGGGTACGTGACAAATTCCGATCTGATAAATCTTATGTAGAACTAAATGCAATCAAAATGTGGGTAAGAAAACCATGTCGCTTCAAAACCAACGGTTCTAAGTTATAAATGAAGTGCAAAGCCTACGCGTTCATTGAGGCGGTAATAATAAGGATAATAATTATCGTGGTTGTAACAATAGTCTATGGACGGTGTATTGAACCTTTCTACAGCGGCTACCTATCTGGTCATATTTATAATAATAATAATATTCTATCACATATACACAACACCATCTAGCCCAAACTAAACAGAGCTTTTACTATGGGATTAACATACATATATATATACCTTTCTTTTGTAAATACTTTCATATTATACATAGAAACACCCAAACCAAGACAAAAATCTATTTTCATGTGCACAAATGTTTGACTTGTGCGGGAATCGAACCCGCGACCTCAGGCGTGGCAGTCGCTTACACTACCCACTACGCCATCGAGGCCGTAATTCCAGATATATCTGATAATAAATGTGATGACGAAATGATACAAAGAAAACAATTTTTAAATTTTTTTCTTTTACGTTATAATTTATTTTGGTGTACTAGCTTTTGCCCGTGACTTCGTTCCTGTAAACGTCGGGTAGTTTGGGTGAGATTAATAACCGTATTTTTTTCTGCATGAAAGATGCCTTATGTACTTTTCTATTCCCCTGACAATGTGCAAACAAAATTTCATGATGATTGTATGAATAGTTTAGGCGTGAATGCGTAACAAAGCAACAAAAACACATTCGCATTTATGATATTAATTAGGATTATTATAACATCTAACCAAACGCATTAGGTTCATCACTATCAAAATTACACCTGGTCATATTCGGGTTCATGGACGTCACTGAATCAGCTGTTAATGTAGTCTATCGATAAAAGGAAAATGCTATATTTTATTGAAAATAGGGGGTTATTCCTCATATCCCCAATGAGTATCCCCATTAGTGAGGATCTGTGAACTTTTTGTTCACAAATCCCCATTGACCAATCATCATCTTCGCAATCGATACTGATGTATATGAATATATTTATGTATATGGATTTATTTGTCGCTATGTTCCATTATATAAGTACTATATTACGTGACGTTTAAACATGACCACTCCTATATGTTACACGCTGTATAGTAGTTACAGTTAATCCAATATTTCGTGTGATTGATACAAACGCGTGACTTGTTCGGACGCAGGTCACTTACTCAATGTCCTCAAATGATAACGGTACTGCGACGATGCTACAGTTATTGTTTGACGTTTAAAAAGCTGTGACGCATACTCAGATCATTATTTGGCTCTTTACTTAACTGATGCCGCTCTAAACTGATCCCGCGGGATGAGTTGATTAGTTAATTTATTATGTTATTTATCTTTTGTCAACTGGACCCGCTTTTAAATCAGGCAGAACTCTATTGTATATTTTCAAAGGAGACCGGCGGAGTCCCTTAGTTCGTCAGGCCCATCACGGACAAGAGTGAAAATGTAATCAAATTACTGCTAAAAACATGCAAATGATGTAAAAAAAAAGTATATTAATGGTGGTATTAAAGATATATTTGAGTTTATATGTATAATTCTAGGTTATAATAATGACACCATTTTGTAGGTACGAAGATTGTAGGTAGGATATTTGTTTATGGTTTATATAATTGTAATAAGTAAATCATATATATATTTTACAGATAAAAATATTTTAGGTATAAATAGTAATATTCATAAATACTATTTTATTGCTCTTTGATTAGTAACTTGCGTGGGAAAAATGAGGCTCAGCCCGTAGTGACTGTAATTAATATCTTGAGACAACTTACACAAATATCCAATAACAAGAAAGACAGGTTAATCGAAGATGCAGTTTCAGAATCCAAATAAATAGCCAGGTCACAAATAAATCACAGTCGTAAAAATAAGTACTAGTTTATTAGCGTTCACTGCGCACGAGTGCAAAGTCAACACGAATGTAACTTGTTGCTTTTTTTCATAGCTTTATTGTTCGTTATTGCCATTCCGTTTCTGTTATTGAATATAAGCCTTTTGATCCAACATGAAAATAAAATAATAATAGAAGAAGCGCACGTATAAACATAAAGTCAAACGCCAGTAATTATAGTTAAACATACCTTACTGTGATTGATATTTATTTAACCTATTATGACTGTTCAAACTGACAATCGAGAACATGTATTGTATATTAAAAACATTAATTTAAAAATAATAAATAGAGCCCTCATCTATTTTTAAGGCTGGCAACGTTAGATACTCGAAAAAGCAACTATTTCCAGTTTTACAGTACGTTTATTACCTTTTTTCGTGATATTTATGTGATGATTTTTAATTACTGTAAACAGAAAATCTATGGTTTAGATACCATAGATTTTCTGTTTACAGTAATTAAAAATCAGTAAAAATAAGTACTTTTTTCTGTATACCTTTAACTTCTGTCCGTTGTTTTTGTGAAGGCCGAAATTCGCCGATGTCCTTTGTGTACAGACGTGCGGAGAACGTTTAAAAAGTACTATAAAAACAAAGTGCATAGTGGCCATATAATGCATTCTTGCTCACACAGGTGCATAAAAAAGACTCACTGCTTGTGCAAACTCGCGTCTTTGATGCATGTGATTGGCTGATTCCAGGTAATCGTATTCTCACAATAGGACTATTTGACCTTATAATGTACACTGCCGGCCAAAAGTTTAAAACCGCACTTAAACGACCGCGACGTAATCATCTATAAATTGCAATAAAACCCGTAAGATAAATAAAAAAAATGCACATCCGCATATTCTATTGTTAATACTGAATATCTTAAGAGCTCATTCTTTTGTTTACTTTCAAGTTATTGGACAGTAAACATCTATTGTTTTCAAACACCGACAAATGCTACGCAAGAGCCAGGTGGTAGAGTCGTGTTAATATTTTTATGATGTGCTCATTACTAATTACTTTGCTTTTCTTTCGCACTGGTCAATAATAAGGATTATTTAATTTCCGAAAATTTTATTACCTGTGGTTTCTTGGGTTTGTTCACAAACAATCTCAATTAGTGTAAACTTGTAGATTCTACAGTCAATACATCTTAAAATAGGAAAAGCATGCGTAATTAATAGTTTACATAACGAAGGCAAATCCGAACGTGAGATTGCTTCACAACTGAAATTATCGAATACATATGTTTATGGTAAAATAACTCGATACAGGAAGACAGGCAGTAATCAAGGTCGTCTACGCTCGGGAAGGCCGAGTGCTACCACTTCTAGTAAAGATAATTTCATCGTTGTTACCAGCAAGTGACAGTACCTAACAGCACCAGAAATCCGCGTTTAAGTGAACAAAACCCGAGTTAAAACTTTATCATTGACTACAGTAAAACGGCGATTGAGAGATGCGAAGTTGTATGATCGCGTTGACTTACGAAAACAGAGGTTTACAAAGCAAGAAAAAACGGATGTAGTGGGCTCTTGTCCATCGAGTTTGGACAGAAGAAGATTTTAAAAAAGTTCCTTTAGACAAGTTTGAACTATTCGGTTCAAAACCAAGAATTTATGTTCGACGTAGCGCCCAAGAAACGATAATGCCAGACTGTGTAGTCCCAGCAGTCAAGCATGGCGGTGGTTCAATTATGGTCTGGGGTTGCTTCTTTAGCCAAGGAACTGGTGACTTGATCAGAATTTAAGGAATTTTGAAAAAGGAGCAGTACAAGCATACTTTAGAACAAAATGCCGTTCCTTCCAGGTTGCGATTAATTGGAGATGGATTCATTTTACAACAAGATAATGATCCAAAGCATACCTGAAAATTATACAGGGGATATTTAGAAAATAAAGAGGCACAAGAGGTTGTAAAAAACATGGTGTTGCCTCCTCAGAGCCCAGATCTCAATCCAATTGAACTTTTGTAGGAAGAGCTTGATAGGAACGTCAGTAATCGTGGCCCATCCTCGCAAGAAGATATATGGAATGCTTTATGCAAAAGTTGGAGCAATATATCAGAACACACCATCAACAAATTGATTGCTCATATGCTGAGACTTGTGAAAAAGTCAGACAATGTAAAGAAGGAGGATTTTTTGATGAAAAATCAGTTTAGCCAACTATGGCCCTTTTAGCATGTATTATTGATATTTCTTCACGGATTTAAAGTATATTGTCTATTAATCACTGTTTTATAAGATGACTAAACAGGTTACCTACTTAAAACACTTAATTTTTGAGTTTTTTTCAATTTCCTTCTTATATAAACTGGTCTTAAACTTTTGGCCGGTAGGGTACTTGACATGAGTGCGATGTGTCTCGGCTTCGTAGTAATTAATGTCTTGGTCATATTAATATTATTAATGTATAACACTTTTCTCCGTGTTTGGACAAATTATAAAATTATGAAACGGGATCAGTTGACATACATTAGGTCAACTGGTCCCGCGGGTCAGTTCAGGCGGGATCAGTTAACTAAAGAGCCATTATTTCATGTTGTTAAAGTTACCTAGTATATATTTCTTTTTGTTGTTGAAAAAGACAACTTCTGTACTAGGAGTCAGTCCTGTATTGTGACTTTACAAACATTCAAACAACGGACACAAAGAACATCCAGACTTGGAACAAACAACTATATTATGTGGATCAGCAATTTCATTGTCCACTCTGGGTATCGAGCCTACAACACTCGGTACAGTGGCAGGAGCGAGGCGACCACTTAAGCCTACTGGTTTGCCACCCGTACCGTCAAATAATCAACAATTTAGGTTATTATACCTATATAGAATGACGTCGAAGCACTATTATATAAGTTATAATTATGTACATGTGCTATATAACAAGCAGCGAAAGCTTAGTGGGAAACCGTTGGACTGCCACGCAGAGGTCTCTAACTTTATCCCAAGACGCGCATCTCTGACTTTTCGAAGTTATGTGCGTATTAAACAGTTAATTAACGCTTGCTTTAACGGTGAAAGAAAATATCGTGAGGAAAACTGCATATCTAAGAGTTCTAAATCTCAAAGATTTGTGAAGTCTGCCAACCTGCACTGGGCCAGCGTGGTGGACCATGGCCTAATCTATCCCACACTGAGAAGAGGCCCGTGCCCAGGAGTGGGACAGTTTAATACAGAGTAGATATTATATTATATATTTTAACAGCTGTTCCTTGATTTAATAATTAACATCTAAACATCTACGCAGACTTTTAAATTTATATTGTTTTGCAGTAAACCCAGGCATAAAGCTTATTTCTCGGTGAACTCTACAAACATTCAAAAACAAATACAAAAAAATACCCAGACAAATATTTGTCGATTACACAAATTTTAGTGGCTATGGCGACCATTGAAACCACAGCTCCATCCGTGCTTTCTTATCGTGATGTGTATTAATTAGTAAAATGATTCATGCAGCTTTGTGTATGTTATACGGGGATACTTACAGGGATTATCGGACGCTTTGATTAGTGCAAGAATTTACAGAATAAATTTAGTAGTGCCAGAGATTAAGACCGTAATTTAAAGTAACAATTTTTACTTTCATATAAATGATAAGTATAGTCAGAGCTTGTGAAGATAATTCTACTGCAGAATTATGGACCATGACAGACTTGGATGTGAAGCTGTCTAGGCCAAATTTTCTAACTTACATCATAAATACTTTTTTACATGAGATAACATGTAAAAACAATTACCGCAGTAAAATTATTTTAACGACTCTAGTATTAAACTGGTCTTTAGAACTAGAACTACAAACTAGCATTAAACGAGATGCGTGTTAGAATAACTGCTGGTTGTTGGTACTAATGTTTGTTTGAATGTTAATAATTAGATGGTCGTAGGTAAAGCCTCATCATGTTGTACTTACAGGAAAATCTAGTCTTGTTTTAGTACCTGTGTTGTCGGGTTGTGCCGCTGACTAGTGCGTGCGCGCGTGCAACCGCCGCGTGAACTTGTTAGAAGATACTATTATTATAAAAGTAGTAGTAGTTCTAACTATAAAGACTTTTCTCGTGACATAATCGTGTCTAGAAATTTACTATATAATGTATACGAGACATTTTATTGAACAGTAATACAGAATATCTTAAAAGGAACTAAATTATGGTTAATAATAATAATATTATAAAGTTTGTAATCATGTTTTGATGCTTGCTATAGCACGAGTAAATCTTTGAGCTGCTTTGGATGGAACTTGGTAAACATATAGACGCATACCGATATAAAAAGCATCCTATATGCTTAATATAGAATACTTTTTATTTTGGTATTCCTCGGCCTCTGGGATTCATGCAGACAAAGCCGAGAGGAAAATCTTAATTGGTATTTAATGGGTAGTTGTTGTGAATCAATAGGTAAGATGTAATCACGTTTATTTATGGTCAAGAATGTATTTCTTTTTAATATGTGTCGAGGTAGGTATCTATGGGACACGTCTATTTAAATTTGTTTACAATAATTCAATAAAAAGTAAAGCATTGTTTACATAGATGAAAACAGATTCCATCACAATAAGAGCTTGATTTAAGTTAAAATCATTAACATAATTATGTATAATATTCACATTGTAAATAATAGGACACATGTCCAGTTAGTGTTGCGTCGAACAAACAACTCCATTAGTTCGTAGCGTCGATAGAGCGAGGCCACGCTATAATAAAACAATAGAATGTTTGTTCAAACAACAACTACCTACTAATGAATCGTTCGTAAATTGTAATAGCGCTTGTGCACTGCATCCGTTCCGAATGCGAGAAAACAAGTTCACATAACGTCATAGAACTGGATTGACTAGACTTAGCATTGATCACATTATTATTGCTATACTTATTTATTTTAGAAATTATACAGTGTAAAATATAGAGGTTATTTAAGAATATACGTAATTACACCCAACAAGTCAAACCTCCTAATAAAAGCTGATAAAAATAGACTGCTAATCTTAGAGTCATAAACAACACTAGAATGGTATTTACATAGGTAATTAAAAGGTTTGTTTTAATTATGTGAATACCACTAGTGTTGTATAGGACCAAGGATTGCATTTCAATTTATATATGACGTTTATTAAAATATATTGGAACTCTACATTAAACCATTAGCTTCTGCCCGCGGCTTCGCTTCATTCGCGTAAAAGTAAGTTAGATAGCCGACCGTCGTATCCATGATGGTCGGCGACGACAGGTGCTGGGGCGCAATGAGGTCCTTCTGCGAGGCTGTCATCTCGCAGAAGGAGTCGGCGGAGAGGGGGCGTGAGGAAGATCCTTACGCCCCGGACATCCGCCGCCGGAGGAGGGGGCGCAGGAGACGCGCTTATGTCGCTCTCCTGCCCCCCACCTAAGGGTTCTGGGTGGCAAGGCCTCAGGGGACCCTGCCACCCGTGTGTAAGAACCCATAGAGGGCGCGCGCGGTGTTCCCGCGCGCCTTCTAACGTCGAAAGGGGAGAGCAGTGAAATGCTCTCCCCCGGGGACGAGAGGAGGTCGGGTCCGATGGACCCGGCCGGCACCCACACGGGAGGGCCTGCTATGGATGAATCTTTTCAGACTCCCAACTGGCCCCCCCCATTGGGTGAGAGAGGGAACACCCCAGGTTTTTAGTGGGTATACCAGCACTCGGCTGGTGAGTCCCACACGCCCCGCCGGTGCCGTCCCCTAGCCGGCGGGTAGTGCATCAAGCATTTTTTCATGGGTATCAAAAAAAAAAAAAAAAAAAAAGATAAAAAAAAAAAGGTGCGTAGCGGGAGAAGGAGCGTTTAAACCCTCTCCCCAACCGCAGAGCCGGGCGCCGGAGGGCGCGCGATGACCTCCAGCCACCCTGAGGTTTGACCTGGGGCTGGCAGGCTTTGTGGGCTTTCCCGCCATCCGTTCAGCACCAGGTCCGAGAGGCGGCGTGCGTGTTCCCTCGAGGAACACCGTGGTAGGTTTAGTCGGTATTCCGGGAGGTACATTATTTCTTTTCCATCTTTGTTTTACCCCGGCGAGTCCGACATAATCCCTCCGCCCGCCCCCGCGGAGGTATATGCTTCATTGCATTATGTTATAAACAGTACTTTTTGTAACTTAAAATATGTTAAGTACTCGGTGATAATATAGCTTACCAATGGTAAAAGAATTTTAAAATTATTAACTAAATTTTTAAATCGGATCGTTAGTTTTGATTTAAATTCTTATAAACAAACAAACACACAAACAAACAAAAAATGAAATCTTTCCGTTTTATAATATTAGTATAGATATTTTATTTCGAGGCGTTCTGTCATGACACTCATTAGTCATGACTCATGAGGAAGCAAACCGCTGCTGATCATAGCTTTAGCGACAGTTTTAGACTCATCGGTTACAGATCCTATTTGTTTGCGTATGTAGGAGTTGTACACCTGCACTATAGTTTACTTCTAAGCTCCATATTACTCGTGGAATCTATACTAATATTATAAAGCTGAAGAGTTTGTTTGTTTGTTTGGTTGAACGCGCTAATCTCAGGAGCTACTGGTTCGATTTGAAAAGTTATTTTCGTGCTGGATAGCCTATTTACCGAGGAAGGTTATAGACTATATAACATCACGCTACGACTCACAGGGGCGGCGCAGTAATCATAAGCGCGGGTGAAATCGCGGGCACATCTAGTGAGTTTATAAGGCTTATATTTGAATCATTACTTTCTTTAACGTTCTGCTTCTACCATGTACATAATAATTATATATTATGAATCAAATTAAAACCTAGTGTATGGTCCGTGGCTTCTTTATTTTGGCTCGATACAGTGTACAAGGACTCTAAAATGACATTTATAATTATTGATTAATTATCGGTAGATAAGCACACTGAACATTACGTGACATACCTCCGGCATAAAGCCTTCATTAGCGGCTCTTAATAGGAGCTAACATTTGTTTATGTACAGGAAGCAGCCATATTCAGTATAAGGACAGTTGTTGTCAAAAAGAACATTCTGGAAAATCTGAAATATGTAACCTACTACGCACAATTTTGAATAGATTTGAGGTTGTTTTTATTCATCTATATCTATGGTCTGGACATGAAGTTAAATGAACAAGAACATTGTTGTTTAGCAATTAGGTACAAAGTTTTAGATCAAATCCGTTAGCCTAGTTTGGGGACCAACGGCAATTTGGATGTCTTGACTTTAAGAAAATAAAATCTTAATATTACTGTTATAAAAATAACAATTGTTTAAGTAATTCAGACGGACACACGGAGTAAGTTTTGTAATACAATTTCAAACCCATACCCAGTTTCTGATTAAACAAAAATTTTGGATATTTGTTTAGTAATCTAATTGATTAATATATTTCGGCGAAATACTGAATTATACTCGTACGTAAAGTATAGCCGGAAATCTCTTTTTAGAAATACTTTAATGCTTAATAACTACGCAAAGTTTAATGACAAAGCTTTTTATATATCATTGACAATATACCTAATTAATTTTATCTATACTAATATTATACAGAGGATAGAATAGATTTTTTGTATGTTTGTTTATAAGGGTTTACTCAAAAACTACATAACCAATTTTTTAAATTCTTTCACCATTAGGAAGCTTTATTATCCTCGAGTAACAAGGCTATATTTTATTTATTAAAAAGGTACTGGTACTAACAACCTAACCTACTTTTAGAGCTAGAGCTTTGCTAGAGCTAGTTCAATAATAATTGTAATAAGCAATGAGAAAAGTTGGTAGATACGATTAGTAGCTTTATTCAGTTATTTTGAATAGCCGTTTGTATTTGCCAAAGTTTATTCCCTGTAGTGTTCCGTTATACGACACCCGAGTTATCAGCTTACAGTCAGAAATTAATAATTTATCTTGCACTTATCTAACCTGTTAGAGGTGGGAATTTGACAGAAGCTTCATAGTAGTTATGTCAAATATCTATCACCGGTAGGAAAAAAGAAAATAGACTATTGATTTGACCGTTCATGAATTTATTGATAGCATCAATCTTTGATTCTGATATATGAAGATTTGTACATCGTACCACTCAACCGATTTGAGTTCATTCGTAGCTATTGCTACTGATAAGATAAAGAGCAATATTTGCCATAATAATATAATCAAAACCGTGCTTCCTAATTTCGCTTGTAGCGTAATTATGTTTATAATCATACACGACCATACTTCAGTTCCTATACATAGACTTATCCATATTCACGTTTACTTAAAAATACATTAATATAATTTGTTATGATGTATTACATTAATCTTAGTATGACGTCACATACTTAACTACGAAATGTGAATCAGGATTTATACCGAATAGTTTGATATAATTATACACCAGTATGCGTAATTATATCTTCATATTATAATAAATACCACAGCAATGACGTCTCTAGTGGAAAATCTTTAACTTTTCTCTTAGGCACATTTCTACGTTACTTGCGAAACCCGATAGTCATCTCGGCACATTAGAGATTTGCACCTGGAAGTCCCCTCCACGCAGGTTTTTGTTAGTAAACTCGCCGGACCGGCCACGCCACCACGCTAAAGTAAGGGCGTCACGTCGACCACTCGGCGCTCACGCAGCTTGCGCCCGCGCACTCGCAATCTGCGCGAGTAGCGCATTCAACTGTCAAGTTGCGTGCGAAGCGGATCGCTGAGCGGTTACGGTCGCGCGCTCTTCAATTTACGACTAGTAGACGGTTCACGTGGACAGTCTAGGGTGTAAGTAGTGATGTCGAAGGATAATCCGAGACTGAGCCGCCTGGGTGTGCTGGCCCCGGCCGCGCTGTCGGCCTGCATGGACGCCTCGGTGCTGGCCGTGCCCGCCGCCGGCGCCATCGTCTCCACAGTCCTCAAGGAGCTCAGCAAGGCTTTTATGCTCAAAAAGTGAGTCATGGACCATACTATTATTAATTATAAGTATTTTGTGTTTGATTTATTTTTATGCGTTATCCCTTTCTTGGTTATTATATGTACATATGTTATAAGTAGACATACAAAATTTATTTTGTAATATGCGGCAAATATTCGGTATTCAGATGCATGCCGTTTTGATTATTCAAAATGTTTATAATTTTTCTTTCAAGTATTGTCTATTATTTAGTTCGTGATACATATAATATTTAGATAAAAGCAAAACATTACAAGACTCAACCTGTTATTCTTGTGTACTAGTAATTTCAGAGCGATAATCCACTGAGTAGGCCTGGATAGATTAATAGATTTTATGCGGCTTCAGACTATCTGAAAATATCTTAGATAGGCAGGTTCCTCCCATTACTCTGCTTGCGGTAATTACTTACTAACGTATAAGTAAATGTGTACAATTAACTTTTTTAGTTATAACACAAAACAGAAACAAATATAGTAACATATGAACAGTATTATTATTTGCTTTGCGAATTGATCGTTAAGTGTAATCTTGATTTAATATGTATGATGATTGATGATTTTACTACTTCAAATTTTGTGTTGTCTTATTTGACCATGTCAATTTCCTATTTATCTACAATCTATATTTCGCCGTTTAACTTGTCAACCCTCCATTAGTTTCACAACTGATCAAACCGCCGGCTACTGTTAAAAAGATACCATTTCGTGGTCATATCTGCTGTATGCAACAATTATCGCGTAACAAGTATCCAGCCTCGGATGATATTCTGACAGGATAACAACATTTCAACAGCATGCTTCAAAACACGTTCCCGTTTACGTTCCTCGGAGCGCTCGCGTGCAAATTCTTGTTTCGATAAAATGTATCCTAAAAAGGTATAAACGCAGGTGACGACATCCTCTGAGTCACCTGTGCCCTGGATGCTTCGCCACGTATGGATGTCTCTCTTAGATAAGATACTCGGTCTACCTAGAATACTGTTCCAACACATTTATATGTTTTCTACTAATCTGCATTTCTAAAGAAATTGATTAATATCGTTTCAAGTCTATTTTTGATTACGTTACTAATAGCTTGATAATGTATATCTATATTAAACATTCTTTTTTATATAATTACTTTAAACCATAATAAAAATATATTTTGTAATTATTACTATTATACTGACCATTAATACTTTTCCATTGTTTCTGGGTGTCGGCTATTTAAGCATTAATTTAAATCCTAAGATTCACTGAGAATTCTATAAAATTCCTCTGCCTTTTTATTTTATGAGAAGAATTATTAAGTTAATAAACAGACATATCAATGTCTGGTCCGTCAAGATATTTTTCCTAATAATTGTAATTAAAATAATTTATTCTTTTTTTATCTTCTTTTATTTAAAAAAGACAACTGCTTCGTGTAGAACCATTCTTTATCGAGAGGGACTTTACCGGCATTCAATATCCAGACCTGGGATAATTATTTGTGGATTATAAAACGTTTCGTCCCGTGTAAAGATCAACGCCACAAAATTTGACGAACACAAAAAGTCATAGCAGCATAAAGTGCACGAAAAAGCCATTCGTAACAAAACTTTGCACTTATTGAACGAATACATAGCAAAGCCAAAACTTTCCTATTATAAAATAACTATGAATGGATAGTAGTTCAAGGATAATATAGTACTATGTCAACTAAGAATGCTGAGACATCCTAGAATGGTAATCATGACATAATTTTCTAGCATAATATACGTAGTCATCTACGTATACCTTACGTATATGGTAATCGTTAACTTTAACAGGCACGTATGTAAGATCAAAGAGACCATTGGTATCAGTTGTTATCTACGGAGCCAACGGGAAGTTTAAACCAATAGTAGGCGTTTTACAAATTAGTCAGTTTTGTGGGCGACAAGTTAGTTGGCAGTTGAAAATATGTCTTTTAAATAGAAAATTTATATATTCTAATAGTTGCCTAATATACAATTGGAATAGTGTTTGAAATGATACACTTACGCTATGGTGTGAATGTTGGAGAAATAAATAAAGACGACATATTTTTTTTAAATTCTAGGCTTTTATGAAAAACCTTTGTCTAAACGCCAAAGGATATATTAAAAGAAAATGTAATCTTAACTTTAAAATATTATTTCATTCGTATGAATAACACATTCAAACATAGGTAATTCGAAATCATATATATATGACCTTTCATAATTCTATATGCTACTTACAAATCGCGACATTCAAGCGAGTTTCTCGATGTTTATTGCCTATGAGTAATTTCAGTCAATGAGTTATTTCTGAAAAAGTTGCTATAACCAATTGGTAAAGAAACGCTGAAATTTCAAGTGATTTCTTAATTTACCCTTTTCGCAGACTCCAAATATGACCATGCCGTAATGTTGCATGAAGCTTTAGCACATTGTTTTCTAATAAGAATTGGATCAAGTACGCTGCATTTTGTGGTAGTAGTATCGAATTCAAGTTAAGGCGAAACCATGTTTCTTTTAAACGGGATATGTGCCGAGTCTATATCGCAGGTGAATAAAATTTGGACTAAATTTAGTCTTTGTATAAAAACACGTATAAATACCCGCTTGGTTACCATAACTAATTGCTTCGTAATCGTTTTGACATTTACAAAGAATTTATTGATTTTTTTCATATTTCTTAAATACGATACGAGGAACGCAACGAATTCATATTTGATTTGTGTTTGTTTATGTTGTATAATTGCATAACTATAATTGATTTCACTAAATTTTGCTCATAATATTAGATATATAATTAATTAATTACAGACTTGCTGTGTTATGCCCATTTTATTTTATGTGGTCATTACTTTTATGTTAGCTGTCTAATTAATTAATTAATTATTAGGTAAATGGTTTAAATGGCAAAGTAAACCAACAAAACAGGGATACGTTATTAAAATCTTATAATTGCAACTGGTAGCTTTTTTACATTTTGTGTGTTTGGTTTACACTTTCCCTGAAAAGCAACCGAAACGTCGGGGAAAGTGTAAACCAAAAATAAATAGATTTAATAGTTTAAATAATTTTATTAGCTTATAAATTAGTAAAATAAAATCAATAGTAGTAGTAGTGTAATATTTTCAAAATTTTGTAATACAGTGATAAATAAACAACGCGATAAAATCCGTATATAGTAGTTTAATTTCAATGAATAACATTCGCGTAAACAGAAGACAATATTACAAAATATGAGACTTATAAAACAATGTCCATGTTCGTTCAAAATAAACTAAAATGTTTTGGCATAAATATACTTAAACTCACTTGTACGGATTTTATCGCGTTGTTTATTTAACACTGTATTACATAATTTTGAAACTGTTACAATTTATTAGCTTAAAATTAGCAAAATTCAATAGTAGTAGTAGTGTAACAGTTTCAAATAAATAAAATCCGTATAAATGAGTTTAATTTCAATGAATAACATTCGCGTAAACAGAAGACAATATTATATAAATACAATTCACAACTTCACACCAATATGTATGGAATAGCCATAGTATAGTCTTAATCACAAAGTTTTTGTGTAGTAGGAATACAAATATGTTGGTCATGCGAGTTATAAGCTTATTCCCTAAGTTCTGATTATGCCAACACCCAGATCACACCGATTAGATGACTCAGGTGGTGATGTCAGCACTGCATCACCTGATTTGGACAAACCCCTTATAACGGCCGCTTTTACTAAACACATAGGTAGGAATAATAATCAGATGCTTGCACTGTTTACGGACGTGCAACTTCTGTTACGTCACCACAAGAAAGCAATCGAAACAGGTCTATGAAAAATGTGTTAGAAATCACAAGACGCGGGTTTTATATGATCTTGACTCCTAAACCCGCTGGGGCTCGTTGGAATTTACCAGCCATTGTTGAATGTATTTGCATTATTAATGTATCTAGGATTTTCTTTTATCTATTTACTATTAGTACTTAAGTATATCTTTCTTTTTATGCTATACCTCTGCCGAACTCTTTAGGGTGAGACTCACGAGCATGATGCTATATCGTGTTATGTCGATGACCTTAGCATAACGTCTTGATCCACATAAAAATATATTACGCAACAATGATAAATATTACATGCGTTTATTAATGAAATTATTTCTGCATCGTCTGCTATATATAGAATTTTGACAAGGTCTAAAGTAAACGTTTTGTCAGGATGTTTCCGATTTATATTTAAGTAAAAAATCTTAATTAAAGATCTGTTAAGGTATGAATAATATTTTTGACTATAGTTGATATGAACTTGATTGTTATGAATCTTAGTCTTTATCCCTTTGGCGTAAAGAGAGTCCAATATGTAACAGTGTATTTGGGTCTTTGTGGATGGTCACTATCACGATACTAATATTTTAATTAGATATTCTCGTCAAAGCCTGATGATAACTCTCAATGCGTTTACGTTTTAGAATATCAACATAACGCACATAGATGAGTATTGCGTCTAGAGCGGTTTAATGAAGACGGCTACCGCATACTTACATCATTCAATCAGCTCTGATTTATTTAGTGTTTATCGCTCATTGTTTATAAAGTAGCTCTTTATTTGGCCGCAAACTCATTGAATTTCAAGGTGTCACTGGCATCACTCGTATAATTATTCAATTATAATAATTTTCACATTTACGTTCGACAAAACGGGGTACAAATACGTCAATCGGTACACAAGAGTAATGCTTAATTTTAATGACAAGCGTTGTGGATAGAACAAGTATGAGTAATACACACACACTGTAGACATATTAAACGTGGACGATTCACAAGCTACTTTACTTCCTTATGTATATTATAATTGCGAAAGTGGGTTTTTATTTTGTCTTTCTTTTACGTAGCTGCGAGGCAACTCATCGACGTGGTTTTCCATAAATATAATTTATAGAAGCATTATCACGGAAAATGTACGGATTCTATGAGACGGAGGTTATAGCGAACTAACTATTAACCAGTCAACTGCTAGAATGCCAGATATAATTTAAAATATTTTGTCTGGCCGCTGGGGTGCCGCTATGAGGAAATAGATTTGCTTTAACTTTCATCGAATAAGATTTTTAAATTTAGATTATAGTAAGTATTATACGAGAACTAGTATAATATGGCGAATTCTGCTTTCAAACTTGAAGCAGTCGAACTAGGGAAGCATCCGAACTTATTAATACTACTACGGCGATTAACTAGAATTAGATACGCTTCATTAACTTACCATCACGAGGAACACCAATTACACGTTCCCGTCTCTTTAAAATGAAAATAAAAAGAGCTACTAACAGCATTTAACGCCTCCTAAGAAGCTTTGGTAATCCAAGTATGTAGTAATAATGTGTATTCTGTGACCTTTGTAAAATTAATATTTTACCTGCGATCAGTAAAGTTGAAATATAGATAACTTTAATAGAAATGGAGACCCATCGGTATCAGAAACAGGCTACAGGCTACTGATGGTTATTGCTCCAGCGACAGGTACCTCATAAGGCGGGCCAAGTTTAGCAGTGCTGAATTCTATAATATATTAGACCCTGGGTTCAAGTATCTAAAGCGAACTTCTTGTAGTCCACCACATTAAAAGGCTCGCGTTAGACTATTGAATCCTTGATTTGAACTTTTACTAATTAGGCCATTGACCGCCATGATTATCTGTACAAAGACTGCAAAATCCATGGTAATAATTACCCGAGGTTTTGGATTGGTCGGTTGTGTTGATTTTACCCCGCTTTAACGAGATTTAAACTAATCCTAAAATCTAGCCGCGTGGTATTTCATTGCGCCTTATTGTTGCTAGGTACTTCCCAGTTAGTTGTTAGTTAGGTCAACACTATATTTAATCCGCATTTAAGGCTAAGCGAATCACGAGTCTGATAAGGCACTGATCAATCATCTACATGCAGCTATCTAGTGTAAACTGTATTTCCCACACCACAGGAGTTTAAGTCGTGACAAGTAAAAATCGTGGCTCCACAATACAATAAAGCTCATAGAAATAAAATACATTTTAACGAATAGCGTTTAGCATTTTAAATAATTATGTTCGCGTACAAAGTAATGAGCTCGGATGCTTTGCTTGTATTTGAAGTCTTACACGTGTTATATGCTAATAGCCAAATAAAATCCGAGTTAATGATGTTGAGTGACATCAAGGTATAAGCATAACAGGAAAAAGCGACGGGATACGATTCACTTTGAATTTAGTCTTTCGTTAGACAGTTCTTAGTGGCTGCGGGATAATAATAGTAAGTATGCAGATGAAAATTGCCTCCCTTCCTATTTGAGATCTAGTGAGAACAAAACAAGTTATACACGCTGTTCTTGCGCATGTCGTTACAATGCCATAAAAAATTTTGGTATGACCCTTGCCAACATATGAAAAATGTGTGATCCAAAAATAGATGTTGAAGTACCTAGTCTCAAGTTCCCCTTTGTGTATTTTTTTATGGTTTTGAAGTTTTGCGAAAGTTCGCAATTATATCTAGTACTAATCATTATATATTATATTACTAATTATAATAAATAAATAATAATTATGTATTATATTATCAATACTAATTAATAAAAAAAGTTATATAGTTTATGAAAATGTTAAATAAGTATGTTATTATTTTCAAAGATATATACATATATACCTACTTGATTTCGCCGCTAAATAGCCTTGTTTAATATTTTATATGTGCTTATACAATTAACTTGAAATTACGGGTCTAATGTAGATTCCCGCCAGAGGTAGTTAACGTTAATGACGCCCACATTAAACTAGGTATGCTCAAGAGCATGCGTATTGCCTGTAAGCAATAAGCAGCCCGGACACTGAACTTGTGCCCACGTTGCGCAATTTCAGACTCCGTGCTGCTATTAAGAATTTCCTAACAGCGAAACCCAATAATATTTTCCCGAATGAGGAATCGAACTATAAAGAAAACCTAACGTATCGCAATCTTAGCTTGCTGGATCAGCGTTGTCAGTCTTGGCAGTTAAATTATTAATAATAAATAACATTTATAATTGAGCATGTTCTCTTTACGAGATGTTAATTCTTTGAAGCGAGCAAAGCCATTAACATTTAAATTAATTTATATTAAAATAAAATAAGTAAGAAACGCATAAATAATAAATAATACTTCATATAATTGTATTACGTAAAGATTTTAATTTGAATTTCACACACTGTTCTAAGAGCTATTTTGTATTAAAAATAGGCATTAACATAATATTAGGTTGGTGTCAGGCGATTTTCATTGCAACTTCGAAGTAGTATTGCTAATAGTTGTGAGCGTATTGGTTGCGGTTAATATATATACTGTGACGCGAGCCCCATTGCGTATGTTTGTTTACAAATACCTACGTAGTATCTTACTTATACATTGCACCAGCTAAGGTTTTAGTTTTAGGTTACATAATAGAGAGCGAATCATTTACTGGGCACAATTACAAGCTTTGTGCTGGTACTGATTTACGAATGTCAATTTTGGATTCAATAATAGAAAAACTTAAAAACAGCTAGACCGCAGTCACATTGTACGTTGCCACCAGGCATCATAGTAGTATAAAAATATTAAAAGAAATTAAGTTTAATTTTTATTAGTTTTTAAATGTACCTACTGGTTTGAACGTTAGTCTCTAGGACTACAAGACCGCTTTAAAAATTTTTCTTTAAGTTTGATTCCCCGTTTATTGACTAAAGTTGCGTAATGACACAAAAGAACGGAGCTGTACACGTACAGAAACACAGATAAAACCGCGGGGCACACCTAGTAAATAATAACACGGACATAAATATTACGTGTGACGAAGTTATATGGAGGCTCACTGCATTAAATATATTATTGCCGGCATGCCGGCATTTTTAGCGAAAGGCGTATATCGCCGCTAATTTATTGCCCTTTGTCTTCATTCACACTTGAACACGGTTCATTACGCATTATTGCCATCAGTATTTGCTTATGCAAAAATTTGTTTCCTCATAAGGGTGCGACACCGTTGTACGAAAAGCGTGTGTCATTGAATTTTGATTCGTAAATAAATATTATCATTTTGAGGTATCAATTGTTGAAATACCTGACATAGTTGAACATCTATTATGCCTAGCATCCGGCGTGCCACTGCCGCTTAGAGGATTAAGAGGGGAAAATTAGGCCACGCTGTTTGGCTTGAAGGTCAAGAAATCGCACCATTTTCTTCCTTGGCTTGCCAGTTCGTACGATTGAATGTTACTTTAGAAGTTTGATGGATAGGGCATAGGTGTCAAGGATTGATGTCAAGGATAATTAAATATTGTTGTCTTCCTATCTGGTTGCTTAGGTTGCTGTGCTTAGGCATTGCAAATCTGTTAACACCCCGGGTGTTAACAGATTTGCAATGCCTAAGCATAGCAATCGTTTTGGTTGCCAGTTGAGAAGACAACAATATTTAATTATTTATTGGTACAAGATTTCTTCGTTGAAAAAACATAATGTATAGACCATAGCAATCGCGTCGCCTATGGATAATGTCTCATTTTGCGAGGTATGTTTGTTTTAGACGCCTTGGTTTCAGAAGCTTGAATACACAAAAGTAACGACAAAAATAAAATCGGTACTTTTGTATAAGTCTTGTAAACCTATTTATTAACTATTTAATAGAAAAATTATATTCAATAACGGTCGGAGTTGAAGTCGCAATAGTTTTATATAGCTTCGTCAAGAAGATGCTATATGCTCGCTTTAATCCTAATGGTTTAATCAAAGATACTAAACACAGCAATACCTCTGTAGTTAACCCATAAGTAATATACGGTATGAAGCTATTATCGTAAACTTTATTACCATGTTTGTCGCATTAACCGTAATAATTTTACTACTATCGTAATATATTTCCTTTACAATAAATCGATGGTTCGGTATCGTGGGTATGTTTACTTTCGAAGGTCTCAACTGCCGAAAGGGAACACTTTCGCTTCCTCGGCGGCGTTTTGATAGCCAGTGAGTCTACGCACTTGCACGACTAGTTTCGTTAAGGCACGCGCTCGTCGATGTTGGTACAATCTGAGCTTTGCAATATTTGCCCACGAAATGATGGCATCTCTTGGTTAACTACATCTTGCTATCATGAAAAAATTACGTGATCCTCTACCATGTTACCAGTTTATTTCAATGCAGTGGCACTGAGATCCTAGAGAAGTATGTATAGTGTGAAAACTATATTGTAAGAAAGTGGACAACACTTTTATTTCACATTACCTTATTCACTGTAATGTGCAAGCAATAATATTGCTTTAAGTACCGGTAGTCAGAACTTACTAGCATAGCAATATATGCATGAGAATGTGTTATTATTATGAATTAATATGGTGTTGATTGTCACTGTCAACCTCGAACTACGAGTTTATTTATTTCAATTATAAAATTAAACAATATAAATGTAATAAATAATAAATAAATCATATATGAACAGTGAATAGTAATATAACGAATATTAGCGATTGTATGTGGCAAAAACCACAACGAGACTTCATTGAAAATTCATACATATACTGTGTAAAGGATTCCAGCATCCCAGCTAAACAAGTTGTATATTGGTTCGCACTTGTCTTTGGTGGAGTCTTGACGCGGCGACGCCCCCGTCACCATGCAGATTAAAATATATTTTTCAAATTTGACAAATGTCACAAAGTTTTTCTACATCAGTTTTAGTTTTGTTTACTTTTTAATATTGTAAATATTTTATAGTGTAAATAAATAAATGTGTAAGTTAAGTGTAATCTTATTTTAATGTTACAAGGTTCGAGCGCTACAAGTGATGTGGAAGTAAGTGTCAGTCAATCTCCTAAATCCCAATCTTGTTCCCAGGCTCATTTCTTTAAAGGTGAACGGGGCTTGAAAGTGCATATTGGTAAAGTACACAAAACCCAAAATGTACTGTACATTTAAAAAAATTTACTCTGGTTTTGAAACGAGCTCCCCGCGGCGCTAGACCTGGCCCAAAGTTTGGCTCACTGGATTGGTCTTGTCGTCCGGGAGAACTCAACGACAGCTTGGGAACAACTACTCACCTTCCCGTATAGAATATTCCATGTACAAGAAGACCGGACCACACAAAAATCTTTAACAGCCAAAATTAAAGAAAATTGTCATGTTTCGACCTGCACTATTAATTCAAAATTGCCCAGTTACCGTAAAAGCTCAATACAAAATTTGGTAAAATCAAAATTAAGGGAAGGTGATATAAGGGGCGCGTCCGGGCTATTATTTAGTAGTGATGTGGTGGAGCCTTGCTCTCCAGACACACTCGCTAGTCTGCAGAGCAAGCATCCAATGCCTAACGATAACCTCACCTATCCTGACCCTCCTAGTTAAGATACTGAATATCTCAGTATTACAGCCAAGGATGTTCTTTCAGCCGTTTGCGCTTTTCGGAGTGGGTCTGCTGGCGGCCTCGACGGTTTGACACCACAACATCTGAAAGATCTTGGGTGTTCAAGCGCCGGGGCAGCTGGCGATGCACTGTTGAGGGAGCTGAAGGCTTTAATGAATATTATGCTTTCCGGCAATTTGGACGATGCCATCATTGATGTTTTATACGGCGCAAATTTATGTGCCCTTCGCAAAAAGGATGGTGGTATTCGGCCTATTGCCGTAGAGTGTACTTACAGGTGTATGGCAGCCAAATTATGCTGTAAATATTACAGCACAAGCATAGCGGAAAAATTCCAGCCCCTACAACTTGGCTTTGGGTCTAAAGGGGGCTGTGAGGCTATCATACACGCCTTGTCAACATATCTTGGCTGTGGCGGCGGTGACGGCGATCTTGAAGGGTTATAAGTTCATTTGGCAATGTTAGAATTATCCATCAAAATTAATCTACAAGGAAAGCCTTTTGGAATCAGCTGTTGGTAGTCAACAAGGTGACCCTCTTGGACCAGTAATTTTTAGTTTAGCTATTCATCCCATCAGCAGCTAAATTCAAAATTTAATATTTGTTACCTAGATGATGGCGACCTAGGAGGAGATGTAGATACAGTATGACAAGACTTGACACTTTTGAAAAATAAATTTCAGTCAATAGGTTTGGAACTTAATCCAAGCAAATTTGAAATTTTTGTCAGCAATAACATCAATAAACTATTGGTATTATCTAAATTCAATTCTTTGGCAACTAATATTAAAACTTTTAGATAAAACTTCTCTCCCCAATTTTAGATGAAGGTTTTGAAGTTCTAGAGAAGAGAAAATTCAAAATTTTTGTGAAACGTCAGATAGGTTATTCAAAATTAATATACATTTTCATTTTCATGACTTTCACAATAATTCGATACTGTCTTTTTGTCCCTAAATTTACGCATGCCCTTCGATCTTCACACTTTTGGAAACATTTGACACCTTTAGCAAAAATTTATAAAATTATACAGAACACTCTTATTAAACTTTTAAATGTGGCCATGAATGTCTGGGCGACATTCATGGCCTTCACCCTCACCCTTGCGCCATCATATCATACTAAGTCAGCGGATTGTGCTGGTGCCACTGCTGCACCAGCGGACACGCTCAAACGGCGTAAATATCGAAACCTTATTGGCGAGTACATATTTGAGCCATTTGGTGTCGAAACGCTAGGGCCATTGGGTCCAAGTGCTAGGTCTGTTTATAGAGACTTAGACTAGCTAAGCGGCTTATCGACGCTTCGCGTGACCAGAGGGCTGGTATTTTCTTTGCACAAAGAATAAGCATTCAACGTGGCAATGCTGCCAGTCTTCTAGGCACGTTGCCAATTGACGACGATGCGGAGAAATATTATGACGCTTATTGATTTTGCAGTTTTATTTTTCTCTTTAGTTTATATTTTCTTGTAAATAATTTGTGCATATATTATGTTACTTATTTAATTATGTCATCGCTTAATTATTTACTTTACATATGCACGACAAAGTAATAAAAATATTTAACGTATAACGCTAAGTTTAATTTTCATGGGATGGGAATAACTAGATCTAAGTTATTGGGGATAGTTAAGTTATCCCAAGTGGAAGATTATGAATGACCTGATGCAAGAGATTAAAGCAAAAGAGGTATCTCACTTCATTATTAACCGATTAAAATTTGAAATTGCTTCTCAAAGAAAGATGACAGATACTCCGTTATATACAAAGACTTATAACGGTAATATACGAGTATATACTAATAATAATGCAGTACAAAAGTGTTCTGGTAACAGAATATGGATGGTCTTCTAGAATTCAAATATTTATTATAAATGTAGTTCCCATAAAATCATACCATTGCATTAAAGAAACGTTTTTTGAAACTTGAAAAAAGTTACAACGTGGTAGGCGGTTACCTTAACATCCGCAAGGTGCTTGAATAAATCGAAGAACCGGTTCGGTCTATCGGTCGAACAAATACTTGTACAATAGTTACGCAAATCGTATAATAATATTACATTTACCATATTGTGAAGCACGTGTTTATAAAGCATTGATAGATACAAATGCACAGTGCATTTGGCTATTATTGTATTGTTGCAATATTCAACGAACGATGGTTCAGATGTGAGTAATCAGTTGCATCTTTAGAAATGTTCTCTTATAGGTAATTTTTCTAAAGATTACAATGGATAGTCTGTGTTGCGGAGGGCTTGGCAAACATTGAAATCACAATGAATTCAACGGTTGTTATATGTGCAAATACGTACATTCGTATTACACACATTCGCTATGCAGTATAAATACATATGTTATCAAAATCTCTATTTTACTCAAACTGTGCGTACTAGATCGGATCCTTTCTGATCTAGTTTCAGGGTCATAAATATCAAAAATAGTAATCACCCAAACTAAAATATTTTTCCATGCACACTATTTGCTTTCAAAGCTCTCTTGGATGATAAGCCTTATGATTTTATGGATGGATGGAAGACGATTTTATCTGTATGTCTGGAGTATTGAGAAGCAAGTATATGAATGGTCGTTTCTAATTGTTTCTTATTATTTTTGTATTATTTTCATATATAACGACTTAAAATAAAATAACTGATGGATTTGCCTTATAATTTGACGTAATATAAATAAATTGTATTTCAGTACACATTATTAGATTAGTTCGACAATTTATTTGAACAGATTTTATTACGAGAATTGGCCCTCAGGTGCAAAGACAAAGTAAACGTGTTGTTAGCATAACGAAGAATACTGGTAGCCTTGCTAGTAAAATATCACAACACGTCTTTAGCAGGCAATTTTACAAATCCTCGGAACTACGCATGTTAATGTGGCGTCGGTATTCTACGTGCACCCATGTATTACGCCATCGAGCTGATTTGACCGGTTATGCTGCTGTAACCCAACTTTCTTCTTTTAAAAAGTGCACGGAAGGCGCATTGAAGTGGTAATTTTGTCGTTGCTATTGCGCTAAGTGTTGTTGCTTCGATTCCACAAGCGACAAAAAATTTTGCTATTCACAAATAGCTGCGACAAGGATGTGTTCCTTGAGTCTGTTTTACTAATATTTGTAAAGCCTCCGTGATAAATGAATTACTACGAATAACACGAGTTTGCTTTATAAATTTAAATATAAAAAAATACTATGCAAACTTTTAATGAAATAATTCAGAATTGATATATACGAAGTCGAATAGAAACATCAATGTTTCTAGTAATGCGATAGCTGCTACGTCACGCTAGTGAACAGATCCTATTTGTTGCAATTAGTTTACGTTGTCATCGAAGATTTTTTGCTTACTTCTATTCTTATCCATTTATTAATCAATGCAATTAAAACTGTGTAAGAATTAATTATCAAGGAAAATGCACAGATTTTTTCCTTAGTGTGTTTTAATTAGTTGGAATACGAGAACGAATAATGATTGAGAAACACCGCCTTAATGCGGTGCATGTTGACACAATATGTTCTTGATGAGAGCCATTAATTTATGCAGTCTAGCAATGTTGCAGCAGCTCTACATACTTTGTTTACCAGCTCGATGGTAATGTTGCAACTTTAGACAGGTACTCAAAGAATTACCTCCGCATGCAACATGTTTCCGTCCTATAGAATATAGGGAATAACAATAACTAGTACAAAAACTATGGGCAACAATATGTAGTTCTGATATATAAAACTGCCATAATTACAGTTCTCAGGCCTTTCGTTCTTTATGAAATTCGATACAGTTATTTATCCATTAAATACTGTCAGTTTAGAGTGCTAGTCAGAACAATTATTATGTAAGTAAAGCACAAAAGTCGAAATTCGATTCCTGGTGACTATTTCTGTTATATGAATATCTTCTGAAGACCAAAAAATAAGGAACGTCTTTTAGACGAGGGCAATCGAAGATACCTAACTAACTGAGCCTTACGGTGACTCCCGGGTAAATTTAGTTTATGGTTACTACTTCGTTCCTTTATATCGCAGTGTAACGTAGGTATGTAATATTTCCTAGTAAAAACATATTATATAATGCAAAAAAAAAATTCCAAATCAGATTGTTACTTCTTGAAATTGGTGTATTCAGACATATAAAAAACATTAATCGTTGTTATAATAGTATCTCAGATGTAATTGCCTATATATGTATTAAATCGGGTAACGGAGTCGGATATCTGTACATTGTGGTAAAAACCACAAATGCAGGTATTTGTATATACTTTATCAATTATGAATGCTCTATAAATAAAAATTCTGAATTATATCCTAAATTGATTTTTGTGATTCATATGATTGCAATGTGGATATCCTACATGGACAAAAAACATTAAAAGATGAAAAGATATATACGAAACGTATTTTATTAAATGCAAAAACAAAATTTACAAAGCCTCGAATTTATGCTTCAGAATAGATTGCTTAACAATGATTATGCTTATAGTAATTATGCTAAAAAAATTATGCCTAAACAGTTATGCCAAATGAATATTGTGCGCAACTATTATTAGGATAAGTAAAAGTATGTCATGTTAAATTATGACATATAATTTTATGCGAATAAATAGCGAAACTACCCGCAAATTTATGTATTTATATTCAGTTTATTTGGTATATGCTCTTTGTTGCCCACAGTTGCCACTAGTTTCGCTTTTTGATGCTTAAGACCTAAATAAAGTGTCTAGCTTAGATTAAAAAAAGCACTCTTACAATCTATAAGTATTCTTGTCAGTGGGTATTCTAGGTAGAATAAAAACTAATGGTTTACAACATTATAATCTGATTCCTGTATGTGGCGTGGAATCGTTTAAATATAGGTAATTAAAACTAAAACGGTTACCAGCATATCCAATAATTATAAATTGTCACGTTATTGAACTAGAGTAACAATTAAGGGCCCGACGTATTATTGTAGAACGAAAGAAAATTATGTTTGTAAAATTTATATTTAAATGTTTATAGGTACGATACAACCGCTAAAAATAATCTAATTGAATCTATTATGCATTGCAGGCTTTTGATTTATATGAAGGTACAGCTACTGCATTATCCCAGTTGGTATTACAGGTAACTCTGGATCTCAGGACCTTTAAGCATATTTCAATACCCTTCTAACTATAAGTCCACAACACTATGTTATTTGGCTGTGATGAAAATTCCTACATCTTACTGAAAAATGTGGAAATTTCTGATATCGTGTTGAATATGTAATTATCTGGCTACAATATTATTATTTACATGTAGTGGATCAAAGAAACTATTGAAATACTTCCAAAATTATCTTTAGTGAAAAGCTTTTTATTTCCTGAGTGGTAAACGAAGCCGCGAGTACAAAGCTAGTTTATATTAAATTACAAATCCTTGTTTATTTTTAAACTGGTTTAAAATAATTGTCGTATTGACAGATCAACATAATTTGTTTTATTATATTATATTTCGTCAACATAAATTCTTGTTTCAATTGTTTCCTTCCGCTGTACGAAGTTGTGACAGATATGTATATATTATATAAGATATAAGTGATGTCCTATGTGCAGTTGTTTTACAACTTGAATTTTAAGAATATAAATGACTCAAGATTTCAATGTCTTGAAGTATATAGGCAATTTAAAGTGCCAGCAAATCATCTAAGTCTCACCGTGGCCATGGTTACTGAAAATCAACCCAAACGTTGAGGAAGGTGTAAATATATTAGTTTAAAATAAGTGCTTTTTAAAAATGATGGTGATATAAGCCCGAAAAGGTAATTATATTTTAATGTCTACGTATAAACGTATTCAGACAATTTTCGGTACCTACCTTAACTTTAATTCTGATTTATTGCCGTGCATCTGTATCTGTAATCAGGCGGTTTTGTAGCTAGATATTATTTTACTTTTCTAAAGTTGTAGTTCTAAGACTTAAAGTTATAGAGTTTTGTTCAGCAGCTACCTACTAATGAATAAGAAATTAACTTTACCTACATAATAGCGCGATTTGCCGATACTACCTATGTAATTTGCCGCCTACACTTGGACAAAACCGCAGAATAAAAAATACAGTCGGAAACGGATAGGCAGGTAGCTCTACGATATGAGGGCCTGCCAAGAAATTCTAAGCCATTGATACGCTTCCAAACATTTGATCAGGGCGCCATCTATTATCGCGGTGAGTACATGAAATTTGAACATTTTTCGTAAGGAATACTGAATACACAGTATCTTACGTGTTAATTTACGATCTGGTCGGTGTTTCAATTTTTATTGTAATCTGTAATTGCGTGATTAAGTAATATCAAAACGTTGTCTTATAATATTAGTAGGATAAATCAATCAATTAGCGCTCTGAGTCTATGCTGTACCTATACAAACATCGTACAATTTGCATCACAAGTCCTCCTCCTTCCTCCTCATCCTCATAATAAAACCGCTCCTTCTCATTCTTAGCTTTTTAAAATAAGCCATATATGGTAATAAAATGGTGCATTGCGGCACAGCCATCGAGTCCCTACAACCGCACTGTTGTGTCGTAATCTAATATGGATTTTATGGTATAACTCGTACTGTGCATTGTAACCGCGGTCAATATATACATACTTTAATAATGTATTACATTAAGAAAACAACACTACCTAGCTATATTTTTTTTTTTCAGTTTGATTTACATAGATTCGATAGCGCGCGATAGGTAATTTTCATGTCACATTTTCACATTCTTCTAGTTTACTTCTAAGTGTGAACTCAACGCTAATACAAAGTGATGTGATTGTAAAACGAAAATAAAAACTATTTTAAAACACCGAACTTTTCCAGTTTTTATCAGCGGTACATATATTGTATGAATATCTTCCTTGAGACACATAGGCTCTCTAGCATCTATAGCACTTGCGTGGTTCGAATCGGGGACTGTACGTCATGGTATACAGGTGGAATGCAGTCATTACAATACTCCATAGGAGACAGGATGTGTCATTTGTTATGAGGGAAGTGTTGCTACAGTGATATCCCTACTATTTCGTTCTGATGAACACAGTAAACGCGCGCGATATAATCCTTACATATATTAAATAATAATGACTACAAAAATTCTATGCTTACAAAATAATATTGCCTAAATTACGGTTATTGTATATAACATTTGATACTCTAAACTGAACAAAGCTCTTCGAAACTGGATTGTATCACTTGTGCTATTCATGATTCAAACGACTAATTTGGGACAACTAACAGCCGATAATTTTAATGTCGTATCCATTGAAATTGAGGTGTGATAATATCTCCATAATCCCAAAATTTTCGTAATAATTAAAGTAGTTGAAATATCTTTTTATAACCTTGCGCTACTTTTCCAGTATGATGAGTCAGTCAATGATTGTTTAGATTTGAATTTAATTATAATCTCTCATATCATATCTCAGCTATATGATTTCTGATTCCAGAATCGGTTCTAAAAGTTTCTGCAAATTTATCTATTTCGTGTCTATAGTTGGAACCCGGGCCAGTTATAGATCAAACGTATTTATTACTCGCGAGCCCCAGGCATAAATCTATGTGTGCGTGTTACTAGACCCTGCTGGCCCTTTTCAACAAACGTGGTACACCCTACAAGCAAACGAGAAAGTGATTTTTTATATGGTGATAAATCACAGACGCTATAATAGACACACACATAAATCTGATAAGGGATGAAAGTAAATAGGGCGACCCATTGTAACCGTGACCTTGTTATTCACCCCTCATGATCTCCGAGTAACCTTGAGACTGAATGGGGAGACCGTTTTCCTACTTAGTCGACGATGAATACGTTAGTAATGTTTTACTGCTAGTCGAATTCACAAGTGAAAATTGTAGTGAAGTTGGTGTATAGTATGTGAAAACTATTATATAATTAGTTCCACATGTCGTAGAAGTGACAAGTGTGCGAATCAGACATAATTATGTTAGGATTGTATAAATACAATCGAAAGTTGTGGTTTGTGTGCCCATACTCGGAACACACGCGTATGGAAAAAGCGATATTGTGTTGTTTGATGGAAATACTGTGGGTTTGTAGAATAATGCGGTATCGAAAAAAATGCTTATTGATTTCTTCTATGAAAAGTTACTATATAGCTCTATGTGTATGGACGGCGTTATAGTATTTACAATGCCGTATCACTTACAACTGCAATGACGACATTTTACGTCAATGATTATTCAGGTACTCACCTAGAAGTTGTACCTATTCAAATATCATGTGTTAGATTATCGAGTTGTTTTTATAAATTAACCAGTTTGAAATTACGACACTTTATTTATTTCAAGCGCTACATATTTGGAATTAATGTTACATATTGATTTATACTCATATCAACTTAACAGCAAGTTTGTTAGTTGAAATTACAATTTTTGTGTCATTTCATCTGAATTAATAGAACAGTACTAAAATAATTGTGTGTGTCTTTACAGAGAAACTGCGATGTGATTAGCCGGTATTTGCTTCTTCATGCTTTTCAATGATTGTTAGTATACTATATGAAATAGTTTATACAATAATATTAAATAACTAGTGTGTGATTTTAGTTTTAATGCCGAGTATGCAATGTCAATCAGAGATATTAATAAATTATAATTCATAAATAAGTTTGACTCAAGCAAAAGATTTGTGATTTGTTAAAGTAAAACTATAGTCTGTGTATGTGAGTTAAATAACAGAACAAGGCTTCGTCTACACTTTAATCATGTCAAAACCGCTACTGATACCTACCTAAGTTTTCTCCGGAATACATAAGAACGTCTTGTCCATTATATAATTATATCTAAATATTATCAATATCGTATACATACCTATTTTAATAATAAATGCAACAAATAAACAGACTTATTGACGAGAAAATTTATTTAGGCACGTTGAGCACTTTTTGGGTGAACAAAAATCATGGAACTCGCGTCATGGTCACCGCATGCTAGTTTTCACTTCTATCGGCAGTCCCCAAAGACACGGCATGTTTTTTTTTAAATGGAGATTCCTTTATGAGTATATCCAGGCATGTAAATGAATAGAAGAATATTCAGAATTGTCGTTCTTAACAATTATAATGAGCAAGTTGGTATGCATAAACAAAAATTCTATTCGCATAATAGTTAATACTAACATAATACAATACTAATACTGTTTGACTGTATCGATTATATTACGTCCTATTTATTTTTATTATTACTTATATAAAAAAATAATATTCGTGATACATTTTTACAATACAAAAGATTATTTGTGCGTAAATTTATTTTGTGTTTGACAATGCGCTGCCTAGATGACGCTACAGGATACATTAAATATCTCTATTATGATATGCCGACTTAAATAAACAAACTGAATCCCTCGAATTACATGTATTATTGTCAATGTGGATGTTATTAAAACTTAAGGCGATAATAAAGCGATAACACATAATTAAATTATTAGCTTAATATATGGATTACTTTATTCTTATCAGCTAATTTATCTTAGCTTACTCCTTTTTTGTTAAAATGATTATGAGTGAAGATATTATGTCCTTCTGATATTTATCTTGACAATGGTCTAAGTTGGTTAGCCTTTTGTTGATATTTGATTATGTTGCAATACATATTTATATAATGTATGCATTATATTATGTACTTATGTAGTAACAACGTTACTTGTAATATACATATATAATTATCAAGATTAAACTATGACTTAAATTTACATGAATTATGAGTAGTAGTATCTTAAAGGACTTGAGTTTGAGACAAACACAAAAAATCTTAATAGTAAATTGGTTCTTTGAGTGTTTAACAAAATAGTTTAGGAGTTTTCCCGGCGGCGCATCATAAATTAAATAAACCGTTTTACAGTTGTATGGTCACATGTAAGTAGTAGTTTGATTAGTATTTAACAAGCTCAGTATATATTGTTAATTAATTGCTAAACTGAATTTAAACAGTAGAACGATTGACAAACTTTTAAAAGTAAAGTAACTGTGATACAGATATGCACTAAATCGTGCGCATGATTCAGTCTGATGATGATGAACTTAAGTCACAACAAATCTAGTAGAGTTGTCTCCTCTAGTGCGCAGTACATATTAACTCAAGAACTACAATAAGTATTTAAAATTACTATTATTTGCATAGATTATACAGATTATATTCATCAGTCATTGATTTCAATTGTTGGCATGACAGACATAATAATTGAAAACATATTGTGTCTAGCCGCCGGCGGCCTCCTACCTATCAACTGGTTAATGTGAGATCATGATACTTACAATACATCTAGATTAATTCAAATTTAAATCTATATAAACTATCATATTTAAGCAGATATTAACATTGTTTCAAATGACCTTAGGAACTTATCTTCGTGTTTTATTTGCTCGTTGCGCTTATTGATGCGGATATGAGCGCGTCGAGCTTGGCGGTGCCTGCGGCGAATCTCTCGGCGGTGAATCTTCAGCTCTTCTTCTGTAGGCACCGTTTTCGTCGGCAACTTTTTGACGGGCCGCTTTCTTTTGCGGATTTGGTCTTTATATACTTCAACATACTCTGATACTATGATTTCATAAAGGTATTTAATATGATCAGCTTTCTCGATAAGATAGGCGCTCAAAGCAGCAGCAGCCATCTGCTTTGCCTTTCGCTTAGTCGAGGAGAAAGCGTAGGTCGTGTATGCCCCGACATGGCCCTTCACTTCGTATATAAACGCTCGCGGCTGGCCGTATTTTGAAACTAGATTAAACTTAGGCGAGGGAAGCATCATATTTCGACACAATTCCCGCAGGTCATCTAAGTTAGTGTTGCCTAGAGGGAGCTTATCTTCAGAATGATAAACTCTCTCTTCCTTTTCATTCGTAAATCCATTTGCGATGAACGCCTCCAGCATTAAAACTGCTGCTGATTGCCTAGTTCTTTGAAGATGATACCCTTGGGCGACAACGTTCAAGTCTTTGAAAGTATAATAAATATTAAATACAACCTGGTAACATATATCAACCTCCGAGTCGTAGTTACTCTCTGCGTATAATCCAAGTGCACGACCCACCTTTTCCAAAGCGTCATCAGCTCTTTTACCTAAGGCGAACATAGGAAACGCCATATCTGAAAAGAAATATATAACTTATGTATCATGTCATTCTTTTCAAATTTACATTAATGTATGTAGTATTAGGTAAAATTCTGTCCTTTTTATTTAATACAATAAAATTGAATTATATTTTATTCATTACAAGCTTTCATTTTAATCATTGATTCATCATGGCGAACTGTTAAAGCATCAACGTTTAATGCCTTACCAATTCGCCATAATAACAAAATGGTTACTTTGTTGATATTTGGATTATTTTTGATAACTTAAGATACACAATACTTGGCTTTACATCCATTAATATACTTAGACATAACATGTAAAATGAACATCGAATCTGGATTTGTCCCAAAAGATAGGTTAAGCAGCTATATTTTGACGTATTTGATTTTCTTTATTCATTATGGCGATTTCATAGGTAAAATCGTAATATTATAAAAAATTATCTAAAATATTTCCTTACCGCTGATAGCTAGAATATCTTCAGTAATTAATATCAGCAGCCGAACTCCGATATGTTAATGATGGATATTGATCTGTCTGAATGCGTCCCTTCCGCAAATAAGAAAAGAGATTGTATACACTGCTTTCGGAAAATACCAAATATCACTAATATTAGACTAGAAGACGCCTACATTATATATATTGATTACGGGATATTAGGAATTGAGCTATTTAGCTAAATGCTAAAGTGCAAGTAATGATATTTGTGACATTGGTAGAAATTTATGGTGTGGCGCGTTACGTTCACACCCATATTCTACACGATCGATAAAACTCAAAAAATTGAGGTTTCCTTACGGTAACTTTACTGTCGAAGTGTAAAGGCTGCGTAGACGTGTTACATTGATCGCTATTACCCTCCTCCGTCAAATTAATTATGTTTTGTAACAAACATGTACACATGGGCAATTAAGCAATATGCGACTTAGAATTATTAATTGCTGTATGAATAATTATCTAGAAGCGGGTTCCCTGGATATATTTCGGCGCATCTGTCACGACAATAATAAAATAAACTATGCCATACTTAATTAATTTAAACAACTAAAATGATTGTACGTATTGTTGTATACTATTTAAGTATACAACAGATTATTACATAGGTGGTGATTGTGTGTCTCATTTTGGTGCGCAAGAGTGTGAGATCACTAGCGGCTTTATAGTTAGAAATTGTTTCGTAATATATTGAAAACGCACATTAGTAAAGTATGTATTTGAACCACTTTAATCTAACAAACACGTCGGAAAACCATACAGTTTAAGAGTGACGAGAAAACTTTAATTTGTTTAAACAATTTGTTATGTGACAATGGTTATTATGACACATATCATTGAATGACTTGAATTCGAGATAAATGATT
The DNA here is from genome assembly GCA_963675205.1 of Catocala nupta. Lineage (NCBI taxonomy): Eukaryota > Metazoa > Arthropoda > Insecta > Lepidoptera > Erebidae > Catocala > Catocala nupta. The sequence continues at coordinate 35,215,765 of OY776078.1, forward strand.
TTGTATTGCGAGCTTCATCAGCCACGATTTTACTCTCATTAAATACATTGTCTTTAAATATAACCATATCTCAAGTTCGATGTGACATAACTATGATGTGCTGTAGAGAGAGCAGTCTAGTAGTTGTTTAGTAGTTAGGTACTTTGTCAGTTGATAGGCAGCTGAATGTGTTATATAATCTATTAAACACACCCAAGCAGTAAATAGGCAATAGCCAAAAAATTAGGACTTCGGTCTTGTGACCCTAACGTTCTGGTAATAATCCCGGGCCTGCCGAAGTAATATTATCCACCAAACGGAAGCTTTAGATGGGGAAGCTAATATTCAAGGCTAAATGTATTGAAATAAGTAATATATCTAATATAAGTCTTAAGTTAATACGAATCCTGAACAATCTTTAACGGTACAAAAAGCAATGCTTTGTAGAATAATAATATGGAGTTTGCGTCTTTAAGAGTACTTTTTGTTGATGTCAATTATCGCAGTGTTTGTATTAACATTGTCGCATGACTGACGAGAGTGACCTCCAATGACTGTTCTGGTCACTGGTGCACGGCCACTTACGTTATCTTTTATAAAAGGCCTATGTGACTTCTCTTACGATCACATAGCTTTCGAGATTTAAAATCCTGTTCAAAGGGAATTTTCCTAATGCGAACAAAGCTTAAAAGTTAAATCTCCGATCATGTGGATAGGTGGCACAACAATGAAAGTTTTGATTAAATAATTTTTTTGATCTTGCCATCTTCCTGTTTATGCGTGAAGTATACCATGCAGAAAAATAAATTTCTACTGTTACATTAAACTGCCTATGACCCTTTACTTTTTAAGAGTTCCACATAGAGTCCAAGCATTTTGGTTACAAATGACTGATATTCTGGTTAACCCCTCCAATTAAGCTTGTGATAATTGTGTGTTCATCGGTAGTGTTACAGTGTAATGCGTAAGTTTCAAATCGACAAGCTCACCGTCGCGAGTTCGATACCTGGACCATTAGGAAAATTACTTTGTTGTTATTAATAGGCTACCGCCGCTTAAATTTTGATAATTTAATAAAATAATAATTATGATATACATCTTTTGGCTAAAGCTCGGATCCCGGGGCTCAGACAAAATGTGTTTACATTGAATCTGGTTGCCGGCTAATTGATGAGTTATATTGAAGTTATGATATTAATTAGTTTGAAGACTCTGTCAACTTTAGTTCTATTGTTTCAGATGGTTTCATGGTGTGATGTCAGCGAAAGAAGCGGAGCATTTGATCATGGAGAAGGGCAAGAATGGTTCTTTTCTTGTGCGCGAGTCTCAGGCACATCCTGGCGAATACGTGCTATCTGTACGAGTTCGGGGCAGAGTCAGCCACGTCATGATACGGAGACAGGTCAGTGCATACACATCGCATTACTTAGGTGCCTAATAAATAAAGTTGAATTGAATATAACGAAAAATAAATTAAGTTGTATTGCTGCTACCAGGTTGCTTTCAGAAAGAAATTTCAAAGCGTGAGGTAGGGCCAAAGTAGCTTAGTTTTCGAAGCTACGATATGGTTAACGAGATTGTGGGTTCAAATCCCACATTATATTTTACTTTTTATTCGTTTATAATCTACATTATCTTCGTATGGGAATTATTCCAAATACGCTTTAGTATATGAGGTTAAATAATATTTTAGTATTTGATACTTCCAACAAGTTGTCTCACATGTTTGACAGATTGTGTTGCCAAAATATCGGATATTGCCACCTGTCAATAAACAACAGCTGTGATTTTCATTTGTTTTTATAATTGTATATATGTCATAATATGAGATTGACTTTATTAAAGCATTTGAATATATTAGATTCAATTCGAGGCCACATATAGTTTATAGTCACACAAAATGAATAAATTATGTTTTCCTAAATATGAATGCCCTATATTGAATAAATAAGATGATTTCTGAACTGGCTCATTGCCATTTGTACGCTTATTTACGCAATAAAAAATGATTTAGATTTATTGCCGTCAACAACAACAATTTATCAGCAATTAATAAAACGGCAATGATCACAATTTTGGCAACTGGTTTCTTATGAGCTTTTTAATGTACAAAAAAGGTACAACGACTACTGTATGCAATAATTTAACAGTTATTGTGGCAGTGGACGACCAGCCAGTAATGTTATTCACTTTTTATCACTTTACGTTATAACTTTAATCCCAGGACAGGAAGTAATTACAATCATATGGTTCGCAGAGAAAATAAGCACTAACGCAAGTCGCATTCGCAATGAATATATTTCATTATACTCAGCATTAAAATTACTTTTATTAACATTTTACTTGGCACGAAGCAGACACAATTATAATATGCTCAACATCTTAAAAGTCACAGATAGCCTAACTTTGTCACTAATACTCTGGATCACAATCTCGCACTTGTGTAGATGGCAAAAAAACCAGCGGTTATCCTGGTTCCTGGGGATTTAGAAATTCGTTGATCTAACCGCCAGCAGAACAAACTATGGAACACCGTTACAGCTATCCACCCACGCTTAAGCCGTGCGTGGATTCGCCTCGTACAACGGGCGAGGATGGAAATTCTATGATAAGGCTAGCCTAGCCTAAAATTATAGTATATTGGTTACATTGAGCTCAATGCAACCAATATACTAAAAATAATTAATATTGCATCTTAATATTATTTATTGTTTGGGCATATTACTGAGTGCCTAATTCTAGCCATATATTCCTATTTATCATCATATCATTAATGATAAAAATAACGGGTGATACTCTGGCATCACCCGAAATCTTTGTCACATTTGCCGTACGAACTCCGCCAACTGAGTTCGGTCCAACCAATATACGTAGTTTGAAGCATTAGACTGAGATAGGACATTAAAAGGAATGCCCAGGATAACGCGAAGGAGATTTTCCGAGGACACTTAAACGTCACTATTTTGTCTCTAAATCTGTATGCTTTGTATTGCACTTGCACTCGAACATGGAATGCAGTTATAAACCACGCATGCGTTATATATTGATCGGAGTTGCCAATTTCCAATACGCTAACTAAACATTAATTTACATTTTCTTTTATTGTTTATTTACTTAAAAATGCTTTAATTATCTTATGTTAAAATACTTTCGATTTTTAGTAGTCTAATCGAAAGCAATAACAAATGTTTTGAAGATTGGTCCTACTTGAGACGTTAAAACGACATCTATATCTTGAATGCAATAGTTGTGATAAGACCATTTTATGCAGATGTTATAAATATATTTTTAAATATTTATGTATTAAATTATTGAATAGCGAGTTATTTATATGTATATTACTCGGCCAGATTGTGAGAAACCCGGTTTGGTATAGTAAGTATTACTATATGGATTGTTACAATTTTAAAGTCATAACTTGCGTAACAGCTTTAATAAAAACAGCCACGCAGAGGTCTCGAGCTCGATTTCAAGGCAACTAATTTTACAAAAAATTTTCGAAGTTGTGTACATATTTAATGTTAAACTATCGCTTGCTTTATCGGTGAAGAAAAACATTGTGAGGAAACTAGCATGTCTTAAGTTTTAAATAAAATTACATTATCTAAAAATTAAACCGTATCTAATTAAAAATAAAATAAAATTTGTTCGATTATAAAATACAATATAATATATATATAGGTTTAATTAAATCCTTTTGTAAAAGCATAATAGCTCTACAACTACATAGTTGGTTTTTGTTGGCAATACATATTCTAGCAACTTATAAATACACATAGCTCATGCCTGACATGCCACTTGTACCAGGAGAACATACCACTAGGAGAGATTAACTAAGAAACATATTGTGTGTGTGCGTAATGATAGAAATCGTGTAGTGTATCTGTAGTATCTCTTCATACACTAGACCGCTACTACAGACGAAAACTTCAAAGCGCACTTTTCAATTGTCTTAGTCTTCGTATTTTTGCTTTTGCACAGCTAGTTATTTCAAGTCTAATAATAATATGACAAAGTACGGAATCATTCATAATTTAAATTAATATTCAAGAAGTATTCCAATATTTTGACAAAATGTTTGTTTGTGTGAGTGCACAGACGATGGTTGTTATTTATGTAGTTTATCAATGTGTGTTGCTGAAAAGGAAAATGTGTCTGTGTCTGAATATTGAAGTGTGAGCATCAAAAGCATTTCTATTGCACTCTCACATTAATAAAAGGATAGGATAGAGCGAGTAGGCAACAGTAGGGGGTGGATCTGTAAAGCTGGAGTCGCCGAAATTTCAAATGATATCCATCTTCTTCCCACGTGCTATAACTGCAAGTGTTATAAATGTGTGCGTGAAAAGGCTTTCAGGTGAATCAACTGGGGACAAATAACTTGTTTGCGTTCAAACAGCCTTGCTCATTAACCTTGACGAGGCAGTTATGGTGGCGATAGGAATGTCACAATGCATGCTTATCTTACCATTTCACTTAAATATACACATTACTTGCATTGTTAGTGGAAAAATTGAAAGTCACTGTCTAATCCAGGCCAACTATTTTCTATAATTATTCAGTGTTTATATTATTTGTCGTTAAAAAAATTTAGGATCTAGTGTAATTTTATTGAACCAGCTAAAGATTTTAGTTTATAACAAAACAAGTAGTCTAGAATATTTTGTAAATAAAACAATGTGTTAAATTTACCTCAATTCAGATGAAATATAACAAAAGCAAAGTTAATGTGATTTAGGTACCGTTATTTCTAATTCGGAGAAGAATATGGGGAAATGTTTTGGTTGACCTCAGTTCCTTAATACGAGGTAACTATAAAACCCTGTGAGTCAGGCTAATTGCGAAGGATCCGTTGCGGTGAATTAAAGCTCCCTCTTGGTTATATTCCACTTTTTTATTTTCCTCGGTTGGGAATTCCAAAACTCGTGTCATTGCTAGTAAAATAACATGATGTTGTAACAGTTTTACGTAATTATATATATATTTATTATTTAACTTTATTACAAACACTGAGTAACCGATAATGATCTCTAATAATATAGGCAGAAAGGATTTTTTATGTAAGATAATTAAAAAAAACATTAACATTTTAATATTATTTTTTGCTCTTCCAGTTATTGCCTCGACAAGTATATAGTAAGGTTTATTTTACACCTATATAATATATTAAAATCAACACATCGGATAATCGATTTCCTTAAGCCGTAACCTAAAAAAATACTAGTATTTTGGTAAGTAGAACTAAGTACAAAATAACTCTGACTTTTTTTTTTTTTACCTGGGTGAATGCAATGACGCATATCCCTCCGCGGGGGCGGGCGGAGGGATTATGTCGGACTCGCCGGGGTAAAAGAAAGATGGAAAAGAAATAATGTACCTCCCGGAATACCGACTAAACCTACCACGGTGTTCCTCGACAAAACCACTATCGGCGGGGCCGCGCGAATCGCTTTCGCATGCGGTCGCGACCCCGCCGAGGTTTCGGCCCGCCGTATGAAACGGCAGGCCACTACACAAAGAGACCTACCCAAAGGACTCCCTCAAACCTCCCTAAAAAAAAAACCCTCCCTACTGTCTCCCCGCTAGAGGGGAGACGGACTCGACACAGAGGCGCGCGTGGGAACACGCACGCCGCCTCTCGGACCTGGTGCTGAACGGATGGCGGGCAGGCCCACAAAGCCCGCCATCCCCAGGTCAAACCTTAGGGTGGCTGGAGGTCATCGCGCGCCCTCCGGCGCCCGGCTCTGCGGTTGGGGAGAGGGTTTAAACGCTCCCTCTCCCGCTCCGCCGCCTCCTTGATGGAAATCACTTCCTCGCAAAAGGAGGCGACGGCGTTCCACGACCTCTCACTCCGGACCATAGACTGAACTACGGCCGAGAGCGAGAGGGCAACCGATCCGACTGCCGCGATCAAATCACGGCGCTGCGATGCCCAGGCGGGGCAAACCGCCAAAGTGTGCAGCGCCGTGTCCTCTACAACGAAATAACTCTGACTAAAATAATCTAATAAATTTTGATAACCATTTATTAACTAGGAAATTCGATGTCCTCTAGAATTAGGACTAACAGACTATTAGTCAATTTAGTAGGTGGATCTAAAACGAGTAGTATGCTTTATTACTCCGAAACCATAATACGTATTAGCAGTAGTAATAGGGAGGTACTAAAATTTGCAAAATGATTTCAAGAGCCTTATATGTAAAAGACGATAATTCTCTACAAATCGTAATGAGGATGTTACTGGCCACGTCTTTTTTTGGAACATTCTTATGTCCATACTTATTTATTATGCCAATCGACATTGCGAAGAGGTGTTTTTGTTTCTTTGTACCGGGAGTCAGCATGACGTGCCTGCACCTCAAAAGGCGATGGTATTAATCAATTTAATGACACGTAATCCACACAGTAATTGTTTGTAACGAACAAAAACCGGTGAGTACCACACAGGCACACTGAGGACAACGGTTTTTTGTTCAACACTGACATGTGATCGCTAATAAAATAATATAATTCGGGTACCCTCCTACACACAGGACCACAAGAACGCTACACTAGATCTAATTCGGTATATAGTAAGCCATTGTATCATAAATTTAATCATATTTGTTATGAAATGGCAACAAGTAATTAAAAAAAACTGTTTTTATAATTTTTGGCTAAAGATAACGTATCTATAGTCTAGGGTAAGTTTAGGGTTAGGATGCCCTAACGTGACAATATAATGAAACATTTAGACTTCAGAAGGTACCTAGACTGTGAAGTAATCACAGCCTACCTTTACATTCTCTATGCACGCTTGTCAGTTTGGTATTTTTAACCTCTACCTATTCTGACTGTCTTGTCTTATTCATATTTGACTTAGCTAATTACACGGTTAGTCTTTTGTTATCCACGACACATACATAATGAAACCATTCTACTACTCTTTTCTCAGTTCTTATCAACATAATATCTTCCTTTAGTAGGTATATGACGCTTATTTATTACTGTACCTTACTCTATAATAACGATAATAATATACAATTCGTTGGTTTCACATATTTGGTATGCAATAGTAGTATACATTTGAATTAAAATATACAAAACAGTTAGTACATGAACGACAATAATATTAGGTATAAAAATAAATGTTTATACCTATTATTATTATCTTATGTTTATTTTGTATAAATTTAAATGCTACTGTTAAGCTTTATCACTATTTAAGCTATATAAATTTATTAAAACTATTTTGATTTAAATTTGAACTATTGTCGACGTTTCGTTACTTGCCATATTAAAAAATTGCCACTGAATTATGACATTTCCATAGCAACTGGCTACGCAATACAGTACAATTTTTTTGGTAAGGTAGTTGGGTTATTGTATTCGGCAATAAGTTGTTATTTAAGGGAGCCATATAAACGCAACTTATTTGAACAATTCAAATGTAGGAACGAGTATTTGTAAAGTAACTGATTGTCTTCTCTTTTGTATATATTATTTTTGTTAAAAACATAGTACGTAGCTACAGAATTTTGCAATTTCGAGGATATAGAAACAGGAAACTGTTAAAAGTTATACCTTTATGATAACAGCTATAATTTTCAAAAGTGCTGTTCTAATTTATTTGACATAGGTGATATATTTTAATGCAATATGCTGCTACAAAAGCACTTGATAGATTTGGCCATTCCAAACATAATTATTTGTATATCAAAATATTAACGTGAATTCTGTTATTGCTGGCCAATATAGTGTACTTAAAGGGATTTTTTGATACTTGTTAAACATGGAGCATATGTTTATGAGGGTCATAGTTTGTACCGGATTTGTTTATTTTTGTATATATAATTTGTTTGCCTTCATATTATTTTATTTTCCTTTCAACAAATACAGAATAATATTTATTGTGATATTTAATCAATGGATACTTACTTGTACACGGCAGTACTAACACAGGCAATGTTATGCCGAAAAGGAGCGCTCCAACAATATTGTAACTAGATTAAGCTCAGTTAACGAAAATAAATCATTATAATTTATTTTTATATTTTTTATATTAGCCAATGTTTGGACTAGAGTATTCTAGTCCAAACATTGCCATTAGTAATAATTTTAACGCGATTTGATATAAACGCCTAAATCAAATGGTTTTCTGCACTATTTTCTGTATTTTGTTATGGTTGAGCTAAAACTAAACACATATCTTGTAAGAATGTTTAAAATGCGGTCTGTAGTACACCACGCTCACGCTGACCTTGGCGCATGTGGTCGGCAGTATTTATACTCTCAAGTATCTCAATTTTCAGACATTCAAGTAATCTGCATGATATTTGTCTAGAGTGTTAGAGTAGTCAATAATTAATTTAACTATAACACGTCTATGATTTTTATAAGAAAAGCTGTGAGATAAAAATTGATCTGGGCTTCTTGAACATGGTAGTCTAAAAGCTAAATTGATGTAATGCAACAACCATTTCAATATTCATGACAGGGTTGAATATATGGGACGGACTAGGTGGCTAGCAACTAATAATTCACCATGAAACACCACTTAATAACATTAAAAAACATTGTTAAATTATGAATGTTATTCAACTCTGAGGTATGTTGTACTATTGTTCAGGTTTCTAGGCTACAGCTTAACGTAACATGTGAAACCTTTTTAGTCTGCGTTAAACAACTCATAGGCGTATTTAAATATTCGAGGGACAAGTCAGGGTCGATCTGTACTTAAGCACACTTTAAACGTATTCAATACAAACACAGTAAAATCAGTTTATTTGACGGAACTGTTAAGAAAACGTACACAAAATATGTTGACTTAACCTTCTCCTTATTTAACGAGGACAGATATACCTACACAGAATTTGAGAATTCGATCGGAACAAATATCTGAAGTCATTCTTAGCAAAACTACTAGATATATATTAGGTATATGTATGTAAACTCTCTATATTGTTTTGCATGCTAATTATCATTTAATTACATTAATTATTTTATTGTATAATAATATTAGTCCTGTTTAAAAGCTGTCCAGCTAGACAGCTTTTGCCGTTCATATACTGAGAAGTGGTCTTCTCAGTATAAGAAAGGTAAGACCACTGTTCACCATGCTGGGCAGGTCCACTGATGAAACGCTTCATTCATTTCCAGAACTTTAAACTAAGCAGGTGACCTCACGATGTTTTCCTAAGAGAGCGATATTTAATTAATCCTCTAATTTAAACTTTTAAAAGTCAGATGTATGTCCCGTTTAATCGAATTCAAGGTAGTCCAGCGTTCGCCCTTGAGACCTCGCTTTCAATTTGTTATAAAAAATATATCCCTTAATCTATTTATTTTGGAAATATACTTACGAATCACAGAATGTCAAAGAATAGAAACACTACTAGAAAAAGTCTTCATAACATATTGAGACTGTATTGTGTTAAGTTGTTGTTGTTTCTTTATTTATTACAAATTCTATTACAAAAAGATAAGGCATTAACATCTTATTCATTGACTTGTTAAAGACAAGATCCACATAGACGGATGGGATAACGTAACAGATACTTTTGAGAATGACAGGTAGGTGTGAAGTGAGAACAAGGTCGTCGAACTTCACACACAGTAGGAAGTATATCCGTATATTGAGGCCTTATTAGGAACTGTGAAAGATAGAATCGGCGTATGATATTATACTAATCCTAAAATAGTAATAGATCAAGATATAGTCGTGCTGATTTGGAGTAATCCGATAACAAAAGCTATCGATTGCGACCATTATTTTTTGCTTAGATGCCAAGATATAATTCTTAGGAACTAGTTACGTAAGACTGCTGTTCGCTAAATGGCTGATCGTATATAGAACCTAGTTGCGTGCTATGTAAGGCTTATTATATATTCTGAGATGTGGTGCTAAGCACTTAAAGCCGTTGGATTTGCTTCTGATCTCTCACCGGTCGGTTTGGATTGCCGTGTCATTGGACTATAAGATTGGGAGAATAGAGAGTGCACTGGTGTATGCGCAATTACTTGTGTATTATAATTTATATTAGATTATGTTCCGACATTGCTCGCGTTAATGTAGTTAATAAATTTCGTTAGTTGGTTAATTAATTTTCTCAATAAATTTATATCCTTTGAAAACAGTACTTATGCAAAATTTATAATGATCGGTTGAGTCCGCGTCGGCGTAAAAGCGTAACAAACAAACAATCTTACATTCGAATTTATAATATTAGCTAGGATTGGCCTCGATGGCGTAGTGGTTAGTGTAACCGACTACCACGCCTGAGGTGGCGGGTTCGATTCCCGCACAAGTCAAACATTTGTGTGTATGAACATGGAAGTTTGTCTTGGTCTGGGTGTTTCTATGTATAATATATATCTATTTACAAAAAATAACTATATATGTATGTTTATGCATTGTCTTTTACCCATAGTACAACCTCTGCTTAGTTCAGGAAATATAGTCATGTCTGTGAAAAATATCATCATATATCATATATCCGTCAAGATAAGCTGCCGAGATCGATATTCAGTTTCTATGATTGTCATTAAATCATACAATGTACCGAGATTATAGTAATGCCTTGTTTCATTTGACAAAAGTACCAAATTTACCTCTCAATTTGTGCGACATTATGTTATTATTAAATAAATTATGTTATGAGAAGAGATGAATTCATGTGTGTATAGAGTAATGTATATGAATGCCAATGGACAGAAAGGTAGAGGAAGGGTCAAAGAAAAGATGGATGGAGGATGAGGAATATAAAGGCAATAATGTGATGATGATTGATAGCCAAATTTGGCAAAAGTAGCCATACTGCAATGAAAATTGGCATCAGGGTAAGAGAACGAAGGCGGTGAGTTATGACTGAACTCGACTGGGGAAGTACTATCCCCACACAGAATATCGACGTGAAATAACAGTGTTCCTACTGTTGTGTTTCGTTTGGTGAGTAAGAGTGCTAAAGGCCTAATCACCCCCTTCCCCCCTTCCCGCTCCTTTTCCTTCCCACTTCCTTATTTCCTAAAGGGTCAGCAACGCGCAAGTGATGCCTTTTGACATTGCAGGCCTTCATTGGCTACGGTGACCACTTACCATCAACTTAAAGGCATAAAAAAAAAAGTTCAAGGTTAGTCTAATTTTTTTTAGCTATCACGATTTAGTATGACCGCGTTAACTGCATTTTACAAGGCATTTTACTCCTTGAAATCACGTAATCAATGAAAGGCCAAAGCGTTATGTATTTGCAATAAAACTTTTATTTATTTAGGCTCGTAAACGTTCCCCTTTTTTGGCAAGGATAACAGTATTTATTGATGTATCCTTACGTGCAGCATTGAGCGAGAGGGCAATAATTATAAGTGGTCATATAAATATGTTAATGTGTCTATATTGATGATATTCTATAAGAACTAATAAAAGTAATACTACATCACATGAGTATACGTATAAGATGCATGTTCAATTGTTCTGAGAAAATGAGACACTTAGTGAACATTATGTTGTTTATGTAAATGTGAATGTAGCACACCAGAGTGTTATATTTATTAATGTGCTGTTTCAGTTTCAATTCTGACGCCATCATGTCTGAACGTTGGTCGTACGAGTATGTTGAAGAAAGCGTTACTTATTCTTCATAGGCATAGCTTACATAGTCTTTTGCGTATAAAAATATTAACACCAACAATAAAGTATTGTTTGGATACTTTGACATAACTACACTTAAATTCATTGAGATGACTACCATCTTAGTCTCCCCGTGGTTCTGGAAAAGCAAGCGAAACGTCCAGAAAAGTATACATTTTTATATAAATACTTGACTACACGGCGTAGTAGTTTATGTGGTCGTCTCGTTACTGTCACTGTGCCGAGTGTAGTGGGTTCGAATCCCACACGGGTAAAAATGTGATCCACAAATGGTTGTTCCGAGTCTGGATAATGTTTATATATTCCCCCGCGATACAGGAATGATGCGTTTTTGACATTATTTCTATATATAAGTTAATCTCTAAATTATTTAAGCCACGTAGTTTAAAAAGTAAAAGTAAAGTAAAAATGGTTTATTACTGCAGAACATTACGAAAAGGAAAACATAAGTAGGTACTTGTGCCACAGAATACACATTAATACTATAACATACATCAGTACCAATATGTACCCTATGTATTGTATACATTTTGCAGAGAGCTTAATTTAAAAACCTAAGTCTCCTTTGGTTTTCTGATTAGGCAAGCCTGTATCGAGGAAACCTTGTTTACTATTTGTATGTAGACTTGTAAATGTCGAATGAAACGAAGCCCTATTTTCAAAGAATTGTAGGTAATATTTATGAGGCAATTTTCACGTCGTACGTCGTCATATAAAAAAAACATAAGGGTTATATTCACATTTTACCTATAGAATGGCTCATTGATCTTACGGCATAAGTTTGCGTGATCATGAAGGCGATAGTTTGATGTGTTATACTTATAAGACAGTTTTCAGTATCAGTACAGAGTCTCGAACTATACTGGCATACAGCCTATTGTTTATACTAGCGGTCGCCAAGTGGTCGAAATTCGCCCATAATTAATTTAAATTTTAAATTTGATCGTTATTAAGGTTTTATTGATGATTATAAGTTTTATTGTCTATAACTATACAGTTATAGACAATAAAACTTATAATCACATTGCATTTAGTCACCTACTCCACATACATAATGATGTATGTAACCATAATTATGAAGCATTTTACGAAGTCAACCGAAAAATGCCGTAACAGTACGAAGACGATTCGACTGCTTGTGTCAAATGCATGGTTGTGTGCGTGTAATATTTTTTTATTAATTTAATGTATTTTTAATGCATATTTTATAAAAATATTAGAATTCGCCCATCCTCCTCAATATAAACTTTAACTGTGCCAAATTTCATACTCCTCCATCCGTGCAATTTTCCTAAAAAGGGGTACAAAGATTTTACTTCACATATTAATATATAGATTTATTATAAAGACAACTCTTGCACCAGGAATAATTACTGTATCGTGGACGACTTTACAAACATTCATACAACGGACACAAAGAACACTGAGGCCCGGAACAATAATTTATGGACTACACAAATTTTTGTCCTGTGTGGGATTCGAACCCACAACATTTGACGTAGAGGCAGTGGTACCACTTAAACCAATACGTCATCCGTGCGGTCCAATATTACGTTGGACCTAAAGCCTCAGTTGGCGTTATGTGGATGTAGTACCTTCAAATCTGCTTACTCCATCGCAGATACCCAAGTGTAAGTATATTATTATATAATAAAAGACCTATATAATAACACGACAAAAATAGCAAATTAATGATGATAATAACTTGCAAAAGGAAATAAATATGTTTTCTTTAATATACGATGTTATGTCACGCAGGCATCGTTCATAAAGTCAAGTAATAAATTATATAGCGTGTTAGCAGACACACCCCGTTAGTAACTTACTTAAGGATGTTTTTTTGTGATTACGATAGTGTGTGTGTATTTCAAATAGGTAATTACGTTTAACGATGAAAACTGCTATTGTATATACTCTTCTTGCAGTAGTGTGTACCTACGTATGTTTTAATGGTACTATATGTGTCTATGTGTAGTCGGAGAGGATATGAAACTCATCAAACAAATGCTAACTATCCTAATTATAAATACGAATGCTAGTTTGCTAAGCTTTTACGCCATACATTCTGGCCTGATCATAATTAAATTTTGCATATTTATCGTTGTCACGGGTACTGAAAAGAACATGGAACGAGCGAACCCGCGGGCAATAGCTAGTGGTCGACGCCTCGATGGCGTCCCACGCCTTAATCTTCCCAAAGGGAAGACAGAGATGTCTTGAAACCCTAATTTCGCCAACTATAATTTTATGCTCCGTGTAATATCGAACCTATAGCCGTATGCTGGATACTTCTCGATGCTGTGCTCTCACTGAGATACTCAATACTTGTTTGTTTGATGGTTGCATCTTTTTTGACGCCATACATTTTATTTATGTATGTAATTTTAAGACATGTTTGATGCATGAGGGATCAATGAGGATGAACATGAATCCTGAACGGTATGATGGACATTAGAACACTGGTGGCTGAGTGGTATCAGCCTATCGTCTCGCAATTGCCGCTGCATGGAGTGTTGTGGGGTGGTAGACACGGGACAAAAATTGTGTGATCCACAAAAGCCCCCCGACCCAATAGTTGTTCTGACTCTGTGTGCTTTTTACACAGGACTTAGTCCTAGGGCGAGAGTTGTCGTTGTCTACTATAAAAAAAAGGAAACAGTAAAAAAATTTAAACAGTTAGATTAAACATAAAATTCGATATAAAAAATACTATTTTCCACCTTTATGATTATTTCTATAATTTTTACAGTTGGTTTTTTTTTTAATCATGTTTATCTTGTTTACCATTCTATGCTTTTCTGCTGTGATGCATAACCCTAAAAATTTATTCACCGGCTTACGATAAAATACCGCACACATCATAAATAAAATCCTAGACGAATAAACACACTAAATTGAAGTGGCGGGTCAATAAAACAATATAATACACCAATAGGTAGGTTGTATTACGAATACGTTTTTTGTCGATGACCGAAATATCTGAGCAATGGAAACGAACTGTGTGGGATGTAATGATGACTGTTTTCAAGATCACCGTGTGACACACGGTCAGTAAGGTTGTACAGCAACTTATGGACATGCCAACACATGCACCACTGACTGACCTTGGGCCTCATTCAGTTTTGGCGAAATAAGCGAACGTGCTGTAGTTAATTAAGCACGAGAATTTAAATTGTGTACCAATTTAGACGGAATCGTTGTGTAGGAGTTTATTTGTATATTGTTTTTGGCACTATGTTTTTGTGTAATGTGTAGGATACGCGTCTGTTATTTGGTGTTCATTCTGGTTTGTTGTCATAAACAACAAAACAAATTAAATACTATTATAAATGCCTTTGTATCGCTGGAGAATAGACAGAAGTATATCTACATCATGAAAAACAAAAATTATTTCTTTGGATTATGACAAATATACTTTACGGGTAAATAGCTGTTAAAATCGTGTCTTTCTGGAAGAGATGAATGACAAGATTCGAAGGAAGCCAAAATCCTTTTCCTTTTGGATCGCTGAGCCAGCAAAGCAAGTCATAATTCATATAAGAAATTGTTTATTGAAATACCAACCACTACGCTATCGATGTGAACCCAATCCTAGCACACGCATTGCTATCATATGCAGTTCATATAATTATGATGAAGTGGATGTAGAACTATTTATCGTTGGCTTCTTATCATCACCACGGAATCAATGCTTTGTGTAACCTTAGTTATAGAAAAGGTGGTATTCTAAAACAGGTATCATTTTATAATTAAAAGGTACTTTACTTACCTTTTGATTATAAAATGGCCTATGGTGATTATAAAATATGAGATAGCGAAATAGAATATTTTAACTATATTTTTATTTGTGGATAAAAACAGCTATAATATACAATATGTTTAAATATAGAAACTGCATAATAGTATGTTATAATTTTGCAGCCCACTACATTATTCACGATTTTACAAGAACAGTATGAGACAAAAAGAGTCACTTAAAGGCATCACATTAATAATAGGTATGTTTAAATATATTAATTAATTGCGCATATCATTAATAAATAATTATGCATACAATGAAATTAAGGATTTAGAAACATTAAGCTAGGAATAGTTAAAATTTAATACTGGAAATATTGAAATTATAATAGTAATAATAATGAAATTATAATAATGGTATAATATTACATGGCGAAAAATAATTAATTAGATAAATACTTAATAACATTTTGAACATATGAAAATATCAATACCAAAAATATTACGATTATAAGAATCTACTAATCGTCGAATAGGACAGCGTAATTCCGAGTTGGTTCGACACTTCGTTTATTTACAGTACGGGGAACAGTGTACCATAATTTGCATGTAAGTTTAATAGAGTCAAATTTGTTATGTACAATGTTATGTAACACAAAAGCCTCTAATAACTTGCGCCTAGATTCTAGCGTCAGCAGATTGTACTTATGTAATAGCTGATCGTATGTTACATATGATCTGCTACACTTATAGTGCATAGCGCGAAGGAACTAACGCTGGTCTCTTTCGATCGCATCTACTACTATTATCAAGGTGGAACAGTAGAAGCTTTTTAACAGCGATACATTTTGCAGTCAGAATAGTCCAGCTTTGTAAATATACTGACCCACGTCGTCTCATTGGATCGACGTTTATATAGAATGATATTAATAATTGCCATATAGTGCTACACACATAAAAGTACAATGAAATTACAACACTCAGGTATTTTACGACATTTTCTTTATCTTTATCGTGTAAACGTAAAATGTATGAGCAATTTACTTTATAACACGTGAATGCAAAGCATGAATGAAAACCAATCATTCATGAACATTCCAGTATTTAACACGAGATCTCTTATTTGGCAACTATAATAACTATCTCCAATGTGACGCGATAATAAAAACCATACGTACAGTGTTAATTCAACTGCTTTTTGTATCGAAATTGTCTGCTTGCATATTGTCCTGGTAGTCTCGCCTTTGCTACTACGCTGTGTGTAGCGGGCTCAGAATCCTATAGAGGTCAAAAACATGAGCCCCAAATGGTTATTAAGAGACTAAACGGTTTTTGTTTGAATGTTTGTAAAATCCCCTGCGTTACAGGAAATATACCAAGTGGGAGCTTCTTAAAAAAGGGAATATATAATTATACGCATCATGCTCGGTAACTCAGAATGTCTGTATGTCCCACATGACTGTACAAAACGACTCGGTGTGGTGTGTACATATGCTAATACGGTTCACTCGTTGGACATACTGCGCAGAAACGCTTCGCACTACTCTGGCATCACTCACTTCCTAACTGTAAGTCTTTATTTTATATAAAATCAACAATTTTAGTTATCACCATACATTTCAGACATCTGACATCTCAAATAAAAACTCTTGAAATCTAATATAAACTTATATGAGTCTTTTAAAGAGATTTTCGCCTTACGCCTTTTATATGTTTGACTTTGTTTTCCTAATCAAGGAATACATTTGCTAATATTAGTTATATAAAGTCTAGTTGTGGCATCATTGTAATTGTTTCGCTGTATTGCCCGAGGCAAATACACACTAATAGATACCTCTGTAATTCCTTCTCGAAATAGTTTCAGTAAACATATGTACGCATTGTACTCCCTCTAAAATGTTACTATTATATTTAGTTAGGATCTGTATGCATGTATCTAATGATTACCTTCCAGATGTACTAAATTAGCACTCGTGGCATTTTTCCATTGGTTTCTATCATACATTATCTTCGACAGCGAATTGCATATGAAACTTAGAGTTAATTTTCAAATGTATTGTATCTCATCGTGCGTTCAGATTAATACAGAGAGCACAACATATTTATTCAATTCTTATCTGTCGTAGAAACAAGATAGCCCCCAAATTCACGCCTATTTATCGTAAAGAACAAGCGGCAAATTGAAAGGTCACTGCTGTGCTGGCCGATCGGAGAGGCCGCCGCAGTGGTTAACATGCTTTTGACACACTTACCTATACACAAATACTTAATTATTTATATCATACAACAAATAATTATGTTGCGTAAATCTATTACTGCACGTATTCGTTAAGCAAATTGCATATTGCACGGTATTTTTCTATTTATAATTGGTAATTGCATTTATACAATAGTATTGCTTCGGTATTAGCAGCTTGATTGGATAGATTGCGAACATTTTATATCAAAGGGTAAATGGTAAAGTGACTTGAGCCGATAGTAGATATTCACCTTTGGTATTGTTATATAAATGTATTTCTTGAATCTTTATCGTATATATTGTATTTCTGGCATTATATTCAGGCGTGGTTTAACCCTGGACGTCAAGCCTGTAGGTATACAGTTTGGGCTTTTAAGTTTAGATAATATATTATAATCTTAAAATACTGAACTAACTTTACTACTTTATAAAAGAATATAAAGAAGTCAGAGGCTTAATATTAGCATTGGATATAATACTAGTGAATTATAATAACAAATATGTACGCAACCAACGTAAATTGATTGTTTCTGTACATGTGGTACAAAAATATGTTTAAAGTATTACGTTGTTGCAGGTATAAAGAGATGATTTATAAATTAGCACATGTCCACCCACAGCCAACGACTCGCTTATTACTATTGTTCATTATATACGTAACAACACAATTGTTCAGTTACCAACTAAGTAAGGCCATAAACATTAACTAGACGTGATATGACAGTTGATAATACGAGCTCATTATACAAGATTTAAGATCACTTTTTGTACAATGTCACCAACTTTTTGTTTAACAATAAAAACTACTTGTATTGTTGTTTTGTGACCATAAAAGTATACGGTAATTTGAGTATTTCATTCAAACTATTTGCTAGAACAAAAAACGGTATAAGAAGAATAAAGCAAAGTGCGATTATATTATCGACAAAAAATCGAATCTATTGAATTTTCAGATCATTCGAATGTTTTCAATAATTATAAGCACTCGAAACCATTTATTATTTCTCTAGGAACTACTAATAACCTAAAGGAAGATTTGGACAGGCTACTGAGGTACTGGGCAAAAGAACCTCATCAGTTCGACTGACCAGGACAAATATCACAGTGTATTGACGTTACGAATATAGTTCGAATTATAATCAGTGACAACGAATTGATTAACAATCGGACTTAGGATTATGATATATAAATTTTTTTAGATCTATGCTTTACTCTGTACGTATCTTAATTATTATTGCTCGTGTTCTCTATTTTTGTAAGAAGGTAAAGCTTAATGGTCGGTAAATTAGAATCGCCACTTTTTATTCTTTGGTGCGTCTGAAGCTACACACCGGTATTGGTTTAAGATCGATTACATTATTCCATCGATGCGTAGACTTATTTACTGTCAGTATTACTTTGATTGATCTTCCGTAGCACGGAGAAAATTCTACAGCTGTAAAAAGATTTCACGAATAGAATTTATAAGTGAGTTATCTGTCAGTCTGTCTGTTAAAAGTCTTGCCTTGACTGATTAAACATATTTATATTTATTTATACGTTGAGCTTTTTAAGACGATCCAGAAAAGTATGTGATCTAACAGAAAAATAACGAACTATCTCATCAATCTTGTAGATTTTGCCTTAGAGTCACGACACTTAGCCTCTGGTAAGATCCTTAAGCACAACACGGGGAAAATACTGCTATATCACCTCATATATCTAAAAGTACGTACATATGTTTGAAACGCATTGGTGGTATACGGTTCTACACACACTTATGCCATTATTCGATTAGTACTCATTACCGACGGAAAATTTTGCTACAGCATCCTATGATTCACAGAAACACGACGATTTTGATCAGTCAGATCGAAGTTCTAAGAAATCCTCATACGTTAGAATGAATCAAAGCTGCAAGCCTCTCGTAGAATCCTTATTAGGTAATATATTGTAATGGCGTGGGTTGAATGTAAATATAAATAACAATGTCGATAGTGCAGTAAATATCACGTGGTTTTATACATAAATAGCAATAGTCGCATTTGTATGGATACTAGACGGTGATTTTGGTGTATACTTAACTCTTTATGCCTTTTATATAGGTTTCTAAACTGGTTTATGGAATCGATTGGAATAGTCAGCCGTATAACAAGTAATTGTTGTTTGTTGCAATGGCTACGGAATTGCCGATCCAATCGTAATTCTGTACACGTGTTAGGGTAGCTATGATGACAATTTTGCGATAGATAATTAAGTGCCTACATGAAGTTATTAGAAATTAGAAAGTATAGAAAATATCTTCAGCAAAAAAATTGTAACACTGGTTAGAGAGCATGCTCTCTTGTTCGGTCGATCTGGTCGAAGCGATAACTGGAACGACACGGTTGACGCCAAATGAAATAATCAGTAACATTGTAATGAGATTACTCTCAACTAATTACTTTTATTAATACCTAGTCAAGCTTATTAAAGACAACTCTCCCACAAAGCATTTTACCTTTGCTGCGAAAGACTTTACAAACATTCATATTGCAAACAAGAAACACCTATACTTGGAACACCTATTTAGGGAACACACAAAAAGCAGCGATAGCTCAGTGGAGAGACCAACAAACTGCAATGCAGAGGGTCTCGGGTTCGAACCCACGTCGCGCACCTATGACTTTCGGAAGTTATATGACTTTTCGAAATTATGTGAGTGTTGATTGACAATTATCGCCTTGCTCCATGCCTCGGAGAGCACGTTAAGCTGTCGGTCCCGGCTGCCATGAACATCGATGGTAGTCGTTATTGGGGGAAGTCGATCAAAAGATCAGTACAGTACTGACTGGTCCCCAAACAAGATAAGATAAGATAGGGAACACACAATTTTCCTTTGTAGGGATGGCACCCCAATACTTGGCAAACTGACAGTGTGCAGTGGCTGT
Organism: Catocala nupta; assembly: GCA_963675205.1. Lineage (NCBI taxonomy): Eukaryota > Metazoa > Arthropoda > Insecta > Lepidoptera > Erebidae > Catocala > Catocala nupta. The sequence goes on from OY776078.1 coordinate 35,236,256, forward strand.
ACGGCCACTATTACGTCCGCGATTGTAACTTGCTATTTTACAATATTACAGGTGTAATAAAAAAGCAGCAATGACTGGCAGCTATGCTGACTTAAAGCTAAATATACATATATTTATATTCATACATTTCTTCAAGTTATTCTTAGCCCAATAATCATAAACAAATATGTAACTTAAAAACAAAGTAATATTTCAGACGATTAGTTCCAACAGTAGCAATAATTTTTATTATATTAATATTGATTTAACCTTACAATGGCAAGGTGACTTATGCGTATGCACACATGCGAGACCTTCGGCTCATCATCGGTATGTTTTCCCATATTGTTTTATCTGTGATGACTCAGTATTGTAACAGGTACTTACTTGTACTTGTAATATTCTAAACGTTAATTGCCTTGACACCTTAACATACATATTAATAAATTGCGACCTTATGACTGCCAACGTAAGGTTCATTTTAGAAATATATGATGTAAATTGTATAGTACTAATGAGAGTATCTGAAAGGGTTTATGAATAGAAGTGTGTATGTTATGGTGATATACACATATTTCGTTCAGTATTTTAGATAACTACTACTGTTTCTTAAAGCTTTCATCTTTTACTCCGTTGACCTCGCTCGCTTAGATCTAAACATTTATACCACTTGAACCCTGTTTAATATAAAAAGTATATCACTTGCCGGTCATTATACTATCTCTATGATAAAACCACGTTAATCGGTAACAGCGTGGCTGAGTCAAAGATGGACAAACTACTTGGAAATTTCTATAAACGTACTTTCGCATTTATAAATGTCAAATCTTTTCTTTATTCCTAATAATTATTATTGTCCATACAGAAGAAAATAACGAAACAAGTATGGCGGGACTTGTAGATGGCACACACCTGGGAATCATTTCTCTTACTTTAGAAACAAAAAATAGGCTGAATGATTGCCATTGATGTTAGGTATCTCTCTCGTTCGGCTATACTCAAAACTATAATGCCACAAGTCCGGGGTTTCAGAGGTTAAATAAATCATTGTTATATTTCTTACTCAATTTTCGGTTAAGGTTTTTAATTCAAATTAGCGCTTAACAGTTTTATTTTTATTTTTTATTTGACTATATTTGAGTAATTCAATTTGGATATTTATTAGCGGTTACACTCACGGTTATAATTACTCGGGCACGCCACGATAGTGGCGGTAAGACCCGTTTTTGAGGAGTGGCTGGAGAGACGGCATGGCGCCCGCATCTTCCGGCTGACACAGGTAATGACTGGGCACGTTTGCTTTGTCCAGTTCCTGTGTCGCATAGGCCGGCAAGAGACGCCCGGTTGTCACCACTGCGGCGACTGCCGCGACGTTGTTGAGGACTCGGCGCACTGTGGGCTGAAAATCGACCTCCATAGACATAGAAATGAAAGTTGCTAGATGTTCGTTTTGTTGACAGATATGGCTTCTATTAGCTATTATACACATAACAATGTCGTCTGAGCTAACTCCGCACAGAAATGAATTTATTATAAGGTTTTTTCGAAAAAAATGTATGGAGCTAGCATGAAAAATCTGAATATCTCTGAACTTGCAAGGAAAACCGTAATATCCTCAGAGATGGTTATAGGACTAATTATTTGTGATTTTTTGACATACTTCATATAACGGTACCTGCTGCAGAATTTTTTTTTAAAATCATCTAATTTTTAATTATTTTTTTTTAACATTAAACGATTTGTTTTATTGTAAAAGTAAAGAAACAACACGTTATATGCATATAATACTAAATCTTCGCCAGTTATTTGTTAAAATATCAAGAAAATTATTTTTGCCTTACATAGTATATATGTTTTAAAACAGGTAATTGGATACCATTACTAAACTTTGCATACAGGTAAACCACTGAATATTAAATTAGCCTTCTAATGAGTTCTGAATAAGAGATTAAGTGATTTGCAATATCGCACAATGGTAACTACGGAGTACACTAATTAAATTCTTACAGGTAAGTACATAAGTAAACTAATTAGTTAATTAGACATGTTACGAGTTCTAAGAAATATTTTCGACAACAGTCTAATTATTTTATTATTATGTCTAAATGAAGGTATTTTTTTAAATCATTAAATTCTACTAATGTCAAAGTAAAGATCAATCGATAAGTTAGTTATTTTATTAACGCTAATAATAGGCATTAAATAAAAAGAAAAATAAATTAAAAAGGTATTTTTAAATAGTTGATAAAATTTATATAAAACAAAACATAGGTACAAAAGTATGCAAAAATATAAATAGGTACAAGAATAGTAATATAAAATATTTAAAAATAAATCAATTGCAAAACATAGTTACGTACCAAAGCTAAATAACGAAAGATCATGAAAAAATTACATTGAATAGAATTATAATTAAAAGCACAAAAAGTTTCTAGTTTTCCTTATCACTCTTGTCGATTTCTGAATCAGAATCTAGATTGCCTAGAAACTCAAAGTCAGTTTCTTGAAACTGAATTAAATTGAGGGTTTCAGGAAATAAATCCTCCTTTTTCTTGGCATCTAACTTAGGCCTTTGTACATTTATAAAAGGATCCGAAGAAACAATTAACATATTAAGGATATCATGATTCGAATTTTGCCTGCTCTTTTTCTGCGAATGATGTTCCCGAAACCTCCTAAAATCTTTATTGCGAGACTCGGATGCTTCTTCCGAGAGACTTCCTATGGGTACAACATCATTCTTCTCGATTATGTCTACTTATACACAAGTAATTTGTGGACGGTTGATGACATATAGTACCAGTCATATAATTCCACGTACCTCTCTGCTGTTTTGAAGGCATAATCTTTAAATTTAATTATATCTACTTTTTCCCCGGAAGTTATTGCCTGTAAAATCACAGCAAATCTTCTTATTAGTTCTTCGTCCAACCCAGTAATGGCTGCAGTTTTATGGGGAAATTTGAAAAACTTTCTTGCAGTGTTGCCGTCATTAGTAGTTTCGGAACCTTGTTTAACAATGTCAATCAATAGATTTAATTCGTCTTTAAATTTGTCTTGAATTATCTTTTTTCTCTTACTTAGCATTTCTTTGTGCTCGTTACCTCTCGCAGCCCACTCTTTAAAATCTAGTCTATACGAAATATGTAGTAAACATTCCATACAATTTATACGGGCGTGTAGAGATGACAATCCAAACTCGTATATATCAGAAGATACGGTCTTTGCTGTTACTACACTCAAACGGTTCATTTCTGTCGGTTTTGCCAGACACAAATAGCATGATGAACTTGATCTGGCTTGAGACAAATACGTGCAGACTTTACCATCGATCATTGTCATCATTAGGTGATGATTCACCCTGTTTCTATTATTGCACTCTGTAGGAATGAGAGCCTTAATTTCTTCATCCATTCGTCGTTTGTGTTCGATGACTACTGCTTCGCTTTCCTTCACAAAAGTAAATTGAACTGGACGACAATACATTGCTGAGCATGGTTTTGGGTTCATCCACAAAGTATTGTCTCCATCAGTCAGTTTTAGTGGCACCAAGGAAGTCATGAAAATCGTCTTGATCGCTATCCATTTTCTGCTTGTATCGGCTTTGGTTTGACGCACCATCGAAACCCCATTTAGATATCAATTTTAAATCCTTATTTTGCACATCATCGTTAGGATAACTTTGGAGGATTCTTTTGACCGTAATGTCGAGTAAAGCTTGAAGGGTTATTCTTGCCGATGAATCGGTCACTAACACTGATTGCTTCGGAGGATAGCATGCCAGCTTGGTTTGTTGCACTTTATAGTAGGATGGATAAATGTCCTTTCTACCTTCCCGAATAGCTGACTCTCGTAAAGTGATGTATTGCCACTTTGATAATTTTAATGAAAGGAGTAATCCAAGTGCTTTTTCTGGTGTAAATAAGATAGTTTTCACCGGTTGCTTAAGCGTTTCCTTAATTTTAGAGGCTGCTTCAGGATGTTTCAGCATATATTCGATTACAGATGCGATATCCTCACAACCTTCTTCCTTAAAACGCGCTGCTGCTGTATATCCCAATTCACTGGGATTGTCAGTTTTATGCTCATCAGATCTTCTCTTCTTCTGTTTGCTTTCCAGATCTTCGAATGGTTTTCATGACCTCTTTGTCATTGTACCAACAGAGTATGATGTTGAGGGTTCTGGAGAGATTGATCTTGATCCCTCAGCAACAGTTGGTTCTTGAGGGACTAAATTTATACAACTTGGCCAATCGATAGTTGCTTGCAGCCAAATTTCGTATTGTTTTCTAAAAGTATCAAGAATTCGGTGAGATTTTTGCCACCTTTGTGATGCAGCTCGTACAAATCTCCGACAAAATTATTTTAGAGTCACTTGATCTTCAACGGAAAGACAAACGTCTAGGCGGGATATAACTTCACTAAACAATACCTCATGATCAAATGAAGTACTCTTACATTTTAGAAGAACGAATAGGTCTAAATTGGTATTTAAACTTTCCATTATAAAATTTCACAGTGATATGTTAGGGGTAACAAAGCTTAGAATAAACTAAATTATGATGCAAAATGTTAACCATTTTATATTTCAGTCCAACATTAGTTAACGACCTCATTAGACAGTTGTCGAAAATATTTCTTAGAACTCGTAACATATCTAATTAACTATTTAAGTTACTTATGTACTTACCTGTAAGATTTTAATTAGTGTAATCCGTAGTTACCATTGTGCGACATTGCAAATCACTTAATCTCTTATTCAGAACTCATTAGAAGGCTAATTTATTATTCAGTAGTTTACCTGTATGCAAAGTTCAGTAATGGTATCCAATTAACTGTTTTAAAACATATATACTATGTTAGGCAAAAATAATTTTCTTGATATTTTAACAAATAACTGGCGAAGATTTAGTATTATATGCATATAACGTGTTGTTTCTTTACTTATACACCAAAACAAATCGTTTAATGTTAAAAAAAATTAATTAAAAATAAGATGATTTTTAAAAAAAAATCTGCAGCAGGTACCGTTATATGAAGTATGTCAAAAAATCACAAATAATTAGTCCTATAACCATCTCTGAGGATATTACGGTTTTCCTTGCAAGTTCAGAGATATTCAGATTTTTCATGCTAGCTCCATACATTTTTTTCGAAAAAACCTTATAATAAATTCATTTTTGTGCGGAGTTAGCTCAGATGACATTGTTATGTGTATAATAGTTAATAGAAGCCATATCCGTCAACAAAACGAACATCTAGCAACTTTCATTTCTATGTCTATGGAGGTCGATTTTCAGCCCACAGTGCGGCGTTGCAAACTTTGGCGGATTGCCCCACCTGGGTATCGCAGCGCCGTGAGTTGAACGCGGCAGTCAGTATGGTTGCCCTCTCGCTCCCGGCCGTGGTTCAGTCCATGGTCCGGAGTGAGAGGTCGTGGAACGCCGTCGCCTGCTTCTGTGAGGAAGTAATTTCCATCAAGGAGGCGGCGGAGCGGGAGAGAGAGCGCATAAACCCTCTCCCCAACCGCAGAACCGAGCGCTGGAGGGCGCAAGATGACCACCACCCATCCTGGGGTTTGACCTGGGGGTGGCGGGCTTCGTGGGCCTGCCACCCACCCAGGGGTTTGACCTGGGGGTGGCGGGCTTCGTGGACCTGCCCGCCATCCATTCAGCACCAGATCCGAGAGGCGGCGTGCGTGTTCCCACGCGCGCCTCTGTGTCGAGTCCGTTTCCCCTCTAGGGGAGGACAGTAGGGATTTTAAAAGTAGTGGTGACCAAAGGTGTGGTCTTATCGTGTAGTGGCCTGCCGTTTCATACGGTGGGCCGAAACCTCGGCGAGGTCGCGACTGCATGTGAAAATGATTCGCGCGGCCCCGCCGATTGCGGTTTTGTCGAGGAACACCGTGGTAGGTTTTTAGGTTTAATTGGTATTACCGGGAGGTCCATTCTTATTATCATTACCATCTCTCTTTTACCCCGGTGAGTCCGCCCGCCGCAGCGGAGGGGTATGCGACAAAGCATACCCCCAAGTAAAAATAATAAAACCGTTATAATTCCTGCTCTGCCCCCGTGGCTCGTGGCGTGATACATATGCATAACCTTCCTCAATATTATGGCTATCAAATGTAAAAATATTTGCATAAAATGATATATCCAGAGATAACTTCAGCTTTATTATATTAAGTATAGAGTATAAACACTACTATTCACTTTAACAATGATGTCAAAAGCTGATTCTAATTACATCAATGTGATTATTGATAATTTTGTGACAAAAGAACATTGTACTATTGTCTTTAAATATCGAATGCCTATTTACCGGACAGTGTTTAATATTTATAATAGCGTATACATATATATTCGCTTTTGTCATGTACGATATCATGTTCATATACTAACACATCATGCTACTGGCAACCAGTATAGCGAAGCGCAATTATATGACAAAATATCAAACGACCCACGACTTTTACAATCCGAATTCGAATTTTAATGTAAGCGATGTTGCTGATATTTTTATTCGAATAACAATACAATTTTTAAAACGCAGGTAATGCACAATTCTATTCAATATTTGATTGCACATTAGTTTGTTTATTGCTAATATATATTTAATTAATAATTATGAATGTGAATTTGAATCACTAGATCAATAAAATAATTATTATGGCTAGGCGAAATAATTATAGTTATATTTATCATCTACATTCTATATATTTATATTACTTTGTAACTAGAAATCTTCAAAATTCGGTAAGGTCCTACAGCGGTGACAGATTTTGGATTGACGACCGCGTTCTGTCAAATAAAAGAGCAGACTATACAGCCGCATTGGTGAAGAGATATTTAGCAGTGTGTAAATAACCTTTCAGTTATAACTGTTATAAGCTAAGGAATGACCTAAACACAGCGGGCGAAAAGCACACACACATATGTACATACAGCCGTATTGTTTCTGGTTTATAGACAGGATAACAATATAATTATTTCATAACATCTTAGATATCTACAAAGGGCTATGCCTCTGCATAGCCCTTTGTAGATATCTAATATGGAACGAAGACACCTAATCCTTATTCATTCTTTTACCTGTAAGTATGCTAAATTTTTACATAAAGTGGCGAGTCTATTCCTGAATCTGTGCTATAAATTGATTGACAGCAAAACCGAACTGCCGCCCACGGGACGTCAAAACCACAAACTTAAGACATAGTCATATCACACGACCAAGCAAGCAGTCATGCTTTAAATAATATAGAAAAATAATACTTGTAACAAAAAAATGCGAACGTAAAAGATTATCTGGAATATACGTTTCTTGACCAATCATATAACATACCGTTTGTTGTTCACGATTATTGACCTATGCCTGATTAACATGGTCTAATTTCGCAAAAAATTATTCGTTATAAAAACAACAACTTGGTTTTCATCTCACGTGATATCAGAAAAGTTAAGCGCCTAATACACCTGTGGTTTGGTTAGATATAGTTTGCATGATACTCTACGAATATTGGCCATCGCGCTCGTAGAAATGTGATACGCTGGACCTGATATTAGAATTTAAAAGTATGATTGCTTTAATTGCGCAGTAATGGTGTATGCGATCGCCGTGCATAAGGTTGCGAGTTTGATTACCGGATCGTTCTATCAATAATGTTTCAGTAGTAAAACAATGCTTGAAACTGTGTCCCGTAGACAGCTACTGATTACAACGGCATTAGAATAATAGTTAAAATGTGGGCGTAATACAAGCGCGCTTAATTAATAGAAGGTTGCGGACTATATATGTTTTAGATTGATTCTCATACGATTTACTTATTGTACAAGCGTCATTTGAATTGCAAACTAAGGATTTGGTAAAGGTTCTCACTGAAATGTTGCGTTATATTTGGGGCTGATCGCAAGATCCCAGGATACCCTAGTCATCCACACCTTAGTGGTAGATATTAAAAATAAAATCATTGCAGATCCAATCCTAAAAGCCGTCTAATATGTAGGAGGCTCTAAAACCGGACTAGCAATGCACCTACGCGATTATTTATATTACACCATAGTATTGACCTCGACAGTGTTGTTATTATCGAACATCGAGTAAAACATGTAATGTTACATAATTATAATCACAGATGTGCAAGACAATTTTATTATCGTTATTACGCAGTAGTGATCCTTACATTAAACGATAAAATTATCATTTGTAATTAATTTACATTAGGCAGGAATATAAATTGATTTTATAAACGCACTTTATCTTATATGAGAGACCGTTGGTCTTACACGCGAGTTTGATCCCAAGGCATGTCGACACCTCTGACTTGTCAGTTATATGCGTATTACGTAGGTAATTACTGTACTTACTACTTTAAAAAATATACTATGGAAAATTGCATGTCTACAAGTTCTCTATAATGTTCTCGATGATACGTGAAGTCTGCCAACCTGCACTGGTCCGGCGTGTTGGACGATGTTTTAGCTCACTAATACGAGTAAAACACGTGCCCAGCATTGTGACAGTTTATATACAAAGCTGGTATTGTTATTATAAAGTAAGACGTGAGTAAAAATTAAGACGAGTTAACGAGAGTAAAAAATGTCGAACACATCTAAAATCATATAAAGCTTCTGAGCATGCCTCGAGATATCTCGCTGAACTCAACCTTTAATGAAGGTATTATTCCTACATACCGACTAGTTAAAGTGTAGCATTATAATTATGTCCATCGAAATATACATTTCCACCTTTTTTCGTAAACTTGTCTTGAGGACTCTTACCGGTGAGAATAAACACTGCCACAATGGCTAATGGCACTAAGGGAAGTAATTCCGATTATTGGTGGACTGCAAATTATTACTAAAAGATTCACATAATATGATAAATTTAGTGGGCACATACTTAAAACATTTACCATATGTATGTATGTAATTGTTGTAGTTAATGTAGATTGATTCCTTTTGTATGATTTTTAATTGTATGAAATAAACTGATACTGTAAAAAGCTCATTTATTTTTGAAATATCTGATTTATATCAGCTGTTCAGACTGAAACGTCACTTAAAAAAAATAACTTTTAAGTTAAACAATTCAGATAGAAAGAAGATTTTAGGCTTCTATCTGTCTTAGTAGAAAGCACATGCAGTCTTTTGAAAGCGAAAACACATCTCAAATTTTAATAGTAATACGTTCAGTTTCGTCTTGGTCCTAATTTTGTTATTCAGGTCTTGATTTGGCACTAAAACTATATAGTATCTCCTATAATTGTTATAGTTTTAACCAACTTAACAATAACTAATAAATTACGGCACAACAGGAATATAATACCTACTAATAGATAATTAAACAGTTTAACAATTATGTATGATTAAAACTATTATTTAAACAATAGTTTTAGTTGTTAAACATTATTAACAACTATAACAACGAACAATCCTTGAGATTGGATCCTTGCAATAGTTTAAAGTACTAGGGCATCATAGAACAACAGTAGCTATTTCAGCGCGGCCATCCAGCGACATATCGATAGACTTATCAGAATCTACTCTCGGTATCCGAAAATAAATCGAAAGTTTGGTGCTTCATCTGCCTTCATCTTCATCAGCCGAAAGACGTCCACTGCTGGACATGCGCCTGCCCCAAAGGATCTGGATTTGGTGCTAAGTTGTGAATAAACTCAGCCGATCGCAACGGAGACAGATCCTTCTTAGTAAACAAAACATGAATATACAGATTGAACATCTGTGTATATCTAATAAATATGTAATATAATCATTATAGTTTACTTCTAACTAGGTGCTATTATTATTTACTTATTTTTTATTAGTAATATAGGTACTTTCAATTTACATACATGTACTTTTAAGATTTTATAAAAACATGGTGTTTTTTTTTTAATAATAATAAAATTTATTCGTCTGAAAAAGCAGTACAATAGAGGATTTAAATAAATTTCAATTAAGTTAATCTTAATATCTAATAATAATTCAATGCCATAAACTAGTTTATAACCAAAGTAATAATCATAGTTATGACAAGAAAGGATACTTTAACATCTTTAAATTATTATAAGCTACTTCCCTGAACTAGGTTAGACCTGTGTTTTAGGTGATCTCTTGACTATCTAAATTTAATGTAATGTAAATGTAATGTTTACAGATTGCAAAATAAAGTTTTAGTTTTAGTTTTTAGTTATGTTGTCTTCCAACTATGATACTTTCCAATCTGTAAAATAAAATTTTAAATAATTTTATTAGATTATAAATTAGTAAAATTCAATAGTAGTGTAACAGAATTCAAAATTATGTAATACAGTGATAAATAAACAACGCGATAAAATCCGTATATAGTAGTTTAATTTCAATGATTAACTATATCCATAAAACATACACATACAAACAACGCTCTGCAATTTGTCAATTTTATGTCTCTCCCTAGAGTACCTACCTTTCCCTGCGATAGTTTTGTACACCAGGCTACCATAAGCAAATGGAGTTATTGCCGTATCTGTCGCAGATCTTACAAATTTATCAACAAATCAGTTTACTTGTTTTGTGCATCATGCATACTTTTGAATAAAAATTTTCACATGGATCATTTTAAAATTTTAAAATCCTAGTGATAAATTTTACCTTCACAGTAAGTATTCTATAATTTCTTAGTAGATGTCTAGAGAAGCGTCTTGAAATAGATTACGGTACTAGGACATCAGAGATCGGTGGAGTTCGTTTATCATGGTACTATTGATCTGTTGAACTATTGAAACCTGTTGACAGCAACAAGTTGTCGAACTTGTCACATATTTGATAGAGCGTCGAGTTAAGGATTGGTTAATTTAATTGGTTAAGTTAAGTTAAGGATTGGTCGAGTTAAGCCGTCGGTCCCGACTGCCATGAACATCTATGGCAGTCATTATTGGGGAAGTCGACACAATCCCATTGGGTCGAAGTGTCGCCGGTCTGTACTGACTGGCCCCCCACACATGATAAGATAAGATAAGGATTGGTTGATATTTTAATGTCGTAGAACCTAAGGAAGGTTTCTTTAGTCAGATCCGAATACTAGGATATCAGATTTTGACGGCGATGTTCGAACGCAATATTATTGGTCTATTTAATTAGTTGTCAAACTTCTCTACCATGGATATTATCAAGTCCAGAGTTTAGAACTATAGAATATATCTTATCTAGTTTGTATCACTAGGACAACAGAATTAAACAGAAATTTATTTAACTGTAGAACTTTCGGTCTATAAACTAGTTGACGGACTTGTCGCGAAATAGTTTAGCTAACAATTTCTAATAAAGCATTGATAATGGGGTGGAAGCATTCTCAAAACACTATAACGATTTATGCAAATGAGTTCAAAAATGTCTTGATAAAAATATACATACACAATATACCTAATTAAACATAATTATACTACCTACATATATCGTGGTGTGTTATATCGTTGTCACAAAACTGTTGTCTGTCGAGAACTTTCTGACGCCGATCCTCAATTAAGGTCACCTAGCATCAACGTCAGTTTCACCTAGAATAGAGCTAAAATCAAAGAACTTACATCGATTATAGTGTAAGTAACGATTATCCTGTACGAGAAACCTATGACACAGAAATCTAAAACAAAAGTAGTGTGCCCAAATTGCGTGTATTATGACAACGGAAAATCAGCGGCAACAATGAACAGAAAATTGTTAAGAAAATATTACAATTATTTAAGAAGAATATCAGCAGTCAAATTATTGACAATATATTCATTGGCACATACTATATTTATATATATATATATATATATATATACTTATACATTTATTTTCATCTCTGAAAATAGCATACTTATAGTTAAGTAATAAACAAAAATGCAGAACCAATCAGATATGCTTAGCGACATAGAATATATCAGGTATATAGTATATGATAAGCATACATAATTTCTTAAGTAGCGATATCCTAGCAGGATACCGTTGGACTGGCACGTAGAGTTGACAAGTACAATCTTATGGCATACCTACAGCTCATTTCATGGTGGACTGATGATGGTCTTACCCTACTCATACTAAGAAGAGGCTCGTACCCAGCAGGGCTGTGGCTGAGCTGGGTCAGTACTGATATTATATTTCATAAAACAAAGCAAAAAATATATTAACAATACCTAATAATTGGTTTTATATCGCGTATACCTAGTGCATAGCATCTCAAATGACTTATAGTATTAAAGTCCGATCTCGAATCTGTTTGTCTCAGGCTATTCATTCCTCAAGACATTATTACAAATACAATTTGCGCAAGGCATCCTAATAAAAACGAGTCGTTGCAACGTGGGATTTAAAAAAAACACATAGTACCCCTGCAACTTGCTCTGCACGTTGGAATGAGGTTTTTCAAGTTCGATTCTGCGATGATAATCGGTTAGGGATGTCTCTTAAATCAGTATATTCCATGATGTTCTCCTACCTTTCCATAATGATAGACGTCATGCTTTTAGTATTCAGTGACTTACCGCTTGGCTATCAGGTATCGTCTATTCTCTTGAATTATTCTCAATGTGTCAAAATGTTGAATTTAGTTACAGTTAATGCCACTAAGTAAGACCATTTTGATATCTGTCTTATTTTAATTTTATTATCGACTAGTTTTGCCCGCGGCTTCGCTCGTGTAAATCTAGGTTAGTTTACGTCAGGTTAGTAACAGTGATTTTTTCTGGTTGAAAGATACCCTATGTCCTATTCTGTTTCTCTGACAACGTGTATGTGAAAGTTCATGATGTTGGTCGAGTAGTTAAGGCATAAAAGTGTAACAAAAACAAAAATTCGCATTTATAATATCAGTTAAAATTAGGAATAGGAAATATTTTTAACAATTAGCAATTTTCGAATCTTAACTAATAAAATAACATAGGATTTTAAAATTGCAATCTATCTATTGGTGTTATCCAGTTACTGATTGCTTTGTGGTATCCAATTATGCTTTATTTAATTTATTTGAAAGTCACATCATACTATTCTATGTTTCTAACACTCTTCTAAAACTTTTATTACAAAAAGTTTAATAATAATAATTTGATTATGAATAGTAATTTGTCGAACTGAAACAAAAGCAACGGATGAGCAATGACACTGAGGTCTGGAGAGTTGTTAGACTTCAATTGCTTTTTTATTTTAATTTATCATTTATAAATTATTGCAATTGCTAAAACTGACATTGTATTATATGTCGATGAACAATGTATATGCGCGTGCTAAACTAGCAAACGTCTTTCCTTTTTATTTTGGTTTTCTTGGTGCTAAAGGGCCTTTTGGATTTGCAGTCTACTTGTGGCGACTTTATATATTATAAATAGATGTTATTTAATAAAATCAGACTTGCATGTACATATAATTATTACCAATTTTAATAACATTAAATTTTCCAGCCCATGAGATTTATTTATTTACTTAATGACTTAACAGTGTCAATGCAATGCCACATAAGCCTCGGTATGCGCGACTGAGAAGTCCTCTGCGTTATAGAAGATTGTAACGAAATAATATATTGTTGTTAATAAATAACAAGGAAACTAAATGCTTGTTTAGTACTCAGTTGGGTAATAGTAGCGCGATAAACAGTGCATGTAGCCCCTTGCTATGTTAGCTTTATCATTTTTAAAAACGTAACTGTTTTAATAGCAGGCACTTTATGTGTATTAGTTGTGTAATGATCACAAAATAATTACAATGTTTAATTAACTCGCTCGGGGATTCACTGTCTTTAACGGCCCAATGGATTAAACAAGACAAATGTAAGGGAAAACTGCGGCAGAATGTTGCAATTTTGACAGCCCTAAGTGCATTCTGCATTTGAAACTAGAAGTGCTACAAGGCATGCGTGAGAAACACACACACAACATTAGGTCATCAGTACATCCCTCTTCTCCTCACTCCACTATATTATGTACGGCCACGTCAATACTATCTAAAGTCTGGCGGAATGTACCAGGCAGACAGAAACAGCGAGGAGTTCTTCATTTACCAAACTGCGACTGCGCAAACGTGAGTAATGTCATAAAATATTCTGATAGACGTTCGCGATGTAAACAACTCATGAACTGGCTGAAAAGTGCGGATATATTCATTGCCAAGGCGATATTTAGTTTAATTATTGTCATTTTATGAAACTTTATCGCCTTTTGTGTGTATTGTCGCAATTCATTATAATGATTAGTGTTAATCGTGTACGGCATATTTTTAATGGTGTGAGTGTGCAAGTGTGATCTAAAATCGGGGCTTACAAAGACATCTCATAATTATTTCTGAACATCGTCATCTTAATTTATTCAATCGAGATGAAAGACGTAGGTCGATATTTTAATTACTCTTTAACGAGTCATGTTAGTTTTAAAATAAAATATTTTGATACCAATAAGGCTTTTGCATTCGTTGTATTTATAGTCACTTTTGGTAAGTCAAGTTTGGGAATCTTCACAGCTTAATTCTAAGTAAAATTGGTAAACATATATATACATATATAATACTTCCATATTAAGTTTACCGACGGTGATGTACATATTAAAACCTATATTACAGTAAAAAAAGCATACACTTATACAATTAAGTTATGATACAATTGAATTGCCAAAATAATTATGACATTGCATGGTGTATATGGTAACAGAAAAATTAGGTCAGTAAGCATTTTTGTGTACGAAGTTGGCACAATGAAATTACAAATAGATAAAGTTACATATTCATTGTGGGGACAGCTCATGGGAAAATGTGAATAACATACCAGCATCGGGTGACGGTGTATGACATGTTTCTTGCTAACCTATCGACTAGTTTTTGTCCCCTCGCCAGTTCCATGAGGTTTCATTAGTCGGTAATAAGTAATAACACACTAATTATCTTACGTTATGCGAACGAACAGTGTTTAAGTAGAAGTTCCTTAATTGGTAATAAATTGGTTTTATACCTACTTTTAGATTAATATACCTATTTTTATGGCTTTTGTGTTTTTCCTACCTATTTTTAGATGTGATCAGAAAAATACTTATATATGTTATTTAAACTCAAGATAAAGTTAGAAGTAGTGAAACATCAAAATCCATCCATCATATCTTATTTTGCATATACATAACTGAACTAACAAACTAACTTGTGTTAATATTTTAGTTGTGATATCTAATAATTTAAATTAATCACTGAATAGCTAATTGAGAGCCATAAAAACCACACAAACCACCACCATAACGGTGAAGTAAGGAAAGTAAACACTTGTGAATAAATAGTGAAGAATTAGTCTCAGTATTTAAAACTTGCATCAATTGGATATATGTATATTATAATAAAATGTAAACCAGGATACTTTTACTGAAATCTACCTTGATTTTTAAGATGACATTGCAGGCATTAATATTTTCACCATTTTATAATTATTTTTATAGTTGCACAAGTCAATAATTGTTATGTTAAATTCAAACAGTACTGGATTGAAATAGAAAAGTATATGTTGATCAGTTGAACCAAACCTGCAACTATTAAACAAGGCATACCGCGCCTACTGCATAATTAACTCTGTAGAACTTTATAGCCCTTGCCTAGAAACCTAGTTTCGAAGACTTGGTCTCTAAGCTTGTTTACTTATTACTGGCATCAAGCCAAATTATATGATAAGGAATAAAGCCCAGACAGTCGGTAAATAAAAATATTTACGCACAATTTTCCTTCAAGTTGTAGTAAACAAAGCTTATACGTGATTTGAATTTGTACGTATCCATACTTTGGATTATGCCCGCTGAATAGCAATTACGTAGAAGGAAACACCATGGTCTGGAGAAGGACGCCTAGTCCATACGTGACTATTGTCACGATACTCTGGCCTTGTATACCATGGACTGTTTATGTAAATGGTCATTATCCTTATTTATAAAAGCAATATCCAAGTGATGTCTCTGCTAGACTGTAAAGTCATACACTTCGAACAAATTATGACACGCACCAGTGCTTTAAAACATTGGTATTCATTGTTAAAAGCTAACTATTGCTGGAATGCCAAACATAATAATAATAATTTATATAAAAGCAAATGGCCGCGATAGCTTAAGACGTTAATATATGTTTATTTATTTGTTTAAAGTCAGCTCCTGCACTGGGTACAATTTATGTGTCGCGGGAGGCTTTACAAACGTTTAAACAACGTACACAAAAAACATGTAGACTCAAATCAATTATTTGTAGACCACACTTTTTATTGTCCCCTGGAGGATCGAATCCGCAACAACATGATATTATGTCACTCATTTGCTCCAACTACATAATAATAGTAGCTAATAAAAATATCACACCACACACATATTTAGAGCTTGTTTTTTATCCATTATGTTTAGGTAAAATGTAAAACAGTAATTGTCCAATCTGTAATGAAATATAATAAATTATTTTTATGCGTTGACATTCACAGTTTTTAATGTATAGGTACTGATTCTGGTGTTAAGTCGAATTAGATATAACCCCTCGTCCAGGATATACAACGACAGTCACGATATCAACATTGTAATTAGGAAAAATGACCGACTATTATGAAGTATCGCGACATACTGGTGACATTCTAATTAGGTCTATTTATTTCCATCCCCTGTTAAAGGCGTACTTAGAACCGACAATTTAGACGAACATTTTTTAAAAGGATTTAATTCAAAATGCTTGCTATTCAAATGATAAAATGTAAAATGCCTAATTTCATTTTTAAAATAACTCTCATTTTTTTATGGATTGCTAAACAGTTGCAACATATTTGTTCCACGTGATATTCAAATTCACAAACGCGTCGTAGTGGTTTTTCATTTGAGCAACTACACCATCCGTAAATACAATATTATGTTCATAGGTACCGGGTATTCTATTTGCTTGTGAAAATACACATGTATTTTTAAATATATCTTGTCATTAGATTAATACGTACTTAATTCATGAACTGTCACAGTGACACATTACAAAATAAAACAGAATCGTACAAAGTAAAAACACTTTAAGTTTTTTAAATTGCCCGATAAAAATGTACATGTACGACGTACGTACACTTTAATGGCCATATAATTGTAATAAGGCCTTGAACCGGCGAGTAACGACACAGGACAAAATGTACGTACTTGGTCTTTGTTTATGTTCATCTAGCCCTAATATGTTGTCAGTGTAAGGAAATGAACATACCTAGTTTGGACAATGTTTAGGTGTGTTTTATATTTCCTTGTTCCCACTAGCTTAACCAAGTTGTAAACTTTGATGTTCATAAATGTTACTATATGACGTAAATGAATTAAAGATTTTAACTTTAACTTAGCATGTCATGTTGTTAACCAAAAGCCCATAGCAGTTTTCTGTTGGCACATAAGGTGATCTTTAACATTATAAATGTGAAAGTGTGTTTGTTGGTTTGTACTCCATTTTGCATCATCAAAGATATGACCTAAAGAGTGCAAAATAGGTTTTCATCTATAGATACATGTCAATACGATAAAGTAATGATGCGCACTTTTAGCAGTGGTACATTCGAAATTATATTATTCGATCTTAATTATTATTAGGATAAAATAAATAAATTAATAGTAGCCTATAGGTACTTTAGGCGTACCAAATTATTAAAAAAAGATCATCAATAAGAGCGGCCAAAGAAAATCAAATATAAATCGTATTCAATGATTTTATTTTCGAGATAATCGGCTATAAACCATGACAGTTTTTGAATCATGCGATACCTAGATTTTTCGGTTACAATCGTGTATCACTAATGTTTCTAACACATTCGCGTAAATTAAAGATAACACTGGTAGGTTTAAATTTAGTTATTTAGTATTTATTTATAGGAATGTAGATCAAGTATCAACATGATATTATATGACTATAAAAAAAATGTTTAAATCGATTGATTATAGAGTCTCATTCTTCGCATACACTTAAACATACATGTCACAATCACATGTCGATATCAATTAGATTTAATATTATTAATAGCAATCTCGCTATTATGTGTATCTATGGCACAGGTAATTGACGAGCTGTCTTGATGGTCCATGTAAAATTTTCACTAGTGAGGTCCCTGGTTTGATATAAAGCCCAGACAAACGTCAGCAGAGGTGATCGCTGCGTCATTCGTGCAATTAAACTTCAGTTTCGTACATGTCTTTTCTCGCTATAATTTGACTTCTTTAGCTTCAGGCTACACAATAATAAGTGGCACTTTCATTGCACGCCACGCATTGCTATATAATTTGCATTTCACCAAATCGATTGTGATGCAAGCTCCAGAAAAACGTGTTTTACATTTTATGGCCTTACAAATAAAGTTGTAGGAGTAAACTAGTTTTATTAATATGGTACGAATTGATCATCGATGATGGAGCACGTGAGCTTGTTTACTTTGATAATATATGCACATAAATAATTATTTATGTGATATATAGTTGAGTGTTTCTAAGTATATAATGTGTGTGAATTACGAGTTGAACGTATGCCGCAAGACATTTGAAGGATGTGTGCATGTTGTTTATTCGTAGAACACTGTTTCAAATGCTTTATAATAAAGTCCCGGTGTTTACAAAATGTATCCCACTGAGCCTGAACGGTTTTCCAGTTTTCAAACTTTAAGTCTTAATTATCGAAATAAGCAGACGAAGAAAGAAATCTAAAGGATAAACTAATCTATTGGTTAGTTTATGCCTTGGGTATGGATGGTATTGGATAAACTATAGGAGAATATAGAGGCTCCTCCTCCATATCCTATTGTATATAGCACTGGATCTCCTTGACTTGCCAGTATTTTGATATGATAAAATAAAATTCAAATATTTTTTACTATCAGCTCATTGTCAACATCATCAACCGCTATCTCTCCTTTAAACATCAATTTCCTCTCTCTCTCTTACAGCAAAACAAGTACGACGTTGGCAGCGGTGAGCAGTTCGACGACCTGGTGGGGTTGATTGAGCACTTTCGTTCTTACCCCATGATTGAAACGTCGGGAGACGTGCTGCGGCTGCTGCAACCAGTCAGTGGCACCAGGCTCAGGGCGCATGACATCGATAAAAAGGTTCAAGAAATGCAGGTGAGGAACTTTATAACGTATTCAGTAGATATATTTACTTATGACGAAGATAGATGCTGATATTAAAAAACCATGCTGTGTCATATTTTGTGATAAAGGCATGATCAGTAACATCTCTAGGTAAAAGCAAGTCATTTGCTTATTCATCTGTAGATTAAAAGTATACTCCATTTATAACTTTTTTTACTTATTATAAGATATATTTTCCCGATACAAATACCTAGTTATTCACTACTAATACTTTTCTGAGAATATATTCTGATACACTTATTAACATCTGTGTATGCTGGTAACAATTATTATTTTTAAATGTATTATGAGATAAACTAAAAACTTCTTTCAGGAATAAAACCTGCCAAAGATTTATAATCTGAAAGACAGTAAAATCAATAATCTAACAAAGGTGATTTGTGTCTTAACAAGTTTCAGTTGAGCTTTCAATTTCAGAAGAATATCTTCAGTTATCATGTAGTTATACAAGGTGTTTTTGTCGAAATCTGATACCAGAATATATAATTATATCAGACATTGAAAAAAAAATTGTAGCTTCCTTGGTGAATACCTAGGACTCTCGCCTTTAAAACTCATCTCGTCAAACAGTATGTCACACAATTGTCACGACACATCATCGTGACAAATAATCTTATTGTTATAAACTTCACGGAGTGAATAAAACATGACATACTATGCATAAGTAGACTTGATCGAAGCACGTGGCTGACAACATGTTTTGCTAAAGGCATTTCATAAAAGTGCCGCAATGCATCGTTTTAATAGTATTGGTAATACATTTTGCGCTGAAGCAATGAGTTACGCAAGCATTAATGGGAAAACGACTATGTTTATAATTATGGGTCCTATAATTGACATGGTTTGTAAAGGTCAAGTGAAGGATATTTAAAAGAACGTTTTACAATAAGGGGTTTTATGTATAGCTCTTAATAATGGAATATATATAAGGATGTATTTTTGTTTCGTTTCAGGATATAGAAGATTATCAAAAGCTGGATAACAACTGCGGCTTTGATGGCGAGTTCCAGTCGCTGAGGATGTTGGAGGAGCAACATGTTTTCACCACAATTGAGGGCACCAAGCCTGAGAACGTGACAAAGAATAGATACAGAAATATATTACCTTGTAAGTGTTCCCTCTTATTATATCATGCCTACATCCCTAAAGGGGTAAGACGTAGGTGTGACGTGCTGCCAAATACGGCTCGTCCATTGCGATTTACCGAGCAGATATGTAGACTCTGTGCTACTAAGAATTAAAATTAAAACATTATTACTTCGCCCGATCTCTGCACCTCTTGATCGGTAAACATATCCCGCGACATCACTGAGACATTTGATCCGCTTCATGTTCTGGAAAATTAATCCGGTCTCTTTTTTATACCCATATTATTAACGAACGCAATTATAATCAAGATAATTATCAAAATATTTATTGTACATTATTTGTATAATAATTATCTTACCCTTTATGTAACATGTAATCAATTTTATAAGACTATTACTGTCTGTGTAATTTATAAATAATTGTCCGTAAATAATGATTGTAGGTATAAAGGTATAGAGACGTTAAAAAGTCTTTAAAACCTCATGTTACGTTTCTCAGCTAAACTATTAAATCGATTTTGATGTAATTTGGTCGCAGAGGATAGGTTACATGGTACTTAAGCACGTGCACAAAGCCTGAGTATGTGCATGTAATAATATCAGTTTATAAGCTATTTATAAGCTGCCTCAGTGCTGGGATCTTTTTAGTATCAGAAGGTTAGACAGGTAGTCCACCATGCTAGTTCAGATCTTATTGGTAGACTTCATACATATTTAATGCAATGTATGCTCGTAATGTATATGTCTGCTTCGTGGTATTCAATGTACCTGTTAATAGGCACATAACTTCAACAAGTTACTGTACGATCCAACTCGAGACCTCTGCGTGGCAGTTCAACAGTAAACTTCAAATTTAAAAAGTTGAATAAGTTGTAACTAGTTTTTAAACAATAGAGGTTCTGTGATTTCTCCTCTGTGAGAAAACTTTCATTAGAATTAACACATTTTTGTTTTATTTATTACATATGATGTAATTTCGTGATGCAATTAAAATAGTGAAATATAAATAATAGAGAAAAGGTAATTTATAAGAATTTATGTGTATTTATGTTTAGCTTACAGATTATATTTGCATTTTTCAGATGATCAGACGCGCGTGGTACTGCGTCAACGTGACAATCGTATGGAGTCTGATTACATCAACGCGAGTTACATTCGTTCCTCGAGGCTTTGCGATTCGTCCTCCTCAGTACAGTCTTCCAACGAAAGTTTGGACAGTGTTCAATGTAAGTTTAACTACAATATCATAATAGGAAACCTAATGTGTCTGGTCAGCAGTGTGCCGCTGCGACTCAATAGGTTAATAAGGTTACATCATTATTTTTATTCTTCCTTAAAAAGTTTTGAGGGGCTACCTAATATATTCTTTGAAAAATAAAACAAAGTTAACGTGATTTGTTTTTCTGGTGGTATTAGTAACTGTACATGCCTAACTGCTGATCTTATAAATCCGCCGTGTCTTGGGTATACTCAAGTGAAGCAAAGCTTTTAAACAAACAAGTTTAGAGATTATAGCAATACTATAATTTGTCTGGGACCAATATTAAAATAGACTTTCCTACGATTACATTATACCTAAGCATGGCTTACCCGTTGTACTTGCATACGCCTGAGTAGGTATCATATAAACAGAAATGTAATTCTTAGCTCACTAAACCAAAAGTAACAGAAAAATTATACTAAGTCATTTTACTCTAAGTACTTACTAAATCGACTTAAAGTAGATACTACAAATATAATTACAAACTTATCATTAAGCAACAATTTTCATACTTAAGTGAATTTTATGAGAAACTAGAATTAGCTACATTACCTAAACTAGATAATATACAGAATTGAGATTACAAACCAGTATAGTAATATTATTTAAACGCAGAAACTTATAACTCAAAAATATATTGGTAATTATTTTCATATTATCTAAATTACTTCTTAAATTATCATATCAAAATATGGCTCTTTATTTTACAAGACAACTACGCGAATAAATTGTATAGTTTTCTTGCAGTCACCACAATTTCGTAAAACGAAACAATTTTTAATACGAATGTATGTTTATGCAGCTTAAAGACTTGTTGAGATCACAAAACTTTAATAGCGTTAGTAACCTACTTCCACTATAAATATATATATACCTACCTCAGTTCTTAGATAAGCAAAACCTGACGTACTATTTTAAATGTACCTTTATTTACGATCATATCCACCTCGACCGCAACATATTGAAATAATATGATCTAATAAAGGATCGACGAGATCGTGGCATGAATTCGGATGTACGAGGAAAAATAACCATTTTGCTAAGTGCGTCACATAGACGTCGTCGAGAACATACTAAATATTTTGAGTACAAGAGATGAATTCTAATAAGTAGCGGCATGCACGCTATAAGTACAGATCTAATTTGCATAGTATTATCGAGAAAACTCCCCGATGCAAGACGGCAATGTTTAAAACATGAACGAATTAGATTCAAATATATTTTCGTGTTTCGGCCAAAGTACCGCACTACTTGGAAGAGGATTACGACAACTTTTGGTATATTGACTCCATACATGACGTAATGACACAACACTTGGCACTGCTAGAACGCCGAGTATTGTGGGTTTGAATCCTACACACGACAAGCCTTTTTGTGTTCGAATTCTTTGTTTCAGTAACGTTATATTTCTGCAACAATCCTTACTAGAATGCTGTAAGTATAATAGTTATATATGTAGTCATTTAAGCATTTTCTCTTGATGTTTTAGCATTGATCCTGAACAGTGTATCAAAGAAGTCTCCACCACTGTTCTCCAAGTCATTATCAGACGAAGCCTTGAGGGATGTCAAGAAATCTATAAAACTGGACAAAATAAACGGCAACTTGTGTCGTGAAACCGCAGGTATGAATAGTATAAGATTTGATAAGGTATACTAAAAACATTGTCGCATTCGTAGCTTTAAATACGGCATGAAACTGAGTTATGTATTTCGAACGGTATCCTATGTATGTCTTTATAGAAGATAAATGCATCTTTGAAAAGCATTTCGAAGATTAATTTAGCTGTAAAAGGCAATAACAATTTTCTTCTAAATATATAAAGATTCTTTTTATTTACATTTTATAGTACCAGCTAATTTTTATATTATTTTGAAACATGTAAATGGTTTAATTAAAAATACCTATATTACCAAAGTACACGTATACAACGATATTAACTAAACAACATTTCAAGGCGCATGTTTCCTCCTCGTGGCTTTGGATTTGCAAAGTGACCAAAAGTCTGGCAGTATTGCAAAGAAAATGTTGTATCGTTCGTCTTTGTAGTCACATAATACCTAATAGACATTTGTCGAAATAGCCTATGCAAAATGACAAAAGAAAAGTGCCTTTGTGTCTTGTTTTCTGCAGTTAGTACCAGTTAATATATACACGATTTTAAATGCTGTATACATCATAACTTCCAATATTATAACATATTCTCATTGCGGGGATAAAATTTATGAGCACCATGGTAAATAAAAACTACAGATTTATAAACATCGTTGATTTAGGTGGTAGTAAATGCGCCTGCTATAAATTAGGTCGGTTCGATTTTTGGGTCAGAAAGTATTAATATTCGGTATTTTCGTCAAGAAATTCTCAGTGACAACAAGGAGTCTGGAACTGTGCTATTAGACGACAATAGACTCGACTGTAGGCTCGAAACTTATAGCGTGAGACAAAGTGTCGATCTCTATGCAGAATTAGGTGTAACAGTATGATGGTAATTTATATTATATCATGTGGTTCGTAAATAATAGTATAATTATAAAGCTGCCTTTATAATTATACTTCCTATTGAAATCATAGCTTAACAAGTGTATTACGTAGTGCGATAAGTGTATGTAAAGCTTTTTGAAGAGGCAAATATTTTGCCGATAAAATAAGCTGCCAGCTAGCCGCTGGCGCGGGCGAAAATATTGTTGTCACTATTTTCGCCTGCGCAGTGGCAACAGCCGCAAATTTGGCAGATTTTATGAGAGTTCACAGGTTTCAATAAGTTCTCACCATCACACAGGCTGTAAACTTATTCCCACCTTAGCGATGAGATTAAATTGTATATTAAAGTATTCCTTCTTTAAATTTACAGTCAAAGATAAAGTTTACATCGCGGCACAAGGGTGTCTTTCAAACACAAAAGAAGACTTCTGGCGGATGATTTGGCAAGAAGACGTCAGAGTTATAGCTATGATCACTAATGAAATTGAAAATGGAAAGGTATGAAATATTCTCGGTATTTTACATATTTCCTTTATGTGTAACATTAGTAAAGCTATCTAATTGCGATCATAAACCATGACGTTTTACAATGCAAAATTGAAAAAGGCATTATTTATTATCAATATACATATATTAAGGTCTTTAGCTATGAAATTGCCGTTTATGTTAACATCTATGTAATTTCGTGGTTTCTCTACAACATGTGATAGATATTTAATAATGGATTTATATTTCGAGTAAAGACTATATAACTTGTATCATTAATTATATTATTAATATTACTAACCTTTTTAAACAATGTCTGCCCGGATTCGTTGTTTCCATCCGCCTCATAACATGATGGTTGATGTTTATGTTAATTTAAGACAAACCATAGTGGCTCAAATACAAGCAACTATACATAAAGAGATACATCGAGGCTCCGATTTTCACGACAAATGTTGCAGATTGTTTGTGCCTAAAAACTACTGTCGTGGTAGATAGGACCGATTGCTGGCGGTTCCAGCGTGTCGTACTGTGGCACGCTTTATCTCACCCATACCTCGGTCACTAGGCTAACGCTCTTTTGGACTTTAATCCAGAAGTTGATATTTCTGCGGATGAATGGAAAGTATTCTATTGTGAGCAGAATGCATGAATGCTAAATTTTAAATTTATATTGTTTTATTAAATAATTAATGATTAAATATTGTAATTGGTGCAAGTCGTTTATTTGATGTAAAACAAATAAATAAAAAACTACACAGAATTCAAATAGGCCAGTCAAAATATATTGATAATGATGAAATAGTTAGTATGAAAACCACGACGTTACCGACTTTTTATATACAAAGCGGCAACCTCATATTTAAAGGCCTATTATTTAAGTAAATTGACGTGTCCAAATATATCTACACATTTTATGGAAAGAAATATACCTAAGCTTAAGCTTTGAATATTATATTCAATCTAACTCTACAGTATGTCTTTAGTGATTTGGTGGACTCATCCATGACATGTAAATGATATTAAATAATAAAAGGTTCCATAAAATGTATTTAACTTAATACACTGATAGACACATGATTAGAACATGTCTTATTATTGAAATCCAAAGCGCACTACTGCCAAATATTACCTAGTTTAACAGTAGATAGCCACAACTATTTGCCAAGTGCTAGATCATTACAGCTTACTGTTACATAGAAGTCAAAATCTAAGAACTTCCCGAAACGTACCTTTCCTGTGAAATAAACTTATTGACATACACATGATCACAATATTCAGAACAAAACATTTGCAATAATATACGAATATTCGTATTCGTTGCATCACTAGGCTTCCAATTTCACTACCATTGTGAACTCAACCATACAAGCTTTTGGCTTAACTACAGGGTTTAACATTGACAAAAGAGTAATTCTGAAGAAGCTGACACCAAATATAATATTTAGGATGTGTAGGAAGGAAAATTGTGTATTTGTTACATTCGCTATATTTTGATCTTATGAATATAACTTATCGATTTCAGAAAAAATGTGAGCGCTATTGGCCTCTTGCGGCGCATGAAGAGCGTTTCGACAGTCTTACCGTCAAGTACATAGCGGAGACTCACTACGAAGAGTATTTGCTGAGAGAGTTCGATGTCAGCGACGATAAGAACATCCGAACAGTTTACCAGTATCAATACACGGTATGTTTCATCGCTATTTCCTTATATTATCTTCAATCAATCAGCCGGTGGCAGTTAACTGCTGGAACCATTCGCGCTACCGTCCTCCTCATCTTGTTGTTTTAACTTTACAGATTTCGTTTCAATCTATCTTACGTCGTTAAGTCACTTGTTGTTTTGAGATTTATACACCTCAGTTTTGTACTGTGAAACTGTACCTAGTAAAAAATTTACTTAATAAATGTATTTGTGTTATATGGTACATGAAATTAATAAACACTTGGTTCTTTTATGGCATGGTATCGCGTCACAAATAGTCGTATGCATGTTAGGGTCTTCTGTAGCCGTTTAGGCGAAGACTGCTTTATTATTTTATAATGCCAACTGCCATGGTAGTCTTTAAATCAAAAGCAAAAAATTACATGAATACTCAAATTCAGATGATTATGTGTATTATATCCAGAACATGAAAAAATATTAATTATAATAATAATAAAATTCTACCACATACATAATATTAGTATTATTATTACATATTAATTGCATTAGAAGGATCGTTCTTTTTGGCATCGTAGCAATTCTTTTTTATATTTCCATAAAACTTGTATAAAATAGTAAAATTATTAAATTATCAAATTCATAATAATAAAGTTAGACAAAAGTAAATATGATTTCGCACACAGTGTTAAGTCTTTCTACCATATTTTATACGCTCTATAAGTTTTTAGGATTAGAGTCGTTTTGACAGGCAAACTAACCTTTCATAAATTTTTCTAATGACGCAGTCTAGGTACAATCGTCGAAATTAGATGTAGCACCAACCTTATTTTCCTACAGTTCAAATAAAATTAGGTTATGATTCGCCAAGATAGGTAACATATTTTCTTGGAAACAAACTTGTTATTATTTTATTAGACACTGACAGCTAACTTAAAAGAACTACATATTATTGTTTTTAAGTACTGTTGTACGTAAGTAATTGATATAGGGTATTAATTCCAAGCGTCTGTACCCATCGTGTCAGAAGAACGAGTTAACTCAAGTTCTAGTACCATTACCCTTCTATAACTACATATCATCGTTAGTCCATAACTCATTTTATAAACGGTTGCAAGAAACACCGAGAATATAAAGAGATAATGATACACAATGCAGGACAAAAATGTCTAAAAATAATATTAAATGAATAAAACTTTACTATGTTAACGCTTACCAGACTCGACTTTCGCCCTACTCAGCACTTTCGGACCATAGCAATCATATCCCCATACCTAGGATCCACCCAAGGAACCTGCCAGTCCCAGTCTCTGTCCGATCTCCGAGCTGTTCACTTGTTTGTTATTTTCTATTTCTTTAATAAATATAATTCTATTTTCAAGGACAAACAAAATCTTTCCTAAAACCTAATCGGTCAGAGCGCGTAATAGATCGCAGATATCGTTGCAATTTTGCTCAATTGCTTTCTTTGTCGGAAAAGAGAGGTCATTTCTATTACACCACATTTTGACCATCAAACATCACACAAAGATTTTTAAGCTTTCAAAGTATATCTCCATTTGGCTAGTTATCCCAGAATATTGTTTCATGTCTGAGTAAAGCAGACACGTGTGCCTGATTCTGATACATGATCTGCAATTTTATTTAAATAATGTTGACCGTAGTAATACTAATCAATATATTTAAAGATTTAAATATCAATGTGAATTGTCCTTGTCATGTTCTGATCCAGCCAAATTCCTAAAAGTTAGGGTGGTCAACTATTGCAATAGTGTTATACCCTATTAATAATAATTAATATTTAGATTCGTAGAAGTGGTTCTTTGTTTAAATGTCATTACGTTGGTTTTCTCGAAATTTATTTTGGAATTGTTTGAGAAATCAGGTTAATATTGTTCTTTAAGTTAAATTATATCTCATTCATATCCTTTACCAATAAATTATGTAGTAGGTATTCATCAGCAAATTATTGATTAAAAATGTTTTAAAAGTGTTTTTTGCGTCTGCGTTCATGATAGAGCTCTTATTATAACTGATGAATAAATATTCGACACAATGCTCATAACTCTTTGTTATTTTTATTAAGGAAAATCAGAAACTCTTTACAAGAAAAGTAACTACAATCATACTTAATACACATTCATCAGCGTTTTTATTTTAATTATTATTGTTCTCTTGAATTGAACAAGTTCAAGTATTAATAGATTCACATAAAACGCAGTTTAGTTATATAATAAATTTTTCTCACGTTCTATTGTGCTGTGAGAATCCGACCGCGACGATAAGGTGTTCTTTATCTTAAGCCCTTAACCCACAATACTTTTACTATGGGCTGTGATTGAATCCATATTGTTATATAATAAATTGAATTCGCATAAAAACAGTTGCCATGATAACGAGTAATTATACCGCGTAATCACTGCGACATGAAAATAAATTATACCTGATTTCGATAATGACAAAGTGTAAACTTAAATATAAATAGTTTAAATTAAATTCACGTAGCGTGATTGGCGGATTCCGCTGTCGTACACATCGTCCCAGTTCGTCCCATGCATACTCAATCGGGTTTAAGTCGGAGTGTATGTCTATGATACCGACTTCTTGAAAATAGGCAAACACTATCTCAGCTGTATGTGGGCAGGCAATCCCTTGCATAAAAACGCCATTCTCGCCAAAATCCACTAAAAAAGGCCCATCGTAGTTATTCAGAATTTCAGTTACATATCTTTCTGCAGTTAAAGTTCCATTTTCTATCACCACTAGCTCAGTGCGGCTTTTGGAAGAAATCCCAGCCCACACGTGAATAGAGCCTCCGCCGTATGGTACTTTTTTTCTATACAGGCTATTTTATTATAGCACTCTCCCGTTCTTCTGTACACTTTTTTCCTTCTGTTGTGCTTGCAAGTATAAACAGAATCTAGACTCGTCTGAAAACATAACTCTTGACCAGTTATTCAGAGTCCAATTCTCGTGTTCTCTACCATAACTCAACTTTGAGTTTCTGTGGTGTCTTGCTAGTTTTGAGCCATTTGCAGGTAGATGCTTTCCTTCAGCCAGACGCCGCCTTACTGTATCCGTACTCAGATTGTTTCCTCTAGCTCGTAAATGATGATTCTTTACTTCAACAGCCGTAAGAAAGCGATTTCTCAAAATTGTTGACATCATATAGCGATCCTCCCGCGCCGACGTGTAACTTGTTCAGCCTGCTCCTGGTCTTCGAAGATTGGATCCAGTTTCATGGAAATGCAGGAAGACTCGCTGAACTCGCATTCTTCAGGGGTTAACGACATGATGGCTTCAGAATAATACAATTTATAAGGCAGATACATCATATTTATAACTTTTATTGCAAAAGTAAAATAAACTCGAAATAATTGATTTGAATTTTTTGGTACTTAATTAAAAAACGACCATTATTTTACATTTTCAGTTTTTTATACAATTATTGAAAATAAATATAAAGCTTTTATATATTATTTTATGTGGCATTAAATATTCTTTGATTTAGTCTTTATTTCATAAAGCTAGATCAGGTACTACTGAAGATATTGAAGATTTTCTAATCGACCCTTTTTCTTTGAGGTCCAGTGTAGTTTAAATAGTATTAAAGGTCAATAATAGTAGGTAGTGTTAGTTTTTCTGAATTATGTAATAAAAGTATTTTAAAGTAAAATAAAGTACGCGACAAAATCCGTATAAAGTGTTTAATTTCAATGGATAACATTCGCGTAAACATAAGACAATATTAAAGTATAATTAATAAGAATAATTTCTTCATTAATTTATTCATGGTAGCAGTTCACAGACTTTACATAATAACAAGTATCTAACAATTTCTAGGGAACTTGTTTAACTAGCTACCAAAAACCTGCCCACCAAAGTCTAAAACTGTGCCGTTTGAAGCTTTAACTTCTGGTAAACTTTTGGTAGCACTGCAGATATTATGGTCAGATGTTTAATAGTTTGTTAATTTCTGGTAGCAGTTCGCAGTTTTTTACATAATAACAAATATGTACCTAGCTATTTATAGAGAACTTGTTTAACTGACTGCTCAAAAACCTTCTAGCCTAGGCCAAGCCTATGCAGTGGCAGGCTTTAAACCTGGTAGAGTTTGGTTAGCGATCAGTGCAGATATTATCTATAATAGTTCATTAATTTTCGGTAGCAGTATACAGTTCTTCACATGATAACGTATACCTAACAATTTCTAAAGGATTTATTTAACTAGCTTCCCAAATAACTTCCAGCCTAGGTTAAGCGTGTACGGAAGACAGTTTTAACTATTGATAACATTTGCGTAGCAAGAAGTGCATATTGTATTCGAATCTACGCAGGTAATTGTTATCCAAATCATATTAAAATCATTTGTTTCAAATGTTTGCTAAATGTATGCCACAGAAAAAAACCTACTAATCCTGCATTGCGTATGGATATGGACAATTATTTTAAAATGTCATTGTATGCTTTTTTCTGTTTTCATTTAGTTTTGTCTCAACTAACTGTGAACATTTTTATAGAAAATTACATAATATATGTGCTTACGCGACGTGTCATATAAACGTTCTGTTAGAATTAAGCGTGTTGCGCCTTATAACAATATTTGATATATATGCTACAAAGAATGCTGGTCTCTAACTAAGAACCATGGCGAGAGTGACCTACGTTTAGTGTGTAGTAGGCTTTAATGTTTACACAATTATAATCCTAGCAATGAAATCTAGAAAAGGCACAAAGTATGCGATCCATGTAATTAAGTTTTTATGTGTCTATTGTTTTATATTGAGTTAATACAACCATTTCAAGACACAATGAAAACAGTATTGTGTCGAGCTCATGTACGATGGAGACCTTCGATAATCATTGCTCCGCGCTATGTGATCTATCATTACAATATCAAGTTTGTTGGCTACAATAGTCTTTGAACCAGTGTGATCATAGTACGATCCCAGTACAAAATGTTTACATAAAATAAATGCAAATTAGATCAAGCAAAAATTATAATGTTAAAAAAAAATGTCATTTCATTTTATTAAACTTTACAAATAAATGCATAAAATCCATGTTCGTATTAGTAAATATTCTGTAAGCTTGCATATACTTCACGAAGAACCTTAGCATTAAAATCACATATTTCGCACACATTGTACAATCTCATCATGGTGGATGGTGCTTTCCTTACCTATGCAGTTAGGAATGTAAGGAGCCTCTGATCCAGGGCAGATAATTCAATCTGAGTCCACTTAATAACGCAAAAGGTATACAGACATGACCCAACCGTTAGAAGCGCGTACCTTGTTACCGCTTGATAATATTTTTTTTAAATAATCTACTAAAGGAACGTACTCGTGGAAATTGATTTATGTCGGCCTGATTAGTACTTGGGCTATCCTATTAGAGCTTGTGACATATTCAAGTGGCTATAGGTATCGGTTACTGGAAATGACCTATGAATAATAGAATCTTACATTATATCTCATACATTTTTTTATTAATTTACTCTATCATTTCTTGCTTTAGATGCATGCCTACATTTATCCACAAGGAAGTTCATGTTGGTAGACCTTTTAAAGAGTTCAGTTACTTGTAGTAAATTTAAGTTGTCAATGATTGTTGCCAAATATTATTATTATTATAAGAGAAATTGATGTTGTGGCATAAACTGGCTCAAGTATAGTAAGATAAAAGAAATATAAGTTGGAAAATTGATTTCCATTTCTTTATTGTAATCTTGACCCTAAAAACGTTCGTAAAAAAACAACAATCATTGGTGTGTTCAGGTAAAGGTAAGATTAGCCACAGATCTAGAAGCTATATATTCTACAAGCATTGCTTACTTTAAATCTATTTATTTGCAGGGTTGGCCAGATCATGGTACACCGCCAGATCCGGACGGCGTGTTAACATTTATAGATGACATCAACAGACAAATGGCGCTCATCGCACAAGAAAACACAGCACCCGAACAGGTACACATAGTCTAGTACCAGGTTTTCTAGTAATTTTAACCTAGTGAGAGACCATCCGCCTGATATCTTGAGCTCAATCCCAAACTATTCACCTCTGACTTGCCGAAGTTATGTGCGTATTAAAAAGTTAATTATTGCTCGCTTAATCGGCGAAGGAAAACATTTTTGCCATAATATTTTAAAGATGTGTAAATTCTGCCAACCAGCACCGAGCCAGTGTGGTGGACTATTACTTTATCCTTGTCAAACTGTGAAAACGTCCGTGCCTATCAGCGAGGTAGTTTATATACATGGGACTGTGACGTAAATAACTCTGATGTAGTTAATATGTTTTGTTTAATAGTCAATTTGATCAACTCTAAAGCTGTGCTCTGTACTGGCGAAATTTGTAATGGAGAAACATTTTATTATGCGCTGAGTGTCTTTATTAAATCCCAATATAAAAGTAAATATAAGTTATGTTACTCTCACCTGATACTTTTATTCAGTGATTCTGATCTGAATATAAAATAATGTTTGACAAAGTTATATTATCTCGAAATTTTAATGACCTGGATATTAAAACTGTAACCTCAGAATTAAAACTGTATCCATGTAGTGACTTTGTCTCAAGAATATATTTTGTATGACTTGGTTGACTGGCCGATTAATTTATTTTAATTTGTTCTTTCTTGTAGTCTTCAATTATCTCTTACTTTAGAGTCGTAGTAAGTCTTGCGCGATGTCCTGACATTTAATACTAATGTTTTACTGTTTATGTTTCAGAATGTTCTCTGTGTCCACTGTTCAGCAGGGGTCGGCAGGACAGGCACATTCATAGTCCTGGATATGCTTATTGACAAAATTAAATCATCTGGTGAGGCTCAGCGATAACCCACTTCTGTCTTATTATATTTTGCATTTTCTATTTATTTTGTTTTGTTTGCTTACGCGAATTTTGTTATTTTGTTTCTGTTGCGATTATATGCTTTTCTATGCCTTGGCGATTGGTGATGCAAGCAAATGTTATCTTTATGCCTATGCAAGAATACTTTAGATACCCATAAATGGTGCTTATGGAGAACGTTTGTTGTGCAGGATTCAACTGTGATATCGACGTCCACTCCACGGTAAAGCTAGTCCGCGCTCAGAGGAACGGCATGGTACAGAATAAAATGCAGTACAGGTTCATATACTTGGCGCTACAGGAATATATCGACAATAAGAACGTTAAGCTGCGGAAAAAGGTGAGCGTTTACAAGCACCATTGCCGTCCTTATAGCTAACAGTAAGATGAGCTCAAAAATTCTATTAATGTAAAGGCTTAACTAAAGTAGGTTAGAACACCTGCGACCAGTACAGTAAAAATATATATATTATTACTATACGGCCTAGGAATGCCATTTTAATCAGCCTAAAAATCGAATGACCTATGTAGTGTAAACCTGCCTGTATCTTTAGTAAGACTGCCTTGATAGTTAATAAACCATCAAATCAGACTCACTAAAGATATATAGAACGCGACAAGTTTTTATTAATAATAAATGACGGTTTAAATCTTGGTAAGTAGCGTCGTTTGTTGAGATACTCAATTATTCTCAGCGAATAGAGTACGCAGTCATGAACATGTCATTTAGGTAA
The DNA here is from genome assembly GCA_963675205.1 of Catocala nupta. Taxonomy (NCBI): domain Eukaryota; kingdom Metazoa; phylum Arthropoda; class Insecta; order Lepidoptera; family Erebidae; genus Catocala; species Catocala nupta. Next base: position 35,269,910 of record OY776078.1, read on the forward strand.
TTATTCAAATTTGGATAATTACCTACTGTTTGTTTTGCTAAATATTTAAAAAATAGAATCATAATAATAATCAATATTTTGAAGATTATTTTTACTTTGAAATTAAACTATATTATTCGGTTTTAAATATGTTTATTATAAGTACTACTTTAATTTTATTTAAATAATAACGTATAAACGTTTATACGTTTCTAGTACTTTGTAGCAGCCACTGTCACGAAGAGTCAAAGTTAGTATTCGTCTCAATCCTGAAAGATGAAGTTTTTCTAAGAATTCTCTTATCGAATTTTCCATTTACGTAGTTTGAACTCCTAGTCTATTCTGCTATCGTGAAGTATTATTGTGTTTTGCTACTTCTTGGGTTTGAGTAAATAAATGACTGGATCCTAAACTGGTGGTAGATTCCAACCATCCAACTATTGAAATAAGGATGTTTCTTGATTTCAATACTGTGGCGCAGAAGACTGCTATGTGAGATCGACAAATAGATGTGCATTTAACTACTTTTGCTTCGTTAACGACTCAATATAGTTCGAATGCACGCTTCATCGCTACATCAATCAAGTTAAGGACTCACAATTTATATTAGAATTCACATCCATCCCGTCTAAACGAAGCTGCTTACGAAAATGTTGTTATTAGTTATTCATATAAATGTATGGCACTGGTTTATTGTGGACTAGGTATAATACGAGGGTAATGACCCTGACAAGTATACTGATATCATTCTACATTGTTAGTGATATTTGTCAACTTACATATTAGGTACATGATATATATACTTATGCCTGTTACACTAGTATTGTGAATACCTTTGGATTACCTTTAAAAATTCTCAAGTGCGTGGTAGATAGCAGAATTATAGATAAATACAAACTAGTATAAAACTAGTATGTATTATGATGAAATCTTTGGTCACACATTTTTCCAATACCCACGCCACTACCAGTATGTGATTATCTTAGACCCTATTATCTTAACGCCTCGAAAAGCACGTAAAGCTGTTGATTCTGCGCCTGATCTGTCTCCGGTCGTGTCGGATTATTCATCCCATCGGATCATGAGAGTTAGGGAACAGAGTGTGCACTTGTGTTTGCGCACACACTTGTGCACTATAATATCTCCTGCGCCGATAGCCAGTCTCCGTTAAGATTGGCCGCCGTGACCGAAATTCGTTCTGGAGGACATCATTATTATTATTATCTTAGATCCATCTGGTTGCGGACCAAGCCATTTCAATATTAAATTTCAATTTTGGTATTATCATTTTAAAGTTCCTTGAGGACAGTGGTTCCAGTATTCCATTCCATTTAATCTCTGGTTTAATTGCAAGTACGACAATCCTGACCAAACCACTCAATGTACCTACTACGCTTTGATGCAAGCTTACTCTCTGCACAATCCGAAAATAAATTTCACAATACAGAGCGCGATAAAAAATACAAAAAAGTTAATATCATAGTCGTAATCCAGCCCATTGCACGGTTGACTTATAAACTTATATGGCAGACATGAGGTTAGCTGTAGCTACTAGTGATTGGCTAAAATTGTCCAATCAAATTCCTTGCATGCTCTGCAACTCATGGCAGGATCGTTTGCTAGCAACGTAGCTACTCTTATTATAAAATCAGAAAACGAGTAACAGTGTGTTGGAAGAGTACAGCGTAGCATATTAGATAAGGCGTATAATAAATTAATATCCTTAGTAAAATTTCGTCATCGTGAGATCATTGCATGGCCCTGACCACTGATTATAGAAGACTAACTGACTCGCGCAACTTCGTCTGCTTCACATAAGAGAATTATGCCCGTTCTTGCAACATTTGTCATTGCTGATGCGCTCCTATTGTTCGTAGCGTGATTTTATATTATAGCCTATAACCTTTATTATCTAACACTAAAAGAATTTTCAATTTGAACCAATAGTTTAGCCAATTAGCGCGTTCAAGCAAACAAACAAACAAACTCTTCAGCTTTGTAATATTAGTATAGATTTCTGGAGATACACAGTTAATTATTGTGACGTACTATTATGTAAAACATCACTTACAATCAACACATTTTGGACCGACTGGATAGACTATGGTCTAATAGGTTAGACCATAGTCTATCCGGTCGGCCCAAAGTCTCCACGAAACAAAGCTCCATGTCTCAGTACTACTTATGAGATAGCTCTCATAAGTAGTATTGAGACATGGAGCCTTGTTTCAATACATATGTGCATGTGTCCAAGAGAGCTACAGCTTATGATGAAGAGATAGCGAACCTTTTTGGTTTAAATGAAAATATATTAAATGGCTTTTATGTGCCATTGGAGACAAAAAAAAGCGTTTAGTTTTGCCACCAAGTTGTACAAAGATTCGTCAATTACTTAGTCAATTAACGGCGCATCCAAATATTTTGTCGTGTGCCTGTGTTGGGATTGCTTTGCCATCTCTGCTCTATACACTTCACTAACATGAAGCGCCACATACATCTTGCAGTTCACTTAAATTTCTCCTTCACTCTGTACGATTGAATACAGTTCTATAAGATGTTAAATTAAACTTTGTTTCTGTTTCAGGTGTACACTTCAGATGCGTAGCATGAACAGAAAGTGAACCAAAGTGATTGATTAGATTTAGAGATCGTATTTATAACATAACACGAGCAACACTTGCTGTATGCGCTCTGCATACAGTCACACCAGAGTCATAATATTACTAGATATAAGATTATTATAATAAACTATTGTTAATTATTTTATTATTGTTTTATTTTATTATTTTAGAAATATTGTTTTGTAGGCTCTGTAAACTTTTCATGTGTAGGAGCTCCTATTATCTAGTTCTCAAGTATTTAAGACTTGATTGTATCATATTTCTATCAGCATTCGGTCTAAAGGCCTGGATAACTTTTTCAGACGCCGGCGACAACTATCAATATTACACATTTTCATCTCTACCAACGATTCAATGTATTTAGTAAAGGCATCATATGGGATTACATAAAAGCTTTTAATGTTTGTTCTATTATGCTTTATGCGCTTTCAGTATACCTACAAGACGATCTTCATAATAAAGTTTTACAGCATAATACATTTTCTTAGTGAGAAGGTGTTTCATTGGCGTATGGAAAGTTGTATGTCTTAAGACCGACGTGAGTTCAACCAGTTTCCTATCTACAAGGATACAAATCGTATCTTTTTATGCCCGTTGTCCCTCTGAAGTAACAGCGGAGGACATTATGGGCAATAATTAGTTTGATCTGTCCTCTCGTAGATAACTAGAAACCAGATCAAACGTTTTCGGCTTATTTGTTCCCCCGAGAGATTTGACCAGATCATAGAAAGAGTTAGAAATAATCCGTTATACGGATTTTATCGAGTTGTTTATTTAACACTTTATTACCTACATATTTGAGAAAGTTGTCTGTGTGACACTAGAATATTGAGACAACTACCATCTTAGAAATGGAGAAAGTGTAGGTAATCTAAAATACAAATAGTTTTAGTAATTTAATGAGCTTTATAATTAGTAATGTTTAATAGTAGTAGTAGTAGAAGTGTAACAGTTTCTATATTATGAAATAAAGTGTTAAATAATCAACGCGATAAAATCCATATAAACTATAATTATAGTTTAATTTCAATGAATAACATTCGCGTAAACAGAGACAATATTATGAAAGAACATCTTTAGATCTGATAGTACATACTTACCTTCAAGCAGGTATTTGAAATGCGATAATTATTTAAAAAGCGATTGTGTTACCAATTTAAAATCACCTTTATTATTGCTCCAATATTACTGTTAATATGTATTTAGCAGTTCAAAGTATAGATCAGAATAAGTATTAGTTTCATTAGGCAGATTAGAACAGATTTTGGGAATAAGATGATATAAATATATTGTGATATATCGCTTAGCTTTATATTTAATGTTCCACTAGCTTTTAGTTATCTTCAGAAGCCTACGCACAATAACCAACTAGACTTAAATTACAATCGGATAAATAGTACAATAGGAAAGATAATACTAAATAACTGATGACGTAGAATCAAGTCTGAATATTTTTAATAGCATACATGTGATGTATGCTATTAAAATTCCATTTTCTTAGTTTATATACCATATAAGAGGAGACTACCATTCATATGTTATGGTATCGTAATAAACTAGGTATATTCATGATGAATACGTACAGAATGAATTTTACTTCGTTTCTAACAGGGCTTTCTATTTAAAGAACAGGTGTGAGCAAAATTTTGACATTGGTCTATGTAGAAAATAATCTGGCAATTTTTGGTGTAGAGGATAGGCAACAGTCGTTGCGTAGAAAAATCTGTTTGCCAGATTAAGCAGCTGATTGTCATCCATTGAGCATGTTTCTAATTTTCGTGCTGTTGTTGACAATTTCAACAGAATTTCGATAGATATCGTACAGACAACCCAAAAACATTTTACTGGATTCCGGATCTGACATCGGTCGTAGATAAGCTTATGTCCCAGTGCCGACAAGTTAGGAGATGTTTGTGAACATTAGTCTGGTCAAGCTAAAGTTAAAAATAATAGCGATGATAATTGCATGTCTCAAAAGCATCGATAGGATATCGGATTCTTCCTGTCAGTGCTTCGGTATTAGAGGCGTTTCTTAGATTTATAAGGTATGTCAATATGAACCCATATAAGCAGTGTAACTTCCTAGTTCTCCAGTCCTATCGCACCGACCTAATAGATTATCGCTCAGTTTTGGTAGCGGTGTGGAAAACATCATAAGGTAACTTGCATGTCTGAGAGTTCTTCACAATGTTCTAATAATTTTGTGAAGTCTGCCAACATGTACTGGGCCGGCGTGGTAGATTATGGCTTTATCTTCTTTCCACTAAGAAGAGGCCCGAGCCTGGCAGTAAGGCAGTTTATATACGGAGCTGATGTTATATAATCTACTAGTTATGACCTAGCCACTTTGATAATAAATGAAGGCTTACTAGACAATGCTGATATTGGCAGTAAGACTGCTTATACTGCTATACTTTATATGTTCGATAACTGCTTTTCAAGCCGTCCTTATCTTTAGGTATCTACCGTTGATTGATAGGGGCTTAGCCTACCTTATGGTTAAAGAACTTGATAGGGGGTGAAACATAACAAATACGCGATATAACCTTGTTTATTTATTTCACATTAAAACATTTCAAGCTATCTTGATTTAACTATACAATTAACATGATCGTCATTAAAACTAAACAATAATAATATTTAATCATCATTATTTTAACAACAAAATATAATAAGTAATAGGTATGCTTTAAGCTACAAATAATTATAAAAATCGATGATATATCGAAATCAATAATAATAGATTAAATTATACAATTCAATAATTGTATAAATACTTCATTATAATTAAAACTTAGTAAGAATAAAATATGTATATTCATAAAAAGCAGTGATTTGGCACGTTTTGATAAACTTAATAAATATATTTATAAATAAACAAGAATACAGGATAATTATACATCGACATTAGACATCGCTTAGAGTAAGTCAATAAAAGTGGGTCATTATATAACAGGGCAAGGGAACCCACCTCTGTCCCTCAGCATGTCAACCCCATCGATTGCAAGACTATACATAATAATCTGCAGTAGAGAAAGGCAGACAAACTGAACTCTCTATAATAAGAAATTATGAGGACCAATAAAACAATATAGACTAGGCTGCGTCAAAAAATAACAAACGTATCCTAGATTATTTAGGGAAATTGACAGAAATGCTTAATCCAGCAAATGAAATGACAATTCCATATTGTACTATCAATGATTTTAAATGTTAAAAAAACCACAGAAGTTAGAGGGCTAAAAAGATTCTTTTTGTTTTGTTTTTGTGTGAAAATATAGGTAGTATCATCTACACATACATTTCAGTTATCGCTATAGATTACTGCGATTAAAGCCCAAAAAGCATAAAACAATCCTGTAAAAATACAAAAGGTCAGTGATCGGTCTTAAGTTAACTTTATTATAATTTCTTTTAAGTTTTGTTTTTGGAAATGAAGCCCTAAGTGCTTGAAATTGTTGTGCATAATAATCGAATATATTTATTTTTTCGTAATGGTGACTTGCAACGAACATTCAAAAAGCGCATACATTTATATAGATAATATCTATGACTAATGATCTAGACTATTACATTTTTCTAATGTAGAATATATTTCGAGTCTAAAAATAATTTTCAAATGAATTTTACAATTTTATATCATATCACGCATTATCTCAATTTGACATCATTTATACTATGAACATTAATGAATAATGTTTGAATAACTATAATTAATATTTATGACGGATAGTCAATGCGAGTACACGTAAGCTGAATATATGTATAATAATTATGATTATGTAGTTTTACAATACAGCGATGAGACTAATCGATGACGTCATTCATTTTATTTAATACGTGAGTGAGCAGACATCTGTATCAACTGGAGAAAGAGTGTTGTGTAAGTAATTTATAGGAGAGTAGCCACGATAAGTGTTTTTGTATAGCAATTCAATTCTTATGCATTTATTAGTTAACTTCGTTATCACAGACGTAGTAATGTTTGCCGAAAATAATAATATTCAATTACGAACCGTCAAAAATATTAAATAGTTTGATTATTTTGGAGAAGTTGAAATTTTGTTTTAATTGTTAGTCGCAGGTACAACTTAGTTTTCGTTGTATCTGATGTCGCTTCGGTCGAAGCTTTGAACTTCGAGCGATACCTACTATTTTATTTATCGTTGCTTACATCCAAAACTTGGGCGAGTACAAACTTTTGTTGTAACAAATTAATTTTGGCACTCATTTTATTTAAGAGTAAATCGTTATAGTAATAAGATATATTACGAGTAGGATCTAGGTTAGGAAATAGCGTTACACCTAAAAGTGATTTATATACATACGTACGTGGGTTAATAAGTTAAAGAAGTCATAGGAAAGGACTTCGGAGAGACATTCAAGATAATTCATTCCTATCGCTGATCTATGGTAGGTATACTGCACGGTTAAGATATTCTAACAATTACTATGACTCTATAAGATAACATGCATTGTTGTAATTTTTTTATGAGTTTTTTCGTTGAATTTGATTACATTAATTTAATTAGGTAAATCATTTTTCCGTTTAGCTTGCTTGTTTTATCATTAGGATCGTAGTAACAATGGTTGGTTAAAGGAGTAATGATCGGACAAACAAACGGGAATTCGCCAAATCTACAATAAACACAAATAACCTTTCTTAAGTATAAGTAACATAACGTCGAAGGCAATAATAATAACTAGTACAATAAAATCCTTATAACTACACAAGTGGGAATAACATGATGATTTAGTGCCTTTATAAACGGTACGAATGTTTGTAAATTAGACAGATATGAAGCAACGACTACAAGGTCACAGTATGTCAGTCTCGTAAACCTTATTAGTGGTGGCCACGGGCTCCGGCCGGTCGGGCGTGCCGGCGTCGGCGCTGTGCTTGCGCTCGCAGACGCCCGCGAGGTGCGTCATGCTGCCGGAGATGCCGGCGGGCGCCATGTTCAAGTTCATCTTAGTGAGCAGGTTGGACTCGCTGCCGGTTTTCTTCAGGTCGGGCTGCGCGTTCGGTGGGAGCGTGGGTCCGCTGCGCTGGATCATCTGTAGGCGCGCGTACTGCTCCTGTAGCGCCTTCTGCTTTTTCAGTAGCTCCTGGTGGCGCTGCTCTAGAAGCGCCTGACGAGATGAGGCCTTGTCGTCGTCGGAGGATGGGTCAGGTGGATGAGGGTGGCAAAGGTCAGAGTCGCAGCGCGGCTCGGGCGGGGAGGCAGGGGAGGTGGGCGAGGCGAGGGGAGAGCGTGAGGTGGTGCGAGGCGGCGGCGGCGGTGGCGCGCGGCGGGCGGCTATGGCCAGCAGCTCGGGGTGGCGCTCGGGTACGGGCGGCTTGGGAGGATGCTGGCCGCGCGCGCGCACGGGCGGCGACGCGTCGGTGTCGCTGCCGCTCGGGTACGAGTGCAGCCGGCGCAGGGGCCCCTCGCCGCGGGCGCCGTTGCCCGCCGCCGCCGGTTTCGCGAAAGTCTGCAGTTCGTCTAGTAGCGCGTCGAGGGCGTTCTCTGGCCGCACATCCGCTCCCCGGCCCGCACCGCTTCGCCCGGAACAAGCGCCGCCGGTGCCCTGCGCACCATTCCACGCACTTCTAGCTGTGCCCGCCAATCTCCAACAGACATTATAAAGGCGCGGTTGCAAGTAAGCCCCGGCGAGGCTTCGACGCTCAATAGAACATAACCAACTCAACATGTAAAGCGTATTGCAACCGCGCTTTTAATACACAACCAAACACTTATTGAAATAACATTTAGAAACAATCATTCAAGTAAAGATCCATCAAGAACACTTAGTATTGACAATTATTTATAGAGCTAAATGCCTTAATGCGACCACATTCATTCAAAAAGAATAAAATACGAACGAAAAAGGCGAATGCCTTCTTCCTTGTCGTTGAATGTATACCTATACAAACTACTCAACACATTTGCTGTGAACTAAAATAAATAAATGATCAATGCGATTCGAAATGAATAGATACAAGATGTGCATGTAGTGATTCAACGACAAGAAATGAAAAGGAATTTGTGTCGAGCGGCCAATGTCTAGTGGTATTAAAACCGAAACTGGCGGTCATCGGACAAGACATCGGACAGGCGAAGAAATAATAATTACAAGAGATACATAATATTGACAGTATTACATAGGTACATACTTTAACGTGATATTATGTCAATATATAGGTTATGTAACGATTAAGTTTTGTGACTTAATAAAATGCATAAAAGATAGGTAATTATGTAAGTAAATATTAGAAACTGATTCACTCTTAACAATTGTGATGATTTTGCCATTAGTCAATAAATTTATATGATGTGTAATAGTAAATATAATAATTTAATTTGAACAATATTTCTACTGAAACGAAGCTAATGTCAGAGTGACATTTTAATAAAAAACTAGTCTAATAAAAGCTCAAAGTGTATATTGCGGTCACTACTTATGATTAAACTTGTACCGTAAATGTGCAGTCAGGTTTTATTATAATATTCTTTACATATATATGAATTATGTAAAAGCGTATAATTTTATGATATAATTACCTGCGTTCCGGAGGTGTGGGTTAGTATTATATACATATTATTCATATTACAAAGGAATAGACAATTGGAGAAGACTGAAGGGGCACTTTCATGTATCTTTCATAATTAGAAAATAATTCAAACGTAGAGAATGGACGGTGTCCGATAGAAAGTAAAATGTGATGAAAGGTAGCAATCGCCCTGAAGGTAAATGACATCTAATAGTATAAGGAATAGGGGTCTAAGAAAGTTGTTAAGGCATTTCATTCATTTCCAGAAGTTCTGGGCTGTGAGCTGCTCCTGATATCGAGAATGCGCTGCAACAGAAATAAAAAACAGCAAGATGCACAAACTATTGTGTTAAAAGCCGCTATAAATTATACAACATGCGTTTATTTAAATGTCTAACGGACTTTGACCACGTGTTCATATTTCACACATTAAAAATCATGAGAAAATAAACGAGAAAAATAAATTAAATATATAATGAAAGTAAAATAAAAAATATTAATAATAGAAATATGAACACACGTCTGCCTAGTTAGGCTCTAGTGCTTAGTGAATCACTCTCAAATGTTTAAAACTATTATAGAACCTGTGAGCGGTAAACTCGATTTAGACTAAATTCATTATCTCGAAATATTATTTACAGGTGAAATAGGAATGTTTTCCAAAGCGAGTCTATCACTAGAATTTATTCTTTTATTAATCAAATGACACAGCCTACGAATCGCATGCAGCGTGCGATACTGACATACTACAGACATCAGATAAGATGTTAGCAGTGGAGACCGGGAATACAGCTCGCAGTGTTACGAACTTGCTAATTATTTATATTAATTAATTAAAACTTAAAATTAACATGTTATGATATCTACCTATATTATCTACTGTAGCTTTTATTTAGTTATTGTATTGTTTTCGGTATATTCAATTGTTTGCCATTGTATTGTATAGTTTAAAACGTGTTTGATTTTTATAATACTAAGTGGTGTCTAATGTATTCATTACACAAACGTTTCATCAATGATGAACACGAACATTAATCCGACTTCTTTCATAACGTTTGAAGATATTTTGTCGCTTAGACTGAACGAACTGCTTACCAAAGGATGACTGTATGCTTGTTTAACGCATAGAGAGAAAATGTATAACATAAATAGATAAAGACAAGATATACCTACAAGACACTTCATGACTATGGAAATACAGTAGATAAATAGTTAATACATTGCTTATACAATATTTATTAAAGAACAATATTTTTGTAAAACAATTACCAGTCTCCTCTACTAATTGTTAAAGTACGCCCAATTTAGAATTTTGAATATTAATTCAATAAATTGAGAACTTTGCCAATATGTTGCTTAAAATATTGAAAGACTTTTTAAACAATCAACTTTCAACTGCAGCGGTGTGTTTAAATACAATTCAATTGGAAGAAAGAGTAAAAGAGCCGGTATTATGAAAACAGTTGAAAGTTGCGCGTTACCCCAAGGTACTCCGGTCAGCGGGATAAAGTTAACTAATTATGTTCAAAAGAGGTACTCTATAATTTGTAACTATACTCCATTTGGTTAGGTACTCAACTAAAGGTAAACAATCTTGATGAGTCTTTTTATCTAAAAACTCAGTTTAAAAATAAAATGCTGCTAAAGATCAATGTAAATACAACAATAACGATTACTAAATCAATTGAACCCTTAGTTTAAGCAGTAGTTTATTTGTTTAATATGTGTTTGTGTAAAAAGTCACATCTAGATTGTTTACCGTTAGTTAAGTACCTAACCAAATGGAGTATCTATAGGACGCATAATGTACTCTTTACACAAGTACCGCTTTTAAAAATACTCTTCTAACTTTACAAACATTATTTATCCAATGGGTAGGTAGGTATACAAGTATTGATCAAATACTAAATTTTAATAATATATGCATGCGTACCGATTCTTTCAATACTGTCTGAACTGGAAAAAATATGCAAATATTCTATAAGTCTTTCCAATATATCTGTCAGATAAGCGAATTTGGACAAACTTTATAATTCTAAAGCGTAGTGTACAAAACTTAGTGCACCAACATGCCTACATAAATATAGCAAAAACTTGTGTTATACAAAATTACATAAAATAGACGATGGAAATATATTGAAAGTAAAATATAATAATAAAGTAAAATACAGATGTGGAATAATAAAATATAGAAATAAATTATTAAAACGTGGTTTATGAATAATAATAATAATGGATATATTAGGAAGAGATTTATTACTCGTTGACAACTATAGCTTCTCTGAAGTACTGAGATTCACGCCAGGCGTACTATCGTCACGGAGGAGGACCGGTACCATCACGGAAAAAAAAACCATGAAATCCATCGTTAAAACATTCGACATTAGTGACACAACGTATAATATCATAGTACAAGTAGCGAGATGGGTTAGTGCGGCCGAGCATGGCCTGTGTGCTTACGACCTGGTGTGACGTCATCGTCTCATGACAGCCTCCCCTTAGCTCGTGACAGATGCAATACATAAGGTACGTATTAAATAAATACGAAGTAGCTTCAATGAAGTGACCGAGTGATAATTAACAGATGATCTTTTACTGAAGATTTGAAGGGAGGGACTGAACTACCTATGTTCTGATCATTTTACATCTAGTTGAAGTAACAACCAACAGTTCGGGATGGCACAAGTTTGGGCGTGGCAGTGAGTGGCAGGTCCATCTAAATATGTTCGATATGGTTGACATGTTGTTAAAATTGGCATTGTTTTCCGGAAGCAAGGATCATAAAATGCAACGTTTACGGATGGTGCATTGGTTGCAGGGAAGTGTGCAAAAGAATTTTAAGATTCGTTATATTCTGAAATCATCACATCACGCTCTGTCGTTTTAATTATTATACTCTTGTTATAAATACTTAATTGCCATTTTTGAACGCCTACCGTAACTTCCTTTAATGTTTAATTTAAAGAACAAAACGTTATTTGCTTATATTTTAACCTAACTCTTATATTTTTTGTTTTGGAAGTGCAAGAACTATGTGGCTTGTGAGATAGCGTTGTGTTTTATGTGCAGCTGTAATAAAAAATGCTTTGACATCTTTTCTAAATATTATACTTTTCTATACGCAAAGTTAAGGCCTATAAATTATATAGGATATTGTCACCATGGAGTTTGTCCACATAGTGTCATGTGTGTCAATTAAAATATTCTACTCATAAATAAAATTAAGTAAGTGGTAAAGTTGTGGTTTTAATTTTAAATTTCTTAGGCAAGCAAGCAATTTTACAATGCACGTTGTCATTATGCATTGCAGTGTTGTGAACATGCAAACGAGTCAATGGAGACAAACCGATCTACTTGTGCATAAAATATCGTTGATTTCCCTATAATAACAGATAATACTTTGAAATTATAATGTATGTACATTGTAGACGTTAGTTTTTCTGGCGTGTGAAGTGTGGCAATTCGTCTACGCGATAGGCTCTTCTTATATTTTCAAAGCATTTTAAAGCCTTGTCCTTATATTTTTAATATATAATGTTTAAAGCGTGTTTAGTGTACCCAATTCACGATTAATATAGGTAATTGAAACGATATGTATTTGAAACATACATTCTTAACATAAATGACGCGTACATTTTTGAATCTGGAAACGAATCGACGACTGCATATATAGTTATGACAGTACTTACTTTACATTTTTTCATTAAAGTACGTATATTGATGCATTTGCCTTAATTTATGAAAACAAGTTGAAGGCAAGCAGATAATTTGTTACAACTGTGTGATGTGAAAATTTTACGTTTTATGTGCTAGCACGTAATAAAAGTACTAAACCAACAAATTATTTCACTTGTTCCACTCGTTTCATTTCACTTTTATCCGTATTTAGATAATTTGCTTTATTTTAAATCGCATCTATCTTAAAATGAAAACTCTTTCACAAAGCCGATATGCTTGTAATCGGATATACCTATTTTGTTCATAATTGTTATTAGATGTTTGTCTTTTTCAAATAGGCATAGCAGCATAATTTTGTTAATTCATAAGTTGACCATTTAAACAAATTATCAAAAATCTCAGTCAAAAATATTGATTGACTCTAATTCCTAAAATGGGCATGCCACATTTCCTTATATGACAGAGTGTGATGTATTACATTTAGATACAAATTTCATATAATATGCCAATTTCAGTTTTTAGTTGAGTAATTACGAAATACGCATGCATTTCGTTCTTTAAAAAAATAATTTTGTTACTCAGAATACGCAGGATAATGATACTAAATAACTAACCGGATAAATCCAAAATGCAGTATATAGTCTAATAAATATAGGATATAGAATTCGTTAAATTTTAATACTAAATAAAAAGAGAAAGCGAACTACAGTCAGTGTCCAAAGGTCTGTTTGAAAAAAGATGGTAAGGTTAGGATAAGCCTACAGAACAGGTGCGGAAAACATGCTAATTTTTTGTGTCAGAAAACAATAGGGGCTTATGCATATAGTATAAATTAAGCGCGTATTAAGAACAACTACGTAAGCTTAGGGGTGACGTGTTGGGCAAATAAAAATAACTATCACTTCGCAAATAAATCGAAGTGTTGGAAAAAAATGCAAATTTTATAACTCTTGGCAAACCTGCAATTGTTAAGCGCATGGTATATCTATAAATGATAACATCTGAAAGTTGTCCTAAACAAAGAATTCTGTTTAATCTGTCTGCAATTAAATGGTAATAATATTTCATCAAATTATTGTAGTTAAGTTCACACAGGAAGACAGTTGAAATGTAACTAAAGGGGCCACATTTACTGAATATTTGGGGTTCTTGTTACATATAATCGTTTTCTTCATGTATTATTTTGAATTATTTCGGTAAGCTATGACCTACGTTCAGATAATTATGATTGCCTTCAATACCTTGTTGTGGGTTTGTGCGATATGACAGGTGCTGTCAGACGCGCACTCCTCAGAGGAGGGACCAGCAGTGAACGAGGAGCTCTGAGACGAGACCGGTGAGACGCGGCCATCAGACAGAGGCAGACGTTGCTCCTGCACGCAAGCGAGCCTGCCAAACCGATGGCATTAAAACAAATGACTCCAAAATTAATTCATAAAGGCCCTTGTACGTTAGATAATGAATGATAAATACATTCATCTGTTATCATTTTATTATAAGACAGAATTATTTCTAATACGAGTCATGTCTTACCGTTTGAGGGTAACTAGAGTACCAGTTAGTTTCTTGCAGCGACGTAAAGCCAGTTCGAGCCGCTCAGGCTCCTCCTCCAACATCTTCTCCTTGCGCACCACCTGAAAAAGTTTAGGCGAAACCATTTAATTTCATGTTCTTCACAATTTAGACAATAGATGATTTTTTGTGGTTTAAAATTTAATCACATTCAATATCTTAATTAACCGTAATAAATTATTTTCAACTAGTTTGCCTCACATTCAATATTTTAAAATAAATTTTTGCATGTAACATGGAAGAACTATTTTATTTTATAATGTTATCTAACTATTAAAGCTGATATTGAAGTCTAGTTATTATCTAACCCTATATAATAGTCATTTGAAATTACCTTCTCCATTTCCCCGGACAGCTTCGCCTTCATGGTCTCCTGAAGTATCGGGAATTTCAACTTCCAATCAGCAACGGTCTTGCTGCTCTTCGAAAGCACCATAGCGATGCGCTCAATATCAGCCATGTTGACGCGAGTTTCACTAAAATAAGGACAACTAAAGCTTTAATTTTTGAATGCTCTTACTTCTTTATGCGGCATTGGACACTGATTGGGTGGTAATGAAAAGCTAAGAAGTCTAATATGACATCATGACTTTTCAAATATGAACGTTGAAATTTTAGAGACAATTGGGAAACGTACCGATTCGCAGCTTGTCCACGAAGACGTTCGACTGTAGCCTCCAACTCGTAGAGATCGTTTTCTAGAAGCAACATGTCTTGACGATAGATCTCTTCTTCGCGGTTCAGTTGCTAAAATTAATACATTATATAATATTGCTTCAGAATACAAAAGGATATAAGCATCTAAAGGAGAAAAATGTTATATACGCACGGATTCGGGATCGTGCTCGCAGAAACTCGCCGCCAGGGCGCCAATTTTCACGATGGTCTCAGCCATAAGCTGCCTCATCTGAATGGCATGGGCCAATGTAGAGCGACGCAAATTACGTGTCTGTGAATCAAACGACTTATGACTTAATGTGTAAACTCACTACAACAAGTTAATGAATTCGCCGACGCTAAGTATATCGCACATTTATATTTTGGCAACGCTCGCATTTGTGCATGGCAATGCAGTTATCTGTTATTGTCGTTAAACATACCTCAATGCGAAGATCACGGCTTTGCTTTTGCAGAATACGCAGCTGATTAAAGAAATCTGGTGTGACATTAATCGTGTATGTCCTTTGGGGTACAAGGGCCAGTTGTTGACCCACGAGGCCAGCGGGCTTCGGCGGAGGAGCGGGCTTTAGGCGATCGCGCTCTGCAATACAATTGCATACATTTCCATTCGTTAGACGTTGGTTAAAAATAAAATGTTATATAAAGCTAAAAATGTAAGCATGACATCTGTGTTAAAATACCTTGGCAACACTCTAGCAAGATGTTATTTTTGATAAATAATAATCATTCAAAGCGGTTTTAAGCTTTTGTGGAATGATAAATAGATGCTATTATTATAATCCGCCACCGTGTTATGGCCGTATGTAGTTCCGGCATGAGTCGAAGCGATAATGGCTCAGTTATTTTAGTCTTCACTTTGAGTTCAGAATATTCAAATTTCTATGGATATTAAAAAGTTACCTTGAGAAGACGTCCGTGGCAACGTGGAAGATTTGATTGCCGGTTTTGTTGGTTTTGAATCAGCTTGTTATGGCAAAGAAGAAGCGGAAATCAAATACAAGAATTATGAACATGGTTATGATATTAACTACGAATGATCAGAAAAGATTTACAGTTCAGAATACTGTCAAACTCAAGAATAATGTAATGAAGTTCCCAACATAATATTTTTGTATAGATTTGTTTCAATTTATGAATACTTACAAAAGATATCACGAGGGAACCAATGATGCCATACTATTAATGGAAATTATGATGCTAACATAATTAAATAAAAGTAATGTAACACGAATTGACATTTAATATGAATGTATAATGTAGGGAATTGATTTCATTTCACACAAAGGGCTTCTTGACAACTGGCATTTTTATTTGTAACTTTATATTCTTTATAAGAAGTGTATAAACGAGTGTGTATAAAAACGCTAGCATCAAACGGGTTCAACCAACAAATGTTACAACCAAGAATGAAAAATACAATACCAATAAATAACATATACAATAAATAAAAAGTGTACAGGCAACACGAGTCCAAAGTATAATAAGGCTTTGTATCCTCATGTCAACACTACGTCTGACACGAAACATACGTAAGCTATGTGAGTGCAAATAAGTTTACCGGGTACCTCTAGAAAAGAACCACCACCGAGGGCTTATCATTTACCATACTATATTCACCCTTCAAACATTTAAACTACATAATAGATTACGAATGCAGTCAACTTGCAGTAAAGGTTTTATACTATAATACACAATATCAATAGTATGCATACCTGTATGTTGTGGTGAATGCTGTTTAGGCGAGCTCATATCTGGTGGATCGTCACTAAATGATACTGATTTCTCAAATGAGACAGATTTTTCTGAAATGACAAATTTACAATTGGTCAATCAATATAACTTTACCGTTAATATGATATTATAATTCTGATTCTTCACAATGCTTTAATATTTGAAACCAATCAGCAACAAACTACTGGGATATGTCAGTACATCCAAATGAAATAAAATATCGAATCTGTTCCAAGAAATAGTTCGGTGAGTGACAAATGGTGT
Organism: Catocala nupta; assembly: GCA_963675205.1. Classification (NCBI taxonomy): domain Eukaryota; kingdom Metazoa; phylum Arthropoda; class Insecta; order Lepidoptera; family Erebidae; genus Catocala; species Catocala nupta. The sequence goes on from OY776078.1 coordinate 35,286,971, forward strand.
TGAGTGAAAATAATGTTTAAATGCATTATATTAATATCCAAAAATAGTTTGTGAATGACATTGATAAAGTGTTTTTAAAATTGAAAGTGTGAAGAGAGATAACCATTCCATTAACAATTCAATTAAATTTGCATAGTGCAGAACTTTAATAAATGATGGATTGACATGGTCATCTGCAGTTTTTTGGACATTAGATATGTTTTCTGAAATCAAGGTGGAAATAAGAGGAAACAAAATTTTACGTAAAATAAATTTAAAAAATGACATACTTTCGACGACACAAATACAAAATTATGAAACTCATTAAAATTGGCGATAAAACAAAAAATACAACTAAATGTGATCAGTGAATTCCTATACATATTTTCGCATGTTCCACTCGACGATAGCCACAATCTACGTTATTGGCGCACGATGGAATAAATCTAGCTATGATTCATCTACATAAGAAAGCCTTCACTACCATGAGACTTATGAAGTCAATACCAAATCATTATATTGATCCATTTACATTTTTACATCATGAACTTAACGATTGTATTAGGTGATAAATGAGATGACGATTATAAAAATTAACACGAAGACACAATATAAAACGAGATGCATCGAGCCTAATACAATTGTTCATGATCAAGCTGAAAATAAGAAAAATACCACTCGATTTAGCAAGCAAGCGTTCGGTGTGGTAATGATTAGGTCGCTGGGTGCATTGCGAATGTCATCGGTTTAGTCAATGGGTCATTTACTAAACTACACGTTGAACACATTGTAGACAATGTGAAAGCGACGCTTTCCCTGGCCGACGTACCAAGATGTGCGGAAGCATCTTTGCCGTCGTATTAACTTGAATGGAAATAGAATGTGGTTGCTTCCATAATTTGCGGTTTTGTTTTGCACCACAGCAGTTAAGACAGTAACAATCGCATCAAGCTTAAAACAGGAAGCTGTATACCACAGCGGCCTAACTTTGTATGCTTTAAAAAGTTTACAATTCTTATGAAAGTAATAAAAAACTAATATTCCGCTTTCCTTATATGAAAATTATATGTGCGTACATACAATTTATTGGTTATGAAAAGAAGATTTGACACTAGCAATGCATTAACGATGATTATCTTTACCGCCTCCAATCACACTTACGAAATTTATCCCTCCCTAATTTAGGGGGTCTCTCGGTGGTTGAAAAACGCGCACCATCTGAGTAGAGGAAAACGCATGCCATATTAACGTACAAACTTGGGTACCTTTTGAAAATGTTGTCGTGCCGGTTGGCAAAGCCTTCGTCAATTATAATAATTAGACACATAATAACCGAAATGTGTCACCTACTAAGTCAATAATAGCTATAACATTTAATTAATTTAACTATGGTGTAGATATAATGTAATTTAAAGACTTATGTATGACCAATTATCTTCAAAGTACTCGTATAATGTTATGTTGCTATGTATATATAAACAGTATACATATTTGAGATGAGTAGACTGATAGGAGTCTCACCTTGGCCTGCAGGTCGAGGCGGCTGTGTATAGGTCTGATACTCCTGGCGAGGAGCCACAGTCGGGGCAGGCGATTGATTGGGGACTTGCAGAGCTTTCTGCACAAGCCCAGTCAAATTTGCCAATTGGCGCTCCATTTTTTCAACGCGCAGACGTTGCATTTCATCTAGTTGCGGCCTGTAAACCATCATAAAGAAATCCTATCTATCTATCACGCTGAAGAATTGTTTAATTTTCCTCTTGTGACAGATAAAATTCGCTTGTGCACAACATGACGCATAGCCGTAGAATTTATATTGTGGCCACAATATCGCGTTGCACAGAATCATGACTGACATTAACAACAATTGTAACAACAATGGAATATTTTATCAATGGACAATGAATTTGAAGACACGTTGTTTCTTGTACCAATGAGTGAAATTTTAAAGAAATTGTCTTATTTTTTAGGTAAAATTATTAGCTATCGATTACAATACAAAATCATAATTTTAGTACGTAAGTGTTAAAGACTCAGAGTATCAAGATTCCTTTACGCCCGATTTGAAACAGGTCACCGATTATTATTTGACGACGTAGATTTAAGCATGATTTAAGATACTTGTGTTACATTCGGTTTCTTGAGTTACCTGGCGTCGTACGGCGGACGTGGCATGGGCCGAGGGGCAGTGGTGATGGGGTTCACACCGTACATCTGATAGGTGTCGTCAATAATCACAGTATCGCTGCAACAACATCGATAATTTCATAAAATGGTTCCCTTTCACCGTTGCGATGGTTGCTTAACTTATGTCCCTCAAATTGGTTTAATAACTGATTTCTACAAAATAATTTCAGATTTCAATTAAGTCTAATCAAAGTAATGATATCAGCAGAAACCAGTTCTTCTATTTTAATTTATAATTTGTATAAATAGTTAAACATAAGACGATACCCAAAAATAATTTGTAATGTGTATCACCGTATACATTTATGGCAGTACTCTTTCTTACTTGTGATAATGTTAAAGATTCAAAATAGGTATTTAGATTAAATCAGACAGACTTGTCTTGTCTTGACACTTGATCTACAATGTGGACTCAATATTGTCTAGGTTATGAACTACTGTAATTATTTGCATTCTAACAAATAATATATAGTGGCTTTTTCTGAAAACTAAATATTATATAGCTGTATTAAAAATGAATTAAAGATACTGTATTTGTTTAATAAAAAATTATTAAGTCATACTTAATATTTTATTTTAACAAAGACAAGGGTGGCTTCTTTTGTTGATGATGTTTGAATGGGCGAATAAAAATCAATCTGTGTGCAAAGATGTAGTAATTGCTTACCCAGCCTCTTCGTCGATGACCGGAGTGATGGTGGGTCTGCCGGCAGCGGCGCCCAAATACTGGGTGTAGTAAGGATCTTCATATGGTGCACGGGCTGCGCCACGCTCCGGGGAAGACATGTAACCCTCAGCATGCCCTAGGTTTATACAAAACAAACTATCAGCCCTGCCAATGGACGCAATACACTCCTCTGTAGCTCTTTCAGTATTAAGATACAAAATGTTGCTATTATATAATATTATATAGGTACTTATTTGTGGAACCAAAGCTACCTACTTACTGTCAAAGCATGCGAATTATACATAACTTTGCTATATTACTAGTGTATATGCCATCTTAAATACAAAATAATTCCTCACACATACTGTACCTGCAGTTCATGTTAGTTTTAACACACTTTAACGTGAGATAATAACGTTTGTTTAGAGAGAATTTAAGATTGTAATTATTTTTGAGGGAGATTAAAACAGAAAGGCCATTTGGAACATGTAAACATTGGTTACGTTGATGTTGTCAAGGATAAAATCTCAGAAAGATAGAATCGAATTAATTTAATAACAATCATATCAAACAAAACAAGTGATTATGTTAGCGCAATAATAAAAGTTTTGAAAAGGCAAAGCATTAGCAAATTATGTTCTCGAAGCGAAAGTAACGTGTTCAAAGGTGGCGGGCCTGGTTACCGGGAATCGTGTACAGTTGTTCGGGCCCCCGGGAGCAATCGGCCGCAGCGAAGGGGAAACAGCGTTCTGACCCAGTTCCCGGGATGTATGTGCGCATCGGCTTGGCCGGCGCGGGGGGACCTACACACATACCGCTTTGTACCTAATAGAAACACCCCAGAACATACCCAAACACAGTCTAATCTCACTTCATAATAAACTATTTCATATTTTGCTTCAAAAGTACTTTTTATAATAAACTTTGTTTGGTAAATTTAGTGGGCAGACGAGAGTCGTCATGGAATTACGTAATTACAAAGGAAATGGGTAAAATTTACTTGCTGGCTGATTTAGATTAAGTTGTAATAAAAAAGTATCAGTGTCGTGGTCATCTTCGTTCCGTTTATGCCTGGAAGGTTACAATATTTGGGTATTTGTGTCACCTGCGCCAGAGTGAGACTTCACGCGGTCGGCGGGCACGGGTGGAGCGCCAGGCGAGAAGGCGCGCAGCATGGAGCCTCCGCGAGGCAGAGTGCTCGGAGCTTGACCTCCAATGTAATAAGCTGGCGCCTTTACCTGTAACAAAACAAACAATATTTATTATTATCACGCCACCTATTATTTTCGTTATCATTATATCCTAAATAACGAGCTGGGGTATGGACACAGATATACATTACGAGTATATTACTGGACTGCCAACATCATAAATTAAAAGTAATAGTTCAATTACCCGATTTTTAATTTATAATAAAACATACTTTACATCTCAAGCTACCTTTACAATTATTTTGCATTATTTTTATCTATACAACTCAAGCCAGCTGTATGTACATAATAAGAAATTAAAGTAATATAATTTTAAGTACCTAATGCCTAACTGTTGTAAACAACTCTAAAACAGAGCCATCGCTGAAATAATTTACATTTATCCTATTGTTTACTTTAATTTTGTTGTATTTAGATAGATACTTTTTATTTTGTCTGGCAGAACCTGTTTATTATTTAATATTGTATTGATCTTTCTATGACTCTCAATTCAGAATTTAGTTTCCATAGTATCCGAGCCTAATATAGAATTGCTAAATACATTATATAAATTTAAATATGCTACTGTGCTTCAAAGATGTTATGATTGTATAACATCCACAGCAAGAGTTTACGCGACTAATAGAATTCTATTTCTTCAAACCCTTCTTTACTTAATTTTCTACGGTCATCGTCGCGTATTAATACCATAAGTATGGTCTTCACGACATATCATCAGGTGAGCCATATGCCAGTTTTCTATCATCTTAGATAAGACACAAATAAAATCTACGCATATATTCAAATTGGCGTGTAGTTATTGGCATTGTCTTGCTTGTCTGTGTTGAGTATCGGTGTATAGAGCATTAAATCCTAGCATCATCATCAATCTAATTAAAGTACGGAAGGAATTCCCTCCCATCTAAACAATCAATGCCAGTGAGATTAGTCAGCCACTAAACACTAGGTTGACAACAGAGAGAGAGTAAATGTTATTATCGGAGCATATAAATTGTAAGTTGAAATACAAACAGAATACAACAATGTGTTGTAGAAATAACATTGCGGTTTACAAACATAATATCAAAGCATCAACAGTCATTGGTACAACGGGAAAGAGTCAGTTGGCATTTCATTTTTATAGAGAAAACACCTTATAACAGATTTTCTATCTATTACCATGAATAACAATAAGCTTTGACTTCATTTGTCGCCGTGTCAAAGGGGAATTGCATTTCATTTACATACGTTGTTAAATGTGGACTGTGACCGAAGTGGATGTCCAATTAATTTTAATTACTTCTATATCATATCAATGGCGTGGTTAATTATAATTGTGATTTTCAATGCAGTGATGACAGGCTTGACAATAAATAGACCTGTCTTTAAAATAGTACTTACACAAAAAGGATATGCGCAGGTCTGATATGTAACTTTTATCCACCAATTATATTTATTTGCGTATTTTCTGTCTTCATTTCTTCAACATTATTCTCCCTGCCTGTATTTCATAGGTTTCCAGTTTTCGCTATTTCTTAACCTTTCAAGATGGCTTAATCATGTGATAAAAATATTAATGTCGATTCATTGCCATCATTGATTGTTATTAAAACGTAGTGCTTATTTTGTTATGGACGGATATTTAATACAAAATTTCTACCAAAGAATGTACGTTTTCTTGCAAATTCCGATACAAGTTTCGGGCACAACTTCAATTAATAAACGTGGTCAGTGAACCAAACTTGCGTAATCTTATTGTGTTAACTAAAACTATAAATTCAAGTTTCTTTGATAAAGAATTGATTTGTTCTGAAAGGTCAATGTTTTAATATTACCGAATGAATACCTATTCCAGTTTTTGCAGTATGATATCGAAACGCCGCCTCTCAGAGAATTTACATTCTGCACTTGGTTTCGAATTTATGACTTAAAAGGTGACCAGAGCATATTCACATATGTTGGTAAGTCGTCATTTATTATGTCAAAATAAACAAGTATTAGTCACATATTCAGGTCGTCATTGTACGAGCATTGAAAGTAGCCAAAGGTAGAATGACAAAAACAAAGTAATGAGCAAATATGGATTGCGTTATTATATTTAATTTGACCGGTTTATATGCGAACTTGTTCAACGCAGGCCGACATGCGTTGCGCAATATTACAGAGCGTTTTGAGAATTTTTCATTTACTTGCGTCATACGAAGTTTGAATAGGGTAGAATGTATAATGCATTATATGTATGATCTAATCAGAGCGTTGTATTGTAGTCTACTTAATTTGTATTCTTCAATTATTAAATTATTTAACCAAATAATTAAATATGTAGTACCTAGCAATTTAAAATGTATGATTGTAAAATTTTATGATTCTAACAAATTTCGGTTCGTATCGCACTCACTGCAGGTGATTAGGTCTAATATAGAAACATACATAATTAATGTGCGCTCGATATGCGACTTAATGCTCCAATTAACTATTTTTATGAAAGACATGATGCAAGCATTTAATTTTGATTAATGTTTCAGCAAATGGCAACAATCGTGTTGTAAGACTCTGGCTGGACTCTGGAGGGCGGCATATTAACGTCTCTATCGCTGGTAAAGTGTCAGTTAGTTCATCTGTTGAGATAACGCACGATGTTTGGCGACATATTTGTTTATCCTACCAATCGGACTATGGAGCATGGGCACTCTATTTGGATTCTCGTCTAATCTCTTGTCAGGCATCACAGGGTGTAAGTATACTTTCATTATTACCGTAACAGATTTAGTTGTAATAATATATTTAACAAAAATCATGATTTGAACTATGCAGTTAAAACTACAGCTAGAAGCTGCAGACCAAAATTAGTAATTTGAGCGATATATTAGAGAAGATAAATGCCCGATTAGCATTATTCGGCTAGAGGTCACGTCGTGCACGATTTTGTACATATAATCATGTGATACATTGAGGTATATAGCCATTATGAAATTAGATCTCCAGACAAGGCTGTCGTGCTTGTCTATATAGAGACAGTTCCATCATACGTATCATGATTACCCGCGGCTAATCAATGCCTTGATAAAGTATTGAGTAATTTGGATGAAATAGTTTCAATTAGTTGCAAGGATATGATACTATGTCAATTACTCATTAAAATTTGATTTAATGTATTTGAATTTTCAGCTTGTCGGATTTGTGTTGCCAAGCAGCGGCAGTGTCATCGTTGGTTATGGCACTGATGTAAATGGTAGGTTTTCACATCTTAATTGTCATAACATTTAAATAGATATTATGTACATACCATTTTTTTCTCATTACAGGTGGCCAAAATGGTTTAGAAGGGGAGGTTTTCGGTGCAAACATGATCTTAATGTCAACCATAGAAAGAAATTATTCGATGAAGAGTAATCCACAATTTGTACAAAAACCATTTCGGAAAAATATATTGAAATTTGGAGAGAAGAAAGGAAATTATATCATTCTCAATGATTTACAAAGTGAGGGTGTTAATAATAATTTTGAAACCACAAAACTACCAGACAAAAAGGTTACCCATAGTTTTATCAGATTGAGAACACCTCACAATCTAATTGAACATGAAGTCGGTTCTGGTCTTGCGCGCAAGCCAGCTAATACAAAATCGTTTAGTGAGCAAGATTTCTTCCCTCCTGTTATTGGCGCCACCACAGTAGGTAGTAATGGTAATAGTTGGAATTCAAACATGAACGCACATAATGGAAAATACAAAGTACACAATAACGGTAAAAGTGCCACACGTAGGCCTCCCATGAATAACACCCCAACTATATCTGAATATGTAGAGCCACCACCAGCTCCACTATCTTTAGTGAATGAAAATGAGACCAAACGTGGTAAAGGTTCATTTGGTAAAAAGCATATTGAAGAATCATCTGAATACGAAATGCCTCCACCCGTAGATAAGAAGGCAAAAGTGTATGGTCAATGGACAAGTTCTAAATTTGCAGGCAGTGTGTTAAATTATTTGAAAAATATGCACTTTCGATCATGGCAACAAACGAAACTAGTACCACAAACTATTCCTCTCAATAAATTATCCGACAATTTACCTTACGCGTCTGATTTTAAATTATTCAAAGTTCGGCCACCGATTAATTTTCAACGAAAACGTGTTGTCGAGAAACAACAGTTTGATAACAAAAGAAGTCGTCAAATAAACGTACAGATCTTAGAAGATGATCTAAGAAATAATATAATAAAATCTCATTCACAAACTATGCCTAAAAATTTTCAAATTTCTAGCAGAGCAATAACAAAAAAACGAGGACGCAGGTTCTATAGAAACGTTGAAGAGGAAGAACAGAGCCCAGAAAGTAAAGAAAGCGCTGAAAATCCATTTCGATCAAAATCTTTAGATTTGCCGAAAACAAGAAAAATTAGCCAGTCAGCAGATTTAAATTTACAGACCCATAATTTAATGGCAATACTGCCGTTCTTAAAATCATTAGAATATTTTATGGAAGATTCACAAAATTCTGCAACGCATAATTGTGAAAAGAAGCATGATGTTTATACTAAAAGTTTATCCCTTGGTAATAAATGGCATAACGTTAAGTCGTACAGTAACGATTATACACCTCGTGAAATAAAAGTTGGTTTTGATAACAGTCAAAAAAGCATAGAAGAGAAAATTGCTCAGGCTAATAAGAAACATCCATCAATCCGTTTAAAATACAAACACGAAGATCGAAAATTGAGTGAATATAAAGACGATGAATCGATAATAAAAGGCAGACAATTAGCTATGCAAGTTTCTAACCAATCAGATGGAAATTCTAATTCTATATCTATCTTAAAATATAACCATGGCTTTTTACCTGTTAGGAAACCGAAAGCTACCGAAAGCGCAGATCAACAAAAACTCAACTTGAAGAAAAATGAAAAGACAAGCTTTCTTATGCCTGTCAAAATTGGAAATGCTTTGAATGAAAGACCTGTAATAGGATATAGTGAGGAGCAGAATAAAAAAAGTTTTGTTGGGGGAGATGAAAGAATACCCGATATAAATAAACATAGAACTGGAGTAGAGAATGACGATTCAACAATTCCCGGTTCTTTAGGTCCTCGAATTTGTAAAAATGTAGAGTTGTATGATCGTGTGTTGTATGTCCAAACGGACGAAAGTATCGACATGACACACATTTTGTCGCCCGTTAGAGTGAAGAACAGTGGTATAGAGTTCATCATGCAGAATTATAAAAAGTGCTCCCTACAAGAATCTAATCTGGAACATAACGCCATGTTGTTTATTGATTGGAGTAAGACACCCGTTAGGCTTTTTGGTGGCGCTTATGCCAAGAAGACAACAGATCTTTGCGGTTTCTTTTAATAGATGAAAGTAATTATTAATTGTATTTAATAATAATTTAGCTGGGTTTTGCATAAATCAAGTATCTATGTAAAATAGTATCAAATATCCATTAACAATAAAATATAATAAGTCTTTCTTTGCCATTTCATTTGTACATTGTTTAAATGTTATGATGTGTATGCATTATTACAAAGCACTGATGTACATAATATTGTCTTCTGTTTACGCGAATGTTATTCATTGAAATTAAACTCATTACGGCTTTTATCGCGTATTTCATAATTTTGAAACTGTTACACTACTACTATTATTGAACGTTACTAATCTTTAAGCTAATAAAATTATTAAAACTATTAAATCTATTTATATTTAGGTTTACACTTTCCCCGATGTTTCAGCCATGGTCACGGGGAGATGGCTGCTGAAAAGCAACCGAAACGTCGGGAAAAGTGTAAACCTAAATATAAATAGTTTTAATAATTTTATTGGCTTAAAGATTAGTAAAGTTCAATAGTAGTAGTAGTGTAACAGTTTCAAAATTATGTAATACAGTGTCAAATAAACAACGCGATAAAATCCGTATAAATGAGTTTAATTTCAACACTGATATACATACTTAATAGAAAGTTTCATTATTTTCGATTAAGCGGCTAATACATGGGTTCTAAGTCAATTCCATTTAAAAATGATGTAATCGTATACTAGTAAGGATTTTGATTTATTGTGACAATATCTAGTATTACAAATAATTATGCGTAGGTTTATATTACGACGCATAGTGATGCAATATCGCAAATTAGCGTCGGTGGAAAAGTCGATGCACGAAGTATTGCCAAACGCAATAACTTGCTTCTAACCAACGTTCCAATCTTTGTTTAAATGAAGTACTTGCTTCAAGGATTAAAATTAAATAAAAAATGAATTACATGATGGCAAACAGTCTTATTTTTTTAAAGCTATAGCACTTCTTATTGAGAAAATTACAAGATAATTAGTTTTCTTTATTAAGGCCTTAACTTAACGCAGACTTAAACTTACTTGGTTTCATTAAGTTAAGGTAAAGTTTTAAAACTTAATTATAATCAGATTTAATATATAAAAAGAACGTTCATAGTCTAAAAAAATACCATGGTATTATTGTCCTGTGTCAGGTCACAGGACAATCGACAATCGACTATTATGCACAAAAATATTTATACCACTAGCATGGCAAACAATCAGTCAACAAGCCTACCTGATAGTAATTGTTCAATTGTCTATTGAACATATATAATACCAGGTAAATACTTGCGCGTTGTCCATCCTGTAACATACGACTTAAATTATCTTGGGAAAACTATAGCACAGAGGTCGTTCCTTAAGCTAAGTGCCCGATGGGAAATCCCTCTGAAATCGATTGGTATGCGATCACTTTGGTCGTATGGTATGCTAGTGAACCCTTGGTAGCGAGCACTGTGATGATGAAAGTAGCCGTAGGCATCATCTCAAACAATGCGTCAGAAAGAGTTATGTAACTGACAGAGTTAGTATAAACAATCCATTTTAATAAATAACGAATATTGAGCTTGTCGATCACCTTGGAAAAAATGTTTATACAGGATGGACTAATCTTGTTTAATGCGATTTCTATTGAAAAGTGGGCTTTGCTTCTTCAATAATTATTGTCGAATCAAAATCTTTTTAGATATTTAAATATCTTGTAGAAGGATACTTAAATTAGAATAAAGGATACATTGATTAGCTATATTGATCAACTAAAGACTGATAAAATATAAAAACAATTTATATACTTTTTATTCAGTTCTGAGATATTTTTGGTTTAAAATCATAGATATTGCCATGGTAATTCAAACCTCGCACCATAAACTGCTGTGCCTACGTGGTTACTTACAATTCTTTTTATGTTATTTTACTGAGTTCTAGAGCTATACTATTATAGGTTATTTAAATTATTGTATAACGTGTACATACATGCTGTATATTTACTGATTCGGCGCTTATTTGAACTTTGTGAATAATCTGTAACCAGAAATCTGTTGAATTAAGATTTTGATAAATAATTTAATATATATTATTTTTAGTCTATATCTTATAATTTTACTTTTATGCTGTCTATTAAATCGGTGCTATTAACCCTGAAATTAAATAAACTATTAGCCATGTTATTTAGCTAAAAACTCCTCTCGGTCTCGAATGTTGCCTGGCCAGTAAACTAAGTTAACAACTGTTGTTGCTATGGTATCTGTGTAAAACTCAAATTTTACCAGCTGACTCGGAGATAATGATATGATTTACTACAACAGCAGTATCCATTGAGTAATATTCTTTTAAGCTATTCACAAAACACAAGTAACGGGGTCTCCTTAATCAGATATATTAAATTCTTTTATGATAATCAAATATAATGACTTTCCTATAAGAGTAAATAGCGTATGCTATTTAGCATAAGATATAGCTGAACATAATAGAAATTGGATCAAGGTCTTCAAATAAAAACGAAATGGTGAGATGTAACTGTGTCTCATTCGCGAAACGTGTCAAACCAGTTGGCACGAGGGCGCGTGCAAACGAGACCGTTACATTACATAATAGTCCAACCACACTAAATTATAAACTTACCAAAATATTTCAACGCTATGTAATTAGCTAGGTTTCCACATCAAACATACATAATCAAAGCGGCGGTAGCATAATGGATAAGGCATTGGAGTTGCGTTCGAGAGGTCGCGGGTTCGATACCCACCCATTGCAGTACCGACGTGAACACACTCCTAATACAAGCATTCTAGCTTAGCTGGACAGGTTAACAAGAATACTAGTATCTAATTGAAACCCACGAAAATAAAAAGAAATATAAAAATGAAATTTCTCTACTGAACTATCTACATGCTAACTTTTATAATATGTACTAATCGCCTAAGTGTCACAGCGGTTGTTAATACAACTGATAAGCATGAAGTTTCAGGTTCAATTCCCGGGTCGCGAAAACTATAATAGCAGTCTTGAACTGTGTGCGGTAGATAATAATAGGCTAGCCCCCAATAACGTTGACTTTTGATTGCCAAAAATGCGACTGCTTATAACTTCAGCGATAGACACATGAGGCTATCTACATAGGTATATTTTTTATGGATTTTTTCTATTTGCGTAATTCTCGAACTTGTGAAGGAAACAGATAGTAGAATTTCTTTCTATCAAAGGGATATTACTTCGTATTTGAATCATTTCCTGGTAGGTATTATGACGAGCAAAACATGACATAGACGTGCATGTAAAGTTTTTCTCATACGAAGAATCGGACCGAAGCTTTAGGATTTACGTTTCATAGCTTAGACTTATAGTCCATTTATACAAAGTATGTTCCTTGAAGTGAGTATGGTTTTTGTCTTATTTGGAAAACAAACAAAGACAGGATGACATGTTGAAAAATGGCCTCGAGAAAAAGAGCCTTCAGTGTTATATTTGTTAACTCAATAGTTATCCTTAGCTCGGCAACTATCTTCTTACAAATACAGAATAAATTAAATTGTAATCGCGTTATATTAAATTCGGTGCTGTTATTTCATTATACAAAGTTTTCCTCTTTTAATTTATCATCTTCATAATATACCTTAATTGATAAATAGGTTTATTTTCCGTACCGTTTCAAAGAACGCTCCAGGGAGGTTTTCGTCGTAATATCTGGGCACCTGCTGAAATGATGTAGCCTTCTAATATAATGCCTTAGAAAATACGGTTATTTTCTACTTAATTTTTCCGTTAGTTTACTTGTATTAGCGTTATTCGACACAATATTTAAGTTACATAGTATCGAGCGTTTTGTTAAGAACTTTAAATCGATTTTATCGTGGTTTATTTTGATGAACTGCTTCAGTGGGGCACCATTAGTTGATACGACATTGTGCACGAGGTTTTGGATTCGATTGCCGGCTCGGGTAAATTGTTATTGGGGTTTCCGTTACGAACACCACAGTAGCATTGCGGAATCTGGAACAGCATCCGATTAACGACAGGAGACTCGCCTGTTATAACGAGGTGACGAGTGATCGCTTATGATGGTCGTTTCCGACCATCAATATTATTAAAATCCCTATTGTACGTTCTTCATAAATTTTTATAAATAATCTATGATAAAAGAAACAAACAAAAATATCAGATAATACACAAAGGGAATCGTAACTTAAAGAGAATTTACTCCTGGTTAGTTTTTGCATTAATATAGAAAATAAATAAATAAGCCAAATAAAAATATAAAGTAGTTAACACATTTAAAGTGACCAGTTTAAAGGCTGCTTGCTCTAAATATTATTCAGTCCTGGTTTTAGTGAGTTACTTGGACGGACAGACAAACAGAAAGACAGACTTACTAAATTAGATTTACTGAACTTATCTTTGCATATTTATATATAGATAGTATACAACACACGTATAAAAAAGGTAAGTTTTTACTATTTTTATGCAAATATAAAAATGGTAATAAGCGTCACGGATCTGCACTGTGAGTGTCCAAATGCTTTGCTACACTACATAAATACAGGCCTGATATTATGATATGTAATCAAACAAAGCCTATCAAGCACGCAAGTGTCACGAAACTCGGCCACAAATAAAAAGTATCATTATTTCTGTTCATTGCAACTGTCTAGTTAAGTTTTTACACTCATGCGTAGCTAATATCTAAAATTTTATATCAATTTTCATTCGTTACGCAAATATCTCACTTGCTTTGATATTGCATTATTAGATTACACAATGGTAGGTCTATCATCAAAATATGTCACATCTAAAAAATATATCACCTGTTGTAACTATTGCAAAATAGCTACGTACTCATGCAATTCTTCAGTCTGATTGGCGTCTGGTGTGATTACACCAGACGCCTTTAGATTTAATACCCGACCAAATCTCGAAGTAGTTAATTCCCAAGACACTTTTAAGTAGCTAACGTTTATCATGTTAAGTTGGATAAATCGTTAGTACTACATTGAGCGAGTTATTTAGAACGCTATTATACTTAGTATGTCCTGTGTATCAATCTATGCGCTGTGCGCTGGTAGGCAATTGTTCTCAAACTTGTTAATTTGATACAGATAATGCTCGTTTCGCGGGGGTTTACAGGCTGTGGAATAAAGAATACAGATAACTGGAAATAATTACTTTGGACTTTTATTTTAACTTTTGGACATTTAGACGCATTAGTCTATACTGCTGGCTAGATATATTAATTTATTATCGTTCTTCTATTTTTATATCTTTATGATGCAGCATGTGTTTAATTGCCTTCTGTCATATTTACCATCATAATTATCTTTTAGTTTTGTATATATATACATAGGTATCAAATATTTATAAAAACCCATACAGATTTTTTCTATATGAAATAATTCATAGAATGTTCGTAATAGATCATTTAACAATAATACAATAGCTACTCTGTAAATGACACAAAATGTTACTTATAAACTATACATACATATATATGTCGGCCTCGAGATGGCGTAGTGGTTAGTGTAACCGACTGCCACGCCTGAGGTCCCGGGTTCGATTCCTCACAAGACAAATATCTGTGTGCATGGACATGAATGTTTGTCTTGGTCTGGGTGTTTCTATGTATAATATGTATGTATTTACAAAATAAAAGTATATATGTATGTTTATCCATTGTCTAGTACCCATAGTACAAGCTCTGCTTAGTTTGGGCTAGATAGTGTTGTGTGTATGTGGTAGAATATTATTATAATTATTACATAACAGGGTAGTCAGATTGTAAATCTTACTTAAATGCAATGTTTTATTAAAAATACCTATTATAGGTATATATTATTTCAATGTACTGTACTGTAATGTAATAAAATTTACAGAGTTATATCGACGGTTCCCCGGCGATTTGACCAAAGCGACATTTTTTTCGAAAATATGTTATATACCTACATAATTTTTTTTTATTAAATTTTTTTGCGTCGTTTAAACTAAGTTTGAATTTTTATGAGCACTTTTTTGGCGATTGTACCCCTTAGTAAGTTTGCCCTCATTTTGATGACCGTTGTATCAACCGACACAAAAGTTGTAAATATTTTGTATTACGTAACTTACACTATTTGAGCGTATTCGGATTGTTGTTATTAGTCGGTTGATTTTTTCCTACGATGGTTTGTCTACGTAATGTGCATTCACTCAATTCGCCTTCAGCTGAAATATCTAATATTTATCTAGTATCTAGTATGTGTCGTTTGAGTCAATTAACTCTACATCAGAATTATGAAATCAGTCGCTTGAATTATTTTGCAGGCAACCAAAACGAAGTACTCCGCTTAGACATGGCCTTTTTTAAAGTCGTTTTGTTTAATTTCAATACAATTTTGTAGTTTTACTTGTAGAGGAGATAATTATGTTCCCAAACAAATGGTCGCAACCACGTGCATGCTCGCAAACGAATGCTGGCGGTGAGGACAATCCTTCAGAGGCAAAATAAAAATGATTTTGTTAGTCATTTTATTTAATATTAATTATACGAAAGTATTGTGACTCAAATAGTTAAGGTGAACTTGATAAGGATTTTCAAGTAGGTATGTCTAAACTCATAATATTAACCACTTTTCATACAAAAATGTTTCTGCTAACCCGCTAAGAATTTTATAAATATTACTTTTTTATTAAGCATTGTTTCAAACCATTTTCGTTTTTAAAATTATTACTAATAACCAAATTATACATGGCTAGGTCCATTAGGGTTGTATAAGAACTGTGACCTAAGAACCTATTTCTAATTTTATGATAGCAAATGTTCATTTTACTTGACTGGTGTTGAGCACCGATCATTGTCTGTATCAAGTTGCACTAGTCTGGTTCAATGTTACATGCTGCTTCAACTCATTTGATTTGGCATTTGAGCCATTTTGCTTTACTCCATAAAATAAAGCACATAAAGCATATTGAATTAAGCGACATTTATTCTATAAAATAATACTCATATATTCGCAATATTAACTCAGCAAGATGCAGTATGTATTTATGGAAATACTCTATTAAGTTTACTAAAATCCACTCAGTAGATATATTTTAATCCCTTTTTTCGGAAAAGCAAATCTTTAAACATTCATTTTACAGGAGAGATGTAACATTCTCAAAATGTCGCTTAGTTTAAATAGCCGGGGAACCGTCGATATAATTTTGTATGGTTAAGGTCAATAATACAAAAATGTATGCTAGTTTAGTTTTAGTATAATATTTTACTTAAACTAAATTTGTACTTGACTTAGTTAAAGAATCAATTGTTAAAAGAAATGTATAAAAATAATGTTATTAAATTTATTTTACTTAATTCCATTGAGTTTATCTACATTCATTATTCTATTACGAAACATTATTTTTGATGCAGAAATAAACGTCGAAATCAAAAGAACGGATGCTTGTACCTACTCCTTTTGTTTTTATTTGATAAAAGTCAAGAGTCCTTGGTAATCGCTATCGCTGTTTCAATTTTTTTGCCATCAAGCTTAAAGCCTGCTTGATATCTTTCAAGCCTTCCTTTAGTGTTGTACCAAAGTTTGAATTGGGAAATGGTGTTTGTATAAATAAAGCAAGTCGTAGATAAAGATATATTTCTTGTAACGTTGAATTCTGTTTCTTTAATTATACTTACTAGATTATGTCCATGTCTTTGCTCGTGGTGACTACAGGATACAACATTTAAACGAATTATTACTCCGGTTCTACTGATGAAAATGAAATGAACTTCAAGCTACCAAATTGAAAACCACACTAAAATTTGACAGCACGGGTGGTGCAGCGGGCTTGCGGTCACTTCACCTCGTTACTTGTTCGTTGCTATTCTACTACATCAGCCTAGTTGGTATCTAATTCTATGCAAATACATCCTAACCTAACCTAAAATTCAAAGCAAATATAAAAGAGTTTATTTAATTTAAATTTATATTTTATATTAATTATTTTAAATTTAGATCC
Organism: Catocala nupta; assembly: GCA_963675205.1. NCBI lineage: Eukaryota > Metazoa > Arthropoda > Insecta > Lepidoptera > Erebidae > Catocala > Catocala nupta. The sequence goes on from OY776078.1 coordinate 35,304,294, forward strand.
TAGAATAACAGTTTTGAACTAAGATTTATGCAATGTATGTACGTAACTTTAAGCAAAGGACACATTTGATTAAGATGAGCAACAAAGAACGCATTTTTTATAAATTTAGCTTTTCCTAGAAACTGTTGCCTTTGTAGTTTGTTATTACTCTCGCTAAAAGTGAAATTATCTATGTATGTGAACATCAAAGAAAATTATAAAGACACAGTTTAAATTTTACAATTTGACATTTAATTTTACAAGACTCTAGGAGCTGGTTCAGGCTACGTACGCAAACTACATGACAGAGTTAATGCCAACTTATACTACCTACACGAGCTCTTTGTCTTATTTAATGACACATACAAGGATATTTGGTTTAAGAAACTTGTCTTGATTCTCTTGCTAATACAATACAGGTAGCTCGCTTCAAACGTTTACAAGATGCATACAACGCATAATGTATTATCGCTTTTAGAATACCTGTTCCAGTTACGTAAAGTACGGTATGATTTGTGGTAATTAACTTGAGACACAGCGGGTCTATCCGTTGCTGAAAATACATACATGTTCTATATTACGCCGAAAGACAGACGTGATAATGACAGAACTTAGACCACATAAAGTTGTAATATCTTGTGGGTATAATCTGTAGTATCCGTCTATGCAATAGTAGCGATAGCCTAGTGGAAAACCGTTGGACTGCCACGCAGAGGTCTCGAGTTCGATCCCAAGGCGCGCAACTCTAATTTTAGAAGTTATGTGCGTATTAAATACTTAATATTTAATTATCGCTTGCTTTAACGGTGAAGGAAAACATCGTGAGGAAACCTGCATTCTAAGAGTTCTCAATAATGCTCTCAAAGATATGTGAAGTCTGCCAACCCGCAATGGGCCAGCGTGGTGGACTATGGCCTAACCCTTGTTCTTTCTATGACAGTTTAATACAGGGTTGATATTATATATTATATATCCGAAGGCATTGAGCAGTAGTATTTGAGCAGTATATATGGCAATGGTTTTATGGCTAACTCCCTACTGCATCATGTTGAGTTTCGGCATTGATCCGGGACAAAAAATGTAATCTACTAGTTATACCGCATTTGGTTAAATTTCATTTACGAAGTTTGAATGTTTGTAAAACCATACAAAATACAGAACTTTTCCAAACGCAGAAATTTTCTTAAATAAAATAGTATATTATAGAAGGTGAATGAACTTTACACAAGTCTACGTGCTTTAGGTATTTTTGAACGTAACGTTATGACATAGGAGTAACGAGTAATCCATACATTTATGTCACAAAACACCAGAGCAAAAACATTTGTATATCGAAGTCAAAAATAACACATAGAAACGTAAAAGTATAACTGAAGTTACATTTAGGTTAGTGACTAGATTTAACTACGTAAACAAAAACCCATTAAAATTAATTATTATTAAAGTACAAATTCATAATAATTTAATCTAAAATTTACATAAACGGGTACAACTGTTTCCTTTATCGACGTGGGAACGCAACTAGATTAATTTCTCATTGCGCAAATATAATACAACTGTCTATAAATTTAGAAATAAACATAAGTATATGATTTCGTAAATGCGCTCAGTATTTTCAACTACTTCGCCAGTCAGTAATGATTGAACACTATTGCATTTTCTAAATCCTAACTAATATTATAAATGTGAATGTGAGTTTGTTTGTTAAGAAATAATACAGAAAAGGACATACACTAATGTACTATTCCCTAATGAGAAAAGCCACGGGCAAAAACCAGTTATGAAGAAATAGTAGTTATAATACAGATATTTTGTAATGACAAAGAGTTATTATAAATCTTGACCTATGGCTCATTAAATTCTTTATACGCAAGCCGGTATTGATTATGTTTAAACAAATCAATAAACCTTCTGTTGAGTACACCTATGTGTTCATATAAGTAAAAATAACCATAAAATATCCAGTTGTTTCTAGAGGTTTTAAGAAAGTTAAACAGCTTTTAACTGGCTGCACTATGATAAATTAATTATATAACATATTGCATATGTCCCCCATTAAAAGTATAGTGAAAGTTCGATCAGTATTCGTTCAGCAGTTTACATTTCCATAAGACACGTGTAAACATACGAAAACTGTGTTAAGGCTTTAGTATCAATCTCTTAAGATTCGTGTGATTATGCGCCAACGATATTTTAAACTTGAAGTATTAAGTAAGTTATTTCTATAGTAATAAATGTCGTAACTCTGGTGCTGTCAATCACTACATTTTTATTGACAAAAGAAGTTATTATTAGTTAATAATAAGTACAAAAGATATAAAAAGAACTTATTAAAAATTTCACGTAAGTTTTTCACGAACGAATCCAACCGAACAATGCGCGTAAAATAATTGGTAGAGACTTTTGTTAAGCAGATATTCTTTTAAGACCAATACAAAAACATCCTAATTGATATTATTGTGACTTCACTTTACATGGTGTAGTAACATATATTTCTTTATCTACATAATAAACTAGGCCTAACCTTATAAATATCTTTCTGGCAATCCACAGGACTTTGATGACTGTGTGCTTTACACTGGTAGTATGGTAACCAATCACATCACAACTTGATGGTAAGTCATTACCGTAGCCTAAGATTGATTGTATTACCAAAGGATGTAATATTTTGTATCAAACTCGGTGTACTTTAGGTCTTAAATATTATATAATAGGAAATTTAGCGGGCTTTTACACCAACGGTAGAGGGTACTACAAAATATCTACAGCTAGTTCAAATAGCAGTGATAGCGTAGTGGGAAACCTGTCACGCAGTGGTCTCGAATGAGAAAACTTGAATTTCTAAGAGTTCTTCAAAAGTCCACAAAGATATGCAAAGTCTGCTAACGCACACTAGTCCTGCAAGGTGGACTTTAGCCTATCCCTTTTCACATTGAGAAGAGCCCCGAGCCCAGCAGTGGATCAATTTAATACAGATACAGCTGATATTATTATATTTAGGTCATATAAGAGCTATCGGTAACTCTCTTGTCCTGTCTTGTCTATAATCACGGACAAAGGTAGATATGTCATCTACCGAGATCCTGACTTTCAAGTGACTTACTACGCGTATGCCGGATTCCTTAAAGAGAATAGTACTTTTCCTGTAATCCGCCTGAATTTACAGAAGTGGGCTCATTCGATCAAAATTCCTGATTTGTCTTTACTACAGTTAGATATATATCGACTGTTCTACGCATATGTGGTACTGAACTATCAGCTAACGACTTAACGTGCTCGCCGAGACACGAGTTCCTCACTGTCGCGCAATATGCACGACCGACGAAACCGGGACCACACGATCGGCATTACACAAGTTCTGCACGTCACTGGAAATCGTGGCGCTTTGTATGAATTATAAATTGCAATAGTCCAGAAACAGACTACATTAATACCTTATTTTAAGGTCCTATAGTTTTACCTGGGTATATTATTATATTACATATATCTATATTCTTCTATAGGTTTAAGGCTAATTATATATACAAGATCTTATGCAATTCGGATCGGTAATTTACGCATGAAAACGTAACAAACAAACAGATATTTGCATTTATAGTTAGGTAAGCATTACAGAACAAACTTAAATTACTGGTTACAGTCACATAGGTTCGGCTGGTAGTACATTCCTCGCCTTAGGCTATTATTTTCTGCAAACGTTTTACATTCGCATAAATAGTAGTGTCGTTCGACGAGAGATGGTTTGAAATTGGAACACCTATTTTGCAGCCATCGCATTGGTCACTACATAATATGTACATATTACGTCACAATATTAAGTAACTACGTATACTTATTGAACGCCTAAATATAATTATACTTATATGCGGTTCGTATTGAGGTTCGTATTTTAGTGAAAACGCCATTTGTGGAGTCAAATAATGTGATTCTTTCACATTTTATATCGATTACCATAATTGTTCAGTACATATAAACTTTCGAGATCGCCTTTGTTACTTACTACGATTCCTCACTATACTTATGTAGGTGAACGTCCTGGCGATGACTGAACCCCATCATTGGTCACGGCCCCATTTTCTTCATTAATTTAATTAATATAATAATACAGTATTGGTTGAGTAATACAGTCATTTTCCACCGCATAAGTCTCTCAGATTTTCAAATAAATATATACATATTACATATTATATAAATAGTTATAATAGTTTTAATAATTGCATTAGCTTATAAATGAGTAAAATTCAATAGTAGTAGTAGTAGTAATAGTAGTAGTAGTAGTAGTAGTGTAACAGTTTTCAAAATTATGTAATAGGTACAGTGTTAAACAAACAACGTGATAAAATCCATATATATCAGTTTAATTTCAATGAATAACATTCGCGTAAACAGAAGACAATATTAAATCAGTTTAGCTTAAGTTTAAAATGTCATTTGTAATCCAAATTGCTCGCTGATTTTAGCATGAATGGGCCGGCTCGATCGGGGAAGGACCCATATCTTACAGAATATCGACGTGAAATAGCAGTATTCCTACTGTTGTGATCAATGAGTGGCGATAGCCCATCGGATTTGCGATCGAGAATTCATGGTTTATAGCAACGTGAACCCACTTTTAATATAAGCATATCAGTTTAGCTTAAGTTTAAAATGTCATTTGTAATCCAAACTGCTCGCTGATTTCAGCATGAATGGGACGGCTCGACTGGGGAAGGACTGGTATCTTACAGAATATCGATATGAAATAGCAGTATTCCTACTGTTGTGTTTCTTTCGGTGAGTGAGAGTGCCGGAGGCCCAATCACCCCCTTTCCCACTGCTCGCTCCTTCTCCTTCCCACTTCCTTTCCTAAAGGGTCGGCAACACACAAGTGATGCCGACCCGGTGACCACTTACATCAGGTGCGCGGTATGCTTGTTTGCCACCTTAGTTGTATTTAAAAAAATAGACCTCTTTAAAATAGCCTTAAATGAGTGTTATTATGACGGATATTCTAAAATACGAAACAAGTTTTTACAAAGACTGTTTTTGCTGTACTTTATAAAAGGTGATCAATGCAAGCTTCAAATTTGGAGAAGTAAAACTCATAAGCAAAACAATAACTAAAAACGTTCCAAGTGCGTCACTTGGTCTTTATTAAAAGAAAGCAATTTTATTCAATAACGCAATTCGTGTACCAATGCATCGAAACAAGTGGATATCCTTTGTCTTTAACTGTCCATGCGGCAAACAAGCAGATGTATGTATCTGTTTTATAATATATGTACACACTTATCACAGAATATTGTTCCATGCGCTTCTACTAGACAAGAGAAATGATAATATCTGTGTCAAATCAAGGACGGTGCTGAGTGCTAAAATACCGCTAAATGTCAAATGTCAAAATTGTTTGATAATATTATTGTTAAATTTATAACCAGTGATAGCATAGTCGGAATTGTTAAGACCTTAGCAGTACGCTAAGGTCTTGGCTTCCATCTTACTATAAGCACCTATGAATTTTCTAAGTAATCTCCATATTAAATAGATTTGCGAGTGATATCGTCAACTCCAAAGATTGAACTCATAGATGTTTAAATATGATTTCCTTACTGGATATTATGTTATTGTCTGATACAAACTGTTAATATGAGATCTGAATTATAAATATAGTATATCACGCTCACTCACATCGAATATTAAACACTATATACGATAACGATTGTTTAAATAATTAATTAATTGGTTATCCCAATAAATGCACGAAAAAAAAGCCCCGCAGCACAAGAAGAAAATTCAATGGGTGAATCGTCTTAACAATGTAAAGGTTTAAAAGTAATCATTGATTATAGTCATAAAAGATTAAGCCTGAATATAAATAGAGTTACAACTGTTTTCCTGGAGGCCAATCCAGATATGAAGACAAATTTCCACTCAATAAGCGTATACATAAAAAAAACTATCAGCACATATTTGAATAAATTGAGAAGTTTTTAAGTCTGTTATAATGAAAAGTAGACCGCTTGTAGAAAGTAGCTTTATTTTTGTCACCATTTGAGAAGACTGTCCATGTCATAAAACTTAATTAAAAGAGATTTAGCGCTCGACAAGCTGCAAAAGTACAAAAACCATTTTTGGCTATTTAACTTTGATAGTTCGATATACATATTTAGCGAAAAATTTTACATTATGCAAGATATATAGTAGTTTAATTTCAATGCATTAAGTGCTACTTAAATAAATTTAAGAGGTGTTGTGCAAGTGGTCTTTAGTCAATATATAAGAACATAAAAATCAAAATAAATTTACCAGATTAATTTCCAAGAAAATAAATCCAAGTATCCAAACCAATAAGTCCAAATCAGAGTTTGCGAATGGATGAATGTGCCAAAGTCGGTGGTATCAAGGAGGTAGCAGAATCCAGTAAACAAGCCAAGGTCAAAATAAGTCACCCCACAAAATACAACAGAAAGCAAACAAGCGCACTCTATGAACCGAAGCAATGGAGTGAGTCAATAAGTAATTGTCAAAAAACAATTTAATAATAATAATATAATAATAACGTTTATTGCTCAACAAAATCCACATTATAAACAGAAATATGGCTTATATATAATTATGTACTATAATTAAAAACTCTGATCTCTAAACTAGGTATATACCTGTATCTTAGAGACCAGTGCTACCCGTGAGTCTTGTAACAATAAAAAGCCATTATTGTAAAACAACAAAAGGAAACAATAAAAATGAAACGTTTACTTAAAATAAGAAATTATAAATAAAATTAATGTGTCTGTCTATGTAAGCGCGCGCATGAGCGAGATCACTTGCATGTGTGAGTGCGTGTGTGTGTGTATGTACGACTGGTTGTGTCTATATGTGCGCGTGTGCGTTCTTGCGTTTTGTGGGTGAGTATGTGTGTCAGTGTGTGTGTGTGTGTGTGTGTGTGTGAGAGTGTGTGTGTGTATGTGTGTGTGTGGGAGTGTGTGTATGGGTGTGTGTGTATGTGCGTGTAACTATCCTATAGTAAGCGTCCTAGTAAAAGATCCTCAGTATTACGATAATCTAATTGAAGTAGATATACTTTTGTTGTTATTTTAAACTCGTATTTATTTTTTGGATATATACCTAGAATTTTATTTAAATGATTATATAACTTTATGCCATTAATATGGTTTTGTCTCTTAGCAAAAGAAGTTCTATGTAACTCTACTGGCAAAACCTTATGCTTAAGTCTGCCAACTGGCTCTGTGGGAGGACGAGTCGAGTGTTTACGAAGCATAGTATGTAGCACATAAAGCTGTCTAACAGTCAAAAGATTGCATTCTGTATTAAGTAGCTTTGTGGAATATCGAAGTGGTCGTGAAAACATAACTTTTAAGACTGCCCTCTGTACCCTCTCCAGCTGAATAAAAAACGTTTCTGCGGCTCCACCCCAAACTGGCACACAATAGGTACGCTATACAGGGTGATTTTGAAATCGTGTAATTCCTTTTAACCACGCGTTCTACTGGTGATATAGAATAACCCTGACCATATTTTTTCTTAATTAGAATAATGGTTTCGGCAAAATTAGAGTACAGATTTTTTTCATGAAATGATTTCATATAGTCATATTTTAACCACCTGACACAATCTTAATATTTTTTAAATTTAAAAATAATAACATAACAATAACTGATGTCGTAAATAATAAGGGGCAATAAAAAGGACCGTCCGTTATTATTTACGACATTAATTATTAATATGATTTTTTATTTTAATTAGTAAAAAATTAATATTGCTTCGGTTGGTTAACATATGACTATCTGACACCATTTCACGAAAAAAACGGAATAATAATTTTCAAAAAAAATAAATCTAATTAAATAAAAATATGGTCAGGGTTATTCTATATCACCAGTAGAATGCGTGGTTAAAAGGAATTACACGATTTCAAAATCACCCTGTATAACTGATTGACACAGAGCGAAGTAAACGACTTTTAGTGTGTCTAGATCAGCAGAATTACGCAATTTTTTAAAGACGTAGATTAATTTTCGAGTTCTATTCGACAGTACATTGATATGTTGACGCCAGTTGAGATTTTGATCTATATATACTCCTAAGTATTTGGGACTATCGGCCTTAGAGATTTTCAGGTAGTTACAGTAAGCAGATGATATACATGTGTGACCCTTGAGTGTAAGACAGTTTGGGGGGCATAAATTCGATCTGATGGCAAAGGGTATATGTATGGTCTTATTAATATTAAGGGTAAGCAAATTGTTATTCAGCCATCTCATAACACATGAAAGCGCCGCCTCCGCATTCTGGTAGCAATGGGCCCAATCCTTTCCATCCACTAAAAGAGCTGTGTCGTCAGCATATGTAAGAATTTTACAATTTTTTTGGACAGGGAGTTTACATAAGTCGTTAATGTAGATGAGAAAAAGAATAGGTCCCAGAATACTACCCTGAGGCACGCCGTAAGTGACCGGGAGCTCATCACTCACGCATTGCCCTATTTTGACCACCTGGGTTCGATTTCTGAGATAATCAGCAAACATATTCAAAACGAGGCCTCTAATTCCAATGCCCTCCATCTTTCTAAGCAAGATCCACACAGGGACGGTGTCAAAGGCCTTAGATATATCTAGAAAAATACCTAGACACTTTTGTTTATTATCAAGGATTTTGACTACGTGTTGTCATAGCTTTATTAAATTTTAAATGCTGTAGAAAGAGACAAAACAGGCGCGTTTCTCTAGCGGCGCAAATCGCTATCGTTTTCTTTTGTTTCCATAAGTCATGTCGCGCGTTACACTCGACGCAACATCGCACATTACACCTGAGCGGCAAAATCTAGCGCTTGCGCATTGAAAATTAGCAACGCGTTGCTGATGTTAATTTGACAACGACGTGCGTTCATTTACAATACATCAGACAAGGTTTCCTTTATTCTTGTTAAAAAATCAATTACTATTTAAAAGCCCGGTGAATGTCCATATTAACATCAACGTTGCGGTCATTGAACCAAAATAGCTCTACCTACTCCGATCTCTGATCATAAGGCAACATAGTCATATTTTCTTCTTATTTCTACAACGATTACACAGAGATTCAAATATATTTGAATAATAATTGCGTTTAATATACGTTTAATATACTTTAATATACATATGTTTGTTTCAATATAAGTGTTATGCTAGCGTACATGCCTACTTTACATTTTGTACTATATTAAATGCCCATGTTTGCTGAAAGCCGAATGATATAAATATACAGCGTATGGTACGTACCTACTTATAATTCATATCAGATATTATTTTTGTTATATACTGCACATGATGCGAAGTTATGTGGAGTATGTTTGAAGAAGAATTCTGTATAGACGTAAAACGTTATGTATAGTTATGTTTCGAACGTTTCGTAAATCAGAGATCTGGTAGTTTAAATGATGACTAAACTAACAAAATGTATACTGAGTGACCTCGGGTTCGATTGCCAAGTCGGATAAATTGTTATAGGGTTATTTTATTAAGAAGTTTTCAATAGCAATTCGGTTTCTGGAACTATGTGCCGGTATCAGGCAATAGCTCACTATTTCGGCATCTCAAATCGTATTTACAGAATTTGATACACCTCTGTCTGCTCCTTAAGGATGTAGTCATCTGACTCTGTATAATACATACCACAAATAAAGTGGTAGGAAGATTCTGTATGGCAGCTATATTTATTTATTTAAAATAAGAATGCATATAAAGGTGAAAGAGACTCTATTAATACCATCAGCTAAAATGAAGCCTGACATAAATGGCGAATCAAAATCAAAGTAAATTCATTGCATAATGTAATTTGGCAAGAGCGCTTCTAAGGCTTTTCGATACAGAACCATCTCAAGGAACATTCCATGTACAATGAGCTTGGTGAATTTCAAAGTTACAAGGGAAGTAACTGTAAAAGGCATTTTAGTACCAAGATATAGATAGAGATAGATGCGTTTATTTAGGTTGTACTTTGTACTTTGATGTTATTAACATTAATTCCTATCAGAGAATTAAGCATCACTGGATATATTTGTGTTTGATAACTGGTAAAAATACTCTCTCTGCTATGTAAGGAAAAGCGGAGACTAGGATCAAATATTCAGGGCACAGTATAGGTAGCACATGGCGACGGGAACATTTTAAAATGTATATTGGCGACTTAAAATGTTGTCCATGTGTATCTTGGGGTCAACATAGCAACTAACATAAAAATAAAGGGGCATGCTAAGACGCTATAATAATTCGGGCCTACAGTGCACACCTATAAAGGCTAATGATAATAATAGTAAGCAATGCCAATAATTTAATAGGCAAAAGAAGTGATTAACAATAAACTTGGCATTTTAAAGTTGCCAAATCTTCTTATATCTCATTAATACAATTTATATTAAATATGTGCTATACAATTTTATACACGATTTTAATTTATTTATGATTACAATCAATTAGGAATGAAATAAAACAGAATACATTGCCGTTTTATAGCTTTTAAGGTAAAATTCGTCGATATTAACCACAATAAATAAACAGTAACCGACACAATGGAGTTGCAAAACAAGCAATGATATTAACATTGACATTTTCCGGCGTCTGACAAGTTAGAGATGGTGATGCCAATATAAACACAAAACCTCGATACATCGATAAAAGACATTACTTTCAGTTCATCAATGCAATCTTGTAAACATAAAAATAATAATTATTATTAGTTTTGTAATACTTTTGTATAGAAAATGAAATGAACGATTAAAATAATAATTATATAATATAGCAAAGGTAAATTCCTATTTCCATTTACCTGTCAACATATTCTGTTTAAAGGCAAGATTTTTACGTTAATGTACTTGCTTGCAAGTTCCATTACATAGTTTAATCGTTATCTTGTTTAATATTTTTAGAAAATATTACCCATTTGTACAGAATAATAAATACAAGGAAGAACTAGGATAAATATATTTTTTTTTTTAGTATAGCCAATTTCTTGTGCATCTCTGAGCCTAATATTGGCATGCCCTTTTAGTACTCACTAACTATAGCAATTATACTTACCTATTGTCTCTGACAATACAATAGGTTTCCACTAAAATATATTAAAAACAGGTACAAATGTAAGTAAGTGTGTATGTGACCTAAATTAGTAAACAATGTTTGTCTTTGACTTAGACTTAACGATAAATATGTTGTATTATTTTGTAGATAAATCTACTGTAAATGTTATTCTTACTTCCCAGGAATTTTGCAATGGAAGTTCAGTGGTTAAGTCGATCCTATAGAATATACATACATACATAAATTCACGCCTGTTTCTCAGATGGGTAGGCAGAGACTACGGATTTTTATTTGCTACGATCCCGACACACCTCTCTGGCCTTATTCACTCTCATAACATTCCTCATACACGCTCGCCGGTTTAAGGTGCTCTTAACCTGGCCTTTATCCAGAACGTCTCCGATCTGATCAAGAAACGTTCACCTATGTCTTCCCTTTGCGACTGTTCCATTCACACTAGCCTTATAAACTTTCTTAGTCAGTCTGTTCTCGTCCATTCTTTCTACATGCCCAAACCAACTTAACATACCCTTTTCTATTCTTGTCACTATATCCACTTTTATGCCGCATCTCTCTCTAATCACACTATTCCTTATTCTATCTTTCAGAGTCACACCACATATATTTCTCAGCGCTCTCATTTCTACAGCATTTATTCTGCTCTCATGCTTCTTTTGCAATACTCAACTTTCACTTACATGCATAAGTGTAGGCACTAATAGTCCTCTATGAACAGCCAAACGTGTCTTTTCGGATACATTTCGACCCTATAGAAGTGTTTATTATTAATGTCATCTTATGTATAAACACAGATTTCCTCAGGACTGTACCAGATTCGTTAGCATAAAAATGGCGTCAGTACATAACCAGTAGTGTACCTTGAAGTAATTGATATTATGTATAATTCATTCATATAATATATGTAAAAATATACTGCATTCTACTTGAGACAAATGGTAATTGAACATGATCACTTCCAATGGCATGCGAACTAACCATCGCTGTTTCAATATAATCTAAGTTCCCTTCCTGATCTACTTGTACACTAATATACTAGATACTACGAAGGTATTAAGAGTTTATTAAGGACTCATTAGGTTAATGGACCTTAACCTTTTGGCAACCAAATTCACCGATTCGTTAAGAGGATTTTAGCCAAATTTAGTGACCATACAATGAGCGCATACCAACCAACATTTGAACCAAGTTTTATTTAAAGAGCAATGCCGTTTAAGGGTTCTCATTACCTTGATAGGTATTTTAGCTAAAAGTAATGGCCAATGCTAATGACTATTGGTTACATATACAAGCTTGATACTTTATAGTTGACTTATTGTTATGATTATGTATTAGCAATAGGTGATCTGATGTCGATTATCGATTCGTCAATTCTGGTGGAACGACCTAAAGAAATGCTAGCCCATATGATCGGCCACAACGTAACGGATAAATCACAAGCGTGTTATCGAATCTTGATTGAAATATTAAATATTCGATAGAAATTAATCATGATAATACATAAATTGACATTTAGATATGACATCGTACAATTTTTATCTTCTGGTATTTTTATCAGTAACAATCGTACTTTGATCGTTATTATTGGCTGTACCAATAAGATGAGTAGTTATACGCCCGTAGACCAGAAGTGCTAGGCAGCGGTGTACTACATCCACATTTTAATAGCTATGGTATTAGAACCAACGTAATAGGGGCGAGCCTATTGACGTAGTTGAAAGTAAGTCATGTAAGGACCGCCTAGGCAACGCCTATCCTTACAGAAGATCGCAATCAAATGTTTTTGTGTTAATCTTCTGCGGTAGTTATTAAAGCTGTTTTTAGGATTGGTGCTCCTTGTACATGGCACTCGATGGACAGTTTTTCAACGGTGAAGAATGCTATCAGTACGCCTTTGATGTAGGCAACGCTAACTAACCATTGCCTATTATACTTGAAGCTGCTTTAGAAGTGCTGTATGTATAAACTGTTGCAATTTCAATATTTAATAAGGATTTAAATTAGGTTAGCCAATTCAATTCTTATTATTTGTTAATCTTAGAATGGACTGACAAGTAACTAAGTTATTTAAATAATACTAAACACATTAAATAAATTTCAAAATACTGTATTCATTAGTCTTTAAAGCTTAGCGATTTGCATTTTCTACTTAATTTTTTAGCGGTAATAAAATCTTCAATCATAGAGAATTAAAATGAAAGGACCATCACTGGTTCGTTACCCTAGTTGGTTAAGTGCCTTTTATTACCCACGTACCTTTTAGCAATCAGCGATCTCTACTCTGTATATTAAAAATGGAAAAAAGCCTTATACCGCGTAATGAAGAGAAAGTATGGGTATTTTTTTCCTTTTTAGGCTTGCGTATAATATATGGACTCGCAAACTATAATAATATAATTGGATGATTTTGTACGGGTTCCGCGTTATTATAGACTAGGATACTGATATTATTCTTGCAATTACCTCTATTTGCTCCAGTTGTGTTTACACTATTGCGCATAAGACGTCAGAGGGTTTCCACTGAGAACAGTAATGGACTTGTTCATGCAGTAGCTGTCAAAACCATTGCTAATCGTGAGATATCTAGTCCGCTTTTATGCCAGAAAATTCTCAGTCCAAAGGTAAATAATGTATATACATAGCAACTAGGACGCTGACAGACTATTCCGTGACCTCTGAATTGAGATTTGTGTCATAAATTTGATTCTTTTCACCACGTATTTATTTTGCTTTAATTGTGTGTCTATTCGAAAAATATTTAAATCATTCGAATATATTCTGATGATCGTTAATGATATACATGCATTAATTTGTTATTGTCGATATATTATGTATAAGCATTTGCGTAAATTAATGTATAATCAATACATACATATTTGGTCTGAATAGTTAATCGATACATGAATAATATATAATTATGTGGCATGCGTTCAGAGTGTATTTCTTTTTAATATTCTTTCCAGCCTGGTTTAAAGTTAATGTTATTGGGTACATAGTTTAATGTTTCGTTTATCAGTCACTATCATCTAGTTCAAAGGCATAACTCATTGGTAAGTTAATATGTAATCGGTCAGATAAATTAGTACAAGCAAATAGCGAATTAATGAAATCGTAGTTAAAAAGCTTGTAGGGAATGTGTACGACTCATTAGTACAACATGGTAAGAAAATTCGACATACAAAAAAGAATCGCGAATGGCTGCGTTGAAACGTAAGAGCCATTGCTTGAACAAATCGGTAATTGAATCAACGTATTCGAATGTTGATTTATTAGTGAACATGATTGAGATTTTCAATAATTATAATTATAATTATACATAGCTATTGTTAATATTTTTATACAGGTAAGATGGCAAACAATATTTAGCTTTCCTGATATATAGTCAGTCAAGTACCTCGACTTACATCACTCATCTCAAAAATTAACTACGCCATCATGCAGAGAAATGTATTAGTATTTTAGTTACTGTTTATTGTTATTCTTTATTTCAGGAAACAATACATTCCCGTATTGTTTATTGATATGAACATTAAATAAATTTGTTTAAGTATTTATGATAACACTGACTGATGAATGTGAGTTTCCGAGGTCACCGATCTAAAAACTACCCGCAGCAATGTTTCTTTACTTTATCATTACATACGGAATTCTTGGTTAAATATCCCCACTCACTTGACAGGTGTTAGTTAAATAACTGTGTTACGTAATAAATTGAACTGTTAGTAGATACTATAGTAATGAACGTACTATTCAACTTAATTATAAAGCGGTTACATCGTTTCAATGAACGCATACTTAAATACTGCATTCTCTAATGTTTTATATATTAATTTTATAATAAAATGAAATAACGTTCATATTTATATATGTATAATATAATATGGAAGTGGAGCAAAAGATACGAAATGTATATTCAAGTTATCACTACCGTCATCATTTTACGCTATATCCGTCACTAAATATATTAATAAATCACTACATATAATAAAATAATTCCGCCGCCGCGCCTAATAACCACTAAATGGATTGTCATGCGGTTTTCTACAATAGACAAAGTTATTCATGAGGAAGGTTTAAATGTATAATTTGTTAAGATTACCATCGCTAGTAATGGATAAATTAAAGGCGATGTTACTCGATACGGCAAGCATTGTTCGAAAGTTTCATCTCTGGAGCCCATACTACCGGTAGCTTGCAAATGTGCCCGATGCCGGTCGGTCTTCTCCTCTAATCTCTAATCCTAACTAATATTCTAAATGCGAATTTGAGTTTGTTTGTTTATAATGCTTTTACGCCTTAACTACTGAACTGGTCACCATGAAATTTTGTATACAAGTTGTCAGGGGAACAGAAAAAGACATAGGATACCCTTCATCCAGAAAAAAATACTGTTACTAGCCTAACCTAAGGTACATTTAGGCGAGCGGAGCCGCGGGCAAAATCTAGTAATAAATAAATAAAGGTAGTATTGCTCGACAAGGCACGCATTGTTTGAAGGTTCCTGTCTCTGGAGCCCTTACCATGGTGCTGTGTCCGATATCGGTCTCCTAAACATATTTACTTTTCAAATTAACTTTTTTAGAGATTATTATTTTAAATAAAGGAAATAAAATAATATGTTCATAACACAATACGTCATGCCTGTATAAAAGCAAGGTGGTAAAAAGAAGTTACAACCACATTTCGCTAGATAGATTTAGGTCGCAATAGAAGAAGAAGTCATGCTTGAATGAGGGCATTGGACAAACATTAAAAAGCAGACAAAGTTTGTCCAACATTTGAGCTCTTATTGCCCTTTTTTTACTTTTTTTGTGGGGGAATGCTTTGACGCATACCCCTCCGCGGGGGCGGGCGGAGGGGTTTTGTCGGACTCACCGGGGTAAATGAGAAAGATGGAATAAGAATAATGTACCTCCCGGAATACCGATTGAATCTTGGTAGGTTAAGTCGGTATTCCGGCCCCGTCGATAGTGGTTTTAACACAAACGACAAAACCACTATCGACGGGGCCGCGCGAATCATTTGCGCATGCGGTCGCGACCCCACCGAGGCTTCTCCCCGCCGAGGTTTCGGCCCGCCGTAAGAAACGGCAGGCCACTACACGATAAGACCTACCCTATGGTCACTTCTAGAGGGGAGACGGACTCGAAACAGAGGCGCGCGTGGGAACATGCACAACGCCTCTCGGACCTGGTGCTGATCGAGTGGCGGGCAGCCCCACAAAGCCCATCACCCCCAGGTCAAACACAGGGTGGCTGGAGGCGACGGCGTTCTACGACCTTTCACTCCGGACCATATATTGATGAAATGATTGATGGAAATCGCTTCCTCACAGAAGGAGGCGACGGCGTTCTACGACGTCTCACTCCGGACCATAGATTGAACTACGGCCGGGAGGGAGAGGGCAACCGATCCGACTGCCGCGATCAACTCACGGCGCTGCGATGTCCAGGCGGGGCAAACCGCCAAAGTGTGCAGCGCCGTGTCCTCAACAACGTCGTGGCAGTCGCCGCAGTGGTGACAAGCGGGCGTCTCTTGCCGGCGTATACGACACAGGAATTGGCCAAAACAACCGTGGCCAGTCATTACCTGTGTCAGCTGGAAGGTGAGGGCGCCATGCCGCCTCTCCAACCACTTCTCAAACACGGGACTTTCCGCCACGATCGTGGCGTGCCCGAACATTTGAGCTCTTAGTCAACTCAGTATAACTAGAATGGTAGTTGCCACTAAGGTACCCATGTCTTCAGATAGTGTTTTGTGGATTTATAAGGCATCAGACTTGCGATCGATTCGTTGGTTTGAAACTCATCGTGAAACCAGTCTATAAGTATTTGCCGGAATTCACGTAAAACCACTCCTACCACAAGCATTCTAGCTTAGCTGGAAGGGTAATTTGTGAACGAAATAGCTAGTAAGTAATATTTAAAAAAAAAGAAGATTCTGTTTGTGATTCTGAAGATTCGGCTGCCTTAGTAAGTTCAAGCCTTATGTTTCCTAAGTATTTTAACACTAAGAAAGTTGCTGCTGGCTGAATTTCTGAATTTTCAAAATTATGTACGTATTAAAAAGATAAGAAGTTAAATATCGCCCACTTTAACGGTAAAGAAAAACATAGTGAGGAAACCTGCATGTCTGAAAGTTCTCCAAAGTGTTCTTGAAGATATGTGAAGTCTGCCAACCTGCACAGGGCTAGCGCTATAGCCAATGGTCTAACCCTTCTCACACTGAGCGTGCCTGGTAGTGAAATAATTTAATAAAGGGCTTATATTATTATAATACAGACCAGAAAGCAATAGGCTAAAGTAAAATTGTCTTTGACGTGGGTTAAATACCAATAAAATATGTTGGGTGCTATTTAAGCTACCTACTAATATAAAAAAGTGTACATTTTAGACTTTTACTCATTTTTAAATATGGAGTGGACACTTAAAGAAGACCGTGTTGCGGTTATTGCGTTGCATCGTTGCGGTTACGCACTAATTCAGATTTTGGACATATTGAAAAATTTTAATATAATCAAAAGCTTCGTTTATCGTACCATCAAACGATACAATGAAGACTCTAGTGTAGATGACAGGTCAAGAAGTGGTCGCCCTCGCTCTGTTAGGACTACAGCAGTGATAAAAGCTGTGAAGGCGCGAATTCAAAGAAATCCCATACGTAAGCAAAATCTTTTAGCCCTTCAGAAGGATTTAAGCAGAACCACGGTGAAAAGGATGTTAAATGAAGACTTAGGGCTTCAGACATATCGAAGAAAAACAGGACATTGTTTGGACGCTTGTTTAATGGACCTGAGGTTGAAGAGATGTCGCTTTGTTGAAGCGGTACGTGGAAACAAGCATCGGAAAATTGTTTCTTCGAATGAAAAATTTTTTTATGAGGCAATGAGCTACTACGACCAAAATGATAAGATGTACGCACACACAGTGAAAAAGCGAGCAACCGTGTTCCGCGTGTCCAAAGAGGCCATTTTTCATCCTCACTTATGGTTTGGTTGGGAGTCTCTTATTGGGGCTTAACCGAGGTACATTTTTGTGATACAGGCGTAAAAACAAATGCAGTTGTATATTAAAATACAATCCTCACGAACCTTGTGAAACCTGTTTCTCATACCATGTTCAATAACAGGCGTTGGGTATTCCAACAAGATTTTGCGCCAGCTCATAGAGCGAAAAGCACTCAAGACTGGCTGGCGACACGTGAAATTGACTTCATCCGGCACGAAGGCTGGCCTTCCTCCAGTCCAGATTTGAGTCCGTTAGATTACAAGATATGGCAACACTTGGAGAAAAAGGCCTGCTCAACGCGGCATCCTGATTTGGAGTCACTCAAGGCATCCTTGATTAAGGCAGCCGCCGAAATAGTCGTGGACCTCGTTCGTGTTGCGATAGACGACTGGCTGCGCAGGTTGTAGGCCTGTATTCAAAATCGCAGGGGTCATTTTGAATAAACTTTATTAACATAAGAATCTGTGTTTTATTAAGTTCATTTTGGTATATAAATGTTTACATCAAAAATAAATATGTCTCAATTATTTCATATTAAATATGTGACAGAACTTATGACCTGACTATGTAAAAAACCACGTGATGCATAATGTGTCTAGCACCTACTACTTATAAACCAATTATATAATTAATTGATATTATGGGTTCAATTTTTTGTAACAGTATCTCGAAGTCTGTTTTGCTCATTCGGGTAAATCCATCAATCACACAGAGATCACTGAATACATTTTCCTTCTTTTGTAAGTAATTTCTAACCCACGAACGTGGCTTTTTCCTTTATGATGCATTTTTCGATAAAATTATAACCACCGCTGCTGAAATGTTGGTGACATATTGTCAACGACTGATGCGAGCGAAATCATGTGTAGACAGACAACGTTGCTAAATAAAAGTTTGGCGCTGACATTCAACACGTTGAGCAACATGTTGTGCAACATGTCGTGCGCCAAATGTTGCCTAGTGGATACGAGGCTTAAGAAATACAAGTGCCAGAGCGGCTTATCAGTACAATTCAAAAAAGAAAAATATATGTATATATATATATTAATAGACAAAAGCCAGTTGGACCCGCGCATTCTGAGAATATAACACGTACACTGTTAAGGCGTAAACAACTATGATAATTACGTGTTTGAAAGCAATTGCTATCCTATTTCTATCTATAATCTATTATGGAAAGGTGTGTTTTTATTTTATTTCGCGTTTTAACAGGAACTCATATATCTTTGAGGTACCATTAGCTGTCACTTATATGTAAAACCCATATCCATTTTCGCCACACAAGACGCAATTGGCAAAAAGCATAACTTACTGTAACCAGTAACAGGTATTCAATATGCTAAGTCTACACGGAAAGCTGTGTAGTGGTTTAAGTAGGTACCGCGTAATTTGGGAAGTGTGTCAGGATCGTAGCAAATGGAAATCCGTAGTCTCTGCCTACCCCTCTGGGAAACAGGCGTGAATTTATGTATGTATGAATGTATGTAATTAGGGACGAGTATATTGTTGTTAGGGGCAGCAATAGCCTAGTGGTAAATGTTTGGACTGCCACGCAGAGGTATCGAGTTCGATCCCAAGGCGAGCATCTCTGACTTTTCGAAGTTATGTGCGTATTAAGTAGTTAATTATCGCTTGCTTTAACGGTGAAGGAAAACATCGTCATGAAACCAGCATATCTAAGAGCTCTCAATAATGTTCTCAAATATATGTGACGTCTGCCAACCCCCATTGGGCCAGTGTGATGACTATGGCCTAATCCTTATCACAATGAGAAGAGGCCAATCAGTGGGACAGTTTAATACAGGGCCAGATCCTGACTACAAGTTGCTACTAAGAATTGCTTGCCAGAAAAACCTTAACAATTTGCCCCATTTAGGCACCTTATGCACAATAGTTGTTAATAAGCTTTATATACCATCAGTCAGCAATGTTAAGTAGCTAAATTTCTGCTATAAAATGAGATCTTGTTGAACCAAAACTATCAAGCCTAACGAATCTAGGAGCGGCGCGGAGGCGGCTTGATGTAGCCTGAACTAGATTATATAAAATGATCATAGAATTTGCACTCGACACTCGTCTACAACGCGTTGTAAACGAAGCTAGGCTGTAAATAGGTATAGCATATATTGTAAGCCCGTTAAAACAAAGAGATTTGAAGTTAGTAGTTTATATTGGTGCAGTGGCAGTGTGTGCGACTACTGTGTTTGAGCCACTTTGAGCTATCGGGTTCAGTTCCCGAGTCGGATAAATTTTCCTAACTAGAATTTTTTGTAACAGGGCTTAATCTGGGTTTTCCCCCGATAACAACAATAGGCTCGCTCGAACATAAATGGCTAAATATAGATGTACGTATGATTTCTGGAATAATTGCCTAGATAGCGCAGCGGTGGTGGATGCGGCTGATGCGCTTGAAGCCTTTTGATTCATCCCTGGGTCGGGCAATGTGTGTCTGAAACTGTGCCCAGTATGAACCCGGTAATAGTTAAGAAGACAACAAACTAATTCGTAACAGTGTATGCGAGTTATTGTACTGTTAGGTAAATGTATATGTATTGTCACAGAAATCATTTGAAGTATCAATGTATAAAAAGCTATATATATATTACTTACTTAGGTATCCAGTATCACACTCATTTGTACTATGTACAGTCAGTGACAGTTACAGACTATTGTTTTTTATTGGATTTGTGACGTTGGTTCATTTTATGACAGTCTATGAGTCTTCATATCGATACCTCCTAAGTATACTGAGTCATCTAACAAATTTAGGTATTTTATTATTTTTATATAAACGTACATAATAAACCATGATCCTAATGTTAGTGTTAAAATAATTAAAAAAGAATAATTAATGACCGAGATAATTTCACGTATACTAAATCAATTTTAACATTAGTTAAAATCATACATTGTATACTGATCCAAATAACATCGTACCAGTGTACGCGGGGCTTGAGGTGGGACGCATTGATACAAGTTTATTGCGGCTCAGTATACGATGAATGGCGAGATTGGCTACATCTTGAAGCGAGCTTCAATCAACACATACTTCAAGCCGCCAACGAAGATAAGTCAATTTTTACCATCCGTCAAGTGCCACTTACCTTTACAAGATGCAGGGGTCTATAAAATAGATTGTGACTGCGGACTCTCATACATTGGTCAAACCAAGAGAAGCATAGGCACCCACATAAAAGAACACATAGTTGACGTAAAACACAAACGCTCGTTGAAGTCTGCTGTGTGTAAACATGTACAACAGGGGACCAACCACTACCTGAGATTTGACAAACCACAGATTCTCGTTAAAGAACACCGATTCCTACCAAGGATGCTTCGCGAGGCTATTGAAATCAAAATCATCCAAATTTCAATAGAGAAGATGGTTGGAATGTACCACCAGCTTGGGATCCAGTACTTCAAATAGTCAAACCCAAGAAAAACAAACCACAGCTAGACTTCATGATACTTTGAGCTCATTCTGCGTAAATAGAAACACCAATAACTAAATTATGTTCGGGTACTTTGAAATAACTACACTGGAACATTGAGACAACTACCATCTTAGTCTCCCCGTGACCATGGCTGCTGAAAAACAACCGAAACGTCGGGGAAAGTGTAAACTTAAATACAAATAGATTTGATAGTTTTAATAATTTAATTAGCTTAAAATTAGTAAAGTTTAATAGTATACTATAGTAGTGTAACAGTTTCTAAATTATGTAATAGAGTGTTAAATAAACAACGCGATAAAATCCGTATATAGAAGTTTAATTTCAATCAATGGTATACAGCTTTTAGATTTGTCAAATCCGATGAAAGGCCATACAAAGTTATTGTAGTGTCTCAGGAGTTAATAAAAGACTTCAAATCAAAGCTAAAACGTATAAACAACTGGACAACTACTAATGATGGATCTAACATGCCTTGGAATAAAGTAACGGAAGTAGTAGTTAAAGCAGAAAATCCATTTAGGGTTTATAAAACGAGTTACCGAGATGATGCTTACAAGTGGATAGATTGTGTAAAGAAACCAGAGAAAGAGAAAGAGATGAATATTGATATAGATACTATTTCTTTAGCTTATCAGACAGCCATTTCTATTGACCAAAATAAGTAAAAAGACTTGATAGATCTTTGTAAGACGCTGGTGATTCCTAAGGAGTATCATTTATTTTTTAATAATTTGATTTCAACTACCTCTAATGGAGCTGATGACAGCGATTCAGACTGATTTTTAATTCATTAAACCTTTAATATTTATTTATTTTGTTAAGCCATATAGGTATTTTTGAGCATTAGAATTGCCTAAACTTTTTAGATATTTATGTTATTCATTTCTATTATTTTTATTAAAATTGTTTAACGTAAGTTACCATTTTAAGTTCTTATTATTTTTATTGACTGTTTGTTGTTCTTTTTATGAAACTTTAATGATACAACATTATTAATTTGTTTTTGTTGATTTGTTTAGTATGGCTTTTAGTATGGCTATAAATAATGTTAAAAAATATGATCCTACGTAATTATAGCGGAAAATACATCGTGATGCTTTAAAATGCGTTGTTTTTATTTATGAGTCTTACTCTCCTTCCCAGCCTTTATTAATTGCACATTTCGTAAGGTATTAGAAATAAAATTAGTAATTAAAAAGCCTCGGTAAATTATATTAGTCCAGTATACATTAGGTTTCAAAATGCTAACACAGCTAAGTACTTTTCGAGTATAATGAGCCAAGTGATGTAATTTCAACAAGTTATTGTTAAATGAGACAGACAATCTCGAAAACAACTCAAAGTAAGTTAAAATTAATAAAATAACAATCATATTTCATAATATTTTGGTGTAACCCATGGATTTTGATGTACAACGTACATGCATATAACTGGTAGTTAAACCATTTTACTATTGAGTCCCACCAACCTATACCCAGTATGTACATAAAATGCCATTTAAAAACAAAAATCTGCATATTCATTTTATACCAACGGAAGAGCTTCCAATCTCTATTAAAAAGATATTTAATTTATTTCGAATAAGTTTGATTTCATTAAAATTTAAACGTTTTGCCTTCAAAACCCTCTTCTGTAAAATTACTATAATGTCAGTTGACTTATTATACTTAGGAGGTATCGATATGAAGAGTAGAAATATTTAAAATCATAAAAAAAATTAGTAATTGGTTTAATATTCAGCTGCTGCAGTTGCATGTCACTACCTGTACCACTATCCCAATTATCGGCAAGGACACGTTCCTATTTACGTCGTTAATTACGTAAGTAACGACTTTGATTGATGCTCAAATTACTGTAACCATTTGATAATTAATCAATCTTGATTTACGGGTGTGCTTCATTCCTGTGTTACGATTGATACATTTAATTATAAATCAGATATCTATACAACAGACTAGCCAGCGGATTGGACTGGACTATCTACGCGTGCCAGGTTTCAGAGAAATAACAACTTCCAATACTTTCCAGCGACAGATAACACTGTATGTAGAATGTTTGCTTTTCATTGCGTTCTTAGTTAAAAAAATAAGTTAGTGTTACTTACAGTACAGCGCATTACGTTTAAAACAAACCAATAATGTTTCATTACCTCAATGTACTCGATTAAAGTACTATGTCCGGGCTGCCACTCAAATGGATTGCGGACTTCATAATTGGTACGAAATAAATACGATTATTTTTGCAAATAAAATATTTTGCTAGAAAATCCTTATGCTTCATTAATCTTTTTTTTAATGTACGGTTAAGTAATATTTCTAAAGTAGAATTAGCATACGTAACTGTCACTTCTAACGCGTCGTTTCATTTATAATATAATGTGGATTAACATTCTGAACAGTTTCTAAATAGTAAAGTCCGATTAAATATTTATACCATGGTAATAAGAGTATATTGGCAGATCACGCTGTTAATATAATTTATATCGACGACTTATTTATGAACACGTCGATTTCACGCAGTCATAGCTTCTGTATTAAATGTAGATTAGAAAACATGTCTACTAATCGAATCGGAACATGGCTTTGGTAGACAAAATACCGGAAATTTATGTCCACAGTTAGGGTAGGGTTACCGGGTCATATGTTAATTTATTTAGTGGCACAGCTGATTCTGTTGTCTTCTAGGAAATCAGTCCAATATCCAATGAATCAACCAGAGTCCAACGCCTTGATCTATTAAGATTTTCTGTTACGAAATTCTTAATAGGAACTTGGAAATGTGCGCGGTGTCTGTAAGCTCCCTTAGGCACATTGGTTTATAATCATATTATAACAA
The DNA here is from genome assembly GCA_963675205.1 of Catocala nupta. Classification (NCBI taxonomy): domain Eukaryota; kingdom Metazoa; phylum Arthropoda; class Insecta; order Lepidoptera; family Erebidae; genus Catocala; species Catocala nupta. Next base: position 35,328,642 of record OY776078.1, read on the forward strand.
TATGATCTATGTAGTCTAGATTAGTTATTGAATCCATATGGTATAAATTCTTAGCAATGATATCTATATAATCAACTTTATGTATGTAAACCAAGTCAAGTTTACATAGACAATACAAAGATTCATGTTCTCGCCTTGACATTTTCGATGCCCCAAGAGATGTAGTCTTGATTCTCGAATATTTGTCTACACGTGTCGAATATTAGGGACTACAAGTAATATTGCTGAATGTGGAAGGAGATTGTGTATACATTTTCATTTTAAAAAAGTTCACTGCGATTCGGGTGTAACCATGTCTGGTTATTAAAAATCTGCTTTAAGTACCTAGCTTGTAATAGATATTTCTCGAGTTTAATTTAATTTAATTTTAAATATTTTTTATAAAGTCTACGTCTACACTAAGAATAATTCCTGTATTGCAGGGGCTTAACAAAAATTCAACAACGGACACAAAGAAAACCTAATTTTTTACGTTACTTTTTTCCATATGCCTGATGCGTACGGAGTCCCTCGCGACAAGGGTAGGCGAGAGGGTTATGTCCGGCTCTACCGTACTTCGGGCCTACGGCCCAAAACCCCACGATCACCCAGGTGATTTGAAGAAACATAATAAATAAATTGAAATCATGTAGAATTTGATCACCCAGGTGATTTGTTGGTAGGTAATTTTAGGACACAAAAATGTGGAATTTGATCACCACCAAAGTGGAGTAATCCGCTTTGACAGCTCATTTTCAAAATGCTGTAGATGCCGATATATTGTACTTATAAATACGGTGTAACGTGCACAGGAAACCACAGATTTAAAGCACTTCTTAATGCAATTAGTGCATAGTTCCGCTGAATTATCCGTCGAAGTAATAATTAATGTGTACGCCACGCAAATTATTGCATACTAAAACAAAACATAGATCGACTTAAATTCTAGATTCAACCGACGCCTCGCATAAATTATGTTACGCACAAATCGTTTGGTATCTGTGCTACTTACATTAAGTTTATTACGTTATGTAATAATTTATGGAAGCCTAAACATGTACGTATAGTTACGTGTAAATGAAAGGCGTGGTCATATTTGAGTGTCATATAATATTGTACCTGGTGATAGTGGTGACACACAGGTATTCCTATACCTATTTCGGGTATAATGTAGTATAATGGATCGGCTCGACCGGGGAAGGACTACCCTCTCACAGAATATCGACGTGAAATAGCAGTATTCCTACTGTTGTGTTTCGTTCGGTGAGTGAGAGTACCGGAGGAATCAATATTCTGCCAGAGACTCAATCTAGATTTAGGAGTGGTCGTGGTACTGCTACGGCATTGCTAGATGTGACAGACAATATATTAACCGCCCAAGATACGGGAATGTGTACATTACTGGTTCTGCTGGACTATTCCAGAGCTTTAGATTCTATAAATTTATCACTTCTGATTTCTAAGATGGCGTACTACGGGTTCGATTCCGACACGATAAAATGGTTCAATAGCTATCTGAGCAATCGCACCCAGCTTGTGGAAATCAGGGACGTAAATGGAACCTGCTCCACGTCAAGGTATACATAAAGGTGTACCTCAAGGATCAATTTTGGGGCCTTCTTTATTCAGCTTATACAGCTCGGACATAATAAAGGCGATACAGAATTGTAGATTTCATATATATGCTGACGACATTCAAATATATCTGTCTATTAAACCTCAGGATTACGTGAATGCGATTTCAGCCTTTAATGAAAACCTCACAAGAATAGTCAAGTGGTCGAATCATCATTCACTCACACTTAATCCTCACGAAACAAAATATATGATTCTTGGAACCAATAAGGATAATATGGAGTCGTCGGGTGTACATATGACGGTGATGATGGAAATAGAACGAGTGAGTGAGGCTCGTAACCTGGGTCTGTTAATGGACGAAGGCTTGAGGTTTGAAAGCCATATCTCGAATTGTGTGAAAAATTGTTTCTACCGTTTGAAAATGCTTTATAAATAACGTTCTTACTTGAGCCAGGAATTAAGAGTTCAATTAGTAGAATCTATAGTTTTATCAAAATTAAATTACGCAGACACAGTTTTCGGTCCCAGGCTGTTAGCACGCACTGAAAAACTTTTATAAAGAGTTCAAAACGCCTGTGCAAGATTCTGCTTTAACATACCGCCGAGAACCCACGTGACACCCGTTTTAAATAAACATCTTATGTTGAAAATTAAATTGCGTCTTAAATTACATCTTGCTTCTCTTCTGTTCAGCGTAATTGCACACAAAACTCCAATGTACCTGTACTCAAAAATGTCCTGAGTGAGCAGTCATCGCGAGCGTGAGGGTCGTCGGTGTGCGCAGCAGCTGGCTATACCCCAACACCGATCTGCTTCATTTCGTGGTAGCTTCCGATATAAAGCGTCCAAAATTTGGAATAACATCCCCCCACCAATAAGAAGCCTAAAAAATATTAACAATTACAAGAATAAATTAAAAAGATTTTCCTTTACAAGACAAAATAAATAATGTATGAATCAGTCAAATGTAACTTATCAATTATTTAATCCAACCTATATATATATATATATATATTTTTATTTTTCAGTTTGAATTGCTATGAACCAGCATTTTCTGTATTTCACATTTTAAAACTATACTAAATTGTTTAAACTATTAAACAATGACATAATTAACATAATATATACACAAATTATTTACAAGAAAAATATGAACTAAAGACAAAAATAAAACTGCAATATCAAAAAGCGTCATAATATTCCTCCGCATCGTCGTCAAAAGGCAACGTGCCCATTATTTTCATATAATGTTTTTTTATTTTTTGTGTTCTTCATTATTATTATTTAAACACGGTTGGTATATTATATAGTATTATATAGTTGAAATTAACAAGTCACCTGTGGACGCTGTTTCACATTTCACATAAATTTACATTTCTCAGAACCGCTTTATATTGTATATGTTACACTTAAGTAATAATTCTCCATAATTAGCTATATTAGATAGTCTCACTTATAAAATAAGGAAATCAAAACAAAAACAAACAAAACAATACAAATAGCCTACAACGCTGAGGTCCTTCACTTTGTTTACGTTTCAATCTGCGCATAATATTGTGTCATCAGTACCTATTATGCAATAACTTTTATATTTTTTATTTGTACCTATCCCCTTAAAATTTATTTATTTGATATTGACGTATTTTATTTCTACCTCTATTCTCATATGTTTTTAAATTGTACCTAATTTATAAACATAATTTAATATGCCCTATACGTTTTCCTTGTGTATGTATGTAGCAGAACCACATTTATTGTACTTTTGTTGTAATGTTAAGCATTTGCCTCCGTCCGTGCATCACTTGTATCGGGTGACCAACTGAAAACCAGCGCTGGTGCACTCAATTTGGGAGCCCAGCTAATGCTAAGGTGGTGACCTTTTTCGGTGAGGGTATACACATTTTTGTTTTATCATGTATAATATTTGTTTTAATTAATTGTGTGTGCTCTGTACGAAATATACATGATTTCTTTGTTTCTTTCTTTCTTTAATCACCCTCTTTCTCTCTTACCACTACTTTTCCTTCCCGCTTCCTTTCCTAAAAAATACTTGGCGGTCGGCAACGCGCAAGTAATGCCTCTGGTGTTGCAGGTGTCCATAGGCTACGGTGACCACTTACCATCAGGTGGGCCGTATGATTGTTTGCTACCAAAGTAGCATTAAAAAGAAATTAGGTTAAGCCATAATACCGTACAAATATTTGTGATAGGAAAATCAATTATTTATTAATGGAAAATAAATCCGTATATATTTTTTCACTAAGATATATCATGATTATCAACTTATCAATTATTCTAGTCGACACTTAAACAACATTGACATCTGATTTGGGCGGCCATCGTGAATCCTAATATGACCAGGCGCTATTTTGACAGTCATTTAATACGTTTATTTCGGTGTTTATGGTATATACAAAATACTAATAATTTTTATAAAATTTGAAATTAATCATTTATCCCGGAGAAAGAGTACAAAGGTTATTTTTTAGATATATATTGCGGCCCTAAAATATAACCACACCTCTCTGTTACACACTGTATACTATTATATTCTTATTGTATGGCATTGATTTTTTATAATATGACAAGATTATCTATTGGTAAAGTAATACGGAGGGTCATGTATGCTCACGATTTCAATTTGGCCCGCGGATTGTCAGGGATCGAGAGCTAAGAAGCAGAAGCACAACCTGAGTCAGCGATTTAAGCTCGAATTGATGTTGAATGTTTGGCAATATGCAATGCACTAAATGACCTGACTATCTTAATGGTGCCGCAGCCGTAAGTGTGACTTAGTAAATATAATTTCGGTTTTAATTTTCTGGTCGAGAGGTGTCATTGGATATATCTGTTAAGGAGGTACTATATTCGGTAGACGGCCGCAGGCAGGTTTTGTACGTGGAACTTAACTGACAAAATACTAAAGTACAACTACCTTAGTAGTGCAGTTGTAAGTGTGATTGTTATGAATGTGATTTCGAGTTATTTTTTCGGGTCGAGGTAGGAGCCATTTGAAAATACTGCTAAGAAAGTACTGTGTTCGGTACACCAGCAGCGAGTAGGCTTTGTAGATGGGATCTAAAACTATGACGACATGCTATACCAGGTATATACGCATGAGACTTCATATAAATGTAATTAACCACCATTAGGACACTACCAAACTATCAAGTGTTCTATTTTAACTCCACATACAGGCCTTTTTGTGAATCTGAAATAGAACTCACATTTAAAAGCATGGGTCGTACACGTACCTACTATGGCTATTAAGCCACAGTTATAGTGTACTAGTTTCAAGTTTTCTTTAGGTTCGCTGTTTCACTGTTGACTGCACGCATGGCATAATGGTTAACGTTGTCACCTCGCCACTGCGCCACCCACATCACTCACCACGGCGAGTGCTGTGGGGTCGGCCCCACATTGGACAAAGTTGTGGGATCCACAAATTGTTTGAATAATGGTGAAGAGGCGGTTGGTGGAGTAAGAATAATGCCTAGTACGGGTGTTATCTTTATTTAGATAAAGAATGCAAAATAATCTCTATAAAGTGGGTTATTCACGACGTGACCATGCTCCGCGATCATTAATATTAATAATATAATCAATCAGACAAGCACCCATTATTTTATTTCCATTTTTATGCAGTTCAACAAAATATTTCATATAAATTATCTTATTATACGTTAATTTACATATGCGAATTAATCTTAAAGTTGCATCAAATTTTTATAAATTTGTCACTTGGCTGTTGTTATTAATGGTACAAAATAAAGTCGAATTTAAATAAGATTGAGTTGTGTAATACTTGGTTTTGACAGATTGCATGCCCAAGTCGGCAAATGTTTGTTACACAATCATGTGACAAGGGTCATACATACACATTGGATAATTTTTATCTCAATATGCTTTGCCGTTGCATTTTCGCGAATGAAGCGGGGAAGCGGGACGTCAGTAAATCATATACATATAACAAGGTTTTACAAAGGCAGCAACCAATATGAAAATAAATTTTGATGACCACACTGCTCGCTCTATTCACAGGAAACAGTAGGAGCTGTAAGCGCAATTACTTACATCGAAATCCCTAGGAACTAGAAATTGACACCAGAGTTTAATAGCTATCTCTTATCTAACAAATCTGTTGTCATGTTCTACATACAAAAATTGTATCACGCCTCTATCCCTGAAAAGGCAGGCAGAGATGTATTGTCCAACCACATCGCGCCAGCTAGGATGTTTAGTCCCATGTCCCATGGTTGCGAGCCTTTTGACGCCTACCAGTACTGCAACTAAAAATTCAACAAAGAACCAAAGATCTAATAACGCATTGCCCAATCCAATAAGTATTAGATACTATATTTCTAGGACTGTCTTGTTGCCACACAACGACACTCTCAAAACTCTATTACAGCCACAAATGCTCTAAACCTTTATGGATGGACTTTGTGTGAGAAACACATTCATATTCCTAATCCTTCCAGTACGTACAGTGTCAGTAAATTTATACCAAACTAGATTCCTGAGTCGAACGTATCACACGATATCACCTATTGAGTGTTATGCTATAAAGTTTTCATCAGCACCATAAAGTTTGGCAAAAGTAAGCCATGGACGGCTTAAAGCTCGCTTCCTAAAATGTGGTTCTAAACGTAGCAGAGTTTGTTGCTGGTTTGATCTTTCGGTATCATTTAACTTGAGTGTTCGTATAAACGTAAAAAAAATATTTGATTTTAGTTTGATAAGAGTGCTGTCTAATATCTATTAAAATTATATAACATAGGACGACATCTGCATACCACCACCAAAAAGAGGGAGGATATAGAAATTATACAAATTATGTACTAGTGGTATTACACAAATACCACCAGCTATTCTATTTCATGCTATAAGTAGAGTACGGTCCTATTACCGTCTAAATTCTGAGAAGGAGTGCCATGTGCCTGACATTGCCAGACGCTTGAAAATTTAGGTACTAATATTAACATTACATATATCAGAAATTCTACAATCGAAAACATTAGCGAATACGACAACCATCGAAGCCCTCTTGACAATAGAGACAAAGTTTAAAACTTAATTACAACTGTTGTTTGCCTATTCTAGATAAATATCTCTTTCTTTACCGTTAGAGGTCAAATGTGTCATTTATATCTTAGATAAAAATTGTGCAATTAAATTCTTATATTAGCAACACTTTGCCGCCACTACAGATCATTAAAAACGCTAAGACTTACCTGTACGGCTTTATCCTATTGAGAAATAATTTTATTCGCCTCTTGCGGCAATTAACCATCTGGTCTCTGGCCCAAATGGCAGTTGGTGTCGGAGCAATTGTGGTTGGTGACAACATTCAAGCAACTTGTCAATTTAAATGGTGAAAAATTTGTCTTGACTACCTTCTGTTGGCAGTCTTTGAGAGGACATGGCCTTCACCATTTAAATGTTGTGTAGAGGAGCTCAAGAAGGTTTCAATACGATCAGTAAATGGTTCTCAAACAATTGTTTAACCCTAAATGCACAAAAAACTAAATATATTCACTTTTCAATGCGGAACAAAAACACGCCATATTACATAAACAACATTATTGCTCACAATCATAATTATCTGCTATCTGCTGACACCGCCTGCACTTGCCCCACTTTAGAAGTAACCGATTGTATAAAATACTTAGGCATTACGCTTGACATTAACCTTAATTTTAGCAAACATATTTATTTATTATGCAATAGAGTACGCAAACTAATATATATTTTTAAGAATCTTCGTAGCGTTGCTAAATTTAAATAACTAAAACAGGTGTATTTAGCATTATGCCAATCAATCATAACCTATTGTGTAACATCGTGGGATAGTGCATCGAAAACATTAGTATTGCCCATAGAACGAGCGCAAAGAGCCATCTTAAAGGATACCCTACCTATGAACTATACCAATCCACTAACATTTTAACGGTCCGACAACTATTTATCCTGCACACTGTCCTTAAACAACATAGTATACGTTTCTACCTTTCTGAACTACAAAAAAAAAAAAAACTTAGTTTGTGATAGTTTCCAAACTAAGTATGCTTACATGAAAAGGTTTTTATTATTCTTAGGGCCTCTTTTGTACAATAAACTAAATAAGTTATTGGATTTATATATAATTAATCATAATCAATGTCACATAGTTTTAACAAAGTACCTAGAAATGTGTAAGTATTCAGGTACAGAGAAATTGCTAGTAGTTGTAAAATAATTTCTTATTGTTTAAGCAATTTTTCATTTATAGTTGTTATTGTTTAAAACTATTTTAATTGTATACTTAACTATATTTGTTTGCAGTACATGTATAAATGTTTTTTGTAAATCCTTACTTTATTAACAGTAGAATAAAAATATAATATTAGAAACAGCCTGAAACACAGGTCTCTGGCCTAGTTCAGGTAATACAATGTAAAAACAGACTTCATAAACAAGTTTCTTGAGTCCAATTTTTAAAGTTTAAATGTTTTCTTTTAGATTAAATATAGTTTAAATGTGAATTTAATACAATAAGTAGCCTGTAATGTGTTTTGTAAGGACTATTAATCATTGAATAAAAATGTATTATTATATTATTATCATTATTATTATTAATACTTTTTAATTTTGTCGATGACGTAAGTACCGTGTCAGAGAGACACAGAGACATCACTATAACTTTATTTAAATATAATTAATTTAATTATAATATACATCGAAATGATTTCTCTTCTAGGCTGGGTGCCTACTTCAAATATAATTATTATAAAACAATAAATATAAGAAAAGTAAATAAATAATGCCGTAAATGTTATAATTCGACTTTCATTACGCATAATAGATGCCTACGCAAATAACATTGTAATTCATATAAATGCAGTGTTACGTTATTACCGTTACGTTCTTATTAGACACCGCAAAAAGTGAAAAAATATTTATGTATTCTAATTTGCCTATAGTGAATAAATTTCTCCAATCAATTATACATTGTGTGGAGGATGTATTCGGCTTAATATTGTGCGGCCCGAATATGCGAAAACGTTTTCAATATGCAATTGAAATGGTTCAAAAATTTCAACAGCGTATGGTGACGCAAGAGTCTCTGTCGCACAATCAGTGATCTCTAAAAATGGAGTGTATTCAGAAGAAAGCCTTTAAGCCTTAAGGTGGGGACTAACGTGCGCGTGCAACGATCAGTCAGTGTGTGCGTAGTGGTAACGCGTGCGGCCGCGCATCAAGATTCCCTTTCAAGACTCCGAAATCGTAAGTGTTTCATTTGTGCGATTAAGTGTTAACAATAATTTTAGGATTTTTACGTTGGTGATTAGGTACGATAATTTTAGCTTTTACTGCGTTGCGATTTTTTTGGCTTGTGCGAATTTTAGTGTTACTTATTTGATCAATTCACTTAATTTTTTATCATTTACTTCATTCACATATTATATTCGATAATATAATGGTTTATTTATAACTGTAACTGGTTTGCAATGTTTTACTTTATTAATAGTAAACAATATGTATATTCTCAAAATGAGATTGATCAGTTTATTTACATTTAGAAAACATAACGGCCAAATTATAAGTTGTAAGGAAATGTAATAACCAAAATATTATCGTGTAAATCTTAATGTAAATGAGAGCGTGTTAAATACCAACAAAATGATACATATTTTAACGACGCACTTCACCTCACGGAATTTACCGACGAAATTGCCTCTTCATAATAAAAATCCACTTACATAATTGTATATGAAAAACGCACTGTCACTTTTATGACGACTCGCTCAAGACCGCCTCTAATCTAATTGAGTGAACGCTAATATTATATATAGTCATATTATTACACTTACATTTATTACTCAGAAATTAAAATAAAAAGCAAGTTTCGTTTGTTTTTATCAAATTGAAATACATGGTCGATCTTCAAGTAGGTTAAAATTAGGCAGTAATAAGAATTTTAAAATTAGAATGCTTTTAATAAGATCCATTTCAACCGAATTGTACACGAACATTATGAATAACGACATATTGAATTCCTTTTTCTAAATTCCGAAAAGAAATCGTTAGTTATATTTGATTTACTAACACTAAATAAACACGTATAATAGAGAATAGAATACGAATAAAATAAAATTACGTGTTACGCACTCACATCCTGAACAGGTGACATTTCATTTGCAATTCATTGGAGGGAAAACCGGTTAAGTATGACACTGACGTGCACTAAGTGTCCCGTAGCTTTATATCGAATCCATATTGGGGATAATAAATTACCCTGCGTCTATACATATGTACAATTAACTTTACTCTGGATTTAAAATTATTTCAATTAATTTTGGACATTATTGATTCGTGTGTTACAATACATAAGTTAATATACGCCATATTCTGTCGCCGTCGCCTCCTTTTGCGAGGAAGTAATCTCCATCAAGGAGGCGGCGGAGCGGGAGAGGGAGCGTTTGAACCCTCTCCCCAACCGCAGAGCCGGGCGCCGGAGGGCGCGCGATGACCTCCAGCCACCCTGAGGTTTGACCTGGGGGTGGCGGGCTCTGTGGGCCTGCCCGCCATCCATTCAGCACCAGGTCCGAGAGGCGGCGTGCGTGTTCCCACGCGCGCCTCTGTGTCGAGTCCGTCTCCCCCCTAAGGGGGAAACAGTAGGGAATTTTTGAGCGTGAGTCCTTTGGGTAGGTCTTCGGGTAGTGGCCTGCCGTTTCACACGGCGGGCCGTAACCTTCGCGCGGCCCCGTCGATAGTGGTTTTGTCGAGGAACACCGTGGTAGGTTTAGTCGGTATTCCGGGAAGTACATTATCTTTTCAACATCTTTCTTTTACCCCGGCGAGTCCGACATAATCCCTCCGCCGGGTATATGTAAAGGCATTCCCGCACGTACAAAAAAAAAAAAACGCCATATTCTGTAACAGACAGCCTTCAATTCACAAAATGATAGTAACCAAATTTTGTAGGTAGCTGATATTCATTATAATCTGCTTAAAATAATGTACGCTGATTTATAGATATACTATTTGCTACTGCATCAATAGATTTCAACAATACTGCTACTCTCAGATCGAGATAAGTGGTACCTATGGAAAGCTCTTTTACTCGAATATAGCACGAGAAATAAATCCTTTGTTCCTCCTACAGCAGTAAGCTCTTGAACTTTATAAAAGAGATATCCAATTAAATCGTATATCTTTGCAACTTACTAACAAAATATCGAATCAGAATTTCAATATAACTAACAGAACTAAAATAAAACCACTTAAAACTATTAAACATTTGTATCGGCTACTTTTTGATTTCATATTGATACTATTTTTTATTAGTTATGTTAACTCTGCTTGCCTCGATTGCCCGAAATCATTTCTTGCTTAGTTTTTGGATCTCTTAACAGATAGTAGAAATTGACTTACTTAGTAACCTTAAGGAAAACGTTAAAATTAAAGACTCTAGAATAGACTTAAAAGATTTTATAATTCATACATATAAAGTTTCATGCCTACATTCACGAAGGGGTAAGCAGATTTGAATTACACCAACATTTCATTGTCCAAACTCTAGTATAGAGTCTACTAAGAATTTCTTGACAAAAACCCAATAACATTTCGCTTGACCCGAAATCGAACCTAAACTTCATGCTAGTACTCGCATATATAACCGCTGCACCACCGAGACATATTATTATTCATAACAATAAATTTTAAAAGGCAACTGAATTTATTTGTTACCCTGTGCCAGCTTCTATTCGGTACTATGTCAAGAGCTTTAAGAATGTCGTGTTATACATATAAGGTAGTGCAATTTGTTATAAAAGAAACGTTATTTAGCATGTGGACTGTGCACACGTATTTGACCAAGTATGCAATCTTACACGAATTTGGCTGTATAATAGCTTGTGGTGAAATAATTTATGTAAAAAAGGACACTTGAAATAGAGCACAGCGCTCTTTTATGTTAGGTATAGCGTCAATATATGTTCATTTATTTACGTAGAATAACGGATACGTACCCGGAAAATATAATTAGTAGACCCATATCAGTGGTGTGACGTCTTTGAATGAAACAAGGCAAAAGGTTTTAATCGTTACGCTTACATTCACATCTGTATAGGATAGCAACACCTATACCCCTGGTAGATCACACTCACATTAACTCAGCTACGCTTCAGATCTTATAGCTAACTAGAGAATTTTAAGCCGCTTATTTTAATAGATAATCCAATGAGGGTTTGCCTGATTTGGGAAACAAACTAAAGACCGCAGATTGGCATAGTATAGGACTGATTTCCACTGAGCTAAAACAGCTCGAATTCTTCTTTTGCTCGTATTTATAAATTTCATAACAAAATAAATCTGTGTTGGAATAGGAAAATCTATATGAAATTCAAATCGGTCGTCTACTGTTTGCACAATGGATAAAAAACGTGTCATCGAAAATTGTTCTACAATTTTTGTTGGCCGATGTTTCAACGTATTCAGAAACAGGACTTTTACCTAGTATGGTATATAATATGCCACAACAAAATGAATTTGTCGATATTCAATAAGATCGAACCCTTTGTTATTTTATAACATTGAACCAATCAAACAGGCACAGCCCGGTATTCGATTAATTTAATATTTAATAACCCTCCATTCCGAATTTAGAACATATTCACACAACTTCCAAAATCTATTCAAAGCAGGGCCCTTGATTTGGCACAATGCCTTCAGGAATATTATCATCGACGTCCAACATTCGTTAGTTTCGATGAAGTTAATTAAAACTTAATGTTTTGATGCCAATTAGTATCAGTACGTAATTAAACTTGTACTTTTTCTTGAAGTATCTCTTGTATAAGATATATACAGTAAGAACTAAATACGTTTGGATAGAAAAGCTTCAGGTTTTAACTGTTCTTAGAATAACGTTGGAGATTTGTTGGATATGTTTATATAAAGTGCTGCCTCTTGAACATGATACAGCTTTGAGAACAATGTATATGCAAAATGAGGTGCTTTTGTAGTATATCTAATACTTATTTGGTATAAGTATATTATAGAATTTTCTGTTATATACTGTTTATTTCTGCCAATGTTTGATAAAACAAAGCCATGATTGTTGCTACTAAGATTTACTGAAATAATAGTAAACAAAGTATCTAAGATTAGCATTTAGGATTCGTTCAGTTCACTACTCATCCAGAAAATTTGCATATTTAATGATAATCAGCGACTCACCGAATTGTGATGAATGGGGTTTGGTGGTTTTTAACGATATACAACACTTGTTAACGGAGTGTAAAAAGAACCATTTCCAAAGAGAGTTACTCATGAGACAGTACAATATAAATATTTTAGATGTGGGTATCATGCAATGTGCTTTGTTTAAACCTGGTTCGGAGCTAGCATTGGCCATATATAAAATGGTCGCAGCCACTCATGAATAACTTCCTAAAATCGTTAAGTTAAATAAGTATTTGTGTTATTTTATATAGGTTACGATGGAATTGGCATATCCGTTTGGATAAAATTCCTGAAACCAATAAATATAAAAACAAAAAGGACTTGGATCTGTAGCCGAGATAATTTCACTGATATACATATTAAATCATGTATATCCGTATATATTTTTTTCTGAGACATATATTATGTCAGTGTGAGTATATGAAGCAGATGGAATTCATGAGGCATTATCTCCATGTTTTTGACAACTAACTGAAGATTCCATGCATTCGCCTTCAAATACAAATTACGCTTGTAACTTTTAAGGATTCCATTTTACTCTAGAGGCTTATGTTCTGTCACTCATTCAGCATTGCGAAATTTTTGTACGTCTTCGTAAAACAAAATATTTTGTTTAATTATTAATTTGCGAATATGCATAAGTATATAATAACATATGCATAACATGCTAGTTCAGTGCTCTGTAAATATATTTCTTATAACAACATTTAGAAAACTAGTAGTTGTTTGGTATTAATAATAAGGAATGCATGAAGATAATGCCTAAATTGTGGTCTCAAGCCGGAGAAAAGATTGTAAGTAATATAATGTGCTTATCAGTATGGTCACTCATTCATCAAAGAGGTAAAAATGCGTCCCTAGATGGTATAATTTCACAATTGGATTCGATTTCACGATTGGATGAGTGGTGCTCGTGAGGTCGGGTTGCAAGTCAACGTTCGGGCAAGACAATGTCTATCGGATCCCCTAGTATAGTAATAAATACATACATGTTCATCTAGAAAAAAGCTTAAACAGCAATCGTATTTAAATCCCACCGTTTTCAATTGGGTCAAAGGGACTTAGTAAGGTTCACTTTCAAGCGTATAGTATATAAGCTGTATAGTTTTATAAAATGGAGACAATTTGACCCCAACCACTTTAAAATTTAAAGTGACCAACTCTGCAGCGCAATTACAAATAAGAAGATACTGGGCGTAGATAGTAAAGCCTTCTGTTCTAATACTGATGCAACTTAGCAAGATATAAAGCGCGGATTTGAGGATTTGGATTGTGAAACAACATTCCGCAGTCATTCGTGAAATATATCATTATATACATATATGTAGATGTAACACAATGACGCTGCTATATTTTCAGATTTATATGTTTGAGTCGTCATACCTACCTACTAAATTTAAACATCCGTAATTTATTATGTCTATACATGACCAGTATTATTATTCTACACGGCTGACAAATCTGGACATTCCAGCAACATCTTTGAGGTGTGTTAGCTGTGGGCAAAACAGGCCAATTGTGCCTTTTGCATAATAATATCTACGGTGTCTCCAGAACGTCTTGCTCATTAGTGCCGATTAGTACAAGGTTTTTATGAGACAAATACCCTGAATTTGCATGTGAATTGCAGGCCGTATCGTATTCATTGAATCCATTGTACGATCCTTAATTATGATCACTGATTTATGTTACTATAGTGTTTGTATCTATTCTAATTATTGATAAAACCACAACGCCGCAACGCAAATAAGATAATATAATGAACTAAAGAATAAACTAATTAACATTAATAATTACATTGTAGTTCTGCTAATTAACATTAGTAGAACTACAATTTACTAATTAATATAAAGGTTAATTAAGATATATGTATACAATAGATATTCTAAGGCTTTTTTACGGCCCATTATGTTCAACTGCATAAGCTTAATAAGCTTTTGTAGTTGACCGATGGGCGTAAAAATGTCTTAGAATATCTGGTGACATCAGTGTCATTTTTAGGCTATCATAGTAACACTAGCATATATTGGGTCGGGCAATGTGGATTTTCTTGTTTGGAATCTTTCAGTAGCATCACGGAGTTTGGTAATGTGTGGTAAACGACGGGTTTGCCTGTTATAACGTGGGCATGTGTCCCACGTAATAACAGACAAACACGTCGCCATATAACCTTTTGAGGATAAAAAGGAGTAGGTATTTGTCACTTACGATTTCATACGAGTTTTGTGAGTAGCATGAATCCTTCTTGCGGTGTCTAGCTTTATATTTACCAATATTCAGTAAACTCAGTAGTCACGTGATAAAAATCAACACATACATAACATTATATAGTTATGATTTAATATACACCAATAGCATAAATAAATTTAGCTTACATGATTTTTTAACAAAGTCAATGCAAAGTGGAATCATCCACGCCATTTTCTTTCGCAGGCAATTGGCTACCAATTGCAAGAAAATTCACTCTGGTCTTTATGAAATTATTATTGTTATAGGAGTACTAGCGTTTTCCCGCGACTATAGCTATTATCTATATCCTTGTTTTACAATTTTTACTATAATTATTTATTTTAGTAAAGTGTTTCTTTCATAATAACCATAATAAAGTAATTCTTTTAAAATGCTTATGGATTTAAACCCGATCGTTTTATAACGAAAGCCTTTTATTTAGTCGTAGGCATATTATTTTTCAATACAAGCCTGCTACCACAAAACGCTTGCCGCTTGCATATAGATTATCATAAATATTTATTTTCCTAAGGCCAGCAGATTTTTATACAAAATTTAATAACATCTTTCATTATGTAGTCGCTTTTAAAATCGACTTAATTAAATGTTGCGATGTAAGAAATGCCCATAAATATAATACGGGCTTTTTTACAAGCAACACAAATGTACACCAGTTTTCTGATAAAATTAATTACTGTCACTTATTACCGATCAAAAATGTTATATAAATAAATTAAGTTTGGTTATGCTGTCATGATGTAGATCTTAAATCAAGTATAAATATAGTTTTTAACATTTATAGCCCTAGTTGATGATTCATTTGACGATTGATAAACGGCCCTTAGAGTCATAATGTATATACTAATTTTACAAAGTAATCGTGTCGAGATATCTGTGAATATTAATTAACTTGTAAAATAACCGAGGTACTCTTTCTTTATTCGCCAGCCTTCTTGATAGTGACAGAAACGTAAATTATATTACAATAGCTATGGTAAATTATAGTTGAGCTCGTCTTCGAACAGATCAAATCATAGTAGTAAAAAATACAACTAATCTGAACTAATGATCGTAGTTGATACATACAAGAGACGCGTTGGCCCCAATTAGCAGTCAAAACAATAGACCACTCCTGAATGCTCTTGTCCTGCAGTTTACCATTCTAATAGTTTCCCTTTTAGAAGATAGTCTTGCTTACCTAAATTTCAATTAGATAATGTACTTCTAATATCTAAGTATGTATGCTATAAATACGATTGTTCAAGCATGCAACTCAAATATTAGACCATATATAGTTTATATAGATGTATCCATTTACAATATGATGTCACATTAACACCAAATCGATCGATACCTGAGTTGTTTGTGTGTTCGACACGCATCACATTTTCTCTTCTGACTCCATTAGAAATGCTGATGGCTTCTGAAAGTGTGCGGGTCAGGCTTATCGACTCAAAGTAAAGCCAAAAATAAATTAAGCCTAATCTACATTTAAATCCATCGTTTTTATTTAATCTTCATTCTCGTTGATATAATCTATTATAAAAGATTAGAAAAGTGATTGAGCGATTGCGTTAAGAAGAATGTAACCCTGATGACATATTAGTAGCTGCAGCAGCCCACCAGTGGCCTGGCACAATTGTATTTCAGTTATATCTGGCATTGTGTAAAAGTAATTCTGTCTGTTTACATTTCACGGCAACTGTCTCCCTGATTTTGAAATAATTTAATATAAAGAAAGAAACCTAAGAAAGGATATATGCTACGTAATAACACGAATAAAATTACGGTAATTATCTGGTTATATAAAGAGAAATGTATAAAGACTGGCTAAGTAAGTTGTATATCTGGTTTACATTAACCTACAGTTGTTTGAACCACCATGTTGTATAATGTATACAAATGCCGACATGAAGAAATTTTATAAGTTAAAAGGTTTCTCTATATTCAAACAGTGTATATTTATTGACGTTCACTTTGGTTACAATATTATAAAAATACGTGTATATATTTAAACTCGAAGAGAAAATGTTAAACTACTTTTGGAGCATATCACTCGAACGGAGAAATTTATAAATATTTGGCTTAGTAAAAATGTATTCGAAGAAGGACTGCAGAAAGCAAAAAAAATATTTAAATAAAATTTTATTTTTGTCTATTTGAGTCGTAAACTTTTGAGTGAATGCTAGTATAAAACAGCGTCTAAATAGTTTTTATCTTTACGTTCTTTTAATATCAAGTAATCTTTAGAATTGGTTTATTGTTCATTCATTTCACTTGAAAGCTACTTCATCACGAAGCTAGAAAGAGTACTCATATACGCAAATGTGGAAAGCTTATAAGTTATTTATATAAATTTGGTAGGTTTTGAATTCGTTATGTACACGCACGCACATACAATTATTAATTACTCCTTTTATTTTATTTATTTATTAAACACATCATCGCCTCTTATTTACGATACTACATACTTTCGGCATGACTAAATGTTCAGAGGCCAGTACTTGACAAGATTGGCTGATACAAAAATGTAATATAAATATTATTATTTTAAAAGACACTAGAAAAACGTTGTAACGTTCTTGCCAACTACCAATTTATATACGAGTATACAAATATTACTAGCAATTTGTGTTGCAAAATAATAGTATTCTTGTAACACCGTTGTGAGGCTAAATGTTTGCGTAAGGAGTGGCTTTTTATGTATTCAATCCATTTAGATATTTGTTACTAAGTTACCACTAAGATTTAAAAAGGATGAAATGACTAAGCACATTTATTAAGAACGAGGTCTTGAGTCAGGGAAATGGCTTCAGGAAAACCATTTTTATTTTATTACGAGTTTAAAAGCTATACAGCAACAATTTACATCAAACAAAATGTAACATTAATCTCAAATAAATTAAATGACCATAGTAATCAAAACATAATCACCGCGTCATTTATAAAACTAAACATATTTATTTTATCGTTTTCACCTTCCATGTAGAATACATTAACAGTTTTATTAATTACCTCATTATATATCAAATACGCTGTAAAGTTAAATGTTTTAGTCGATAAAGTGGATGTGTGAGGCAGTTTGTGCGAGTTTCCGTCGAGTTTGTATCGAGTTGTTGATGCGTGGTAGCGCTGCCGCTCCGGAAGAGTTGGTTACGCAACTTACGCTTATAGTGTCGAATAATTTCACTTATTCACTAACGTGGTGAGTGAGTGGGCGATAGCGGAAACGGACGCGGTGGCGGATGTTGCGATATTGATTCTGGTTTAATAAGTTCCAGAAAAAAAGGTTATATTTTTATTGCTTATGTTCAGTTTAGCAACGTCTGTTACAGTAAGATCGCCTCGGTGGCGCAGTAGTCATGTATGTGACTGCTGACCATCAGGTGTTAGGTTCGATTTTCGGATCAGGCAAAGTGTTGATAACATTTCTGTCAAGAAATTCTCACTAGCTAGAACCTGTGCGGGACCTCAGATCATAGTTTGCAAAATGTAGATGCAATACCTCTGCATACAAAGTCCAATTTTCATAAAGCTGCATCACGAGCTGATTTAATTCCTAGTACTCCAATTGTCTATAAAGAAGCGAAAACACATAACTCTTTCTTTCACCAACCTAACCTACTTTTACGTGAGCGAAGCCGTTAGTAAAAGCTAGTAATATTGATAAAGCTAATATGGGCATTGTTTCACAAGCGTAAGACTTCCCAATATTGATTGGTACCCTTTTTTATCTGAGCTAAGTTTATTTATAAGAGTATTTAAAGCATCAGCAAGTAGCCAACGGCCCGGTTAATCCAGTTTCCACCTTTGCCATGGGAAACACTTGAAGCGTGTACCCCAAACGGGTTGCGGGGTACGCAAGAAGTGCTGCATTATTTTTCAGTTATAAATATATTGCATTGACATTCACCCTGGTATAATAATAATATCAGCTCTGTATTAAACTGGCTCACTGCTGGGCACGGGCCTCTTTTGACTGTCAGAAGGGTTAGGCCATAGTCTGGTTACGGTATACAAGGTAAAAATATATCTTCTCTATTCATATAGTTTTTTACATAAAATCAACGTAATCTTAAATGCAAATCCTAAGTAATATTAGATATAAAAGCGAATGTCAGGTTGTGTGTTACGTTTTCACACCTTAACTACTTGACCGATCATCATGAAATTTCGCATACACGTTGTTAGAGATACAGAAAAGGACATTAGGTACCATTCATACAGAAAAAAGAAGAAGGGGTAACTAACTTAAACCTACATTTACGCGAGCGGAGCCGCCGGAGAAATTTAGTAGTAATATATTGTAGGTCATCATATCGAGATAAAACGATAAAAGTACTGTGCCTGGATACCGCATCAGTACGTCGATGGCTGAATTTAAATATAAAATATTCTAACTTTTTTTAAGTATAAATGCTTTTGCCAGTTTTATAGTTTTCGACGGTTATATCGACGGAATATAAATGATTAATTATAATTTATATGGTTTGTATACATTACGCAGAAAGCAACATTCTATTATGCAATCTTGCGTTCTTGGAATAAAAGCGGCTGGAACTAGATTCTACCTGGTCGTTAAATTATTATGCTGACACATATAGCAAACCATTAAGAATAGAATTTGAAGTATTTTTATCATTCATCCTCTACGTTAAAAGATACGCTTATTCTTTTGCCTGGCCAACAAGATAGTTTTCACACTACAATAGATATGTTTTAATTATTTATTTTCATCGTTACTGCTGCAAGTCTGAACAGGTAGCTATGCGCCCACTGATCTCTCTCTTTTAATTAAATCTTTCGTATCCAAGTCCTTCGGGCAGTGTTTTTTTTTTACTACTAAAGTGGCAAACATGCCTACGACCCACCTGATGGTAAATGGTCACCGTAGCCTATCGACGCCTGCAATACCAGAGGCATCACTTGCGCGTTGTCGACCTTGTAAAAACCTTTTAACGCCCTTTTTGAAGAACCCCATACAGTAGTCTTCTGAGAAAACCTGGGCAGGGAGTTCATTCCACAACTTGAGCGTCCGCGGGAGAAAATTCCTTTGGAACCGCTAGTTGCGGCACCAATTAGGTTGTAAGATGTGAGAATGACATCCCTGCCGTTGGCAAGCGGTGCTATGATAAAAAGTAGCTGAGGCTGAGACTTAGTGGCTCAATACCGTCTGTGAGTTTGGGCTCATCGACAATTCTCAATGCTCGTCTCTGTACCGCGTCAAAAGGATCAAGCTGGTATTTTGGTGCTTCTGCCCAAAGATGACTGCAGTACTCCATGTGAGGTCGGACTTGCGACTTATATAGAAGCAGTTTTTGCCCCGCAGTGAAGTACCGCTTAGCTTTATTGAGCACACCAAGCTTTTTGGAAGCCAGCTTGACCTTGCTCTCTAAATGACTGCGGAACTGTACATCATGTGAGATATATAAGTACGTACTTCAAACTAAGGATATTCACCGGAAAGGGTTTTATATAATATGGTATTATAATAATAAAAGCTATAGAGTGCCTCTGGTTAATCCTGCATTATCGTCGTAATGTAAAACAGTATATAAATATCGAGCATAATGCAAAACGCTTGCAAATCCCGATAATCTCATCAACGTTAATAGAAAACTTCTTAATGCCCCATTTCCTAGTATAAAACCGCAGCATCAGCGATCCAGCGAGCTATTTATTATTCGCACGGCGATGGCGCGCTTTTAAACGCTCATGAACCGCGAAATATCTCAGCAAATCAACGTAATCCTTACTCGGAGAGCTTTGTTCCAATAAACAAACGTACTTACGTGAAATACAATCAAAAATTTAGTTCCTTTTGATTTAATTTAATAAGGTCAAGCCATAGGATTATTCTTTCCAGATAATGTACTTTTCCTTTTGATGATTAGAGATAGGTATTACCAAAAACGACTCTGTAAGTTGTTTGACACTAACTTTTGCCCGCGGCTTCTCTCGGAAACAGTACTTTTTCTGTTTGAAAAGTACCTTATGCCATTTCTGTACCCCTGACAACGTATATGCGAAATTTCATAATGATCTATCGATTAGTTAGGGCGGCAAACAAATTCACATTCGCATTTATAAAATTAATTAGGATTTCTCGTATAAAGTTTTATTCTGGTATTTATTAAACAAAAAATATTAAATAAAATACTTAACTTATTTAAATACTTTCGATTATAAGCAATTTTTAAAGTGTTACACATATACACAAATTATTAAATACGGGTAAGCTAAATAACTGGTTTATGCTTCTTAATTTTGGAAGTCATGCACCATGAGATATGTAGTTACTTATGCAATACTTATTACGTAACGCGTTCATTACTTTATACAGTGCTGTCACTATTAAGACATTGACAAGTTAAATATCAAAATGTGATATGTCTAAGTAGACTAGTTGCAAATTCTAGCATATCCTTTACTTATACATAAATAAAGATTGTCCTCGTTACGGAAATCTGCACCAAGTGTGAGCAATTTTGCTACTTTGCACCATATAAAACGACATTGTTAAAGTTTATTTGATATAGTACATGGTTGGACAGTTATCTCTTAGACGCGAATGCAAATCTAAATATGTAGTTTTGTAGCTACAGTAAGATATATAAGAGTTTTATAGTGTTTATAACTGCTATAAGGCCTTAGCTCCTCACGGTTCACACTTGAATACGCGCGCTTAATAGTTTCCTAATGAACACTCCCACGTTCGTCATAGTTCAAATAAAACAAGCGACGACACATAATATTATTGTAGATCAGTTTACTATAAAGGCCGTCACGAATAGTGATTGACAACTGTATAGATTAAAATGCAGAAAGGATATCACCGGAGAAAGTATTTCTATAGGTATTATTCAAACCGTTATGCCGTACATGCGCACTTTCACGGTGCTTAGTAGAGATAGCTGCGTGAAAGGATCATTGATTGTATGCTTGTTTAAACTTTAAACTAATAAAATTATAAATTGTGTTTCTGTATCGTCGTGAAAGTAAATGTTACATTTAAAATCGGATGTTAAAATATTTATATAATATAACGATTCTTACTTAAATACATTTATGCAAGCATCGGTTTTATCTCTGAACAGATCATCAGAGTTCATATATCGTATAATATATATCGTATAACGTAATGCGTCGAGTTCTATAGCCGAGTTAGACTATATGAAAGTAAAGAAAATTTCAAAAATTGCAATGGCATGAACGGAATCTTACCTTTTGTATGTAATATACTAAAATACTGTTATCCCCGTGTAGCATCATTCAAGACACTAAGATTGCTGATTAGGTCCCTAATTCTTGCGTCCGATTTGAATATCAAACTGTATTATTCAGAATTAGATATGGTCAACGCATATATTATATCAATTTACACACTGTTAGTGCCTAATCCAGTCGGGCACTAGGAAATATTTGTGCCCGAGACTTTCGTTAGTTTTAAAATCTTTAGATATTATCATTTCAAAATATGGTTTTATCTCTAAATGCAATCATGATGCGTAAGTAAGTACTTATAGAAGCTTACTATAATATAAAAAGAAAAATATCTAAACCATTCTCGAATCCACTTGAACACACTCAAAAAATTTCATCAAAATCGGTCCAGCTGTTTAGGAGGAGTTTAATTACAAACACACACACACACAGAAGATTTATATATACATATAAAGATGGCAGGATAACAAATAGAAAACAGGATAAAAAATGCTTCCGATTCCTTGATAACACAAAACTGCTATTGATTTTTTGTTTAGTGATATTCGGCGCTTCACAAAGTCTACAAGTGTCTCGGATAGATTCGATAACCTTTACGTGAACCCTTATATTGCTACGTGAGTGTCAGTAGATCACTATTGAACTCTTCAAGAGGTAAGGAGTAGATACTTTTTAGTTCATGAGTAGGTTATAGTACTAGAGATGCTGCAACGAACTAGAATTAATCAAAAGAAACATTAAATAGTGCGCTTACCCACTGCTAAAAGCATCGGACGCAAACAAGAAGTGTTGTTCTTGCTCGAGCAATAATAGTCCGAAACTTAAAACAAAATTTGTCAGACAACTACTCTGAAACGATCAGGTCGGCAACAGAAGCCGGCCATTTTAACAAACAATATGGCGTTTTAATTGCTGTTTGCGAACTTCATCAAAAGACCCGACATCTTTATTATTTATTTTTCGAGGAAAATGAAAATAATGTTGTTGTTTTTTGCTATAAAGGAAGAATTTGTCTTTATTATTTTATGTCTAAGTATTTTTTTGATTGTACGATCAGCAACATTAATTTTATACAATTAGCTTTCAAAATCAGAAGCGCCTTAATGACCTACAAATGCATTCCAAGAACCGCTTGTTTCTTAAATACGATATAATGAGCTTCATTGTACGTAATGATTAGAAATCTGTTGATATGAATTCGTCACTGGTAATAAGGCTTACTTAATCCACAAGATGTGGTAGGGACATCACTGTTAATTTCGTCATTTATGTTATGTTATGGTATTTAGGAAAGCATTGCTGGTTTCGTGGTATAAGTTTGGCTGCAACCGCAAGGTATCGAGTTCGAATCCCAAATCGAATAATTTTACAGGGCTTTTCTGTACGAAAATTCACAGTGGCAGCACAGAATTTCGAAATATACTATAGCAATAGGTTGGGTCAATATACATGTGAACAAAATGATGGCTGATGAAATGTGGATGTAACAGCAATCATTTGTTATCCACAAATCCAAAACAGCTTGTTATCTTAATTGACCTTTATTCAATTTGTCTCTTTAATTATTGTCTTCAATAATACATAAACCACAACATATAACATAGACAAATATTTAAGATACAGCATGAACAAACTACTCACAAATAATTATTGTATCTATAGGTGGAATTTGGGACCGCGGTCCCGGCCCCAAAAGACCCCCGACCCAACTATATATATATGTCATAGTCCGTCTATGCCAGAGAAATTCAAAATTCAAACTAACTGAATATTATGATGACTAATAGATTTAATTATGACGAAATCTCCGTCACTACAAAGCCAAAAACAGAGACTTGAAATTAGGCAAGTTGGTTTCTAGTACGACAAAAGCATCCGCTAACAAAAAAACGAAAGTAAATCGACATTGTATAAGTTGAGCTTTCGTTCATAAACGTTTTTATAGTACTAAGAGTTCCATTTAAAATGGTTTAGTTAACTCAAAACAAATTGCTAGAACATAGCTAATGGTAATATGGTTAACTGTGTTATTTATGGTAGCATCCGACACCTGGTCTAAGTATTTCAACTAGGCGGGCTTACGGCTGCAAAGACTCGAAGATGTTCTCGATCTCACATAGAAACCATGTAAAAAATAGAGTCATTAGCGTTTTAATGTATAACAGTAATTTGTTCAACGAAAGTATGAAGCTGTTTTTGAGCATTGACTTTACAAACGTCAATTAATGGACATGAAGTACACATGATACTGCTATCAGAACGATAATCTGTGGATCACAAAAATAATTCGCCTGCGTGAAATTCAAAACCATGACATTCAGCACAACAGTACCGGCAAATATAGAAATGATTAGATTATTAAATATCACGTAGATTTAATTATTGACGTCATTGTTTTATGAATAATACCAAAAATATAAGCCTAATATTGCGTTACAAAAAACAAACAACATTTTAAGGGCTTATCGAAGCGCAAGCTCGCATTATCGGATCTATGCTATAAAATACCAATTTAAAATGTTTTTGCGCTTGTAAAGTCTAAAGGCGGAATCATACTTACGTGTCGTGGCGTGTTGTGACGCGCCAGAAGCATATAGGTTTCATACATTTAATATGGTTAGGGGCATATTTGCATGTCGTGTCGTGGCGTCGACTGCTCGCCACCGATTGTGCCAGAGTGCTGGTGGGGGTTATGACGCGTCACGACACTACAGGCAAATGTGTTTCTATACCGAGCGCGTGACTCGTGGCGCTAACATCTAGCGGACACTTTTTATCTTATTATATTTGCAGCATATTTCTGAAAAATTACTGACGGGCTTATCGAACTTGTACGTCATCGAAAAGTTTTATGTGACATAAAGTGTCTCCTTCAATCAGCGAATGGACTTCCTCATATTGTGCTTTGTTCATTTGAAAGTACTGATGAAATTTCTATTCATCACTCTCTAATTCTTTAACAAGACGATGAAATTCACCTTTGTTCTATCTCCCTCTGTTTATAGGGTGAACCCAGTACCTTCTTTTTTTTTTACCCTCTAGAAGATTAATTGCTAACAAAAATTCAAGGTCTTCAACAAAATCGCTATCCGAAACAGAAAAAAAATTATGAACGTTTAAACGCTGCGAAGGTTCGATAAGTACTATTCAGAAATAACGCCAGAGCACGCCACGACACGACACTTTAGTGTGCACACTCACCGACACGACAGTAAGCAACACGACACGCCACGACACGTAAGTATGTTTCTGCCTTAACTTGATTTGTAATTGGCTCATAGTAGTGATTATCGGATAATAGAGATCATAGCAAAAAGTGCGTTAAATAAACTAAACAGTGCCAGCGAATCAAATATTATTGCGGTTATTTGTATACAGGATATCCGGTAATTAATGGATAACCTTGAAATGTCTTATAGTAGAACTGATGGTCGTTAAGAAAAAATATGAAAAATATAATTAAAATAAAAAATAAAAATATTAAACAAGTGCAATAGCTAGTCATACTTTTGACTGTCTATCTATTAGCATAATTAGTATTTATTAATAAAACAATAAAAACCGATGGAATTCATACATCAACGGCCATTAGTTCTACTAGACAAGACATTTCAAGGTTATCCATTAATTGCCGGACACCCTGTATACTTATACACCAAATAGAAAAGTAGAGAAGTAATACAGGGAAAATAACTTTTAGTTAGAATAGAACTCTTACTAGATATTTTCCTTAAATACATTATTTTAGATCCACCATTTGGCATATATTTTTGCCGAATTCCAATAAACACTCTTCGGGTATATGGAACTTTCGAATACTTTGCCATAGAACTGATAGCTTCATATTATAAAACAAAATATGACATATGAAAATCCATTAAAAAACCTTAATCATAATCAACCTTGATCATTTATGAATATATTATATCTTACCAGTTGTTTTCAGCTATATTATGTTAAAACATGAGTATGGTGTTATACGCCTCTTAATTTTCAATAACAACGAATCATTGTTGTAGCAGTAATAATAACAAAGAAACTTTTACAAAGTTCATAAATTATTTAGGTATTCCTCATCAAATCACATCTTCGCCAAACTATTATATGTTAAATTGTAAATCATTACAACAGGTTACCCTGCTTTATTATAGTTTAAGTTTGAGCACCGGGCGATTCGGTTATCGAATTTAAACTATAAAGCCAAGTGACTTTATAACGTATTCTTAATATAGTGGGTTTCGAAAAGAGGGACTTTATATTTTTCCGTCACGGCATTAAAACCGTCTTTCAGCGTAAAGGCTCATAGCAGAATCATAGTAAGTTTTCTATGTAGCAAGAAATGTGTTATAACTTATAAGTATTCTCAACCATACAACTTAAGGCAGTCCAGTATTGTAATAGATATAGCTATAGCACCCGACAGCGACAGCATTTATTATTGAACAGAGTGTCAGTACAGCTTTCCCTTTTTTTTACTTTCTTTCTGACTGTATAACTTCCTTCATGTATAATATATATATATTTGTAAACCGTTTGAAAAGATTAGTGCAAATAAGTTATTATTTTCTTATTTATATTATCTGATATTACATAATGATGAAACATGAAATGTGGCTGTATAATAAAGTTAACTAACAGTTAAGCTGTTTTAAAATTATAATTGTTAGTATGAAATAATTTTTTTATATTTTATTATATGATAATTGATAACTGCTGCTTAACAATATAATTGGCATTTTAATTGTAACATTTGAATCGTGTTATGTAAAATTAGTTACAATGTGTTTAATTATATTGATAAAGCGTTGTGTAGTGCAAAAACTGGATTTAGCGATTCATCATCATCATCGCAGCCGAAAGACTGCTGGACATATGCCTACTACAACAGTGTTCCATTCTGAGGCATCAGGAGAAATGTAGCTACCTCGGTAGGTAGGTACAAGAACGAGATGTTATACCGGTATATAACATCCCGTTTTTATGGGTATATACATAAAAATACAGTATGCACATAAATTAAGAAACCTTTATTACGTTCAAAACGTCAAACGTAATTTATTTATCAAAACACATGTGAAATCGATTTACATAATACTAACTAACATAAAAATATCCATTACCAATCAACGTAAATGATGTACCTCTACATGCATACCGCGAAAATGGATGGTTCACTATCGTGTTACACAGTGATTAGTCATACATCGAATTACGTCGTCCAAATTGAATAATGATATCATGCAGAAGTGAATCAAGATAATGTTTATAGAGTGTATTATGTAAAGAGTCAGAAAGCATGACGGACTAATATGCGCGTTTGGACGTCAAACGTTGATCTGACGTGAAATAGACCATGACAGTAAATGCAACGCGATTACCGTTCAAATAATAATGATTATTAACTGTTTCTTGTGTTGTTAGTTGCTAACATAATATCTATGATTTTCTGGTTGCAATCTTCCAACTTGTACGGACTAAATATTTACTAAGACTCTGATTAAAGTAACGGTCTTGTCTTTACCTAGGCAGGATTTGTCGTTTTTCCAGGTGCCGTTTTGCTATAAAGAATTTCTAACCGAAATCTACTTGAGAGTCCAGTTTGGCAGTTATGCAAGCACATTCTCACACACTTGACACGCGAAGTTTAACCGACCGATTATGTTATTAGCTGAAGGTCTTATTAAACTCAGCGTTAATATCGGAAGATTATAATTCAATCACCAAATTATGATACCAATTAAAATAAATTGTACATCCGCTTCGATTACATATTTTGTAAAAATGATTGACTTGTGTCAGTTAGCACGATACATAACTTTGACAAGATAATCTTGTTTTTGTTTTACTAACAGATTGATTTAATGCGAATTGAGGCCGGATGCGATAAGTTACACAAATAACAGTGCCTTGCGATCATCGCACGGACGTCATTGAATTGCAATTTGCGATGACGCGATGCAAAACTCCTGTGTTACTGGTACCGTTCTTTGAAACAGTTACTATGATGACTAGTTTTGAATATTCTGCTTCTTCTAACGTAAAAGCCTTAGAAAAAGTGGTCCTTAGATCACCTGACATACAAAAAAATATAGATGAGACATAAAATCCTATTGAAAGGCAGTATCATTTTTTGAAAACCGATCTTTTTAATCCGAGACTTTTCTTTACGTGGTTTATGCTTTGACGCATACTTCTCCGCGGTGCGACGGAAAGGTTATGCCGGTCTCACTGGAGAAAGATGATGAGCGACATCCCGGTAATACCGACTAAACCTACCACGGTGTTCCTCGACATAACCGCAATCGGCGAAGCCGCGCGAATCGATTTCACATGCAATCGCGACCCCGCCGAGGTTTCGGTTCGCCGTATGAAACGGCAGACCACTACACAAATAGACCTGCCAAAGGTGCCCAAAGGGGCACCACTAATTTTATCCCTACTGTCCCCCTGAGGGGAGGACGGACATACGATACAGAGGCACGCGTGGGAACACGCAAGCCGCCTCTTGGACCTGGTGCTGATCAGGTCAAACCTCAGGGTGGCTGAAGGTCGTGTCGCGCTCTCCGGCGCCCGGCTATGCGGTTGGGGAGAAGGTTTAAGCGTTCCATCTCCCGCTCAACCGCCTCCTTGATGGAAATCACTTCCTCACAGAAGAAGGAGGCGACGGCGTTTCATGACCTCTCATCTCTGCTTTATCCATTTTAATCCATTGCGTAATGAAAGCTTGTTGTTTCATCTTCATCATATGTTAATGTGTATTTAATTTATTTCAGTATAAAAGCAATCAACATCGAATCACTGCAATGATTTGTAGCGCTACAACTTACTTATATATGGATTTTCTTCGCGACTCTAATATGAAGATAGTTATGACGATATTACCGAGTCACCACATTTTAATAATGTGTGGATGGCATGGTGGTTTATATGATCGCCTTTATATTTCTTTATTATTTAGTTATCGGCCAATTTACTCTCACTATTACTGGCGTTTATAGGTAAGATTGTTTCTGATCAGTCGCTAAATAACAGCTTGCTGTCTGTAAAATATTTGAGATTAGTACGTATATATATCACGACGAGTTTGACGAACCCAAGACGGATGGAGCTGTATTCAATAGATTAAAAAGATTTTTATGACGATATACAAAGTGTACACACGGCTACACATCAAGTTAGACACCCTATATACGCATAACTACGCTACATACAAAAAAGAGATTTTTTGGAAAGGGACAGTGCATAGTGGTATCGATGTAATGGTAAAGATAGAGCGTAACAAAAATATAACGCACTCTCTCGCACGATTCGCAGCGTTCAACTTCTGATAGTTCAAAGTCCAAACAGTCTAGGTTGATGCGTCGCTGTGTGTACATATTTCTATACCAATAAAAATTACTCATCGAAATCCTTTACTGAACCAATTTCCTATACAAAAAGATATATTTAACAAAAGACGTTGAAAACCAAAAATTTTAGCGGATTATACCGATTCCACAAAGTTGAGTGTTTTGTGTGCTAGAGAAATTGATCTTAAACATTGCAATGAAATAATGATCGTAGTATTTTGTTAACGGAGATTTAGGAACTTAATTATTATGAAAGATAGGGTTCAGTCACCACTCAAACCCCGAGCCCAACTAACTAACTCCAATTTACAAAACGCCGCAGCTCTCCCTTGCTGGTGTCACGTTCTTATAAACTGCGACCTATTCATGTATCAATTGCCCGCGGCAGGGTTATCCCACCTCGCTGATCTGTGAAGCTGAGACTCAGCTATTATTGGTAAAATACCGTAAATGAGTACAAAGCCATTTGCTAGATCGAACAAGAGTATAATTTCGTAACGTATAATAAAAGCACTGTAAGTTCCCTTCCGCGCGGATTATATAGAATTAACGAGTGTTCCGTGTTTCTCTCGTGCAGTTTACAATCAATCAAATCGCGTGATAGACGCTATAGCTTGTTTACATTACTGATATGTTGTCAAACATCTAAGTAGTGCCGACACTTTTTGTGTCTTTACTTTTGTTTTTCCCATTTCAAGGAAGTTATAAACAATTTTCTCTATTTTGTCGTGTTGGGTGCTCTTTGTGTCCGTTCTTACAATATTTGTATAGGCACTATATGGATTACGCGTAAAAACGAAATATGTTTTTAGAGAACAATAGAATTTGTATAAATATTTTTATATTTTGATATTGATATTTTATCACGAATTTCGTTGTATTTGAGCATTTTTGTATTCCATTTCAGACACTGTAATTGTGTTTTGTCGTTGTAAGAGCGAGTGTCGTTCGATCGCCTTACTCTGAAATCTTAGTAGCACTACAATGGTAAGGCTATTGTCGGGATTAATCGAAGACACAAGTATCGAGCGGTAGATCTACATTTCTATTTCTAAAGTTCACTCGCTTATCGATTCATGTACAAACGTGAATTACACTTGTATTAGCGCCAGTAGGAGGTTTACAAAAGGCCAGCCATTACAATTAGGTAATAGTTTATATAAAGCCTTATTCATGGTGTCTGTATGACCTTTTAATATGGGTACACCTTTCTATTGTGCGCTGTGTGTGTCAGTATTCGCGTGTGAGTCTGTATAATTATGTATACCTTTCGTTGCGATAGTTTATTTACATGTTATTATAAGTAGCAATGTTTTATACCCATATTTTTAATAATTATCAGTTATATTTTTGGGAAATTGTTATTTAGGTAATTATAATAGGTATAGAACGACTATATAAGCTTCGCCAGTACATTTCGATTTGCCTCGTTGACACCGAGGCATAAGTTAACGTGCAATGATGGGGTCACGGGTTTAAACTATCGGGTTGGATGTTATTGGATTATTATTATGTTTTACTGCTAGAAACATCGCAGTAGTAACGCCGCGTGTGGCAATGTGTTAATCAGACCGCCATGGGCTCATCCTTTATTAATGGGCCGGCAAAACATAGGCATATTAGCCTTCTTTTTTGTATATCTATATACGATACGTAAATCACAGGGGATTCGTGTGTACTTCTAACAGCTATGTATTTCTTAGCATCTACGTGTTATACTAGTTGTTTACTACAGAGCACATTTCTTTTACACGCCAGTACTAACTAATGGCGGAAATTCGACGGGAATTATAGATTAGCGATCGCGGTTACGTTTCACTGCTCACGGAATAGCCGCAACACGAATTTATTAAATTATATATGTACATATGTTATAATACAAATTGCTAGCGAAAGAATCGCTACCACTATAATGCTATTTGCATTACCATGTAGGTACTATGACGTACTAGTGGTAGCCGTTAATTAAAATCTCTCTGTATCTGTACGTACTCGCAATTGAAAAAGGTACGACTGGGGAAGCAAGTACTGGAAAACATGAACAAAAAGCTTACTCGCTGCGCCGATAGGTCCTTTAAAGTTTATTCGAATGTACATATTACGTTTTATTGATAACTTTTGATGGAGTAAACCAGTTTAATTTTATTACACGTGGTAAAAAACACAAATTTTAAATCTGTTGCGCTGGTCTTTTATTTAGAATTATAATATCAGGCCTTTGCTGATAAAATTGCCGCATTTTTTATGGAAAATAAAATGTATACTTACTTACTTCCTAGTTTCAACACTCGTAAAATAATATAGAATTATAAGTCTTAAAGAAAAACAGGCTTATTATATGTAAAAAAATTGATGCTATTAGAGTATTCAGGGCAGACACCGTTTTTTATCCATAGTTAGCAATATACCGGTCCACCAAACACCCATACCCATAGCCCATATATTAGAATCCATACAATAGTCAAGCAATAGTCCTACGCCTGCTGCGGCTAGTGCCGCTGTAGGTGTTCCATCACACCTTTGATTAAAACTCTCGAAGGGCCTCTTCACGTTGGACCCATGTCTCCGTGTAAGCCTCCCAAAGGGCCAGGTATTTTCTAATATAATATGTTAGAAAGTACCTGTGATAAGAGAAACATAATAATAAAATACTTTATTTCTTTATCAACAGGTTAAAACTCAAACGTTGTAGAGGCCTTCTTTTAAGTATATGAATACTTGTGACAGAAGACCCCACTCTTCCATATCTTTAAAATTAAGACATAGCCTGTGACTAAAGTAAAAATAACAATCTTAATATTTTAATAACAATATGAGAATATTGTATTTAAAAAGGGAAAACATAAAAACAGAATATTAAGAAGAGATAATATAAAAGTATGTTGGTGTGTGTGTGCGTGTGTATGTGTGTGTGTGTAGCTGTTGTGTGGATGCGGTATGTGGTCTGTGTGTGATTGTAATCTTACTGTAAACTACTGCCTATTTTAAAGGTTGAAGAAGTGCTTCCGTTTCTGTGTAGGTGAGTTCCTTTAACCACAAAGTAAGGATATTTTTGCATTCATAATATGGTTTTCTGTATTGTAAAACATTATTTGAAATTATCGCAAAGGAAAGGAAAGACTAGTAAGAAAGTAAGGACTGTTCGGCAGTATGATTCCAAGATTGATGCGGGCTTCTCACTGTGATTATTTCGTAAAACCAATCGAAATGAATCGAAACTGTTTTAATTCTCGAGAAAACTTATTGACAGCAAAAGCAAAAACGCAATCATTTTTGCCAGTATATGATCCTGATATATCTAACAAGTACAAGGCCTCTGCTGATCCATCTGGCAAACAGGCATGTATCGATGTACCTAGGTATTTACATATATTGCAAGATATTATTGTAATAATCATCCTAAGTGTAACCACGCTTTGACAGGTGGTGTAACATAATATTATGTCGAATTACAGGCAAAGGATATTACTAACTAACCTTGTCAAGATAAACTAATTTATCACGCCGCCTAGCTTAAGGTAGTCCTTGATTTAAATGGGTTATACCTGACCCATTTGCACTTCCCATATGTCCACAGGTACTTCAAGAATAAGCATATAAAATACTCGTATGCTAAATCTTAACTAATATTTTATATACAAATGTGAGCTTGATTGATGATTTCGACCGATCATCATAAAATTTTGTATACATCTTGTTGTCGGGGGCACTGAAAAGGATATACGGACAAAGAGTTAAGGAATGACATACGGTACTTTTCACCCACGAAAAAGTACTGTTACCGAGGGATATCAAATTGACATACCTACATACATAACATAACCTACATTTACGCGAGTGAAGACGTGAGCAATATTAAGTAATTTATAATATTGTTGACAAATAAGAAACCGCATGGTGCATGATGCTGGATTTTAAGTATCAGTTGCAACATATATTAAATTCAATAAAACACGTCATGTTTTAATAAATTATCATTGAATTGCAAAATTGCCTACATAAATGATCTATGACTTATTTTTATACGGTCAAATGCTGAATATCAAATATATTATGTATGTACATTACATTGCCGAATTACCATACTCCTTGATCTGTTTATTTATTGCGAAATGAATCACTTAAACATTCGATTAGATGTATTACTATGTTTAGCCAGGTAGCAGAAATCTGGAGCGAAACATCACAACAGGGCTGTGTTGCACATGCTTACGTGCTGGCATTATGTTTTTATTGTCCAACAGAAAGCTTAGAAAATTGTGAGTCATAAGCTCTTTTTTATGCTAAGCGTGCAAACAAACACAAGGCACATCTGATCATTGCTATAATTTGGATCTTACGCTTAGCTTAGATTTTAGCCTATGATCACTTGCTCCTATATACTTGGCGCTTTACACGTTGTTGTACTTAAGGAAAAGGAATTGAAGATGGGAGAAATAGGTTGTAAGGCTTCAGCTCTTACTCGCCAGACGAAACAGACGTATAACTTTATTTTTCTATATCACAAAACAATAACTCCTGTTCTAATAATAAGTAGTATTAGAATTCCTGCATCGTAAGGTTTAACAGACAATAAAATTGACACAACGGACACCAAGACTTTTGTCAACCATTTGTGGATTACACAAATTTTCATCCCGCGTGGGAGTCGAACCCACTCTCGGCATACCGGCGTATTGGCGACCTACTTATAAAAGAGTTAAAGTAGCACTGACGAGCCAGCTTATTCGTACTGTATCATAACTGGTAAAAGCAAGTGCCTGGTATTGCTTCGTCCTTTAATATACAATATCTGAAATATTTCTCTCAAAATATCAGCGATATCTCTCTTAAGGATATACCAAAGTAAACATATATCCATCCATGCGGATGAATAAACAAGCATTAAACTAAATTCGAAAATACATATATAAATTAGAAAATACTTGGTTCTCAAAAACCATTCAGATATTTCTCCGACTTCAACTCAGAGTTGAGTTACAATGGTGCTCAGCTAACCGTTTTATTAGATCTCTAATCTCTCTTTATAAGATTAAGAAACTGAAGTTTATTCTAAGTTAAATAGCAGCTATATGCTTTATTGTTTGACGTGTTCATTTCATTCTAAGCCCGTTCCTTAGACTCTATAGAACAAGGGCCGAAAATAATAGAATTAAAGTAATGCTCATAGAGAAGAAAAATGTAATCTCTAAGGAAACATAAATTTGCAAGCGTCTTACCAAGGCCAACACGAAGCATCTGCACTTTGTTGAGTACATCCTACAAGCTGGGAGTTTCATCATAATATTTAGTGTAAAACTTCAATTCTCTTGGGCAAGCCCTGTCTCGTATATTAGAGTTTGCCTAACAAGGCAAAACATGCTATGTATGTTTATAGTATTTGTGTACTCGGTGAACATAAACTAGAATGTTTATTTGAGAATATGTATACTGCAAAGGTCTGATTTATTTAAAGACTGTCATATCATATTTAAATTAATACGAACGATTTTAGGTAAGTCCAAGTCATTAAAATTTAACGACATATTGGCGGATGATTACGTAAAACCGTTTTGTATTTTAACCTAGCGAAAGTAAAACGACTTTTGAACACCGGTAGAATGTAAATATAGGTACATACAGGTATCAACGCACATGTATCTTAATTGGATATCAAAACAACATCGTTAACATTTCTTACCGAATTGAGTTTTAGCTTATAAAATATATGTTATGATTTTGCATTTAAATAATGCATTTAGATTGTTGATCAAAAGCCAATACTGTACGAGAAATGAGTGTGCAAATTTATTATAAAATTATAAAAGAGAGTATGCATTGCTTGTAAAAAATTAAAATAATATCTATTTTCAGCAAATCTAAATGCATATTTGGGAGCTTCGGTCAATATTGTACGAATGCAAGTATTACTTTAAAACACATGCGTACTGCGCTAATTAAAATCACAAAGTTATTCATACATTCAATTGTTTGAAAAACTTGTGCTGTATTGATAACATATTCAAATGTCAAATCCTGCAATAATTGCAGTATATCCAACATCAGTGATGCATTTTGAGTGGACGTTCTATTTAAATAGCTCGGTTTAAATTAGGAAATCAGCTCTTGCATTCGTAATAGCAAAAGTATATTTCATAACGCGAAGTAATTTTGAGTGCCGTGTTCAGCTTTAGCCCAGCGACTTTCGGTCTGGGCCGGACATAAGAGAACTTGATAATAGTGTAAGATGTTGTATTATATGTTATGTAATTGTAATTATAAAATATGTTAATAATCCTTGAAAATTAATTTACAATTGCTAACATAGCACCATAGGATTTTATATCAAATTGGTCACGTTCTATCTTTGTTTTGTTACCTGAACACTGCCTGTAAAATCAGTACGATAAACATTTCATCATTTCACATCGATATTCATTAGCTATAGACAATCAAAATCATCATCATCATCATAACATAAATAGTTGCTTCTTGAAGAGATTCTCTGCAAGACTTTAAAGTAGATACTGGTGCCAATTCTGTTGTCACAAAATTCTCTAATCTTAGCTAAAAATCTCTAAAATTTATTTTAGTCCTATCACGTTTAGCGATTTCAGAATACGAAATGTCGTTTGACAGGACTAAACTAAATTTTAGAGATTTTTAGCTAAGATTAGAGAATTTGTGACAACAGAATTGGCACCACTATCTATTTAAAGAAACGTCCAATACTTTTAATTTGTCGGATTTACTACCACGTTACACCTTCATACTAATCCAAGTGCTTTGTGTTGAAGGTCATCCAACTGTGATTATTGGTAATGACAAAAATATATATGTTATTTCACTTTAATTTAAGTTATTATAAATATTACTAGCGGTCTCCTAGTGATCGAAATTCAACCATTATTGATTTAAATTTTAAGTTTGATAGTTATTAAGGTTTTGTTGTCTAAAACTATAGGTACCCTTATAATCACATTTCATCTAGGTTTCGATCTATACAGGTTAATTTACCTATCTTTTTCAAACAAATTATTATTTACTAAACTGACATATCTTTATATATATAATTCTTCTGTACGTGTTTTGACAGTGAACTCCCCCTAAACGGCTGGACCGATTTGAATGAATTTTTTTGTGTGTGTTCAAATGGATTCGAGGATGGTTTAGATATGTATTTTTTTTGTTTTTTTTCGCCTGCTTAGGTAACGTCTGTCGGGACAGCTAGTGTAATTATATATTGCTATATGTAACCATAGTTACGAATAATAGGACTTCATCAGCCGAACAATGTCGAAATACTACGAACGCCACTCGACTGCGTGTGCCAAATGCATAGTTGTGTGCGTATAGTGTTTTTTCATTAATTTAATGTATTTCTAATGTATATTTTATAAAAATATTAGGATTCGGCCCCCCTCGCCACATAAACTTTAACTGTGTCAAATTTCATACTCCTCCGTCCACGCAATTTTCGTTAAATATATATATACCTACTAGTTGTCCCGACAGACGTAGTCCAGAAAAGGCGAAAAAAAAAATCAGATCTGAACCATCCTCGAATCCACATGAACACACAAAAACGGTCCAGCCGTTTAGGAGGAGTTCACTGTCAACACACGTACAGAAGAATTATATATATAAATATATAGATTACCCGCTATGGACATAGGTTGAGCCAGATAACCGGCTACATACCCGATGGACCTCAAGTTTGGACCTCATTGACTAATATGATCCTTAATCCAAACGGCACAAAGAGGTCCAAAGGATCATATTAGTCAATGAGGTCCAAACTTGAGGTCCAACGGGTACGTAGCCAGATAACCGTATGTAACTCGATAATTGAAGCGTTTTATTCGCTACAAATGATTTATTGGAAATTAACATCAAAATTAAAATGTATATGTAATTCGTGAAATTGAATAATAATAGTTATTTATTATCAAAAGCCAAGTACAGTTTATCTATTTCAATCACATATAAAAGTTACATTATGTACAACACTATGTGTTTTAGAGATATAGTGAATGTCAGTGCCTGTGCTAGTATTAACTGTGTTACAGACACCAAAAATAAAATAAAATGAATGAAAATGAATTATTGTTCTGTTTCGAGGGAATAGGGCTTGACTATCTAGAAGCAGATTTGGATGTCAGGTAGATTTTCTGTAGAACCTTTGCAAGCCATAGACGTAACTATACCCTCTATATATATATATATATATATATATATATATATAAATATATATATGACTCTGTAACTTTAAGTAATCAAAACTTTGAAATTAAACTGCTATATACGGATTTTATCGCGTATATAGCAGTTTAATTTCAATGAATAACATTCGCGTAAACAGAAGACAATATTATGTAAATCAAACCTTACTAGTACTCTTATTAAACTCTCCAGCTAAGCTAATATGTTTGTGTTAGGATTGGATCTAATTTAGTAGTGCAGTCGTTAGAATTACGCAACCGCTTCAACAATGACTAAATGAACAACAAAGAAAATCAAATACATAGAAATCATTCACTCGTATCACGGTGCTTTAGACACATTGACAAAATTGTCTTCCATTTATCGGAAAACACGTCACATGACGTTCAAGAGAATATTCAACGCGGAGACAGCACGAGAGACAGCCGATGGAGCTCATACAACAATGTACCATGCAGGCACTGCACACGCTCAATTCCTTCGGTTCCATGTATTATAGTTCACCCGCCGAACAGTATTGAATATTATAGAACTTAGATCGCACCTATAGAGGATTCTACACGAGGCTTATTTGTAAGGCAATATACTGGACGGCAACATTCTGGCATATATGTCACTATTATGGCTATGCAAAGTGTTCATGTTTGGAATGACTGATGCTTTCAAATATATTAGAGCTAGCTGTCTAATAGTTTGAAAAATTGCAGCCACATATTGCAGTAAAATGTTGCCCGTACTTAACTCTTTAACTGTTGGTAGTAAGTTATTACCAGATCGAACCATTGCATGAACCATTTTGTACTCAATTCTTACATAAACATTGGGCTCATTGGAAGGTACAAAAATAATATGTAATAAGAATTAAATAAGGTAAGTTGGTTGAAACTGTAATTAAAATTTGTGAACTGATTGGCGTTTCAACTGGAGCGGCCCACACTTATACGACATATAATATCGTTAACTTTTCAATACGAAGGTGTCGGATGACCTATCCTAATATATACATATTATATTGTTATTACAGTTATATCTGCATGTCTTTTAGCGTGAGTAATAACCTCATAGTCGTAGTACATTATGATGTAATTAACATTGCGTGTTCTTTAGGCAACAATAAGCTACTTACATCCATTAAATAGAAGAAAATATACTTATTAAACCACGTTGCGTTGAATACTTAGTTAATTAAATAGTTGTGTAACATTGATTTAGAGTTAAAGCATCATTGGTAATAAAAAGTATGAATACAATAGTCGTAATAGTATTAGACGTATACAAACACACGATTCACTGTTGGTGCCCGTAGTTTGGTATGGTTGTACATATCAAACTACGGGTATTTATATAAGTATATATATTTACCTATATATGCATTGTCACGCGTTGTGGACGCCTGGGATGACTAACTATCACAAGCGTGGAGCGACACTCATGTTATAAATGTGAAAGTTTGTAATAATTTTCGGATGTTTGTAATGTCACGCGTAAGCTGTGGGACGGATTTGGATAGAACTGGACACATCTGTATGTTCCAACATCTTTATCTAGAACATGATCTGTAATGTCCTTGGGATCATTGAGATAGCTATCTTAATGATCCCAAGGACATGACAGATCAAAAAAGTATCATATGTGATACTTAGATACACATATGATACTTCTTATTCCGCAGAATTTACGGGGTTTATGCCGACAGAAATAACAATATTATATATATAATTATACATAGTTATATATCACGTGTACTCGTTGTCACTTTAGCAGTAGAGTAATATTTTATTTTGGTTTGTAGCCTACTAGCATTCTTGTTCACGTACAATGCTTGTGTTAGAAGTGGGTATACGTCGGCTTCGTATTGGATCGGAATTGAATCCACGAACTTTCGACAAATTGAGCTACCGCGGCCTTTGTTGTTGTTTTATAAGTTATATAACACATGTAACAATGTACTCTTTAGTCCATATTGTAACCTAACCTATTCTACTTATGCAATTGGTTTTATGTAAGAACATTCAGTACAATAAAAAATGAACTTATTAATATGGGTATTGATATTTCGGCATTACAAACATTAAGTTGGAATGTGTCAATTATCCATCTAATATTTTTAATACAGATACAAGCTTTTGCCTGTGCTTCGGTTAGCATGGACTTTTTGTCTCACCTCGCTCGTATTTCCATAAATCAAGCCTTATTCCTTATAAGGCTGGATTCGGGAATCGATGCACAATTTATTTTAACGTCCAAGAGCTAAAGCTGGGCCTTGATGAGTTAAATTCGTATTGAGTCAAGACTTTTTATATGTATATTCACATTGATATAACCAAGTATTTCAGTAATCGGCATCGTGTCACAAAATATACTTATATATAGAGAGAATGCCGCTCAATACAGCGCGCGGAGCCGGAACGTTCAGAGATTGTGGAGTCTTGATCATGATATCGACCAAGTCTTGTGTGTGTGTGTGTGTCAAGCAATATTGACATTAACTGAAATACAAGACAACTATAAAAAATATAATCCTTTTTTAAAATATTTTCACCGAACTTCGTCGAATTTCTGTTTTCAATATAGGTAAGTTTTGATAACCAATACGGGAACCATAAATTATTTAATTCAAAAAATAATTGATATATTATTTGTTTCTAATTTTTATGAAGTCATCAACATCATTCCTTTCTGTTACGTGTACGAAGTCGGTTATATAATTATTTTTAAAAGGCTATAAGAATGTAATCAATCAGTAATGATTAATGCCTTTTTTGTATTAGACACACGTGAGCGTGGCTCCTTCACTAAGTTCCGGGTTCAATATTAAAATGAAATATTACTGAGATTTGATTTTTGTGGCAGTAATGTCATTCAGTTATTGCAAGTGCATAAATAGAACAAAGTTATATCCTCTGTGACACGCTGTCATGTCATGTAGCGCGTGCGATGTAACTAGCCGAAGCCATGTACAATTGAGTAAGTAGTGATAGAAAAAACTCTTCAACTGGGTCTGACAATCACATCTGGATCTTCAGTTCACGACTAACTAGGTAGTTTGCACTGGACTAGACTAGAATAAAAATAAAGGTTCTCTAATGAAATAAGTTGTTGCATATTTCGACTGATTTCAAAAGAGTTTAAAGTTCTGTATTAGCGAGAAAATATTAAATAAACACTGCTTCATCTCATAATCTGAATAGTGCAGTATACGCCAATAAGCTAACTTTCTGCATACCTACGCCGCCCGTTAATATTACTTTTATAGCTACTCCCAATATAAATATGCACCTTAAACTTTCATATAGCCCGATGAATATCCGAGTATACTTTGATGTTCTTATTAATCTCTCAAAGTAGGCTTAAAGATGCTTATAACAATAATTGGATATTTTCTTGTAAGTTCTCAAAGATAAGAGAAAATTGTTTTTTATGAGGTAAATTGTAGACATTGGCGTTAGGTCATCATTGAAAATGTCCTTTAACAGCATTTTCTATAAAGCTCTTTTTCACTAATGACAGGAAACAACTGACAGCTATGAAGATAAGCTCACGGCACCGAGAATGGAACTAACTACTATTAAACAAAACAATCTAAAAATTCCGTCAACCTGTCTCAAACTGCAATAGAATTTGTGATATCTTAATCTTGTGAATATCTTTATACGCCGATCTTAATGTCTTCTGATGTCTAGGATACTTGTCTTATACCACAAAGGAAGAATGTCTAAATATTATGAACAACAATAGGATAGCTAACGCATGTGCCGTGACATTGTAGAACGCGTGACACACGTTCCATTCTTGAAGCTCGTCACCCTGCTTTCTAGTTTGTAAAACTATATGCATTTATTTATACCAAAAGGATGAGCTTGCCGAAATTGCTGTAATATTTCGCTAGTAGACAGTGCCGTATTAGGTAAGCAGACGATATTCTACCTGTAGATCTAACGTTATTGAACTAAAGGCATAGAAGTTTCGACTCGAATATTGTTCGCCGCGTTAAAATTCAGGCCAAGCTTAGCTTGGATCAGAATAAATCCACTTTTCTTGTATAGAATAATTATATTTAAATGAAATTCTATTTGTTTTTTTCAAAGAAAATGTTTGCCAACAGAAAACTTACTTACAATATTATTTTCTTAATCTTAAGTATATTAATAGAAAATGTAGAAAGTAAAGCGCTGTATATTGCGTACTAGTAGTTATTGTAGAGAAATAAATATTATCTACATACATACAAAGACTAACGTATCACAGCATCCACATTGAGACAAGTACATATGGTTTTGAGTCCCACATTATAGGTAGCGAGTCTATTGCCATCTGCAGGGCACAATGCCAGATTAGGTATGTGCCGCTACTAAGTATTTTCGATAGATAAATCCAATTAGATTTCGTCCGAAACGGCAATCGAACCCGTAACCTCATGCACAGCAGTGTATTAAAATCCGCTTCGCCACCGAGACAGCTCATCCGTATATATGTATATCAAACAAAATCTAAGGAAGCTAATATTATTGGATATGTTTGAACTGAAGTGTACTCTTAATCCTTACTTAAAGGCGGAATCACAGGCTAATCTGACAAGACTAGCATTAGCACTTAAGACGTTATTGATATGTATGTATATAAAAGTTGGTTATAATAATAAGAGGGTAGGCACACAAGATCGTTAAGCAGTCTGACAGGATTACATGAGCGATCACGGTAACATGGCGTCTCGCAACGTTTCCTCGTATACTTTCATACACGGACATATATTGGATACCATAAGTGACGGATATAAACTGACCAACAACTAACAAAGAACGAGCACGCAAAGCTATTTTTTAAAATTTTATTATTATTATTTAATTATCTATGAGCAAACAGCCGAAGAAGAAGATCTTTCTTCTTTTTTAATGGAGTTATAATAGAAGTTCTTAGGGATTACAGTTACATTACATTATAGTAAGTTAGCTACAAAGATAATAATGGGATCGTGTTTTCTTTGTTACAGATGATGCGGTTACTTGTAATATTTGCTGTCTCAGTGGCTGCCGTTGCAGCGGAGAATGAGTGGCAACCGATCCTACCAGAATCTACTGTCAATTTCCAGACGTACCATGGTGCTGAGAGATCACTAGAATCTGGGTAAGTGACTTTCTCTGTAGATACCGTTTACCAAGGTGATAAGCAAAGAGGTTTTACATCCACATTTTGTAAGGTATAGGTATAATGTTGTTGCGAACCTTTCGACGCCTACTGGACACACTAAACTACATCTTTTTGTGACAATTATCTAACAAAAACCCAATAACTTTGGCAGAGAATTGAACACGGCACTTTTCAACTTTTCCAGAATAAAAGCTGCAATTTAAATAGAGCAATGAATCGCAACTATAAACAAGTGAGAAACGGCAATGAATTGCCGTAAATCTTAGAGTTCGAAAAAATGGTTCAAGTAATATGCAACGGTCAAGTGATACCACGTGAGGTCAAAGGTCAAATTCATTTCGGGGGTATATCGTCCATGTTGAGTCGAACGGCGTCTGTAGCTCTTACGGTTCTTGAGTTGAAAGTTGTATAACAGAGAGACGGACGGACAAAGCTGCTGTATAAGAGTTTTTTCGAACTCTAAAAGTAAATAAATGCATAATTTACTTATTGGAATCTCATTGTATTATTTCTGCAAATAGTATAATATTTAGATGATGATTGTTGATGATTGATGTTCGTTACTAATCTGTGGTACGGAATGTGATACATATACTGGATTGAACCATAGGATACTTTTGTCCGGGTATAGGTACTAAACTAGTTGATTATAAATATATATGCATGTAAAATGCTCTCTCGAAATAATTCCATACATTGGGTGAAATAAACGCAAAGGCATATTAGGATAGTTAGTCTGGCGCGGCGCATACTAACTTTCGCCTGCCTTCAGAATGTCTCTGATTTGATCAGATAGGATTTCCCTTGGCGTACCATTAAAATTTTTCTGCAGATACGTTAATTAGAACAGAATAATTAATTTTTATATTATACCAACAATTTATTTGTTATTTACATTGATATTTAAGTTTAAACATGTCATCATAATTTCAGGGTTTATTATATAAAATTAATTCCTTATGTGCCTATTAACTATTTGTAATTACTTATCATTAAAAATGTTACAGTGGTAAGTAGCTTATTACTTATTAACTGGCTCATTAGTCCCGCTGGAAAAGTTTGCGATACCCAGATCGGACGAAGGAAAAATATTATTAGTTATACTGTTACAAAATTATCGAAAGGAGCACAGAGCTTAACAATTTCTTTTCCGGTAGACTAAAATAAATTCGCTCCCTATTATGTGAGAACTTAAGACGTGGCAGACGAACTTAAGACGGCGCTTCTGCAAATTCGACGTTATACAGTCGAAAGTCTATCTAATCCTGTCTTCATAATTTGCAATAGAAAATAAAATGATTAAAATAACCACGAACGAAAAACATAGTCGTAGATCTCATATCTAATACAAATTTCAGTCAAAGCAATAACAAGTTACAATTTCCGTCTCATATCAATCTCGAATACCACATCTTATGTAGTAATTCATAACCGTGATTTCAGATTCTTCAATGTGATATTAAAATTATTCAAGTGAATAATATGGTATACGAGTATTATGTTGCTTGATTCGGAATAGAATCCTCTGGAAAATTATATTGTTTGTTTGGTTTAGTTCAAAAGAGAGCTTTCTTCCTTATATAATAATGTTGTATACTTGATATACATTACTTATATTGTGTTTTTATATACTATTTATTTTCTATGGCGGTTTGGTAATAAAGCTTTCCTTGCTTTTATCTCGTATACTGAAGGTTTAAGTAGGTATACATACAGCGTTATAATCATTATGTTATCTTTAATTTCTACATCCGTATTCGTCCAGATTAGATTAAGTATCAGGGTTTAAAATAAGCTTAGAGCTTTTGTGAGGGTAGTAGCCAATGTAGTGTTTGGTATTTTCAAACTACCCGTACGCCTAGCTTGTCTCAACTGCCAGATAAGTTATCATGGTATTTTTAAGCTACTGACTGCCAATATTACG
Organism: Catocala nupta; assembly: GCA_963675205.1. Lineage (NCBI taxonomy): Eukaryota > Metazoa > Arthropoda > Insecta > Lepidoptera > Erebidae > Catocala > Catocala nupta. Next base: position 35,373,504 of record OY776078.1, read on the forward strand.
AGCCAGTCACGCGTAGATACCCAACTATAGAGCTAAGCACCACAATTCTGAGTAGTAGTAATAGGCTTAGGCGTACTACTGAGAATTTCAAATCAATTTTAATACATTTTGCACATCCTGGAATAAGAGCTACACGCTTCGTGAATACTCGGAACTATTAAAAAATATAGCCCAGTGAATAAATCCTTGAATATATGTCATACATAGTACATGAGTTCTTAACATAAGCATCGACATACTTAAAAATTAATCAATTAGACTTCAAAAATGTAACTTATACGCGACTAAGATTTCTAAGTACTCCTTCCTGCTAAGCGCAACCGCCGCCATTCGGTCAAAATATACGTAGCATCTTTATCCTTCTGTAATACAGTAAAACATAAGCATAGTCTGTTCACTTAAGTGTCGTATTACCAAAAGCACCAAAACCAACCCTTATCTGACCACCATTCAAATATTTACAAGTTTTATCACTCATTCCTACTGTAAGTTCTAAACGTTAACCACTGTTTTCAGAGTAATTACCTAAACAAAGTGTTACACAGACGGAACCACTTGGCTGCTTGCATAATTTAGTGCACTTCTGCACGAATCCTGTCAACAAACGTAGTTCGGATCCTAGTCGTGTGTTCTCATTCATTAGCCTTACTAGTACATTGCACGGATTATTGTATCAACACCGCATACCTTAAAGCAACAATATTTTCATCATAGAGTACTAGCTTGTAACTAGCTTTTATTCCGTCTCTGCAGGCAAAAATTCCTAGTTTTCACAGCACTGTACCCTATTTTATTGGATTAGGTATTAGTATTGATTAGTTTTGTACTTATTTGTCCCTTAATGTTTTATAAATAGGATTAGTAAAATTTGCAGTAGTATTAAATTGGCAATAACAAGAACATGTGCGAGCTTTTCGCTAGTTCTTCTCATAGTTATTACAATCCCCGCTGAATATGACAACAGGTATAATTATGTAAATACGCACATACCTAAGTTACAAACCAATGGATATATTCTGATTTGGTGTTATTAATTTCGATAGCCGTCCACTCGAGCGTACACTCTACTGCTGCAATACATTTTGCATATTTATAAAATAAAAACATACAATATAAACTCATGCCTGGTTACCTGCGGGATTAGATTACGAATATTTATTGATACGGCCCTGGCATATTTATTTTGCTTGATAGAAGGTAAAATAAATATGTTTTCTATTAAACTGCGTTTATATACATGTATTTAAACTAAAATCACTTTTTGCAGACCTCAACTGAAAATCTTGAACCGAAGACCAATACAATCACAGTACGTTTCGCCGAACAAAGTGAGCCTATTCAACCCGAATCTAGGCCCCATGTCGGACACTTGTAGCATCTACAAGGTGTCAATGAACCAGGAGTTGTTCTACCAGTACGTGGAGTATGAGAAGGACCTGCCAGACCTGAAGGAGTTCACTCTGTGCATGTGGAAGAAGTTCCATAATCATTCGAGCGATCATCCGTTGTTTTCTTATTCAAGTGAGTACTGAATCTTATTATTTAGTTAGAATATTAGCTAGAATGTACTGCTGTCAATCATAAGGATATACAGGCATTAGAGAACATATAGTGCTTCCACTTTGCGTATTTATTTGTGCCCCCTAAATATCTGCCGTGATCGACGTTCCTAGTTGACATGGCCTGTAGGACATTATTATTATTAGTAAATCTCTTACTACCATATTTAATGCTACCTACGTTATCTTGCAACATCATCAGTGATTTATATAACCCGATACATAAAAACACACCTACAATTATTTGTATTATCAAATTTTAGTTATGGTCGCGTTGTCTTATATCACTTTACAACAATAATAACGGAAAACAATATATTTACGTATTCATTATAATTATTAAAACTTTCTGTAATCATTTAGATAAACAGTATATACTCCGAAAAGATAAAGTAATCTTTTATAATTTTTCGAACGAATCGCATTTTGATTTTCATCCAAACTTTACCTACACAATCAAAGCTAGTATTTATATAAAAATATGAACATAAAGCAAATCATTCACTAAAGGAGCGATTTTATATGTAACACCGAAATGGAAAGGATTAACCTTAAACATACGGACCATGAACGACGCAATTCGAAGAATTCTCAAATGACTGAATCCCTTAATTAACGAATTACGAATTTCAATACAAATGGGTTAATATAAATATTAAGCCATTTGTAATGCCGTTATTTCTAAAATAAACATATTGTTTAGAGCTTTTATAGTATCAGCCCTGTTCTAGAAAGTGTCCCACTGCTGGGCACGGGCTTCTTTACAGTCTGTTAGGGGTTGAGCTATAGGCCACCGCTCAGTGTGGTTTGACAGACTACACAAATTTTCGTCAACATTTAAGAATACTTTCAGACATGTAGTTCGCTTCATTGTTAAAACGGGCGAATATTACACATATTTTACAGTCAGATTTCCTTGTCTTGGGAATAAAGTCCAAAGGTCCCCTTTTTTGGTACATCTAATATAATTAATAGAATAGACTGTATTTATCTTTTTTTAACTTTAGTTGTAAACACATAGGTAATTATTTCGTATATCATCTGTGTTCCAAATGATACACGAAATAATTACTACTGTGTACTGTCCTTGTTATAATTACCTCAATAACATTCTGTCAACACACTGCAATTATGATTTGTGCAACTTTATAATTGTACTAGTTTTGTTCTATTTAAACTAACTGAAACGATGTGCATGAGCGTAATAAAATGCGTCGTCCTTGTACGTAGTTTTCTTATTGCACTGTTGGGACATAAGATATGGTAAAGCACTATATAATAATAATATCAGCCCTATATACAAACTGTTCCACTGTTCCATACTAGCATCTGTGTCTTTGAAAATATATAATAATAATTGATAGAAAGTTAATAAGGGCTTTGTCTGTGTACAAAATTTTAACCAAATCCGTTGAACCGTTAACGCGTGATTGAGTAAACAAACATCCAAACGTCGTCTTTACAATCTTTCACATTTATAATTAGTAGTAGTTTGCATAGTAGCGCGCAATTAACTTTTTATAAATAATCGCGTGGCATCACAGTTCGTGTAACATGATAGGTTGAACAGGCACAAAGTAGGCTTTGTGGCCACTTTAACAGGTTTAGAAAAGTAGGTTGGTAATTTCTTGCCTTTAAAGTTATAATTTTAGCCTCTGATTAGCTTCAATGACCATTGAATGGTCAGCTTTACATTAATTTACTGGATTAAGTTCTGAGGCAATATCGTTGAGTTTGTTCGAGCTCTGTCTCAAGAAAACAGGTTTTCTTGACAACTGTAATTTTAATGGACCTCTCGTTACTACTCTATTGCTAGAGATTTATTTTCAATCCTTGCATTTGAGGTGCATTCATCTTATAAAACACCGATATAGGTTTTTAACACTGTGCATAACATCTCGAATTTAATTTCTTGGAAACGTTCAGTAATAGCACAGAGTCTCGAACTGTGCCGGGTGCACGGCAATATGCTCGTCTCCTGTTACATAGGAAATTAAATATTTAGCAATATATAGGAGTCATACCTCTGCCGTCCCCTTGGAAGATATAGAAGTGAGAATACGAGTAACACGTGTGTAGGTAATAATATAAAATAATAGGTAATAATAGGTAATAATTAAATTTACAAATTATTTAGAATATTAATACATGGAGAAGTCGTGTTGACTGTGTTAGATGTACTGCAGGTATATCACTCACGATTTGAAACAAATCGCGATGCTTCTATAAAAATAATTACATAACATAAATAGAAGCTAAGGTGAGAAAGCTTTTGAAATGCATATCTCATAATGGTTACACAGACACTAATAGTACTATTTTGAGACGCAAACAATTCTATAAATATAATTTAAATTGTTCAGATCGCGACGCCTACAAGGGTTGGTACAAAAATGTAACATTATGCTGACAAACCCTTCACGATAAAATTTACTTATGAAATATAAATTGTGTAAAAAACGACTCTTGCAGCAGGTAATATTTAAAATGTTGCAGTAAGGACACGCAGAGTTACTAATTGTGGATTACACACATTGATATACAGTGGGGAATGAACCCAAAAGTAACGGCGATGGCTCTAGCTAATAAATCTGTCAACCTTTTAAAATGGTAACATTTAAATACCTGTAGTAGTAGGTGATATTTACTTATATTATACAGCTGTAACGTGTCTGGTTCCACCAGTGTTATAGTCGTGTTGTTTTAAAAATTTGGATTACGTAAGCTGTGTAATGGAATATTTATATAAATTACAAAAACAAATTGTTGAGCTTTTAAATTTCTATTTTATAATAATAATAATATAAATCCTGAATATAACAGACTGACTGTTGGTCACGGGCCTCTTCCCTGTGTGATAAGAGGCCTGTTGAACTCAAGACTTCAATCAAACGATCTCGATATTCAGGCTATCGCTGCGTTTTAAGTGATGGAGACAAAACCTTGAATATGGGGCTAGCTTTAAGCATAGCCTTTAATATGTGTAAACATAATTTTATCGTAAATAACGATTGCTATTTCGAATTGAATGAGTTTGTTTATTATATTGCAATATTATTTTGACACCTTAGTCAGTTTAATGACTACTTATTCAATTATGAGGTCCAGATTTTATATTGCTGGCAATATATAAATTACATTTTACATAATTTCACCTAACTGTGTAACAGTTTGTTGGCAAACACTGCGCTCATTTAACAAATTAAAATTATGTATACACACATTTAAGACATTAGTTTGGGATTAGGTACAATATAGTTATTGGTAATGCAATAAATTTTTTTAGAAAATAAGTTGACTTTGAGTTACATTTAACAAAAGTAAGGCTGTTTAATCTTCAATTTGATCATTAAATTTTCAAACAATATTTCTTTTAACTTTTTCTTAAATATATTTAGGCTGAAACAATTTTCTGGGAACATTATTTTGTTATGTAGTCTTGGTATTATATACATACATGTTCGTTCACCATAGTAATTACATGAAACGGGCTCTTTGTATTTTTTCTTATAGCTTGTCTAAGCATGCAATGTATAGCTTTAGGTTTTAAACTCTTCTATATTATATTTTTTGACAGTTAGCATATATTGAACCTTTTGATGCACAGGTAATAACATATTTTGAACAATTTCATATAGTTTTTATTACATTTCTTTTTAGTGTTTTTGTTTACAAGACTCTTTAGGAACCTACATTGTAAATTTAAAACTTTATCTAAATAAGTTTTAAATGTACGCCCGTAAGAACTCAGATCATATCTCAAAAATTGCATCTACCAATGCATGTTATAACATGAACAGCATGGCTCAATTTGTAACATATGTTAATTGCTTGAATTTACATAAAACATTCCTCAATTTGTTCAATACAATATCGATTTGAAATTTTCAATTAAAATGACAATCTATTGTTAAACCTAAGTATTTATATTGATCTACAAATTTTATATGTTCATAATCAATACATAGTTGTATATTATTCTGTAAGCATTCATACGAGTGCCTACTAAGAAAGATTTTTCAAATTGATTTTCTATTAAACAGTGAGTGTAGGCATTTATTTGGTTTTGGATACCGTTGCCATGGGCCCATTTAATAACATTCTCGAAACCGGTTTGCATACATTTTCCTATATTATCTAAGTCGGTGTCTGCCTACATTAGGTACGTGTCATCAGCGTACATATAAACACTGCAGTTTTTTATTACTCTGCTCATGCTATTAACGTGCATAACGAACCCAACTGGGTCATATACTGATCCAGTTGGCACACCGAACTTAACTACCGCTTCTTGCCCACTCTGTTCACATATGCTTGTGCGAAGCGTTCTATTGTTTAAACAATTTTGAAACCATTTGTTAAGTGGACCCCGAATTTCGCATTCTTGCATAGCTTTTAGAAGAATCTCATAATCTAAAAACCAAATGCTTTTTTTAAATTAATGATTAAAATAGCAACATACTTATTATTATTTAAATGTAAATTTATATCGTATGTAAATTTCGACAGAGCGGTAGTTCGACTGTGTTCAAAAAAATTACTGATCCTTTTTACTATTACTTTTCAACTATTTTATTAATTACAGATAAAATGGCAATTGGTCTATAATTGCGTGGTCCAAATGACCTTCGTAAATAGGTCGAATGATAGATTTATTAAAATAATATGGGTACACTCCCTTTTGAATACAGAGGTTAATAAATTTGGCTAGTATGGGGCTGATTTTGTCTTTAATGTATTTTATATCTTGTATTCTTATGCCATCTATACCGAGTAATTTCTTACTACTTAATTGGTTAATAATTATTTCAAGCTCACTGAAAGTTGCTTTTTGGTAACAGAGAGATTTATCACAAGGCTTTAGATATTCGTCACGCTTCAAAAATGTTAATTTACAATTATGCTTAATTCTGTCTATGTCTTCAGTGAACGTTTGTGCAAAATTTGTACATATGTTACCTACTGTGTCTGTTTTACCTAAAAACTTTATTATTACACAATCTAAATTAGTTTTGGATTTACCTATCCAGCTGTTAATGGAGCTCCAAACTTTTCTAATATCTCCTTGACATTGTTTAAATTCCATTTGCCTATATTTATTATTTTCTTTAATTATAATTTTGTTTGTTCTATTTCTGCATCGTGTATACTCTAACCTGCAATAATGATTATTGGGACATGATTTCCATCTCCTAAAAAACTCATCTCTACGATCTAACAATTGTTTTAATGCTTTTGTAATCCAAGGCTGTGATTCTCTATTTTTCTTACAGGTTATTGTTATTTTTGATCGCTCATAAATATTACTCAATATACAATAAAGATTTTTGTACATTACCAACGGACAGCCCAAGTTATTATCACTAATCCAGTCAGCATCATTCAGATTTTGTTGCACTAATTTATTACTTAACGCGGGCATTGCACTGTTTACATTCACGTTACCTGTTGTCGCATTACACTTGCTATTAGCCGCTAAGTTCACGCCTATCATATAATGGTCGGACAGCTTACAGGTAAGCATATGTGCGGAGACGTGCCAGGAGCTACGCACCCACACATGATCGATGCACGATGTCACCAAACGGCTGGCTACAATTTCTTCGCGCGTGCATTCATTGATAACGCTTTGTAGGCCATATTCACACAGGTTACTCTTATATTTGTCCGTAACAGTGTTTTTACTTAATAAGTTTATGTTCACGTCACCTAAAATTATTACATGTAGAGAACATGTATTAATAACTCTGGTATTTGTTTTAAAAGGTTATTTAGTCTCTTGGTTCTTTTCCTTTTCTTTACAGTAAACAGTGTGTACTTGAGCTATATTTACTGCTTATCGTCGGGATCGTTGGCTTATCTTTCACCATTGGCAATAAAAAGAAGTCATTGTCCACTGGTTATGCCAATATGTGGTTGTTACAACTAGTGTCAGACTGACAACGCAACAAATGTCATGGTGAACCGCCACAAGTTGTGGGGATTATATCAGGCGATTTTACGTAACACGATTACCTCGATCACATAACACGAAAATGTTAGAAGTAGGTCGAAAATGACACTTAGTCGATGTCAATAAAATAGTTTTAGGTACTTTAAGGTGCTTGTTTGGGTAATAAGTTTTCTATATGTTTATTCATTAAAAGTATGGTTGTTTGCATAAGGCAATAAGGTTCAAATGATTCGGAATGAATTTCTGCGCAAACAGTGCGACAATTCTTTTCTATTTTGAAAACATGCTAGCATTTGGACGTTTGCACAGTGTTAAATGTTATCTTTTTAATGGTACATTAGTCCAAAGAATACGGTTATAAGTCACCAATTGACAAACATACATGTATTATCGTATAACAAAATTAATTAACTGTATTTTTGAGTATTTATTACCTATTAAAGTTCAAGTTTCTATGTTTGCGTTTATATTTCACCACTTCAATATGATTGTAGCTACTACTACTACTACTTGTACTTAGGAATATTAGAAAAGAGAATAATGTTCTGATTAAATGATTTTGAAAATGACTTAGATACACGCTGTGCTTGATTTCTGCTTAAGTCTATACCAATTCTAAAGAAGCGGTCATACAGAATACCTATTCTTTATAGAATATTTTATTATGTAACCAACAGTTAGTAAATACACACAATAAGAAAATGTAAATGGACTGCCGACAATTTGTTTACCTACTTAATAATACGTTTGTTCGCAGTTGACAATAACCCTAAGGAGATATCGTCGTGGATATCAAACACACAAGAGGCGAGTTACTTTAGCATGGCTGTGCATGGTCAAACATTCTTCAGGCTAAACTACCCCCTAAAACTAAACACGTAAGTACTAAATCCGCTTGATGAACCTTTTTTATAGAAAATAAAGAAAGTTTTTGTTCGTGGCATTTCAAATCCAAATAGACTGTAAAACTTTTGTATTTAAATGTCGATAACCACACAGTACGCATGCAGTTATTAAATTGTTTGTCAAAACACACTAAATTGCAGGTTTCAATTGTCTGTTAGGTTTTGGTATTGCAAATGACAGGGAACAAAACTTTTGGCAATTCTAAATAATATTACAAATGCGAAAGTGAGGTTGTTTGTCTGTAACGCTTTTAAGCCTTTATGATTCAACCGATCATCATGTAATTTTGCATAAACGTTGTCAGGGGAAAAAACGTAGCGTATCTATAATCCAGACATATGTAGATCATCCACAAAATGTAGTAGGTACAGAATAAAAACTGCTTACTTTTTCGTTTAGCGTTTGAACAATATATATTCTATATTCTACTGCTTCTGATGAATTTCGAATTCATCTAATAGTTGAGTTAACAATGCTCATAATATTTGTTCTAATGAGGGTAATGTGACATTATTTAGTAAATATGCAATAAGTCCACGTGATGTCTACGAGTTCACGTATAATAATAGCAACTTTGTTAAGCTATCCTACTTATGGGCACGTGTTTCTTCTTAGTAAGAGAAGAGTGAGGCCATGGTCCACCAGGTGCACAATTTGGGTTAGCAGACTACACAGACCTCCGAGAATATTACGGAGAACTTAGGGTTGCTCAGCATGTTTTTTTTTGCCCTTAAAGCGGATGTTAGTCATCTGTTAGTTATGCACACAACATCGAAAAGTAAGTAGTCAACCTCATGAGCACTCCATAGTTGTCCAGCGATCTGCCCACTTGGATATCGCTGCTCTAAAACGATATGTTTAAATTATTTAGTAAATAGACATTGAGTTCACGTCTTTTAAACGCTTTCGTGTGTCGCCATCCTAAATAACGCACACGTCAACGCTACGCTCTGATTGGCTGCAAAACATGCAAACTTATTAAGCATTTACATGAGCATATATACATTATGTACTAGGTATGTGATTAACATAATATTGTTTTCTGTTTAAACGCGTAAACCAAAAATAAATAGATTTAATAGTTTAAATAATTTTATTAGCTTATAAATTAGTAAAATAAAATCAATAGTAGTAGGAGTGTAATATTTTCAAAATTTTGTAATACAGTGATAAATAAACAACGCGATAAAATCCGTATATAGTAGTTTAATTTCAATGTGATTAACATGTCATATGTGTGAGTAATCTTGATTCAAAAAAATCTAGGACCGATTACCGCGAAGGCCTAATTCTTTGTTCACTTTCTTTAATAGAGACACGCAATCTACTTGATATTGGCATGACATTTCGATAACAGCATACTTTCAATTGTATATTATTCGAGTGGATAAAAAATAGTCATTACACTTTCACGTGTATCTTTTGCAAAAGATATGTTTTCAAAAATAGGATTGCACATGCAATCCTCTTCTAAGCAATTTTAAATGTCATAGCTGCGGTACTATTAACTAGCGCTCGCCTACGAAATTCGACCAAAGTTTGCGTGTAAGATATTGCTGATATAAGTCATTAATTATATATATTGATATATGTAACCATAGTTACGCGCTTTGACTGCGTGTGTCAAATGCATGGTTGTGTGCGTGTAGTACTTTATCATTAATATTTAATGTATTTCTAATGCATATTTTATATAGATATTAGAATTGGTCCCTCCTCTATATAAACTTTAACTGTGCCAAATTCTATACTCCTCCGTCCGCCCAATTTTCGTAAAAAGAGGTACAAAGTTTTTGCTTCACATATTAATATATAGATTTCGTATGGTTTCAAGTGGGATTTGAACGCACTCGTGACCGATTGCATTTCGATCACACAACTGAATGCTTTATGCAGCATTTATATCTGTTACCCTGCTTATAGTAATATAATGAGCAAATGTAAGCATTTATACTACGCGCCAATAGTACTACTTACATAAACACACACTTTCACGTATATGTAGGAGTAACCAAAGGTGTATTCTATCCACGTTTCACCAACTTTACTTTTAGATCTAAAGGATTAGGGGGCAAGCCTATTATCATCTACCTCCCACAGTTCCAGGCTCAGTACTGCTACTCAGAAAAAAGCAAGAACAGATTACCCGATTTTTAAATTTAATCCCGATCCTTATACACAGCCGCCACATTTCTTATCGCTGCGTCACCGTCTTACTTGGGTTAATTGAGTGTGAGTAATATCAATGAATGCTATCGGCAGCTAGCAGATTAGGATCAAATCAGGCTACAATCGGTCTTATATAACTTAGATTGATAAGGTGTGCCTATAAGTGTCGGTATAGCCTGATTATAATATATCTTTAATTAAAAAATACTACTCCCGCACCAGCAATATCTTTTGCGAAGCCGGGTACTTTACAAACATTCAAACAACGGTCACAAAGAATACTCAGGCTCGGAACAATTATTTGATCAAACTCACAACACGCCTCGGCAGTGTCATCGCGACTTAAACCACCACGTCATCATTGCAGTCTACTGATAATACTGATATCTGCTTGTAAGCACTTTAACTAACATACAACCCACCAGTTAACATTGAAACCAATTTCTTAGCAATATTTACATGTATACTTACTTCGCATTATTTATTTATTTTAAACTTTATGCATTAAACAATAAATCGGTCAAGCGTAGGGTGATGCAGATATAAAATGAATTAGGTGCATACAGTAGCATGGAACATACTTGTACGTAATAAATACATACCAATAAACATATTATATAATCTAAACATTACGCTCAAAGAGAAAATTTCTAACGTTATATGCTTGTAAGTTTAAGCGATGTTTTTGTCAGAATCTTTGTGCGGTGGAAAAATGAATAACCTTTCCTGTGTACGTAAAGGTAGTTATATTAAAGACGCATCTCTAATGTATATTGCAGGTTATTTTTAGTTTATCTAACGTTTTAATTTATTAAACTGCTAGTTATGAACTACGACTTATCTTTTGCTATGCTTTGAGCAGTCTCTATACCAAACTTGGTTACATTTCTTCGTCAGTTTTCGCTTAATGTATAAGAATGATTAAAGCTTTACTTCTTCTGTGCACACGAATGTCTTTCAACATTCGAATCCAAGACCACATGGTCTTGGATTCGAATTCCGGATCAGATAATGTATTAATGAGGTTTTCAATCAAGAATTTTTTAGAGGCCTCTGTCACGATAAATGCCTCTATTGTCGTTCATCGATCACAGTTCCAGATCTAGTAGATTCTTGTCCACTATTAGGTACATGGGATCTTAAACTATGGGTAGTGGAATATAGGTGTAATAGACCTTTGCCTTTGTCAGAGATATAGGTTCGAGTCTATATATCTATAATATTAACTATTCATAATATTAATCATTATTCTTTTATTTGTAGTTTTATGTGGACCGTAGTATATGAAATAAAGGCTGCGCCTTGTACATAGATGAGTTATAAAATACTAAATTTATAATTTAATGGCGACTTAAAAGGGTGGCTGAGTGTGTCATGCAGGTATCTTCTCATAGGCTCAAACTGTTGCCTGAGCCTAGCAACTAACATAAATGTAAATACAGTAAATTCACTAACCTCCTTTGACGTTCATTAGTGTTACTTTGTGACCTAAATGATTTTAATCTTCAATCGATCTTTCTAAGCGTCTAATCGATACTTTGCGTGACTAGAAGGCTGTACTTTTCTTAGCTCAGAGAATCAGCATTGCCATTTAACGTGGCAATTCTGTCAGACTTCTGGGTTCTTTCTCAGTCGACAGCGATGCTGAGGAATTTTACGACGCGTCCTAAACCAGCCACTTCTTACAAATTATTTTTAATTTTTTAATTTACATTTACAGTCCTATTTATTGTGCCATTTCATTTGATACTTATAAGTAGTTAAGTTTGTTAATATTAGTGAAGTAGTGAATTATGATTATTGCTTTTGTTCATGTAAATGATAAAGATTTTTGTCTTCAAACTAACGATTAAAATAAACAAAGCATGTCGGTTAATCGTTGTCCGGTATCCAATTAAATTATAACACAGCCAGTTCTATCTTGCAGTTAGTTCGGTTAGTTAGGAAGTTGAAGTGCTGTTTCGTAATAAGTTTGGATTCGAGCGGTCTTTGGACGAGTTTATAGTATGGTTCAGGAGTAAGTGTTTTGTTATAGAAAATAATCTATTAGACTACGGTATACATATCTATTTTAAGGACTAATAAAATGCGTTATTTATCTGGATTGCCATCATGGATTTGTAATTCTATATGGCGTTGTGCTCTATATAATTGCCTCCCTTTGCCACTGCGCCAAGTATTGTGGATTGGATCCACACGGGACGAAAATTTGTGTGATAAAGAGTTATTCCAGTCTAGTAGTCTGGGTAATTTTTGTGTCCGTTGTTTGAATGTGACACTGGAATTTTCCCTAGAGCAAAATTGTGTTTATTAAAAACAAACAAACATCGTCCTTGTTTGGCAGATGTATTTCAAAAAGGACGGTTACAGCACCGACTTTCATATACAGCGTATGACAAAAGAGAAATGCAGAGTATGGTCATAGTTTAAAGTAAATCTCTGTATCTATGGTTTCTCGTAAAGTCTTTCTAACGTCTACATTATGTCATGGGCTTACCAGTACAAGTCATTATACATAATCGTCAAATTCATATGCCTTGTTATAGATTGATAGCGTAGCGGTAGTAATTGCAATGGCTGTTCTTTCTTGCCGGATAGAGTAAAGTGTTTTTGGATTTTTCTGTCAGGAAATTGCACGTTGTTTGAAACTATGCACTCGTATGGTTTTACGATATTAGTGTAGTAAGTGAAAATCAAACTAATTACCTTCCAATCACAGGTCGATCACATAATTGAGTGCTTAAAGTAGGAATCGGACCCTAATTAACCTAATGTGCTCGAGATTCGAACTCACAAGTTTCCAGTTGTATTGTCATCAAGCAACCAAGTGCTTTGAGCAGGCATGAACCCGCAATCCAAATAAACTAAGGTTCTATGTGTAGACTTATGTCAATGCTTTATTGCATCGAGTAGGATTTGATCCCACAAGATGCCAATCGCATGTCCATTACACATTCGAGTAATTTATGCACGATTTGAACTCGTTACTTCACTCTAAATAATTTTAAATGCTACGTGTAGATTTAGGTCAATGCCATATGGTTACAAGTGGGATTTGTAGCCACAGACATCCCATCGCATGTCTATCATACAATTAGGTGGTCTTTGCATCATAATCTAAGGTGTTAAATATGGGTTTACATCAATGTTCTATTGTATCAAGTAGGATTTGAACCCAGGAGCTTCCAATTGCATGTGTATGACACATCTTAATACTCTACGCAGGAATTGAACCCGCTATACTTTTCCACTTAATCTAAGGTGCTAATTCTAGATTTACGTCCATGTTACATTCCATGAAGCGGGATGTATACCCACAAATATCCAATCGCAAGTCAATCACACACCTGAGTGCTCTATGCAGGAATTGAACCCGCTACCCTCTTACACAATATCTAAGAAGCTAATTGTAGATTTAGGTCAATGTTATATTGCATGAAGTGGGATTTGAACCCACAAGCTTCCAATTACACGTGCATGACACTACTTAATACTCTACGCAGGAATTGAACCCGCAACCCTCTTCCACATTATATGAGGTGCTACGTAAAGTGGGATTTGAACCCATAGGCTTTCAATAACCTGTACATTATACAACTGAATGCTATGCAGCCTTTGGAACCCTCTGCGCACTTTTATGTAGTTCTAGGTGCTAAAAATTAGTTTAGGTCAATGTTTTATTGGGATTTGCATCTAGTGGGATTTGAACCCACGAGCTTCCAATCGCGTGTGCGTCATTCAACTTAATACTCTATACAGGAATTGAACCTGTAATCGTGCTCGAAGTAATTTAATGTGCTAATGTGGTATTACCTCAATTCTACTGCATCAAGTGGGATTTAAACCCATAAGCTACCTATCACATATGCTTCACTCAACTTAATACTATATACAGGAATTAAACCTGCTACCATTATCTTTGTAATTTAATGTGTTAGTGTGGGTTTACGTCAATGTTATATAGCATCAAGTGGGATTTGAACTCAAAAACATCACATCACATGTCTATCACACAAATAAGTTCTATATGCAGGCATTGAACCTGCTACCCCACTCCAACACATTTAGGGTGTTATGTGTTTCTGTAAATGTTATTTTACATCAAGAGGGATTTGAACCATTCATTATAACACAGCTATCAGCAATAATGTGTGTATCGAACACAATCACCCATGCAGTAAGTGGGATTCAAACCCACTAACGTTTGATTGCAGTTGTAATATTGCTTTTGATTAATAGTTGTGTTCCTATGAACACATCACATATTGCATAACTTATAAGGTAAATTTACTCATGGATTTACCTATTGTGTATATTAAGTGTAAGCTCTTTGGGAACCTTACCTACAGAAGGACTTGAATACAAGACTAAGGCCAATAAAAACTAGGAAGGGTCACTTACCAAAGTTATAAAAAACAACTTTGTTTCTAGTAGGGATCGAATCCAAAGCACCCAGCGCAAAGATAATAGCGAGGCGATATTTATTACTAAGCCAATTGCGTTATTCAAAGGAGAAAAGGAACATGCCCATTTCTGAGCCCACGTGTTATAGCCAAAATTTTTACTGCAAAAATAGCGTCATTTCATCACTAAACGAAATAATAAAAAATAAATTGAATTTACAATGGTTAATTGGAGAAATATCTAATCTTAATTTATAGTTAAAGTCATGTGCTACAATCAACATTTTTACTGTAAAGTGTTTGTTATTTTATCAATCCACAAAATTACAAAGAACTATATTCAATTTACGATGATAAAATAATATTTTACGTTAATTAATGACACTGAGTGTGAATGTTAATCAATGAGTCTAAACTAAATACACCAAAAAATAACATATCCAAACATAAAAAAAATGGTAAAATCGTTAAAAATACTAAACATATTGCTATCTTATTTAATAACTATTTTGTAGATAGAATACAACCACGTAGTCATTCAGATGTTTCGGTAACTAAACATATTTTAACCAAAAAATACTAACAGTCAGGGTTATGATTGTATTAGTACAAAAATAGTGAAAGAAGTTGCTAGTGAAATCTGTGGTCCATTAAGTTATATAATTAATCTAAGCATAAGTGAAGGTACGTTCCCAGATGCTCTTAAAACATCTATCATTAAACCATTGCATAAAAAGCAGGACAGAGAGCAAATGGAAAATTACAGGCCTATTGCTCTGATACCGGTATTTGCTAAAGTATTTGAAAAGTTAAATACATACTTAGAAATAAATAACATATTGTCCATTGTCTAGTACCCATAATACAAGCTCTGCTTAGTTTGGGCTAGATGGTGTTGCGTGTATGTGACAGAATATTATTATTATTATATTATGCGATGAGCCAAAGGGTTTTAGGAAAAACAAAAACATTAATATGGCTGTATACGACTTCCTACATGTCGTATTGGAAAATATGGATAAAAATATGCCAGTTTCTTCAATATTTTGTGATATGACCAAGGCCTTCGACTATGTCCAACATAATATTCTTTTTAAAAATATTGATGCCTACGGGATAAGAGGTAATATCCTTAAACTGTTCGAATCATATCTGAGTGAACGTAAGCAAATAACACAAATTAGTAGTATTAACGCGAAAAATGTCGAGCAAATATTTTCATCAGAGGAACGTAGAGTACTTAATGGAGTTTCACAGGGAAGCGTACTAGAGCCGCTTCTCTTTATACTCTATATTAATGATTTTCCTAGCGCTACGACATACCCTATGACCCTTTTCGCAGACGACAGTACGGTTACTATAACATGTAAATCCCAAGACACGTTTAAAAATGACATAAACAATGCTCTAAATACAATTATAGAATGGTTGGATAACAACAATTTGAAAATAAATATAAATAAGATATTATTTATGAATTTTAATCAACGTTTGACATGCAAGAATCTTGACATTAATTATAATAACACAAAAATTGACGCAGTAAATACGACGAAGTTCCTAGGTCTAATAATAGATAGTGCCCTAAACTGGAAGGCTCACATAGAAACGCTAAGCAAAAGATTGAGTAGCAGTTCATATACTTTATATACTCTATCACGAAATCTCAATAGTGATGCGCTCCTTACTGCCTATTACGGACTTGTTGAATCTATCCTCAGATATGGTGTCATTTTCTGGGGTAACTCTACGGACAGAGAAATTATATTTAAAGCTCAAAAACGATGTTTGAGATCAATGTTCCATTTAAAAATAACAGATAGCTGTAAACCGTATTTCAAACAATATAAGATACTGACTCTTCCATCCTTGTATATCTCAGAAATGTTATTATTTATTAAATCAAATCCTCACTTGTTTCCATGTGTTGCAGATATGTTCCCTAGAAATAGACGTGATAACAGCCGATTATGTTTAAAATCGGCTAAAACTGCACTTATGCGCATGAGTGTTTTATGCATGGCACCGATTATTTTTAATAAACTGCCTAAGTGTTGGAAAGAATTGACTTATGTTGAATTGAAATTAAAAATGAAATCCATTTTAATTGACAGAGCTTATTATAATGTTAATGACTTTCTTCAGGACAAATTTTGATAATATTGTGACTAACTTAAGACATTTCACTAATTTTTATTGTATCTAATTTTAAATAATTATTTTTACCTATCCAATTTCCTATACTTTTTTTATGTGTGGCACATTAACCACTAACTTATGAGAAATGATTTATTTTGTGAAACTTAATTTTAATCTGTAAGAATATTTGCACGTCATTGCACATGACAAACATGATGATATCAATAATTTTATGTAACAACTTGCATGCACTCATGTACACTCGTGTTTAAGCAAATAAATTATCTTATTTTATCTTATCTTACTGCATTAATTATATCCAGCTAATATGACACGATGTCAGATTTTAAAACTTCAAATTTCAATTGAAATTAAACACTTTATACGGATTTTATCGCGTTGTTTATTTACTTTAAACACTGTTATTACAGAATTTTGTAAAACTCTAACACTACTATTATTGAACTTTACTACTATATAAGCTATATATTTTCTAATTAAAACTATTTATATTTAAGTTTACACTTTGCCCCGACGTTTCGGTTGCTTTACAGCAGCCATGTTCACGGGGAGACTAATATCCGTATAAAGTGTTTAATTTCAATGTATAACATTTGCGTAAACATAAGACAATATTATTCAAACTTCAAGTTTGATAATGACGTTTAACGTCAAAAAACTAAAAGTACATTCTTTCGAGTTTCGGTTGTGCTTGCGCCGGTGATGTGTTCTGTTGTACTATTCGCCTTTTCTGTGATTTTACTATTGGCAAATATTAAACAATAAACAAACAAACAAAAATAAACAATTATATTGATAAAGTATGATTTTGTTCTTGTGCATATCGGTATTCTGTTTAAGGTTGAATTTGCCCCTTGCACAGGGCGCTGAAATAAACAGCCCTCTGTTTCACAAGCATTCGATTGAACCACGTTCGATAAGCGTAATATTATCGAAACAAAATGCTATTGATATTGACGATAGTGGAACTGAACTGATCCATCCCTACATACAATACAATACTACATACAATATTGGACTACAATATTGGAATAGTCCAATATTGTAATGAAAGTTCTGTAAAAGGCTGTTCCCCCAATGTTTACTTATCGAATGAAGGCCCTGTTCTGTCAACTTATAAGTATCTAAATCCAACAATACATGAGGTAAGTATTGGTGCTATTTGGTCCCTGTTTAATTTCTTTATTACAAATAATAATAATAATAATATAATAATAAAGAGTATTCAGGGCAGATGCCGTTTTTCATCCATAGTTAGCAATATACCGGTCCACCAAACACTCATACCTATAGCCCATATATTAGAATCTATACGTAGCAATAGTCCTACGCCTGCTGCGGCCAGTGCCGCTGTAGGTGTTCCATCACACCTTTGATTAAAACTCTCGAAAGGCCTCTTCACGTTGGACCCATGTCTCCGTGTAAGCCTCCCAAAGGGCCAAGTATTTTCTAATATAATATGTTAGAAAGAACCTGTGATAAGAGAAATATAATAATAATAATATTCTATCACATACACACAACACCATCAGCCCAAACTAAGCAGAGCTTGTACTATGGGTACTAGACAATGGATAAACATACATACATACTTTTTTTTTTGTATATATATACATATTATAACATAGAAAAATTCAGACCAAGACAAACATCCATGTTGATGCACACAAATGTTTGCCTCGTGCGAGAATTGAACCCGCGACCTCAGGCGTGGCAGTCGATTACATTACTACTACGCCATCGAGTCGTCAAATCAGCTGAAAGAATAATTATTTTTAATGTACCGTAACTTGTAACCTTATCCATTTCCTAACATTTCTTTTTTTACGTGGAATTCATTGTCGCCTTCACCTCCTCGGGGGCGGGCGGAGGGAATATGTCGGACTCGCCGGGGTAAAGGAAAGATGTTGAAAAGACAATAATATACCTCCCGGAATACCGACTAAACATACCACAGTGTTCCTCGACAAACCATGCCTGTTGCATGCGCTCAACTCGCATGCGGTCGCGATCCCGCCGAGGTTTCGGCCCTCCGTATGAAACGGCAGGCCACTACGCGAAGAGACCTACCCAAAGAACTCACTCTATGATACACCCTACTGTCCCCCATCCCCCCCTAGAAGGGAGACGGACTCGACACAGAGGCGCGCGTGGGAACACGCACGCCGCCTCTCGACCATCGTTCGGAATAATTCACTGTAGAGCTTACGATGATCAAAGCGTTACTTCATGTGTCTCACGGTACCTCCTAGTAGTACTGAGAAGCCGATAATCTTCGGCATTTACGTTTGAAGGTAAGCGTACTAATAAGTCAAAGACATAGAACATTCTATTACGCACATTAGTATATACCCCTCTGTCGACATCCCCGGAAAGATAGGCAGCACTGCCTAACTCTATCTATTCGGCGAAATGTAGATTGGCAATTTGAAGTAATCCTTTATCGATGTATTCAGAAGTGTACGCAAGCACTCAAGTTCCGTTAACTACAAACGTATATGTATACCTATATAACATTTTCTCGTTGTAGAATCGAATAGGCTTGGCATCTAAAACTGGGCATACCATCAGGGACTGAAACGCAAATATCTTAGTTAGATCTCAAAGCACGCATCTCTAAAATTTCGTATTTATATGCGAATTAAATAGTTATTTATCGCCCACTTTAACAAAGAAAATATACATCTAGAGGTAAATTTCTAATGATATTCGTTAGTGCAATATTCCACTGTATGCACTGGACGCTATACATCAAACCTCTCTTTCACCAACAGCAAACAAACACATAGACCACAAACGATGCGTGGACTACATTCCAGAATTAATTTAGACAGTGCAATAACATATTATATATCTATTACGTTATGAAAATATTCCCATAGTTACCTAACTAGATTACCTGTCAATCTCAAATAAGGGACTGTGGTATTATGCTCCTAGTATAAACTAACCCGGTCGATACCAACAGTTCAGTAATAGTCATACCGGTGTTATACTCCCTAGAATATTAAGAAATAACGCGCTAACTTGGTATTTAACGCAGTTTGTAGACGAGAATATCACGACTATAATATTTTGTGTTAAAATAACATCTTGTGATTTTCATTACATTTGCTGGAGTGGAAATTGCAAGCTTCATTGTAGTAGCTTGTTTCAATTCGAAAAACAAGATATTGATTTTGATATTAATGTTATAGAAATGCAATCTTGTAAAATCATTATTCCTTGTACAGTAAGTTATAATTGCACTGCTACTACTTTACTGCTACAGACTCCAGCTCTCGAAAAGGTTTCGTAAATTCTCATTGTTCAAGTGTATACAAAATAGTACATTTTGAAAGAATTGATAAAATTAATTAATATTCAATCAGGAGTACCTATCTACCATTAGTAAATTATTTCTTGTACCTCCCTTATACTAAGCACCTAAACTTATCTTTAGATCCTGCGAAGAATACTTTCAATAGTTTTCTAGTTTCTCTTCTGCAGAATGCAAAATAGTTAAAGCAATAGAAAAAGCACCGTATCTCGCATAAATCTGCGTTACGGTATACAAGAGATAAGAGAAGCTCAAAGCTTTCAAAGGCGGATTTTAGTCCTTTGTGTCGATAATACAGCAACTGCATTGATACGTGATGTATTATATTCCTAATATAGCAAACAGTGACCATAAGCTACGCATACTTTGCTTGCGAACCCTTTTTTCTTTGCTACCTTACTAGACATTGGCCGCGGCTTCGCTCGCTTGAATGTAGATGTTATCAATTAAATTTCTGTCCTTGGAGAACAATTTTTTTCTTTAGATGAAAGGTATCTTATGACCTTTTCTGTACCACTAATAACATGTATGCCAAATTTCATGATGATCGGTGGAGTCGTTAAGGCGTGAAAGCGTAACAAACAAACAAACTCGTATTCATATTACTACCGTATGTAGATATAAATTACATACATTAAATTCGGTAACTGAAGTAGGTTGTGCATTCAGCTCTAAGTACAGTTTGTACACCTCAACTGATCCATTGTATGTAGGTAGTTACTAGATTTCAATTAACGTCGGTCCAAGAGCTTTATGTTAGCCTTTGATATGCAGCTAAGGCTCGATTCACACAGCATTGTACTGCACGTTTTTTTGTATTCGTTTTTTTAACGTACAATAACCCGACTGTTCATACGGTAAATTTTCATTCGTGTAAAAAACGATTAGCCGCGGTCTTCACACAGTTGTCACAATGAGTAGACGTCAGTGATGGATCCACGCTTGGTTGTACTTTTATATTGGTATTATCGAAGGCGCCAACAGTTTCGCCGCCGACATAGCAGAAGGTTTTGGGTACATCCTATAAATGAAGAATCAGGGCGTACTAAACTATTTGAGATAAGCGCGTCCTCTCCAAAAGACGCTCAAGTACTAAACGCTTGTTCGGTTACTATTCGATTAAAAACGTATGAACATCGTGCCGTGTGAACGAGACAGAGCTATACCATGCGCCACTGCAAGCCGAATACGTTAAAGTTCATTTGATTTTCTTGACAAGTCCTTTGAGTATTCGTTTAAACGAATAAACGGTATACGTTTTATTGCAGTACAAACCACGTGTGAATGGTTCTATGTGCAATGTATGCGCCACTATTTATTCGTTAAGACGTATACTGCAAAAAAACGTGCAGTACAATGCCGTGTGAACCGGGTCTAAGTAAATAAATCTGTACGTGTAATTAACGTACTATATCATGCCACACGTTTATATACGAGCGATTCAATGTAAAATATATAAATCTATCTTGCAAGCAACGAAAGTGGGAGAACCGTCGGACCATCGAAGCAAAAGTAGTCTGAGCGACGACGATATCTTTAAGTTTTCGTGTTATGTAATATGCGTAATAATTACGGCTCGCTTATTTTTTACAAAAGCTGGCCAAATGCGAGTCAGGCATGCACACGAAGGTCCATGCCATCGTACATGATATAATTCTATTTACCTTCTTTTTATTATTTGTTGCATTAGAAATACATACTGTTAAAATTTTAACACCACCTATTACGGTTCATAAAATACAGCTCGCTGACAGACAGAAAGACGGACAGCGTAGGCGTAGTAATAGGATCACGTTGGCATAACAATCCTTAAATAGGATATTACACCTGTATATTCAAAGTTATTATAATATCTTTGTAGGAGTAAAAGTTATTGAACCATTCATAGCGTTGATTTAATTATATTATCATTTAATTACTGGTACGCTTCTTCTCAATTGGAGTTTCCATATAATTCAAATCTATGTATAAACAACACAGAAGAAACAGTTATCAATTAACTTGCATTAGTTAAATCATGTACTTAAGCCTATTTACTAAACATTTTCGTTAGTCAGGTGTTCAATGTGCCAATTTTAGTAGCCGAGTTATTTTTAAGTCACAGCTTATAATGGTCTTTAGATAGACATGCATAGCTAAGTACTATCAAATAATAAATACAACTCTTTATTAAAAGTGGCAGTGTAATTAAAGATATTTGAATTAGATTAAGACGGTGCTCTTTCTATAATGTTCTCCAGACCGAGTTTTGGTCACGACAGCTAATCTTAATGGAGACTAGTTAGTGCTAGTCGTGATGTTATAGTACTAGTGTGAATAAACACAAGTGCACTCTCTATTTCCTTATTTCTATTGTATGAAAATTCTTATGTCTATTGTATGAAAAGACCGATAGCCTAGTTAATGCCGTGAACTACCACGCAAAGGTCCAAGGCACGCATCTCAGACATTTCAAAGTTAAATGCTCACTTAATTATGCTCGCCCTAACATTGGAGTTAAATATCGTAAGTGAGCCTGAAAATAAAGTTCTTCCAATGCGAAGTTTGTGTACCCGCACTTAGGCAGAGTCCTTTTCATAGAGAGGCATGACCAAATTTTTAATTTTTACTTCAATGTTTCTTTTTATAAACATCCTTAACAAAAAAAACTTAAAAGTTATAACTTTAATGTAAGGATTCGTCTGTAAACACGAAGCATCGTGATTGCTCTCGCTTCAATTTGTCGTTTATGTCGTTGGTGTGCACAAAATCATATGCACGGTCACGACTTCATACTTCACATAAACAACGTTTACTTAATTATAACAACTCTAACAATATTTAGTATAATGTTTCTATGTTCTCTTGGACGAGTATCTAGCGCCAATATTAACAGATTTATAATATGGACTATTTCACATGACACGTGCAATAAGAGATACAAGCGCTCATAAAATGTAGGCTTCTTCATGTCGTTGATATTTAATAAGACCAATGCGTACCGATATCAATTTGTTCAGAAAATCGTTTGACTGGTACATGCAAACCGCAAAAGTAATAAACTGCATTATTTGCTGGTAAAGAAAGAACTGGTAAAGTAATAAGATGAAAGAACAACGCAGATTAGAAATAATTGAGAACTATATTCTCTTTCAAACGTCCAATCTACTATTTGAAATATTCGACGCTTGAAACTCCGAACAAAGCACCTTACGTTCTGAAGTGACATTGAAAACGTTTATCAGTCAAACACGTTCAATAAACAGAAGTTATTATGTACTTGTGAAAGGTCCTCATGCATAATACTTGGGACTCTTTACAAAATACCTTTGCCTACCGTTACGTACACACAAGCCGTTCCTTTATTTTCTCAACGTGATGCCGATAAAATATGAAAATATTTGAAATGGAAAGGGTATGTGGTCTCAATATAACAAACAGTTTTAGAATCACAAGAAATATAATGGAAAGAAGCCTGCATAAAAATGTGAGAGCTATTTTCAGAAACTGTTTTGAGACGGCAGCTTTATTGTCGATTGTATATTGTAACAAATGTTTTGCATTGAAATTAAACTACTATATACGGATTTTATCGCGTTGTTTATTTATCACTGTATTACAAAATTTTGAAAATATTACTCTACTACTACTATTGATTTTATTTGACTAATTTATAAGCTAATAAAATTATTTAAACTATTAAATCTATTTATTTTTGGTTTACACTTTCCCCGACGTTTCGGGTGCTTTTCAGCAGCCATGGTCACGGGGAGACTCCCCGTGACCATATAAATTAGTCAAATAAAATCAATAGTAGTAGTAGAGTAATATTTTCAAAATTTTGTAATACAGTGATAAATAAACAACGCGATAAAATCCGTATATAGTAGTTTAATTTCAATGAATAACATTCGCGTAAACAGAAGACAATATTATGTAAATGTTTTGCATTTTACGAAATTGAGCTCTGAGCTGACATGCATATATAACTGCCTACCGACGATTTCGAAGTCAAAGTAGATAATCATTCAAATAACACCTTTCACTGCCATATATTATCAATAATTTTTCCGTACTGTTTTATTATAATATAGAAAACATTAGAGCTGAAAGATTAAGGTTATGCGACAACATTAGAAATGAGACTAATGAAATTGCCGCGTAATTTACCGTAATTCGTGGAATCTATTTGATTGAAATTCATGACATAACAATGGTATTTACGTCACGTACAAGAATTTCTTTTTCCTCGTATAACGGCACTGACGTGGACGTAATATGTGTAAGAACACTTTCTCCAGTCATCAAACTCGTATGTTTTTTTTACCTACGTTGTAGCTTGATTGTTTATTACACATCAAAAGTGTTACAATTTTTATTACTAAGTAAGTGACGTAGCCGTTTTCCAGTATTATTGCCTGGTGGGTAAGTTTATTAAGTTACCGCGAGAAAGTAAGAAAGTAAGTGTAGATATATATTTTTTTTTTAAAGATATCTCTCGCACTAGGAACAATGTCCTGTGTCGCCTACAGTTCAGCTAAATATTTCTTGATCGTCAAAGTCTTCCACTTTACAAACAATAGACTCTCGGATTTGGAAGAACCATTGATGGATTACACAATATTTTATCCCGTGTGGGGATCGAACCCTTGGGGGTCGCAGTGGCAGTGGCAATGACGAGGCAACCACTAACACTACTACGCTATTGGCACAGTTACCTGAAATGCGAACCAACAAAACTCTCATCAAAATTAATGATATCTAGATTGTAGAACTGAATATTTTATGCATTCGTAATTTCAATGTTTGTGAATTCTGCAATGACATATATTACAAAAGATGGGTAATACTACAGAGCGTGATACAAACCACACTATAGCTTTCTAGCAAAGCACTTGCTTATCAATATTGCGTACAATCCAAGCATATTACTAATAAAATATGCTACATAAATTGGTGAATTGACAACACTGATTATGACACGAATATCAAATGTCTTCAATATAATCGCGGCCATCAGAATGCTGTATCGTTCTACTAAATACGTGTATAATGCACCTAAATCGGGTATGAAGTAACTCCAACTCCCCTTTCGGAGATATAAACGTGCGACGATATACGTTCAATAAACAGAAGTTTTAAAAATTATAAGTCCATTAAAAACATTCACGTAGATACGCTCTCGCCACCATTTGAAATAAACCTCCAGTTACTAAATCCCGTAAGCACTCGTTCGTTTCGATTCGTTTCAGTACTACATATTGTTACATCCAGTGCTATTTCTCGGCATTGTGTGGAAGACTCGGCAGTTTCATCTAATAATTTATTACAGCGCCATCTATTGAATACTTATGAAACTACGTAGTTCGTCGGTACGAGTACAGTAGAGAGAACGCTGGTACATTCTCGAATCTTCAAATTGTTTACATATCGGGTATGACGTTTCAAGAAAACTCCGGAAACGCTTTAACAGCGTATAAAAGGGGAAGGCCAGCACTCGCCAAGGCAGTTTACAATCGTAAGCGGTCAAGTATACATCGGAGCGAAAGGAAGCGAAAATACTACAGAGTTTTAAGCAGTTACAATGTAAAAGTGTAGTATAGTGTTAGATGTGTTTTAAATTTTATTGTGTGCTAGAATAAAACGTGTTTTAGTCGGTAATATTGTTTACATTCTTATCCCTTGAACCCAGCATTATAGTATACGATAGTAGATACGATTTAGATGCAGATAGACTTATTTATTATAAGTTTATGCACAACTGCCATCCTAATTGGCTATCGACAGGAAAATAAGCTTGGTTATTAAATTCTTGAGTTATGTGATCTAAGTTTGTTGACAAGTTCACTTTATTAATTGTTGAGTTGACTATAAAAATGAACATATCTTATTAGGCTTACCGACACGATGCCAATAGCACTCATACCAATAGAAAAATTAAACTAAGCAGCCAAGCCAAATATTAATAATCTCAATCTGAAAATCTTTTTGTTTTAAACACTCACAGGCTGAACGCAAACAACTGCCTAGGCGTCCACACCAATATTTTTATTTCATCACTCTCGTTCGTTGTTCGGCTTTATTTGTCTATGTTTTTGTCGGTCATCCAATAAATTTAAAAGCATAGAATATTTACTTTCAGTTAATAGTTGTTTCGCAGAAAACATAATGAACGAATAAGTTTAGAAAAGCGCTCTTTAATTATTTAATTCGTTTTAATAACAATGTCCATCTACATCCTTTATTAATAACTAAGCAATTATATTTTTATTTAACGCTTTACAATACTTATATAACAGTTGTAACTAATTATTGAACCTCAACTTAGGACAAAGTTACTTTAGTTCAGCACAGAGTCTGGCATTATACCCGAGAAACAGAAATGCGTAGATTTAAATGAAGCTGGTGATTTTTGTTACGAATCTCTACCTAATCCCTCGCGTGTAAGGAGTGTTGCTATGATCTGTTGTTATATTTTCAAACTTCAACACCCATAGGGTAATCGATTATTGTCTTGCGATTGACTTTACAAATAATTGTGGATCACATATTGTTTTATGCCGTGTCGAACCCACAACATTCGGCGAAATACCAATGACGAGGCGACCACTTAAACCACTAAACCATTCGAGCAGTTATTAGTCAGTGCCATGATAGATGAGATGACCAGCATATTGCAAAAATAGTAGATTTGTTCTAAGCCGGTTAGTATTACTACACACTTATATAAGCGCGATGAAATGCAATAAATCTAGCTGTGATTAACATGTAAGACTGAATTGGAGTACCGCGGGCATGTTGGATCAATCCTTACACAACTGTCATGCATAAAAACTAGTACTGTTCAATTGTAAGCAGCGATGTGATTCGCATTTATAATGTGTTGTTGAAATAAAAATCGAAAGATACGAAAATCGGCAAATTCAATCATTCTATAATCAAATGTCGACTTATGAGTTGTTCCGATTTTTATTAACGGCCTATCGTAAAGGTTTTTCACTGTTGTAGCCATTCGTGTTACGCTGGCTGACCTTTTTGTAGTCATTCGAATTGTATCTCTTTTTACTATGCCGTACAACTTGTTAGGATTTTTGAGCAATGCTACTAATAGTTTTTTTAGCAGTAATACCAAGATACGCGTCAATATTCAATTGCAACTTTAAAATCAAATTTGCGTATCACTACTACAAAAACAATTAATTAGGTATTTAATCGTTGTTTTTGCAAATATATTTCGTGATATATTCGGATGTGTATCGACATTTCAAGGATATTATGGATATTTCGTTTTAGTTGTTAAATGTGAACACATATCCACGGCACAATTTAATACCGGTAGAAGGGGGTGACTTTGATAATCAAAAGGTAGAATCGGGATTAAAACTACATTTTTCTTAAAATATGCGAGCGAAAAATATATATAAATATAAAAATATCGGTTTTGTATGTACTGTTGATTTTTTTAATAAAAATATTTATATTTTGATTATTTCTCGAGAAAAATAATAAAATGTCAGTGATCAACTTTAAACTATGGTCGGGGTTACTTTGATACTCCCTTTTTTTATACGGTGATCGAAAGTATCCCCAAACAGGAACAAAAATTACACAAAACTAGTACTTACATGTTTTATGTATTTTTTCGCGAATTGGCATGGATCCATCCACAACGATTGAACACACAATGACAATGATATACAATGCTGCCAGCCGTAAGTAAAAACTGAAAGGATGCGTTGAGAATTCGCACAATTTAAGTTTAAAACTAAAGCGAAGTTTTTATCAAAGTCACCCCGCAATTCAAAGTAACCCCATTCTACGGTAGTAGAAAAATTAATAAGTAGAGGGACTTTTTACGATATCATATCATATGAAATGCTTTTGCTTTTTAAAAGAGAAGATTTGTATATTATTTACATCATTAACTTTAAACATGGCCTCCAAAATCACAGTGCCAAAACCATCTTGCTGTACTTCAATATTTCCATTCGACTTTCAAATATAGGTGTACTAGAATATGTCACTCTGTAGTGACACTATTTAATATTTCGATATAGGATTATCACGTTCGATAAATCAAGTTTATATTGTCAGATGAAATCAAGTTCTAGATCTGTTTATCTAATATTAGATTCCATTCTCGACGCCAACAGGAGCGAATGGAGTTACGAACGTAACAATGCATGTGTTGTTTATTAAGTTTGTATTAATCTCCGCCACTATTTTCTCAAGACTTTGTTACATATTGTGAGCGGAAATAACGCTATGAACAATTTTATTAAATCAGCCTCTGGAACAAATTCTAGATAAAGTTTCCTTAGAGACAAGACATCAAAAAGAAAAGATTGACGCATATTTACTTATAAGTTGCTATAACATGCCAGACAGTCAATTTTATTGGCATGTTTAAATAAACACACTTATTCACTTATCTAGAAGTTTACTTTCATTTCCGTTTTTCTATGCTCCAAGGGTTTTTAAATGTGTCCGACGTTTAATTAAAACTCAATTCCGCAGGTGGTATCATTCCTGCCAGTCGTGGAACGGAAAAACCGGCGAATGGCAAATATGGGTGAACGGCGAGCGCGTTGGCAGGGGATTTCACAACAGGGTAAAAGATATTTCATCTTATCTGTAATAAAATGGCTATTTCCGTAGAAATTCTAATGTTTAAATTAATTCACAGCTCGTCGGTCATGTCATTAAAGGAGGCGGTTTGGCAATCTCTGGCCAGGAACAATCACTTCTCTACAAAAAAGACACTATGGAACCGGTTCAAAGTAAGCATTTCACCACAAATAATATCATTTCGCAAGAACTCGCTGTAGTAACGTAATCATCGTTTTCCAGGTCAATCCGGTTTGTTGGGTGAAATAACAATGCTCCAGTTGTATTACGTAGCGTTAACTGCTGGAAAAGCCCACAAGGATCATAAACATCATCACGTGCACCACTTTAGACACGACGGTACACCCCTCGAGTCCTCTACCGAGCCTGCCACCGAAGCGCCGCAACCACAACCCACGCCTATTGGCAACGGAAACTTCTTAATCGGAGGACAGTTGCAGAGAGCACCCCAACTGAATTTGGCAGGTGCTCAACAAATGGTACCAGTACAGCTACCTAATGGCTTACAGTTGCAGCAAGAATACATCAACGGACAGCTTGGAAGTCGGTTCGTGTCTGAGCAACTTTTGAATAGTGTGCAGCCAGCCCCGAGTCCGATCAACCCCGCTCCTTTGACGCCAATATCTTTTGCCAGACCGCCCCTCGGTCCCTCCAAGGGTACAACAGTCGTCTTGTCTGGCTCTTTACTAAATCCAGCTAATGTGAAATACATTGATGACACAGTACAACACAATTTGTTCAAGAGAGATTCCAAGCGCGACAAGAGAGACAACCCAGAGAAAGAGTTAAAAGAGGAACTAAATTCAGGTAAGCGATAACTTACAACTACCCAAAATACGGATATAATAGATCATTATAATATGTATAAAGCATAAATCAAGTCTCCCCGGAACCCTTCAGTACTTGCGAAATTTTCACCTATAAAAGTCTATAAGAATCCTGCTTTCTTTGCTTGGAATAATATTTATTCAACAAAAATAAGAAATAATAAAGTTTTTGTACAGCAAAGGTAATGTTTTTCGAACAAAGAAGCTTAAGTAAGAAAGCCCAATTAGCAAAACGTTGATCTTAAAAAAAAACTGTTAATGTCTTGTCTCGTTGTCTTATCGTGTTATTTAATAAAATGTAGGCGTAATCCCAACGATCGAATCAGAAATGAAAGTGTCCTTTCTCATGAATCTATAAATATCTATTCACTGAAGAAACATTTCTCCGGTTTGTTTTCTTATTTACTATACAACAAGTTTAATTGAAAAATCTGTATAGTGTTTAAAAATATTTTAATAAGAACATAGTTGGGAAGAGTAAGCACGTAATTGGCATTTTCCTTGATCTGGCGAAGGCATTTGATACCGAGTCTGTTCCTATGCTTTTAAGAAAATTAGAGGCACTAGGAATTGGGGGTTTGAAATTAATTTCAGTATACCTCAAGAAAGCATCCTCGGAGGTACCCTCTTCCTGGTATACATTAACGATCTCTGTAATCTAAGTCTACATAATGGAAAATTGTTTCATACGCAGATGATACTGCGCTCCTTTTTTCCGCTGACACCATTGTGGAAGTCTATGCATATGCACAGAGCGGTTTTAATATAGTAAACAAATCTCTTCAATATAACCTTATCACCTTAAATACAGAAAAATCAAAATTTATTAAATTTTTTATGCGTCGAAATCAACCTCATTTACGTCACATTAATTTATATGCACATTAAATATTTAGGTGTTATATTAGACGACACACTCTCCTTTAAAGAACACAAAAATTCTTTAACTAACAGAGTACGCAAATTGAAATTTATTTTCAAAAAGTTATGCCTTATTGCAGATCACAAACTCATCATACAGATCTATAAGGCATTTTGTCAGTCTTTATTTCAATTTTGCATCACTTCATGGGGCGGTAGCGCAAAATCCTTCATGTTAAATATTGAACGAGCACAAGAGTGCTTTTAAAAGTAGCAACCTACCGACCCTACCGCTTTTCCACACATCTTTTGTATGAAAATTGTAGTGTTAAAACTGTTCAACAGCTTTTTATAATGTACACCGTACTTAAACAGCACGCAACGCTTATGTATGTCATCAACCATACTAACACTAAAAGACGGAAAGATATTGTCTGTACCACACTTTCTGAATCAAAGTTTGTATTTACAAATAGATTTTTCGCATTCTTAGAGCCTTTTCTTCATAACAAGATAAATAAACAAACAGCTATATATGACCTAAGTTATATAAGATCTAAGTGGATAGTCTGTCGGTACTTACAAACTTTAAATTATGAGGATACTGAAGATTTGTTGATTATTGTTAAATAAGTAATGACTAGTTCCATGATAATAATTATAATCTTGGCCTATTTTTGCATATATTTATTTAATAAATATGGTTAATTGTATATAACTTAGTTCTTAGTAGTATATTGTAAGTGCCCTTAACGCCTGTGGCACAGGTTTACATACACACTCATATTATATTACTTATATTAAGTACTTTATGGACTGTATTCATGTTTTACCACTGTAATCAATAAATAAATAATAATAATTATTATTATAGTACAAATAAGATATCATCGCGATATTGTTGTCATAAAGAAATGTATAATTTTTCAGGCAAGAAAGATAAGCGTGGTCTGGTTGCTTTATCAGACGGTTCCATTGTGGACGAGGCGCTGCTCAGTCCAGACCCAGTAGCCGCTAGTGAAAGGGAAGAAGAAATAATGTTGCAGCAGTCATTACTGAACGGACTCGCCGGATACGTTGGGAACCTGCCTGTACAGAATTTGCAGAAAGAAACGGTATGGTTTATACAATTATCGAAATAACATACGCAATAAAATCAACTGGACTAAACAAATTTTCTTCTATAAAAACTTCAAAGCTCAAAGAATCTTGAAACAGGAAGCGAATTTATCTCAGTTATCCTATAACTACTCTTCATAACTACTAGCCTAACATTTAATGACGGAATGAAATAAACCTCTTTATGGATTAGCGCATTAAATGTATCGCTTCCTGGTAAAGATTGCTTAAGCGACATTTCGTATTGTGTTATATAATTATTGCAATGCAGCTCAAAATATTGCACACGAACGTCACGAACTAAACCAGTCTCATTCGATTCTGATATAGGGATATTAAATGCTTTGGCCCAGTAAACCACGTTGAGTTACCGTCACAAAATGTTGATGATACCGAATAATAGCGCAAAGGGCTTGTTCAAGCCTTCAATTAGATACGCAATTACAATATATGTCATGAGCTCGCCTTACATACAAAGTCAGAGTAACTCTTGCTAAAGGACAAAGTATTTTCTACTTGGGGAAATGCGCCTGATGCATACCCTCTCGCCAGAAGGGGAGGCGAGAGGGTTATGTTCGGCTCTCCCGTACTTCAGGCCTACGGACCAAAACCCCACGGTGTGCCTACTCGCTGTTTTGTACAGTGGATGGGCGGCTGGAAAAGAGACTACCTCAGCGACCCACCCAGCAGACTACAACTCCTGGGCGACGCCCTGGCACTACAGAGAGCGTCGGACCGACTCAATGGCTGACGGACGGGAGATCCCCGTTCTCCCGCACGCGGCCTTCATTATGGCGGCATAAGGCGCGCAAACGCGTCTTTGCGCCGTCCGGTTCGCCGGCAACGGCTCGGATCCGCAAGGATACTTTCCTCACGGATCCGCTCCGCCACCTCCTTCTGCGAAATGACGTCCTCGCAGAAGTTTGCGACCGCTGCCTACTTTCTCTTGCTGTCGACCATGGCTTTGATCACGGCCAGCAGCGAGAGATGTGCACCCACAACTTCAGTGAGTTCACGGCGCTGCACCACCCATGCAGGACATTGCTCGAGCGTGTGCTGCGCCGTGTTCTCTACACTCGCAGTGGTGGCAGATGGGACTCGGTTCCCTCCTAGTGACCGTGTACAGGTATTTGCCAAAGGTGGTGTTGTCAAAACCGTATCTTGACAACACCAGCCGGAAGGAAAGGGTCCCATGCTGCCGCCCTTCTCACCGCTCCAATACCGGCTGGAGGGCCCCAACAGTCTTGAAACCAACCAGGGGCGCTTCCAGCCGCGCCTTCCACTTACCAAACTTGTCTCGATATCCATCCATATGCAATAGAAACTGGTAGAAATCGTCAATAGGTTTTAACTGATTTGAACAAGCAATTAAAAGTAAACGTATGTGATATGATTCTTTTAAATGTTTAGTTTAGATGATAGATATAAAGTATTAGGTACCTACAAAACTAAGTATAAAATTAAGTAGATACGCTATGAGAAGATTGTTGAGTTTTGCGATCAGAAATCTTATTATCGTGATATAAGGTGTGATTTTTAGTACATCTAAAATAGCTTTAGAAAATGTTCAACCGACTTGGATGTGATATTTGGTGTTAACATTTAAATTACATTAGAGTTTTCTACTTCTATACATCGGCAAATGAAATCGTGAGTAAAAATTAGATTCAGTTATATCCGATTAAGTGTGTTTATTCAATTAAAGGTAATCGAAAAGAATTTTAAATAGCTGTACCGGTATTTAACAAATTGCCAATCTTTGGGTGCGATATAATGCACGGAAAGTAAACGTGTTATCCGAATGATGGCATTGGAAGTAGTCAAGTAGCATATTAAATTATAACGTTCATACATATAATGAACTTGATTGAAATATATAACTTTGTTATAGGTAAAAATCTGATAACAATAGAGTGTAAACAATGTTGAAGTTAACAATGAAACTTCTAAGATGATAGTAATAAGATCATAGAACACAATGGAGTAAACCCGATAGTATTTCATGAAATAAATCGCACATCAAATCTATTGAAGGAATTTTTTTTTAATACTTAAGTACCTTAAGAAACTATTCACAAATGATCAATAGCTTTTATATAGCGATATTTTTGAAGAATTCAGCCATTAAAAAGTACCTTTGTTTTAGAAAGTAGATATGTACTTTATGACTGTAACATATAAATTTATTAACATCGACATGGTTTTGTTACATGCGTGTCAAATTTTCCTGTACCATTTAAGGTTTTCTTTCAATAAATTTCAGCTTATCTAGATTGAGTTTGCGTTATTTGAAATAGAAGTGTTACAACGTAATTGCATATACTTTTAAACAACATATATTGTTGCTTTTTAAATAGATAATATAAAGAACAGATAGCCAAATTACTTAAGTTAGAAACGCCTGTGATTAAGTAAAATTACTTTGGTTAATTATAAATTGATAGAAGGTTAAAATTTGTTTTGTTATATTTAAATCTAGATATTACGCAATCAAACGAAACGTATTTACTGCAGTCGGGTAATAGAACTAGAATAATTTTGTGAAGACCTGTGGAAATCACATTTTGTACCTGAAAACACTCATATATATATTGCAATAAACACACATTACAGGTTGATGAGAGAGAACCAGCTGAGGCAGAGGTCAGGGCAGTGATGCAAGTTTGCAGTGGTTGCGCCTCAGAACCCTTTAAGAAGGCTCTGGTAATCTCCTGGAGATCAACACCTAAGAAACTTTACAGCGGCGCTCACTACTACAAGGGCCTACCTATCTGCAGAGCCTTCTAACTAATCCAACGAATCTATGCTATAATGTACAAAGCCTTCTATTGTAAGTCTATAATATGGTGTAAAGGCAGCTTTGTCTACGACTAACGCCTTAATTATTTCAAGTGTGTTTCCACTAGTATTGCCATCTATGTAAGTGTTAAAGTTTATAAACATTTTTATTTTCGTAGAAATTGTAATATTATCATTGACTGAGGCTGTCGGTTGTATCTTGATCTAAGTACGTGTAAAATTAGTCATTGGATGTTGGAACAACTCAAGTGTTAATGTTATTTATTGTAGTTGTAAGAGTACAGTAAAAGGTTACTTGGTTACTTTCTATATAATTGTAAGAACATATTACCAATTTGTTACCATTTATAAATAAATTTTTAAATACATTTGTTTTCTATATCTTATCCGGTATTCATTATTAATGTTGTCAGGCCACTTCAACCCAGTGCTAGATATCAAAAAAGAATATTATCTATTAAAAACTTGACACGGGTGTGAGCCAGTCGCATCTAATAAGATCCCTTCGGTCTCGTTCGGTCGGTCTGCTAAACGATGCCTTGGGACCACATGGTATTAATATTTGACATATATTTATGTTGTGTTGTGTTAGATATACAAGCAATTTAATAATCATTATGACGTATACCAAAAAGTATTGGATCATGTAAACGAATAATTAACTATGTTATTGGGGACAGCAACAGCATTTATAATTAGAGATAAGCTATGAATATATCCTCGAGAAGTTCTTTATTTATCGAAACGTGTTTTCCTATTTATAGTGTGACGATTTTATTCCAAAATATAATTATAAATGTTGTCTTCTGCTCATATATGTATGTATCAGCTTTTGCTCTCTCAAACCAACCTGATGGCTGAATATTATCCACGTAACCATACGGTGATAACTTGTAGCGACTTACCTTGGACTTGTGCACATGTTGGTGATGGTACTCGGAATCAATCTCGGGCTCGCTAAAATAGCTCTGATCCTGTAAAGAAAACATAGATTAATATTTCATACACACGTGTACAATCAGGAATATAAAACACAAGTTAAGGCAACAAAATTTACAATTTACCTTTAGCCTCAATGACAGTAAAAATGATAGGTACCGTAGATATTTAAGAAATCAAAACGTTATCGTATAAAACATCAACATACCCTGAATGCTAAATGAATTCATGTTCACAACACACAACCATCAATTTCAATGTAGTTGTTTGTAGATGACATATATCTGACAAACTCTTAATAAATTATTAACATAATACTCTTATTTTTAGCTCATTTTATCTCATTAACTTTGAGCTTACTGAGTATCAGAATTAATCGATAGCTGTATTAATACGAACTAGCGTTCGCCAAGTGGTCAAAATTCGACCAAAATTTCTAAAATTGCTACTTTGTTTTCTGTTTTTCTCAATTACATATACATAAGGTATAGGTAACCATTTAGTTACAAACAATTGTACGACGTCAGACGATCAATGTCAATACTACGAACGAGATTCGACTGCGTGTGTCAAACGCATGGTTGTGTGTGTGTAGTATTTTTTCGTTAATTTAATGTATTTCTAATGCATATTTTATAAAAATATTATGATTTGCCCCTCCTTCTCCTTATAAACTTTAACTGTGCCAAATTTCATACTCCTCCATCGGCGCAATTTTTGTAAAAAGGGGTACAAAGTTTTTGCTTCACGTATTAATATATAGATTTAAGCACGAAAGCAGTTTTACGCAATGTGATACACGATTTTATAAATGATGACATACAACATGTATCAACTTTATTGCTTATCTGAACTTACTCGGCAGCAATACTACACATCACGATGAAGTTTCAAATAAAAGGAGGATAAATACGCTTTTCGTTACCAATTTATCTACGCGACCACATAACACATACAGCAAATTTTCAAATTAAAATTTTCACGCAATATATCATATGTCGTCACGATATCGCGTTTGCCGCTCACCTATAATAAGGTAGTAGGTACAAATATTGTAAAGTTCTTTATAATTGAACTTGTAGATTAGTGCAAAAAAAGGAAACCGGGAATGACATAACAATTAACGTACTTGATCCCAGCTTGAAGGACCAGAGCATGAAGCTGCACCTGGTGGCATTGCCAGTGAACCGACGCCGACAGCACCAGGGAAAGCACCGCCTCCGATATCCGTCGCTTCGAAGAGACGAAGGACCGAGCGGTCCCTGATGTCCCGGAGATGGGCCCTGTTGATCAAAATCGTAAATCAGCCTCTATCTTGCCAAACAGTCAGTAGAATAAGATAAGATAAGATAAGATAATATTTATTTGCATAAACCTGTGTATACATACAGTTTCAGGCATGTAGGATGTTACAGGATAATTATTGTTCTTACATGTTTGCCACACAGTAGCATGCAAATGTTGTTTGGTTTAGACATTTTATAGAAATTATTCATTAACAAAACTTATATAATAATAAAGTAAGTATAATTAAAATGTCCTAAAATCTTAATAAGTTTAGTAATTGAATAAAAAATATTTATAAAAATAATCAATACAATGTCAATTTGAAACAAAATTAAAAATACAAAAGACGAAAAATTAAATTAAATGTGTTGTTTAATTTAAATAATAATAAAAATGTCATCAATCATTAATAACTACGATAACTTTTAAAGTAATAGACATACAGTTGTAAATTTAATGTTGTAATGTAGCTTAGCTCAACATCTGTCGATTTAGTACAAAATTCAAAATGTTTTCAAAAATTATAGACATGTGCACACATTGTTTTGTATTGTAGACGGTAGACAGTATTGTCGCCCTCCGAATTAGGCAATTTTTATCTCATTAATATGATCAAAACTTTGGGCGATATGATTTTTTTTGTACACACATAGAGAATTTCCAACAAAAATAAAATGGCTATTACATAGCGAGGAAGTGGATTGGACTCAAATGAAAAGCGTATTTGTGTATTAAAATAGTTGTTATATAAGTATTTAAAATGTCGCTAGTCCATGACTGGACACACTGTATATACATAATGAAAATATCTTGTCATGTTTTATAAAATATACTATGTAATTATAACAATTCCTGTAGAAAATCGGTGACATTATAATACGCTATCTCAGCCAAGAATTATTTTATTTTTCTTAAGTGTATCGAAGGTTAACTCATGCCAACTTTTAGGTATTTTATTATAAATAATACTTTACAGTTATTCGAATAATTTGCAGTCAATCGAATCATATTCTGCAAATTATTTACCCAAGCTAAAATAAATAATTAATGCAGTCAAGACCGAATGCTTCTAGGTTAAGAATTTTCCAATTTAATGTGATCATAAAATTATTCATCCATATTTTTCCTACAGCGTCTTTGCAGTGTAGTTTTACGAAGGTAGAGTTTGTTAAACAGGTTCAACGAATCGTAAAAACGAAGCACCATGTTACCAGGACTTATTAATGTAGAAGTATCATAACGATTAAACGTTACGAACAGTGTTATGCAGCACAATGTTATGTTCATGTCGTACGTCAAACAAAATTTATCTTGGCGCTCGCGTATGAACGAAATTTTATGAAATCTTATCTATTAATACAAGAATTAATAGCTAATACCCATTTAAATTTACTATGCTTTCTAATAAATTGAAAATCGCGACGTAAAGTGCACTTCATTGAAAATGGAAATTTTCTTGCTTTATTGTCAACACAGGCTTTTAAAGTAAAATAAGGTTTGCTGTGATGTCACTTTTACCTAATGCAAAAACATTTTAGAAATTATTAATTTCGGGTTTCTAATATTCTGTTTTCTGTTTACTAACAATTTGTAATTAACTGTGCAGTATTGTTATAGAAGTTTTAAGTTCGCATGTGTTTATAAATGTGTAATAAAAGCATGCGAACCCCCAGACTTTTGCAGAACGACTACCCTCAGCGATGTTTTTTTAGGTACATCGCTTCTTCTTTTCTAACTGCGTGTATATATAAGACTTCGTCTTATGATCAGACCTCCAATTTAAATATTCGTAGCCAATACTTTTGTATGAAAAATCAAATAACAAATTATGTAAAATGATAGAAGAAACGTTTTTAAGTAGGTAAGCTATAAATAAGTCACAGGTAAAATATTATTAGTATTTTTTGTAAAATTGCCATATATCAAAGAAATTTACCTAATATTTTATATCATGTGTTGCCGTAAACGTATAATTAATTAGTGCTGTTATACCTATTTTTATGCTGCTATTACCAATAACTCGGGTGCAGCCCGGAGTGACAAATCGGTAATTATTAAACAGCCGTTCAAAGTATGTTAAGCGAGAGCGAGCGCGTTAAGCTTTAAGGATTTTAGGCTTATTTTAGTCATCCCTTAATTAGTTTATTACTTTTCTTTGTCTTCTTGGTCTTTGTCTTACAAAAGAACACTTATACAAATGTCGTAGAAAGACTGCTCTGAGCTAATTGTATTTTGCATTGTGTTATTTGTGAAGATCAAACCTCACAAATGACTACTCATCACAATGGTAGTAATGAAAAGATTACGCTGTAAAAATTTCTACTTCAGTAATCATTTAGGAGTTTTTGGAAATTACGACCTAACCAGATGTATATTTTCGCTCCATCGCTTTAATAGTATTATATGGCCATATTATAAAAGAAAATGCCATAATACTGGCGTGGCAAAAGTTCTGTTTCAATACAGCATAGATGTTAGTTTGTCTTGTTTTATCTCATTACCTAACAATGGTGTTCACGGTTGCCTTTACACTTAGATCGATGCCATACAGTCTGCGTACTAAATGTTATTCGCAAGCGGCACGGCACCTATACTGTACACTATGCTACACTGCATCTTATTACAGATTAGGTCGGCTGTGATCTAGCCGGGCGAAGTGCCACCCTATATTGTCACTATTGTAAAACCCTGCCTGCCTATCGATTGATTATTCAAGCTTTCAGCTGGAAAATTTCGATTCAACACATTCATATATTACATTTTGGTACCAATTTCGCGTACCGTACCGTACGTATTATGCAAGTAGTCACGCTGTGTCTCCAAAAAATTCTTCTCCTTTTGTATAATATATACTTATGTAATTATAGCATGTAAAACTTATAAATCGTGCAAAATGAGTAAATTATTCCGTTATATCTATGAAGCCATTTTAGATTGCATAACTAAACAATATTTTATTAATAAAAATTTAAAATCATAGTTTTATATTCTCAGTGGCCGTATTTAATGGTATAATAATATCGACAGAGCAATCAGCCTATTTACCATTCGTCTAACATAAAAGAGAGGCTAGGATAGACGGCTTCTCGGCCTGCAGTGAAAAGCAATTAGTCTCAATATAAATAAACTTTATAAAAGACTTAAAGAATACTCTCTAGTAAAGGTCAACCCTCAACAAGTTATCATATAGTTATATTTACATATAGATTTTTATTGCGCTCACTTAGTAAGGCTGTTACGTCGCAAATATGTTGAACTTTAAATTATCTAGTTCATATTCGCACCAATAAATGTTAAGAATATAAAATTAAAGAATAAAAATAATAAATGATAAGTTCCAGCTCATTTTATTGCAAACAAATTGTTGCGTCTCGGACCGACTGACGAGGTAATCTAAATAATTTGCTTGACTTCACAAATCATCTTCTGAGAGACCGTAAAGTTTTCTAAGATATAAGTATAGTAAAGATCTAGATAGCTAAACTCTACCCATTAAGTTAATTAGGTTTATATACATATATTTAATTAGTTAGTTAGTTAGTTATATGTAACTAGTTGACATTATATTTATTTTATATTTCTATTGATTCTTATACATAGCATTCTATTGAATGGATTTTTAGCTAATGTTGCTTTTAAATCTTTGTACACATATCGTTGCATAATATATTCTAAAATTAGCATATCTGTAAAATATTGTTTGCTTATGGGGCCGGACATAGTCGAAATTACGTTATTGTTCAAATCTTTATATCTATCTATCCACAATATAGAATATTAGAATTGAAATAATTATATTTTCTTTATCAAATTCAATATACATATGTAATAAGAAAAAGAGTGGTTTTGTCTCATCCAGTAGCTGACTCTTGAACGGCCAGACCTAACCCTTCGAAACAGAAAAGAGAAAGCAGAAATTTTGCAAAGCTTTTCCTTATGATGGAAACCAGGAATAAGGCCGGATTTTTCGAAATTCCCACGAGATAAGATTAATTTTAATTTAAAGTTACTTTGTTAATATGTAACTATAGTATATATTAAAACTAAACATTAAATTTTTGCATGAAAGTAGGTAACTGTAATCAATACTATGTTTAGGATATTTCATAATTATCTCAAGACAGCGAAATATTTAAGTTATGCGGACGGAGTCGCAGTCAGAAGCTAGCGTTTGATTAACTAAGACATCAGTCCAGCAACCAGTCACTTCTGTCCACAGCACTGATAGTTGACCTCACGCGAGAATTTGCGCCGGTTTGCGATGTGTTCATAGGCTAAGAATAACTTTAGTATATTGCGTGAAAAATGCGGAAGTACCGGCGATTGAATGGGTTGTATGTTTCACTGTAACCAGCAACGCGTGCCACGCGCGCAAGTAACACATATGTTAAAACACTAGCGTGTATTTGTACTCGTCGTTGTAAGTAAGCATGTCGTGACACTTGCGCATGAATCCTACTATGCTAGGCAGACACGCACGCACTTTTAAAACCTCTTATTTTAACTAACTATTTATGTCTGACGCCTATATCCTCGGAAGAGTAAGTTTTACAAACCCAAATATCACCAGCTATGGCTTTAACTCCTCGTATTAGAGACCCAGCTTATTGACGTCCACTGGCACCCAAATGTTCGTAGCCGCGTTATGTTCCAATATAATAGGGGGTGTGCCGTCTATTGACTTCTACTGAGCACAGTTTCAGACTCAGTGGTGCTACTTAGAATGTGTTAATAGAAAACTTCGATAATATCGAGTTCAAACTTTGAATTGAACCAAAATTTTATATATTGCAGTCGCATTCACTAACGCTGCGGAAAGATTTAGTCGCAGCTATTTTCCCAGTAAGCAGACACGAATTTATTTAATCGCATCTTCTACCTAGAAATATTATAAGTTATAGTAAAAAGGCCTTCATTACAATGAGCTTCATGTACCTACAACGTAATAGAATAATTTAATGGTGCGAGGCCGAAGGTAGGTGGAGGGGTATATTCAATTGATATTATAATTATCTTAAAATGCAAATTAATAAAGTGTTCTTCCACACGCAAATACAGAAACCTTAATTTACTTCGAAGGCCATCATAAAATCAAGGTCACAGTATATCACGCCCCGTCAATTCTTATAAATGTCTCCGAAAC
Organism: Catocala nupta; assembly: GCA_963675205.1. Lineage (NCBI taxonomy): Eukaryota > Metazoa > Arthropoda > Insecta > Lepidoptera > Erebidae > Catocala > Catocala nupta. Next base: position 35,415,555 of record OY776078.1, read on the forward strand.
CTATGAGTAGTTAATGTTTAGTGGCACATAATAAGTCATCCACGTAGAAATTTGAACAACCCACGTAATCTGAACATTCACACCTAAATATAGCAAACCATTATAAACCTTATATCAAAAACTAAGAGTTCATTTTAGCTCGTTTCCACCCGTCTGAGTTGTTTCCATTCGGGAAGTCAGCGAAATAGAAAATTTACAAACAGAGGTGCCACCATATTCCAATAATTTAGAAAACATCAATATTATAAGCCAGCTACATACACGAGACATGTACTTTAGAATATATCCTCATATCCATATTGATTTGTAATAAATAGAAGTTCATGAAGAGGTAGTCTGCCTCCACTTTAAAAACAGTAATCTATGGATATAAACTTATCATACAAATTAAACGGCGACTTATAGTGACAAAATCAGTTAAGTGTATTTGCCTAAACCTCGAGTCGAACGTTCTCGAACCAACAAGAACGTTGTGGAGAAAGGCCAGTTTGTGAGTACCCTAAACCGATGATCGTGCATGAAGAATTTTATTAAAGAGGATAAAGCGTAATGACTTTGTTAGGATCGATCGGCAATCCATAGCTTTTACTTATCTGAAAAACATGTAAAGGTCTATATAGTTTGCGTATGTACTCTAAGCTAACTCCAATAATTACAGATGTCCTGTTCTACCTCAGTATTTTATACAAAGTGCATCCTGCTGGCCACCCTTCGCCAAACTATATACATTACATAGGTTCATTATATATTTACTTGATGTAAGTTTCATAAATATTGAAGCGCAATATTTAAATAAAAGGAAACTGTTCGAGCTTGTTAATTACATCGACCTGCACCATGACAGAAACAGATTTTTTCCTAGTTACCTGTTATGTAAAGTTTATAGCATATTGTACACCCGTGATAAACTCTTAACAAATTGAATTATATTAAAAATAATATATTTGAGTATTTCTTTCAATGTAAGAGTTTGTATACAAATCATTTGTCAAAACAGTTACAAGTTTATAAAATATCAATTATATACCAATAAAATGATAAATTAATTTTAATTTAATTTATCTCGGATACCAATTTTATTTAAAATTAATTCATCATTGTTAATATTGTCTAATATTTCATTACGCCTTTTTAATTAAGAGAACATTGGTGTTTTAGAAATATTTGACTTCAATTTATTATTTATTTTCAGCGAGCATTTCCTGTAAATAAATAAATTAAAGTATAAATAAATTATTATTTCCTACAAGATATTTTTTATATATAATTAAAATCATTATTAAAGACCGATCAGTTGGCAGCGGTACAATATTGTGACACGGTCGAGCATAAAATAATGTTTCACTGTTGTGTCGGTGAGCACGGGTTGGCTGAAACCTTATTATTATTAACACGATACAATGAAAGCTCTGAAAAAAAGTCGTAAAAGCATCTCAGCTTGTATCTAGATCGACAGTAAACAGATAGAATCTAGATTTAATATTATAAGATACTTTATGTATATAAACGTACATCTGTTACTCATCACGGAATAGACTACCATGGAGCCGTAGCGAAATAAAAAAAAAATCAATAGAGTGATTTAATAAATTTGAATACACTGAATTCTATTAAATAATATTCTAATTATAATTTTATAATAATGATAACAAAATCAAGAAATCTTGTAATAAAAAATTCACTCTTAACACCAAGTCCAGATTTAATTTGATTAATGCTAGAAGGCTCTGGTTACCCGTGCGTTAATTTACACATATTTACCTCGATCTATCAGTAAAGTAGTAAAGTATGTATATAATCTGTTGGCATCACAATATATGGAAATTTACCAAGGACTTTGGCGATAAAAATAAATTCACACTATTTCTGTGGAGGTAAACATTTTTTTATATTCATAATAACATTTAAAATTACTTACGGGCAACGGTGGTCGTGTATATGGGTAAAACTTCGGCTTGGCCGCATCGTAGAACCGGAAGGTAACTTGCAGTCGAGCAACAGTATCGTTGGTACAGCGGCAGAAGATAAACTGAAGCGTCCCCGATGGGGTAGGACTGGCGCGCAAGGACAACCCGCCCAAGCGCGCTTCAAAACACCCCGTAAACATGTATTGTGTCGTAACTCATTATTGTTAATTATCGCACTCTTAAACTTATTATGAAGGTGGTTTTATTTATTATAATAAAAAATATTATTTTAAATACAATTTTTAGGTAAAATTCTAAAACGATTTTATATAGAATACCAAACCTTTTATTGGACGGCACCAACATTTTTAGGTTTATTTTAATAATGTTTTTAGTAAATAATTTTAAAGTTCCGTCTCTGTCTAAATTTGCAGATTTTAGTTGGTGAGAGCGAGAGGGATGTAGGGATGAAAACTGGTCACGCCCCTCGCAGAGTAGACCGGTCATCGGATGTTGACCTCAGCGACAACACTTTTCCGGGCGAAGCCAATATATGTATTTATTTCCCTCAGAAATCTATATCACAAACTTCAATATAAGTGACAAAGATTTACTAAAACAATATTTTTTGAACTACACTTTTATAACATTTACTTTATTTTTGGAGGTAAAGTTTAATCAATATAAAGGCTTTAATTTTTTAACAACATTCCTATTTGAAGTCTCTAACGTACTTTTCTATAAAAGTATTTAGTGGTGACAATTCCAGCCATATTATTTAAATATTGTTTCTTAAAAGTATAAAATACTGTAAAGTGCACTGTAGTATATAACCACAACTGTCCTTTTTACATAATGTATTACTGTTTACAATATGTTACTGTCTCGCTTATTTAAAAACTTAGCGGAAAAAAAATCTTTTCATATTTAGTCCGCGCCCAAATTAATTCATTTGAATATTAAAATAACTACATCATAGCAATACTACATATATTGCCTTTTACAGCGGCATCAGTTTGCGTTTGTGTTGGCAAGCCATTGTGCGGTGCCAGGCTCATTTGCAGCGCCGGGAAAAGTATTATTGGCTTTTCTGTTAGGGGTTTTCAATAGCAGCACAAATTGTGTTTAGTAGACGGCTACAGAAGATAATGTAGGTGTAATAAACAGGACATTTATTTTGTAATAATGCGTAGGTACTCGTATAGACCATGAAATATAAACAAATGTTTATTGTTTCGAAAAGATATCTCGCGCACTAGAAATCAATGTGGTGTTGGGACTTTATTAATGTTTGAACAACGGACACAAAAAGTACCAAGTTTTTGACCTGTGTAGGGATTGAGCACAAAATAATTCTGGGCTTAATAATACGAATAAAACATTATTATGCTTTTTACAAGAAAATTATTGTGACAAAACATGTTATGGTAATGAAGAAATACGTACCTATATAAAATTATGAAAACAACCGCAAACCTAACTCCCTTCTTATGTTCGGTTATTTATCATCATATTTTCAGTAAAGCAACGATTCTTCCACGCGTGGCTTACATCATTCAACCTGTTGTTTCATTCTCAACGACATACCGTTCATAGAGGGCTTAAAGTATACAGGGAGATCGCTAGATGGCGCTTTATTAACTCAAATTTAAATATAATGGATTCACGCTTCCATCGACAGATGGAAATCGAATATCTCAGGGATACCTTTGATGCTATAAAAGTTATTTCTGATTTTATAACACTAATGGAAGAGAGTAAATTCGGAGATGTAAAGTGGAAGCGATGATTTGAATTAGGTCGCCATTTTTCATCTGTCCACTTTTTTATTTAGTTGCTTTTGAGTGTTATCTTCATAGAAAAACGTGTTGTGTTAATGGGAGAGCGTATTATGAAATAAGTAATCTTTCACGTATAAAAGTGGTAAAATGATAGATACAGGGTTATAATAGTTAGAGTGTATAAAGTCGTACGATTTAATGTGATTTTACGCTCAATATCATCTATATATTAAAAATATTGTACCATTAGTTTAGGTTAGTAAGAAAACAAAACTGCAAGGTATAAAATTATAACACATGCGGTACCCAACGCTTGCCTTAGTCTTCTATATATTAGTGACTTAAGAATTGCTGCTATTTAATCTTGTTCTTAGCAACAGAAAGTAGGTACAAGTACTGAGTGTACCAGGTGCTATTGCATACTACTAAACGGGCTATAATGCTTATATGAACTTGTACACACATAGTCACACACCTGTATTTCCCTGAAGGGGTAAGCAGAGTTATATTATTAAATTCATTAGGTTTCATGCCATAAACGTCCATACTATCACTATCTATCGAGCGTGCTACGCAATTCTGTACTGACAAATTAGTAATTGGTGAATTTCCTATTTCTAGAAAATTACTTTGGTGTTAACTTTTGCCGAGCCCTTTGCGGATACACACATATATTTATGTGTGTATAAAAATTATCTTTATTATAAATACTACGTAGGTAAGTGAATGCTACGATATTATTAAAGTTTTCAGCTGCAGCGGCCTCTAGGCGGCCAGATACAATCGTTTTTCTAGCAATTGACGGATTATTTTATATAGGTATATGCACTAAACACACAATTCTATATTCGATTTATTCGAGTGTGTAACACTAGTGTTTGATGCAGATAGCTCTTAGAACATGTGACATAGTTTTAAAATTAAACTGGTCAAATGCGAGCGAGATGACTACAGTTTAAGAGTATTTTTAGGCGCAGTGTTGTTATAGCTATGTGGCGATGCAATGAGCTGTAATTTGGAACATCTATATAATAGATATATAGGTCAAATAGGTTATTGAAAACGAATATTCTATTTTTGAAGCACGAGTTAACTCGCTCAATTGCTTTTATTTTAAAGATTTTGTGTGCAATACCACAAACTCGATTGCAATAATAGTAAGAGCCCAGGCCTTAGAACGTTACTTATTTTCGGAGCAGTTATTGGATTGAATTTACCTTTATAATTACAAGTTATTTCTTTTAAATATTTTTGGCTTAGATTACTTTATTGAATTAGGTAATTAACGGACTCACATTAACGACTAACAACTTAAGGTTGAAGCTATGCTATAAAGGCATTTAATTATCAAACTCGCGCTTATACACACAGTGACCTTTTATTTGTGTGAGCAAATGTTTAGCCTCTACGATTGGTTTATCTGTTTTAAGAAAGTATTGGTATTGTTCTCTGAGATTCATAAATAAAATTATGATTTAGGCTAAGTAGTAAGTTGAAGTATATTTCTTTTGCTAACTTTACAGCTTCTGGTTGAAATTACCGCCGACGGAAAGTGACTGGCCGTACTAATTATTAATTATTAGGAATATTCTCTAAAACATACATTAAAATTGAGACACAGAATTAAAAAAGGTCGTGAATAATGTTTTTACGTAGATACTTCTACTTGTTCAGTAGTCGTATGCGTAAGTTCAAAGTACACACAAATACTGCCTCCACATTTTGTTACTCAGAAAATAAGCTACATCAGAGTGTCCTAAGCTATTAGTCTTTAAGTTTTCCGTGTGGCGAAGCTCGTTATAGCCAAGCAGCTGGTGATCGTACCAATGAGTTGGTTTGTCCGAAGTAATACCACCATCTAGTAAAAACCGGCTATAGAGTAAAATACTGTAACTATGCTTTACTTATTTAAAGTATGGCCAAAGTCAAAGTCAAAAGTTATTTATGATCAGGTCATGAATTTACTCTTATGAAAATTAAAATATTGAATTAGTGAGTTTACTAATTTACTGAAGTTACATTTAGGTTAGTTGCTAGGCTGAGGTAAAGAGTTGAGCCTGTGAGAATATACCTACAAGAAACTTAGCGCACCTACGCCTTCAAAGGCACACGGTTCCCTATTTATTCGCATAAAATTATATGTCATAATTTAACATGACATACTTTTACTTATCCTAATAATAGTTGCGCACAATATTTATTTGGCATAACTGTTTAGGCATAATTTTTTAAGCATAATTGCTATAAGCATAATAGTTGTTAAGCATATTATTCTAAAGCATAAATTTGTTTATGCTAAATGATATTTAAGCATAAAATACTTTTCGTATATAAAATTAACATGTTAGCGACTTAGGGGTGGCCCTAGGGCCACTCCCGCCGCACTCTAACCTATTGTTACACTATGGTACCCAAGTTATATTGGATATAGATTCAAATAGCTATCAATAAAATAAAAGATGATGCAAAGTCAAATCCTGATAAAAACCAATTCAAATTATAGCTGATTGTGAAACTATAACCTCAACAATATGCCTTATAACTTTATGCCAATCAAAATTTGGGTAAAAAGCATTAGCCTAAATTATATTTATGCCTATTGAAATAGTATGCCAAAAAACAATTATGTCAAAGTATCATTATGATAAAAAAACTATACCTAACTCGTTATGCCGAATTAAACTAGGACAAAAAAATAATTAACGAAGCAAAGGGTTCTAGGACACACATATCTACCTGATTCATTCTCTACGTCTTCAACACTTTCCACAAGAGTCGGTAACGCGCAAGGGATATTGGCATTGCAAGCGATTATAGACTATGGTTATCGCTTGACGTCAAGGAGGTAAACATGTTGACCATCTTGGTAGTAGAAAACACACATGAAAATTGTGCGCTTCAAAGATTTCGGTTTAAGGCAAAGTAGTAATTTGCATACAAGTTATTACATCTAAAATTACTATAGAATGTATATCTGTGAATGCCTTAGTTTTCCAGCTTTTTGTTTAGCCGAACATATGAAGGCCATTTGTGTCAATAAAGTATGTTCAAGGTAAAGTAGAGTGGATGTGTGCGCAGTGGTTTAAAGGGTCTCCTCGCAACCGCCACTGCGCCGAGTGTTGTTGATTCGATGCCCACACGGACAAATATGTGTGTGATACGCAAATAGTTGACGAGTCTGGTTTTTCTCGTCTGTTGTTTGTATGTTTATATAGTTCGTCACGACACAGTAATTATTTCTAGAGCCGGAGTAGACTCAAAAAAGCTATTAAAGAAGAAAACAAGTAATATTACTGCACTAGTCTAATGAACGTGCAATGTGTACGTAATGAGATTTATTTTAACTTAGGAGAGTACCATTTATATTTATGATTGTAATGTGGGATAATATTATATTCGTGCACTTGCATTACGATTGTTTAAATAATTGATAGATTATATAATTATCTACCCCTCTGGAAAGCAGGCGTGAATCTAGATATGTACATATGTATGTATTATATAATTAAACAGAGTATAACAATATGGTGTGTAAATAATTTTAGGTTGTAGAGGCTTTTCACACTGAGAAGAGGACCATGTCCAGCAGCGGCACGTTAAATATAGGTATAGGGCTGATAGTAGGTATTATATTGACTTCTGAAAAGCAACTAATATTATGGAATAGAATTACATTCTAATGTATATTATAAATGCGAATGTGAATTTGTTTCGACCGATCATCGTGAAACATCGCATACAAATATGCGCAGTAACGACTGCTGTGCATGCCCGTGTTAAATTCCAGTGTTTGTTATTGGAGTTATCTGTTTCGCAGCATGGAGTCTGGAATTGTGCCCGGCAAACGTCAAGGCCAAGTATGTTTGCCTCCTACGCCAGTAAAATGCATGGATAGAGTAGTGTTTTAAATTGTCACGTTGCCATTGCTGCTGCGTTTAGTGGCGTGTAATCCCACAGCACGTAGCGCTGCGGTTTGGAAACCACACGAAAATATATATTGTGTGATCCATGAATAGATTTTCCGAGTCTGGATATTCTTTGTGTCCGTTATTTGAATGTTTGCAAAATCTCACGCTACACAGAAATTAGATACAGTACGGTGGAGTAATATTGGGAAAACCTATGACAACTTTTAAAAACTTTTCAGTAATATATCGAATGTTAATCATAGAACAGTCTATCGATCGAGTGATAACCGAGTTTAAGCGGGACGACACATAAACTAACATTGAATTTTATAAAGGTTCTTCTTAACAAATAGTATCGTATTCACTATTCTGTGAGTAGTACATAGCTAATATACTAAGATGAGATAATAATGAAGCGTTCATAATAAGATCTATCCTCACCATACACAGAGTGCAAAAATATTTGTTCACATTAAGAAGAGTGTGCTCAGACATTAGATGCCGACGATAGTATTCAATTTTCAATAATGATCGTGTTAATACAATATTTATAATTCAGATGATATGTTTGTATCATCAATAGGGTTCAGATGAAAACTTAAAGTGACCATGTTTAAATATTAGGCAGCATCTAGAATTGTGTTAGTGTTGTGTGTTATATATTACGCATATAACTTCGAAAAGTCAGCCATGGGTGTCTTGGGATCAAACTCGTGACATATGCGTGGCAGAACTACAATGTTCTGCGATCGCTGCTCTCTATCGTTTTCTTCTGATTAAAGAAACATCATTTTAATTACTAATTTACATTATTAGTCATTTATTCTTTATTTTAATTTTACTATATTATAATTAGATAACAGATTACAAAACTATACAGCTAAAAAACTGATTCAGACCCTATGGCTTGAATCGGCCTGTTTAGCTGTATAGTCTTGTATATAATATACAATGTCTACTATAGATAAGACATTGTTGTACATTTGATGGACATATTAAATAGGCCAAGGTCGGTAATATCAACCAGTGTATATAAAATAAGCCTTAATTATAATCACAGGTTAATGTTTTACGCAGTTTATTGGTATCTCGACCGATAACGTTTTTTTCTAAACACATAATATCCTAATTACTATTATAAATGCAAATGTGAGTTTGTTTGTCTGTTACGCTTTTACACCTTAACTACTCAACCGATCATCATGCAATTTCGCTTACATGTTGTCAGGGGAACAGAAAATGATATATACTTTATAAATACTATTCATCCAGAAAAAGTACTGTAAGTTAACAGTACGTACTACGTTTATCTCTACTATTCCTATGTCCTTTGTATGTCATGGGGATTTTACTTGCTTGTATTATTTAGTAAGCAAATATGGCCGAGTAATGGTTATTACTACCATCCCTTGGTATTATTTCTAGTTAGAGATAATAAATAAAGAAGGTATATTATCGAACGTATGGCTGAATGAATATAATCTGAATGAATTGTGTAATGTATGTATGTACCTATATAAGATCTAACACATACCTTATAATAAAAAACAGACCAATAATGATATCACAACAATTTTTAATTTGATCGTTATTAAGGGTTTATTGTCTATAACTATATCCTTATAATCACATTTCATTTTGTCACCTACTCCACATATATAATATGTAACCATAGTTACGAAGAATTCTACGACATCGACCAAACAATGCCGAAATACTGCGAACGCGATTCTACTGCTTGTGTCAAACGCATAGTTGTGTGCATATAGTGATTTTTCATTAATTTAATGTATTTCTAATGCATATTTTATAAAAATATTATGATTCGCCACTCCTTCTCCATATTAATTTCAACTGTACCAAATTTCAGACTCCTCCGCCCGCGCAATTTTTGTAAAAAGGGGTACAAAGTTTTTGCTTCATAAATATTCATTCTTATTATAAATGCGAATGCAATTTCGTTTGTTTGTTATGCATTCATGTTAACTGTTAACTGTTAACTACTTGATCGTACACAACGTGATCATTCATCAAGAACAAGTGCTATTCCCGAGGGATAGAAGAAAATTGTCAAAACCTACATTTACGCGTGAGAGTACATAAATATGTATTAGTTAAGCACGGCCCCTGTTTTGTTTATATTTACGTAAGTTTTTTATGTGGCATTTGGCACTAATTCTTGCTGCTTTATTAGGTCTCCTTCTTATTATACGTCTGTGATAATCACGAGCAATTAATTTAAGCAAGCAAGCTATTTATTTCGGCTTTTAAGGATCAGGAAGGTTATTCGAATAAAATGTCACTGGTACCGCTATTATATAATACTAGCTGACCCGACAAACGTAGTTTTGCCATGTATATTATTTCTATCGGTATGAAATATACTTTACGCCCTATTCTCATTATCTACCTACCTAAATATACATAAAAATCGGTCAAGCCGTTTCGGAGGAGTGCGACCACAAACACCGTGACACGAGATTTATATATACAGATTGTCCGGTAATTAATGGATAACCTTGAAATGTCTTATAGAACTGAAGGACGTTCAGAAAAAATAAAATTAAATAAAATAATTTAAAAATATATATATGTTAAAAAGTGCAAGCTATTATAGCATAGTATACTTTTGACTGTCTATCTATTAGCATAATTATTGTTTAATAATAAAACAACAAAAACCGATGGATTTCATTAATTTATGGTCGTAGTATACAAGAAAGTTATACAAAGTAATTAAAAAAAAAACACATATCCCAGGTAGTAGCTAGGATAGATGTTTTTTCATATTTTTTTCTGAACGGCCATCAGTTCCACTATAAGATATTTCTAGGTTATCTATTAATTACCGGACACCCTGTATATAGATTAGCTATCTGCTTCGCTGAGTGAATCCTTCGAGAATGCATACCGTACACTTAATAATGTCAGTATAGACGTATTAGGCAGATTTGGTCATAATTAAATATGGTTGAAGAACTAGAATATATGGCATCGAAATTATTAAATCCTCAGATGCTTATTATTATTCTACGATAGCGTTTGAGCGCACATAGATTTATTTGATTAATAAGTAGATGATGAAATATTAAATAGTTTCTTTATAAAAAAACGGCTACTCCCTACCCTCCTACTAGGGATAAAACCAGTGTCGTGACACTGGTATATTGTCCCTAGTGCGGTAGTACAACATTTATGAATTTAGGTTGCAAGCAACCTGTTCATCTGTTATCCGTTGTTTGAATGTTTGTAAAGTCCCCTTTAGAAACATTCAAACAACAGATATCAGCTCATGCTTCTTAAATTCAAAAATATTATTGTATGCCGACGACATGAAAATTATGCATATAAAACCATCCTTAGCTCAGCCAGTAGCAGTCTCTATACCAGCGAAAAAAAGTAAAATATCTAACTTTTTTACGGAATCAAACAGATCTATGGATGTTATGATATCAAGAATGACAGCATTAGACGAAATACCTTTTAGGGCATTTACAGAGTCTAAGGATCTTAGGCATCTCTTTAACCGAGCTGGTTTTAAATTACCCACTAGTGCAAACTCTATAAAAAATATGTGTGAAATTTTATCATAATACTAAAAAAAAGGTTATAAAAGAAATACAGGTGCTAAGAAATTAAGGACACAAGTTTTGCATATCTTTAGATGAGTGGATATCGTCACGAAATAGGCGACATGTGAATGTAAACGTTCACTGCGCATTTTTTCAGGGTAACAAGAACAACAAGGAGCCATTGTTTATGTAGAACATACGGCTATGTAAACGCTGATAAATGTGAAGAAGACCTTCGAAAAAGGCTTAATGAATTTGGTATATACTCTGATATATATGTATTATATTATATATGTATTATATCGGATGGCACTTTAGTCATGACCAAACTTGGACGAAATCTAAATTGTATTCACCAGCTTTGCTTGGTTCATGGCCTGCAACTGGCCATACTACTGGGATATATTTTGTGCCAAATCTCAAAAAGTAACTTTCTACAACGAAGCTCAAGATGAGGAGGAAAATGATCACGCACTTGTGAATGATGATGACGGTGCATTCCAAATATTCAGTTTAGTCCTGTTATAGAAAAGGTAAGGAATGTTGTGCGGTTATTTAGAAAGTCACCTATAGAAACTGATATTCTTCAAAAATATATAACAATCGAACTTGGCAAGGAAAATTCGTTGTTGTTACACTGCAAGACAAGATGAAACAAGTGTGACTCTATGCGATATGGTTGGTAGATTCATCAAATTGAAATCAGCAATTTTAAAAGCTATCATTGACGTTCAATGCGCTATACAAATTTCGGAACAGGAATGGTCAGTGCTTGAATACATTTATGAAACCCTTGATATTATTAAAGTTACAGTTGAGGCCGTTTGTCGTGAAGATGTGACTTTACTCAGTGCAGATGCTGCTAAAAATGTTGCCCTCCAGAAACTCAAAGTTCTTCAGAAAGAATCTTAGTAAAATATTGATATAAAAACGTCTTCCAATGGCTAGTCTCATGCAGTATTTGCATGAACCTATTGCATATTTTAACAACGAAGAATACGATGCAGATATCTATCCTCGCCTAACTAACGACGACCATTTACAGGACATGTTATTAAACCTTTTACTTAAACACGATTCTGCTGAAGTAACTGTGACTACTTCGAAAGTGACTGAAGATGATAACCATGGTCAGGCTTCTACATCTATAAGTAACCATGTTACTGCCACAAATTCCCAATTAACCAACAAAGAGCTGATTAATCAAAGATTAAATAAAATTAATTACGACGTAGGAGGATCAGGCATTTCGAATGCAAGTGACGACATCAACAAACTTCGAAAAGTTGAAATGATGCTTTTCGAAAATGGAGGTGAGCGTGGTCATCTACTAGCTAAAGTATGTCGTTGGCTTCGGTCAATAAAACCTACAAGTATGGAAAGTGAACGTGCCTTTACTGCTGCTGGAATACTATGCACAAGGGTCAAGCGGACAAGCCTGAATGATAATACTTTAGATTGCTTGTCATTTTAACGTTCCTACTTTCAGCAGTAAAAAATTAATAGCTAAAATCATTGCTCAATAGTAACTCTTTTCAATATGATCTTTTTGTTAAAGATCTCATAATTAGAGATATTTTTTTAAGTTATGGCTAATTGACAAAGTAGTTTTAAAGTTTTTAAGGATAAGAATTCAACCAATGATTATTATATTTAATGCATATTGTTGATTTAATGTTTTGTTAAGTTTATAGTTTATGATTATGAAATACAATCGTTGATTTAAAATGGGCTTTTATTTGTTTGAATATTTATTTCAATTTAATTATATCGTGACTTATTTTAGGTACCTAATTGTATTAGTGTACGTACGCATATACATATGTATATGAAAAATATGCTTTTACTAACTATGTAAAACATTTTATTCGATATTATCGTTTATCGGAAAACTTCGATAACTGTATGCCCTAGTTCGTAGTCAAGTCGAGTACGCCTCACAAGTATGGAATTCTCGCTACGACGTCTACATAAATCGAATTGAAAGCATTCAAAAGAAATTTCTAAGGTACATATGTATAAGGTCGGGGAAAAAGGTTCTACGCATTTTATATGAAAACTCAAGACATTTTCAAAGATTATTTACATTTAATTACAATATATATGTGCGATTTTGTTCGATGACTGTCTGCCATCTTGTAGGTAGTGACATGATCCCGTTGCTGTAGAAATTTTGGAAAATCTGATCAAAAAAACGCGACCAGCGGTTTTGACAGTCCTCTCTTGATGTTAACCTGATGCAGCGATAAAAATTCTGAAGAGACCGAAACAGGTAGAAATCTGAAAATGCCTTGATACCTTCCAGCCGAATCTCTTTTAATTTTTGCTGAGTAACTAAAGATGTGTGAGGTTTAGCGTTATCGTGATGAAAGACGACACCCTTTCTCTAATCTCTCATAATGAACAATACGTTTCCAATCCCATCATACATACAGCATCCTCCACCTTACTGCAAGTTAGCCCGGGTTTTGCCATAGTCTGTAAAGCCTGACCGACCTTTGACCACAACTTTTTTCGCAAGTTCTTATCGTATGCGATCCAATTTTCATTACCAGTTATGAATCTCTTCATTAGCGGTTCGGTTTCATTACGTCTCAATAAAGAATCGCAAATGAGTACACAGTTCATTAGATTTCTTTCAGTGAGCTCGTTTGGTACCCAAATACCGTTTTTTGTTTTGTATACCCTGCTTTTTTCAAATGGTTCAGCACTGTTTTGTGTTCAATTCCCAGATGTTCAGCTATGCCGTAATATGCCGACCAAGCCCCACTTTTTAAAAAATGGCGTCCCTTTTATCCGTGACAGGGCAACCAGAGCGAAGTGCATCTTTGACATCAAATTTCCCGGATTGGAAACGTTTAAATCAACTTTGTGCTACTCTTACTGTCACCGCAATAGGTGGTCCATAAACGTTTCAATTATTTTTCGCGGCTTGCGTTGCATTTTTTCTTTACTTGTAATAAAATTTTAAAATGTATCGAATTTCTTCATTAGATTCACTAATCTAATGAAGAATTTCGATACATTTTAAAACTTTCTTTATTTTGTCAAAATGAGTGTCAAATGAAAACCGGCGGGAAACAATATTTTACTAAATTGTTTCTTTTTTGAAATGTAACCTTTTTAATGGTATCAAAACCAGCCAGATACAACAAGTACAGCCAAAGAGATTTTATTAAAAATGTATACAGACTATATGCGAAAAGACTTTTTCACCGACCTATTAAAATATCGTTCGAATTGTTATTCATTTCATTTACAGTCTCCCAACTCATATACTAAAGTTGAGAGTTGGCGCGCCAATTATGTTGCTACGCAATATAAATCCACCAAAGTTATGCAATGGCACCAGATTGCAAGTGAAAAGATTGCATCGCAATGTAATCGAGGCAACTATACTAACCGGTTGTTCTCGAGGAGAGTCTGTATTTGTTCCTAGTATTCGTCTAACACCATCAAATTACCCCTTCGAATTCAAGAGAGTGCAGTTTCTCATTAAAATCTGATTCGCAATAACCATAAACAAAGCTCAAGATCAAACTCTTAAGGTAGCGGGAGTAGACTTGAGAGAAAGCTGCTTCTCCTAGGGCCGCGAGTAGTAGTAACCGAAGGGCAAACAAAAATATTGTTTACAAAGAAATACTGCGGTAGTTGTAGTATTTCGATTTTGTTGTAAAAAGATAATACCCCCGTATAAGTTTCACCAGATCAAAGGCCGAGCTGTGTTATTGTTGCTTGTGTTGAGCCTGTTCATAAAACATAACAAAATTCGAGATCTCATTTCGATTAAAAATATACATGTTTTATTTTTGAGATATAATTTTAAATAATATACCAAAATAAAGGTTTATCTGTGATTATATAAACTTAATAAAATAACATAATAAGTAATTTCGTTTCAAGCTTTTCCATACTCCTTCAAAACTATCATAATTTTGAGAAACTTCTAATCGTTCGCAATTTAAAATGTTTATTTTTAAATATTATGGCAATAAATCAAATAACTATAATAGGGCACGATCTATAATTAAAAAACATATAATAAGAAAATGTATAATATCTTTAATTATATTGTTTATGCCAATTATTCAATCTGGGTGTATTTAAACCCATTGTAGTCTTAGCGATTTACAAATTCATTATAGCCTTTAAGGGTAAGTCCACTATTGTACTCCTTTTTAGCTAAATAAAATGTATTATTATTATTATCTTCACTAGCATACTATCTTCATATTTAAAGCTCACTGACCTGACGTTATGCGCTATACTTTTATAAGCATACTATCTACTAGTTTATAGTTTGCGATCTGCCCGCTTTCTATAGTGGTAATCACATCACGTGGGCTTTACCCACGTTGCATCTAAAAGTGCGATCACTGCAAGATACGGACTATTGTTTAATCCGCGGGTAGTTATAATGTATGTATGAAAGAAAGAATTATTATATTTCACTAACCTGTCATCTTCAAGTTCGTAGAACATGTCCTTAGAAGAGTCGTGAATGTATATCTTGACCATTGGACTGTCCATATACTGCATCGTCAGCTGCTTCGGGAAGGATCGCACGAACAAAGCCTTGACGGTGTCTATGGAAGTGATTTCATTCGGCAACAAAGCCCGCTTCGTTTCATTCCTATATTGCAGAAACACCAGTCCTGTAACAAAACACATAGTTGAACCATCACATTATAAGAGTAATAATAATAGGGATTGTATAAAGAAAATCGGTTACGTCGTGATTTTAAAAATATTTGATGATCAATTTGAACCTTTTTGTTTTCATGTATAGTTGCATGTATGGACACAGACATGGATACTATGGTTCGTCTTAAATAAACAATTACACCAACCATCATGTAATTATGGCGAAATAAAACAACGAATACTGGCAGACAATAAACGAAACGAGACCGACCACCTTGTATGAGACCCTGGCCTGGTCGTGCACAATTTTATATTGTAATAACAATATTAATTTTCAGTAGCCTAAACTAAGTAGAAAACATTATTCTATGAAGTTTAGTATCAAGTTCCACTGTTTTTTTACTAGGCAACACAAACAAGCCATTTGGATTGTCCATTTCAGTTCCACGTTTTGAACCAACTGAAAATATTTTTAAATCATTTTTATTGTACGTCAATTTCATACGACTGGATAATAACCAATATTTATTATATATTAAAACAAAACTTTTAATGTTTTACTTTGTTTATAAATCGATTGTCCACGTTCAAGCCGAATATGGATGGTCTCCTTTAAATACAAACTGTATAAAAGGTTATTGATATTTATTATTACATATTATTAATAATATATACGCTCTATTTTCGAAATACAAATGAATTTTCAATATAACTATTGCATTTTATACAGAAATCACGAAATTATATGTGTCCTACATATAATTTCGCGATTTCTATAAGCTGCTATTTCATAGTTACAGGCCAATACTTATAGACCGATCTTTAGGTATGTATTCTATTTTTGTATCTTATTTAGTACCTAAACAAATATTGCGTACTGGTAGGTAGAGACACTACATAGAGACCCATCTTCATGTATTGTCTTTTATGTGACTTATTTAGTGGACAAGTACATATAGCGTAGTTGCTATTGACAATACGTAGAAACCCATCTGTATGAATTATCTTTTGTGACTTATTTAATAAGCAAATATAGTGTATTGGTAGCTATGGACAATACGAAGAGACCCGTCTTTATGTGTTGTATATTTGTGTCTTATTAGTAAACAAATATAGCGTACTGGTAGCTAGAGACAATACATAGAGATTCATCTTTATGTATTGTCTTTTTGTGTGTTATTTGAACAAATATAGCGTACTAGTAGCTAGAGACAACATATAGAGATCGATGGGTATCTTCCCATCTTTATGTATTGTCTATTTGTGTCTTATTTAAACAAATATATTATAGTAGCTAGTGACAACACATAGAGACCGATGGGTCTCTTCTCATCTTTATGTATTGTCTTTGTGTGTAGCGTACTAGTAGCTAGAGACAACACATAGATACCCATCTATATGTATTTGCCTTCCTTTTTGTCGTCTCCATTCATTAGAAAAGAATATAGTCTGAAGGCAGTAACTGTAATATAATGAGTTAAGTTGTTTACCAAATAACCCAAATATGAAAAATTTACTCAGCGTACTGTGAGTCATTTAACCGTCTACTAGTCCTACTCGTATGTTATAAGGAACGAACCTAAACCAATAAAAAATAACGCGCATTTTAAATATTGACATCGCTTCTTACCAAGATCTGTGAGCTTAATAATTAGTTTTAAACTAATAAAATCGCATTAAGTCTCTTAATTGAGAGGATATGATACTTTTAGAGAAGAAAAGGCTTCAACTTTATAAAGATGAACTTCTAGCGTTGGAAGTTTGAAGAAGATTCCTACACATAGCATACTAAGAAAGTATTAAGACGGGATTGCTTTCGATATTCACCCACGCAATATTGTCTTGTACTTACCTAACTAATCCAAGTTTACCACGCAGGCAGTGCGGGTTAAATTCAAATGGCTTTGAGAACACAGCTTTGAGAACTTAGGAAGTAAAACTGCATGTCAGAGAATGCTCTTTTCTGACATGCAGTTTTACTTCCTAAGTTCTCAAAGACATTAGAAGTTAACCCACACTATCATTTTCTGTTAGCTCAGACTTTTATATTAAAACGAACATTAAATGTGAAATTTTGAGAACAACTAGTATTTTGATTTCGCAGTACTTAAACATAGAAATAATTATAATCATATGCAGTATATCTAAAACGTCTACAAAACAAATGACTATCAGAAAGTGACCAGCAAGCGATAACGCTTACAAAAAACAGGTGCATGCGATTTTCGATCTTATTGATAATTCATGACAGCCTTTTTTATATTTTCTTGCTAATCTAAATCTGATATTAATACGTTAATAAAATGATAAATTCTCAGTAATGTCAATAAGGTCCAAAATCGCATGCACCTGTTTTTTATAAGCACTGTCGATGGCTGATCACTTTTCGATAATCATTTGTTTTTTAGACGTTCCTTTGTTTAGTAGACACGTTCAGTTGTTAAAAAAAAGAACGTGTGATAATTATTAAAGATTATTTATAAAACATAACAATTTATTTATAGAAGACGATCTATTATTCACATGTCATAATACGAAACAAAACCAGGCAGTTATTGGAATTGCCTGGAACTTGAGAAATGTTATAAAAGTTTGTAATAGGGCCCTAGCTTAGCGTAAACTGAATGGTTTGTTTTGTTTACAAAATGGCGACTTTAATATGAAACGAAATGTCAAATGAAAGCTTGTAATACGGTATTTGCCAGGCAATACTCGATCACCTGTCACGTAACCGCTGACTGCCTGGAGTTAACCTACGTTTATAATATGAAATTGAAAGGCAGTTTACTGCTGTATGCTGCTGGGTGGCAATTTAAGTCTCCTAATAGGCTATATAGTATATAGGGATCACAGGTACCACTTTTTACAAAACTCCAAGCTTTGTTTGTTGTCTACTCGTTATGCCGCTGTTTTTTGCGACCGCGTGTAGTCATAAGTCTTACTTAGGCGATTAGAGTTAGTTTAATACATGTGGTAATGTATTAAAAATACCAAAGAACATATTATGAAAAGTGATAGAATAACAGTTGTTAAGTAAAAAGTAAAGGGTCATTAGTATTTCCAACTAGATTCTGGTCGCTGCTTCGCTTGCGTAAATGTAGGTTATTCAAACTATACTCGAGAACGTTACTTTTTTCTGGGTTTAAGTAACCTATGTCCTCTTCTGTACCACTAATAACGTGCATGCGAAATGTCATAATGTCCGGTCGAGTAGTTAAGGCGTGAAAGCCTAACAAAGAAACTCACATTCTACACACATATAATATTAGTTAGGATTAGGATTTATACACAAACTTTTACCGAGAACGCCAGTGTGTGAGTTCCTCCTTGAGTATATTACTTATAATGAAACCCTAATGGGATTTCCCACTTTCAAAATAAATGCGTCGTTGGCAAAGTTAAGACTAAAGAGCCAATGTTAATTGCCCTGTATTATACTGTTCTACTACTGGGCACGGGCCTCTGCTCAGCGTGAGAAGAGTTAGGCCATAGTCTACCTCAGTCTACATAATTTATGTATTCATCTGAATTTAAATACTATCGTTATTTATCTATCAATAGTGAAGTAGTCTATCGGTTAAACTATTGGTCGTAAGAAGAGATTATGGGTTCGAACTCACTCTTTGCATTATCGATATGAACCCACTCCTAACGCAAGCATATTAGATTACTTGGAGAGATTAAAAGGAGTACCTATTAGTAATTTATAAATCTCGTCCATGATACCATCATTCAAGATATAACATTATGTATTTTTTTATGTTTTGTTGTTATAGCGGCGATAGGAATACACATTGTGAGAATTTCAATTCTATACCTATTATGGTTCATGACATACAACTCGCTGACAGACTGATGGACAAACAGCTAGCTAGCTAAGTACCCTTCGGGTTCGGAGATATAAAAAGGAAGATATACTCACGCCTGTTGTCTAAAAGGGGTAGATAAAAAGTATAGGTGTTTCAACGAAAGTATTGACATTACTATGAAGCCTAAGACATCTTTACTTATATTTGACTTATCACTGTATGCACCGCAGCGGTTGTGGTTGCAACTACTGCATATGAGGTCTTCGGTAAACGTTATGGACGTTGGTAACGTCATAACGGAATGTGGGTCTAATACTACTCTGTCTAAACCTTTGAATATACACCGTGAATTTGTAGTCGTTTTGGAACCAAAACGTGGTAACTTAATTGTACTGTATATAGTAAAAAAGTAGGAATATAAATAATATTTTTCACTTATTCGAGTTTGATCCTATACTCCATTTCATTAGGTACTGAACTAAAGGTAAACAATTTCGATGTGTCTTTTTACACAAACACATATTAAACAAATAAACTACTGCTTAAACTAACCGTTCAATTGATTTAGTAATAGTTATTGTTGTACATATTTACATTGATCTTAAGCAGCATTTAAAATGAGTTTTAAGATCAAAAGACACATCAAGATTGTTTACCTTTAAGTACCCAACCAAATGGAGTATAGTAACGCACGAACAATTCATTCACAAACGCATGCACACGTCACCGCCGGCATTGCATAATGAGTGGGACAATCGTCGTCGGCACCTGCACCTGCGACCCCGACGTGCAATGAGGTGTCGAGCTCTTCGAGCGACGAATATTTTTCCCCGCCGACGTCGCCACCACCTGTAAGTTGGCGGGGGAGACGCCGGCCACCGTCCTGCTTGCAAAATGTCATGCGGGCATATGTTGTGGCAACACAGGGGGGAAGCAACCTCATTGCGTACCGTGATGGAATGCTGCCTCTGTTTCAGGACTTGGAACCGGCCGTCAACGTCTCGGCTCAAAGACTGTCGATGTTGATTGATGCTCAATGACTGTGGACGATGCCGCACTTGAGAGGCTACGCTCCGACGTACGAAGTAGCCCCTCTGTCACTTTTTCTGTCCAGATAATGCCTCAAAGACTTCATGAGGCATCGAGGCCAAATGATAATGATATTAGTGAAGAGGTGGATAGCAGGGCTACACACGTAAGTACCCAGTACAATGAACAATTAAGGAGTACTTTGGAGTGCACGTTACGGGAATATCGGCACGTTTATTCAGAAAATAGACCACGTCTACCAAGGTTGCCTACGCACAAAAATAATTTAGCGCTGTTGTGTGCCTTGGACTCATTACTGCCAGCTTATTTAGTGGACAGTGAAAGTCTTAGAGATACACACTCAATCTTGTACTGTGCGGCTGCTGCGGCATATCGAGTGGCTGGTATTAAAAGTCCAGACATAATGACAGCTGCTCGACCCAGAAATACTATGCCAGCGTGGCAATGCAAGATTGAGCGTCGTATCACTGAGTCCAAGGTACTCATCGGCAAGCTTATCTGTTTCAGGGAGGGTAATACACGACCGAGAGTGATGCGTTATGTGACTCGGGCGTTCGCAGGGACTGAAGTATGTCCCGAAGATTATGTCACCCGGGTTACAGAATGCATCGACTTCCTGAAATAGAGAATTTGTGCGTGGGCAAGCCGAGTGAGACGCTACAAAAAAAGAGCTGACCGATATTTCCAAAATCGTGAATTCCAGAAAGATGAAAGGTGGGTGTACAGAAGGTGGGAGCAACCTGATTCTAGTGGGGATGTCTACCAGATACAGAAGCCGCGACTGCTTTTTGGCGTAGTATCTGGACGACACCCGTCGATCATGAAGTGGGGGATTGGTTTGGGGATGTTTGGCGGACATGTGACACTATACCACAAATGGAGCCAATCAACATACAACCAAAGATGTTTCTTGTGCGGTTCGTTCGTTACCAAATTGGAAAGCAGCGGGACCGGACGGACTGCACAACTTCTGGTTGAAATGGTTCCGCAGTGCACATGCATGCTTGGCATCCCTATTCCAGTCATCTTTGGAATCAGGATCGCTGCCTGACTTTTTGACCACTGGCACCACCCATCTGCTCTACAAATCAGGTAGTGTCACGGTCCTAAAAAATTATAGACCGATAACATGCCTTCCGACGGTCTATAAACTTCTTACATCTATTTTGAGATCTAAACTTTCATTACATTTTACAGCAAACAACATCATGTCTGTATCTCAAAATAGATGTAGAAGTGGGGCCCGTGGTACTAAAGAGCTACTCCTGATTGACATGACCATCAGTCAACAAGTACACTGCCTTAGGAAAGATCTTGCGACATGCTGGATAGATTATAAGAAGGCCTATGACTCTCTACCACATGCATGGCTCTTGAGAGTGCTGGAGTTGTATAAAGTTGATGCAACTCTTTGCACTTTCTTGAAGTCATGTATGAGGCAGTGGAGAACGGTTTTATGCTATCCAGGATGTCGCCAGATCAGGGAAAGCAGTGTATCTCTCAAGATCAAGCGAGGTATATTCCAGGGCGATAGTTTGAGTCTCTTATGGTTCTGTCTAGCACTGAACCCTCTTAGTACTTTACTGAAGAGTTCATGGCTAGGCTATCGATTCTATGATTGATATAGAGTATACGATTTTCGGTTCTAAACGACTACAAATTCACGGTTTATAGGCGAGAGATTAAGTATATAGGTATATGCATGTTTCCATAGTTCTTGGTAGAGGTGCCATGCCATGCCAGCGATGATCAGCATATAAGTACTCTGATCATCGCTTTATGCATTGCCTTAATATGATCAGCCATTGTGGTTACTTAATGATTCAACTGCCTTTGTAGCGTAACGATGTATGTAAGCGACGGTTAGCGGTTAGCGGTTTGAGTTGTGATATTGGAATTTTCTTAAAACCCAATATATTTTTTATATTTATAATTCTAAGTAGCAGCACTGAATCTGGAACTGTGCTAATACACTTACCTGCTGTTAAATGCATCTAAAATCATAGCGGATAAAATGTAGTTGAGTTTCACTTTTCCTTACCTCTTGTATATATAATATGTTGTCCTATATATATATGTCGCAGAGCATAGTAATTATATATCCATAAAATATAGCATGGGACGTGTGACACTTTTGCCGAGAGCTGGGACGATGTTGATCATATTCGATAATAAATTATCTTTTACTGTTATTATTCTCAGTGACGTTTGTATAATGATTATAATTTATTATATTACAAGGAGAAAACGCATATTATTAATTTATATTTGTAAAGTTGATTATTTATAATATGAAACGATTTGTTCACAGTATTATAAATAACGTGTAGACGTTATTTATAATAATGTGAACTACAAATCGTTTTCTCGTTTTGCACATTATAAATAAAACGTGTCATCCAGATTTATATTGTGTTATGTTATTTTAATATTAATAATGAAATGTAAATCTCGATTTATTTTATAAGCCTTTTAGTAAGTTCGATTAAGAGGAGGCAACGTACGTCACTATTGGTGCACGGACTTTTTATACCGTAATGAATACAGAATTTGAAGAGCGTGATACGGTTGATATCTGTCACAGGATCCAAGCCATTTTTTACAGAGTATAAGTGCAACCAATGGAATGTTTAGCGGCAAATATTATTATTAAAGTTTGTTATTGTTTTGTTTAATTTTAATTAACTACTTTAATTGTTTAATATACTCAATATTTAGTTGTTGACCGATGATAGATGACAGATAGCAATTAACAGGAGACAGTTAGTCGATTTCAGGAGTAGGGACGTCCACTAGCGCCGACTTCATAGAGCGGGGTTGCTGATGACCTCCCAATAGCATTATTAGTAAGTCTCAGACTTTGAATTAACCAAAATATGTATTATATTAAAGCTCTCGCAATAATTTTATGAAATTGATTATCCTGCGGACGGCTCTACAAGATATGTAGATTATCAGTCAGTACCACAATTAGCCTCACTGCATTGCATAAAATCATTTTGTGAATCAGTCATTTAATCGTTAAATATCAAGAGCATCCTTCGTTATTTCGCTACCAATTTTACGTAAGCATTGAAGGTTGGTCTACAGGACATAAGCTTCGTATTATTTCAGAAGTATCCTTATGTTTGAGCATCATTCGGACAACTTCGAAATGAAGTTAGTGCACCCTACACTGTCGTTAGCTAAAATGACGTTAAGCCATATGCGTTTCATATCAATTAGCGTCATTTGAGTGTTAGGAAGGCAGTAAGCTGTTATATACTTGAGACTATTTATGTATGCATTCTCATTGGCTTCGAGTTCTGAGAACACCTTTAGAACTCGAAGCCTATTTACAATTCATGCACCTACACAGTGCTCGTCGTCATACCTATATCGTTTCATATTGATAAGGTTAAAATTACTCTGAAGATACACTTGAGAGCAATAAAATCGCACACGTTGACTTTTTGTTGTTAAAGCAGTTTTTTTCATAAATGTGAATACATATTAAAATAAAACTTACACTATTTGAATGTTTACTTCAGTACCTTTCTAATGATATCAAATACAGTGTAAAAAAAGTACCCATAGGGAGTTTTAGGGCACAAAACCCAACATACGGATAAAATTACCCAATTTAGCTTAACAAAGAATAAAAATAAAACTCAAAATGCTTGATCAAATTGTTTTTTAATAAGGTGTATTCCCTCCCCTAGCCTTGATTACAGCTCTTAATCGGTTTTTCATGGACCGTATTAATTTCACCATGAAATCTTGTGGTATGGCGTTCCACTCCTCTTCAATGGCAAGTTGAAGCTCTTGGAGGCGCGTAGGAGCAGGGCTTCTTGCTCGAACTCTTCTTTTTAGTTCATCCCAGACATGCTCAATCGGATTGAGATCAGGACTACGAGCTGGCCACTCCATCGCGGTGATTCCAACATCTTCCATGTAGTCGCAAACTGTTCTAGCGACATGCGGTCTGGCGTTGTCGTGCATTAAGAGAAAATCTTCTCCCATAAGCCACGCAAGCGGCCTCACATGTTCTTCGAGCACTTCTTCGACGTATCGTGCAGCCGTCAAACTTCTCGATCTCGGGCCGGTATTCGCCGTAGTGATGAATACAATGTCAGTTTTAGTGTCCAACATTATGCCACCCCAAAACATACACGATCCACCTCCAAAAGCCACACGTTCGCTTATGCAGCATTGTGAAAATCGCTCTGATGACCTTCTGTAGACCCTAGAGCGTCCATCATGACCATGTAAAGTCATTCTGCACTCATCAGAGAACATAACAGCCCGCCATTGGTCATACGTCCAATTTAAATGTTCCCTAGCAAATTGTAGCCGGGCTTGTCGGTGAGCTGTGGTCAATTTGGGACCATTTGCTGGGCGATGTGAAGTCATTCCTGCTTCACCTAGTCTTCTTCGAACTGTCCACCGACTTATACTGACATTGCGAACTTCTCGAAGCTGTTGTCCCAGTTGAACCGCGTTCAGTTGCCGATTTCTCAAAGACCTTGTCACAAGAAAGCGGTCATCACGCTCTGATGTTGTGCGTCGCCGGCCAGATCCTGGTCGCCGAATGTAGCCACCGGTCTCTTGGAACCTCTGGTATACACGACGAACAGAGTAGCGGCTCAAATTTAGCCGTCGAGCAACTTCACTTTGGTTATGGCCTGCTTCGAGCAAGGCAATAACTTGAGCGGCTTCTGCGGGCGTGGTATCCATATTTTTCCAGTAAATCCGTATGCTTCCAGTAGAGATGTTATCACGTTGACCTTCGGTATGCAACTGAATAAAAATTCCAATAAACTGACCTTTTTATACCTGCGGCTAAGGGTGCAAGTAGTGACAACGCAAACGCGTGAATTTGGGGAATTCGGTGTACGGTCGGTTTTTGTAAGTTACGTGAAGGTCAATGATTTTAATTTTATGTTTTTGTAAAGCTAAGCTTGTATGCTTTAATTTTGTCTAATGATTTTTACTCAATATCTTTCGATTTTAGAAAACAATCAGTAATAAACCAAATTACAAGGGGTGTGCGATTTTATTGCTCTCAAGTGTATTTTAGACAATATGTGTTGTGGCGTAGTGGTTTTATATACGATTGCGGTACATGAAGATACGTGTTTGATACCTAAGTCCGGCAAATTGTGACATGAAATTGTGACATGAAATTCTCGGTTGCAGCACGGAGTCTCGAAATGTCCCTTCGCGGGACACAGCTGGCGAAATGTAGGTATGATAGACGTCTACCTAATATTTACCTGTTATTTTTTCTTGTCGACTCTCTCACTAGTCATAGTTACTGTATCGCAAGAGAATTTACAAATAACATATTTAAAGAACAGCCCCAGATTCTGAAAAATTGTGGAGCACACAAATGTTTGTCCCGTGTAGGTATCGAATCCGCAGCACACGGCGGCGAGGCGACTTCTAATACCACAGTACCATCCGTGTAGTCAAACGTGTTCAGGCGTGAAACTATTTATACATGTATTAAGTCTTGGCGACGACCAAACTTGTTGCGGTGCACCCAACTCTATGGGCGAAGCAAGTTTCATTGCTGACTTCAACCTATGTCAAAACTTCTCGCCGCCTAGTTTAATTTAAGTCTACAAGTGTGACGTTAATATTATGAAAGACGAGCTGTCCCATACAGTTTCAATCTTGCTTATAATTACTGCTTCACTCCCGTGACTTGTAGTGGGGTGTTATGGATAAGCTTATGTTACTTTTGGTTAAAGCGACGAAATTTAAAATGGCTTAAGCAGTTTAAAAATGAATAGACAACAATTCCTCTTTTTGTTATACTGGATTTGGCCGCGACTTCGCTCGCGTAAATGTAGGTTATGTTATTAACAGTACAATTTTTGGATGAAAGAAATAATATGTCCTTTTCTGTTCCCCGGACGACATCTATGCTATTGCAAAGAAGTTGTCTATTGTTTTATTATGATAAGTCGAATATTTCAGGCGTGAAAGCATAACAAACAAACTCACATGCGCAATCATAATATTAGTTAAGATTAGTTAAGATAAAATGGCGGCAGTGTATGTATGCAGGATTGAACTTGGCTTACACAACTGTGACCAAGTTTAAACCTCTGACATGGCGTTCATGACAATGCTTAGCCAATATAGTTGTTAGCCCCACATAACAGGAAAAGTTGATTAAATAAATCTATTTCTCCTTTAGTTATACATAAGCGTGCGTGTATATATGTGTGGTGTTTAATAACGAGAACTTATTAAATAACCAAAGTACAAATCGATATTAGTATAATTTATTTTTCTTGACTGCCTCCGTGGCGCAGCCGATTGTGTGTGACTACTGGTTTTGATGTATCTAGTGGTATTCCTGGAGCAGGCAAAACGTTATGTCGTTATTCTGACAACAAATTTTAAGTAGCAGCATGTAGTCTGGTGCTGTGCCCGGGACAATAGGGTCACCTTTTATTGGTTGTGTTCTAAAAAGCCTAAGCTGGCGAAATGTGCGTGCAATAGATCTCTTCAGGGATATAAGCGTGATACTATGTAGGCTTGTACTGATGAATATAAAATCGAAAATCTTCAAAATTACCTCCAATAAATCTTAAAGTATTACGTAATACATATTCCCTGTCTTCACTTTACAATGATGCAAAGCGACTTAAATAACCCAGTAGAATGTCGATAAAGAACGCCCAGACCCGGAGCAACCACATGGAGATCAAAGAGATCCTGAGTAGAATTCAAACACGCAGCACTCCTCGGCGTAGCGGTAGCAGTGAGGCGGCCACTGAAACTAAGTTTGCCATGCCTTACGGATTGCGAGACAAAAGTTTGTGCATGTACCTTTCAAGCAATTCGCAGCAGCAATATGAAGTCTAGAATTGTGGCTGATAGACAGCAATAGACTTACCTCTTATTACCTGTGACTTAAACTATAGATCACCAAAAGTTGGTGTCATACACCTGTGCTTCCCCTACGAGGTAATCAATGAAGGGGTAGGCCGTCGTAGTCTCACAAGTACGTATATATATGAGACTAGGTAAGCTTGAACTAATGAAAATGAAGTCTAAAATTATCATAATTACCTTGACGAAATCTTTAAGTATTGACGCAATTACCATATTCGTAATCCCCGGGATCCGCCACTTCTTTAATCATTCTATAACAAAACTTCTCATCGCCAGTTTAATTTAAGTTTACGAGTGTGCCGTAATATTATATAAGATATATATAAATGCAGTGCATGATGTGTGACCCAAGTTCAAACATCTAACTTGGCAGTTAAATGACATCGCTTAGCCAACTTAGTTGCTAGCTGCATAGGTACATAAGAAATATATTACTATATCGCAAAATGTCGATATAATACATATCTGGCCACCCCATTAGCTATATATGCACGTTTCATAAAACAAGCAAAACATTTATGTAATACATCTTTGGTCACCCCACTAGCTGTATCTGCTAGTTTCGTACTATAAACATAATGTCGATATAATATATATCTGCTCACCCCATCAGCTATAGTTGCTAGCTCCATAAAACAAGCAAAACATTTATGTAATACATCTTTGGTCACCCTATTAGCTATAGCTGCTAGTTTCGTACTATAAACATAATGTCGATATAATATATATCTGCTCACCCCATCAGCTATAGTTGCTAGCTCCATAAAACAAGCAAAACATTTATGTAATACATCTTTGGTCACCCTATTAGCTATAGCTGCTAGTTTCGTACTATAAACATAATGTCGATATAATATATATCTGCTCACCCCATCAGCTATAGTTGCTAGCTCCATAAAACAAGCAAAACATTTATGTAATACATCTTTGGTCACCCCATTAGGCATCTGCTAGTTCCATGCTATAGTCAAAATGTCTATATTATACATATATACTTACTCCATCAGCTATAGCTGCACGCTCCATAAAACAAGTAAGACATATATGTTATACATCTCTGCTCACCCAATTAGCTATAGCTGCTAGATTCATACTATAAACATAATGTCGATATAATATATATCTGCTCACCCCATCAGCTATAGTTGCTAGCTCCATAAAAGAAGCAAAACATTTACGTAATACATCTTTGGTCACCCCACTAGCTGTATCTGCTAGTTCCATGCTATAGTCAAAATGTCTATATAATACATATATACTTACCCCATCAGCTATAGCTGCACGCTCTATAAAACAAGTAAGACATTTATGTTATACATCTCTGCTCACCCCATTAGCTATAGCTGCTATATTCATACTATAAACATAATGTCGATATAATATATATCTGCTCACCCCATCAGCTATAGTTGCTAGCTCCATAAAAGAAGCAAAACATTTATGTAATACATCTTTGGTCACCCCACTAGCTGTATCTGCTAGTTCCATGCTATAGTCAAAATGTCTATATAATACTTCTGTGCTCACCCCATTAGCTATAGTTGCACGCTCCATAAAACAAGTAAAATATTTATGTTATACATCTCTGCTCCCCCCATTAGCTGTAGCTGCTAGCTCCATACTATAGGCAAAATGTTAATATCTAGCTCCATAAAACAAGTAAAACATTTATGTAATTTATATCTGCTCATCCTATCAGCTATACAGCTGTTAGCTTCATAAAACAAGCAAAACATTTATGTAATACATCTCTGCTCACCCCATTGGCTATAGCTGCTAGTTCCATACTATATACAAAATGTCGATATAATACATATCTGCTCACCCTATCAGCTTTAGCTGCTAGCTCCATACTATAGGCAAAATCACAATGTAACAAACTCTGCTTACCTCATAATATCCCTAAATACGCAAGATCTAAGCTATAGATCTTGAAATGTGGGCGCAATACAGGTGCGAGACTCCGTAAGCTTCAACTGATGTATGTGAAATCTTCGAAACGATATCCATCGTATCTTCAAATATCACGTAGATGCACTACATGATATTTGAATTTTCTAATTCTTAAGTTTCAAACAATCGATATAAAGAACGTAGTAGACGTCCTTAATTACGAGGAATCTCAAATAGGTGACAAAATATAGATGTAATACACCTCTATATATCCCATCGGGAATATATGCGTGAGACTAAGCAAGTAAGTAAATTCGACTGCCAGAAACAAAGTAACAATTTTAGTAAGTAAGTAAAATTATAAGCACAACATGGACTCTTCGTATAAATGGCACGCAAAACTAACATTGTGTACTAATGAATAAAATTTCAATTATCAATATTATTTTTATAAAACCGACTCATTAACGTGAACATATTTACAAATTATAAATAAACTCGAAATTCTAAGAGCATTTCATTAGTCTCCTGTTAAACTCCGGGCTATAGAGCTGTTCATTCTTCATTGAGGTAGGCGAATTCGTGCTCGTCGTTACCTAATATCTGTTCATAGAGTGTATATTGAAATACCAAGAAAGAGAACAATGTTAGATTCTAGCTATTGTTTAAATTTTTCGAAGCAACCCTACGTCATCAATAGAATAAATAATTCAAAGAAAATCGAACAATGTACTGATAGAGAAGAAAGAGAATAAAAGAATAAATACCTACAGAGATGTAGAGTTGATGGGATGTTGAGTTCACAAATGCATTTTGAACACGTACATTTTCCACTTTTTCATTATTGCTTTGAAATAAAGGTGAAGCCTATTTAGAACTATCGAATTGAGTCAGAAACTTGATCATGATATTCTGCGAAAACATAGGATAATTTATGAACATGCTACGAAGTTTCGCCTCGATTATTAAACATACGCCGGGTATAAGCGCAATAATTCTAAGTGTATTAAGAAGCGGTTATTATTGGTAAATTTCAGAAACGTAAAATATGTCTAATAATTCTCTAATATTGTCTTCTGTTTACGCGAATGTTATTCATTGAAATTAAACTACTATATACGGATTTTATCGCGTTGTTTATTTATCACTGTATTACAAAATTTTGAAACTATAACACTACTACTACTCTACTACTATTGATTTTATTTTATAATTTATAAGCTAATAAAATTATTTAAACTATTAAATCTCCTCGTGACCATGGCTGCTGAAAAGCAACCGAAACGTCGTGGTAAGTGTAAAACTAAAATTTAATAGTTTGAATAATTTTATTAGCTTAGAAATTAGTAAAATAGAAGTGTAATCGTTTCAAAATTTTGTATTACAGTGATAAATAAACAACGCGGTAAAATCCGTATATAGTAGTATAATTTTAATAATAATTCTCTGTTAAAAAAAATATACGCGCAATATGCTCATGGCTTAAGACTTTGAACTTCTAAAAGAAGTGACGTGCTATCAGTAAAAAACTACAAGTTGACATTGTCAGTTACAATAGCTAATAACACTGCCTACCTGCTACAAGGACGCAATAAAAACTTCAGACACTGCGATCAAAATATTAACCCTTATTTGCCAAGATCCACAAATGAATATGAATAGTTTCGATAACCCCTACGAATTTGAAAACTAGCACTTTTAAAACTACTTGAAATGAGAAGCTCCACGACGTTTTCAAAGTTACCATATACGTGGTTGATGGATATTTTATTCCTGTATATAATAAAAATCTAAAAGGAGCAGCAATTCGAAACCGTTATTTAAAATTTTAATGTGAAACTAGGACACCGAGACATGGCAATATTAAAAGAAATTGCATTTTGTAGATTGAAGGTTTGTGTACATGTGATTTTGATATTTGAAACGTAATTACGTAGTTGCCTTGCCGAATGCGATCAATTAGCAACAAGGGTCTTTTTTTAATTATATGAGTAATTCTAACGCTTTTTTAAGAGCATAGAGATTCTGCAAAGTTGCCTAAATGTTCTCACAAATGTTACACGTTACTGGTTCTCACAGAGCCAGAATAGAACGCTTTGCATCGTAAAAAAAATCTTGGTGTATAAGATTTACGTTCATTGGTGGTGACAGAATAATAATAATAATAACCCCTCTGGGACAGTCGTTATCTCATCATGAGACTAACGTGATAACGGAGGGCACAGTACACTAGCTTTTAAACTATCACCTTCGCCTTGTGATATAAACAAAAAATGAATTACCATGTTAATAAAAGCGCACAAACCGCAGGGCAGCTTGTGGCGAGCTGTATGTGAGTGGTGACACTGCGGTCCTGAATGCCTCTGCGAGTCGTTTAGGGCCTCGTCCTCGGCTTGCCGTTACTGGCTGGCTAGGGTGGAACTTCAAAAGCGTCCGTAGGACTCTCAACTCTAGATTGCCTTGGTCGGCCGGTCAGAGGAGAGGCCGCTAGAGCTATATGTTTAGGGGTGGAAGTTTCATTTTCAAGGGCTATTACGGGAAACCCCGCTCCGGGTCTCCGTTGTCACGAGACCCGTGATGGTAAAACCGGCGCCACACCACTCAACACCCCTAGCCACTTGCACCGGCGTTGCCCTCTGCTGCTGGCTTGTATGCCTATGGTGGCTACTCAGGGGGGCCTTCTAGTGAATAGGCGAGTCACCATCTGCCCATTGCGTTGATGCTATTAGACTATTCAGGGCAGACGCCGTTTTTCATCTATAGTTACTTATATACCGGTCCATCAAACACTCATACCCATAGCCCATATACTAGAATCCATACTTAGCAATAGACTAGTGCCGCTGTAGGTGTTCCATCCCACCTTTGATTAAAACTCTCGAAGGGCCTCTTCACGTTGGACCCATGTCTTCGTGTAAGCCTCCCAAAGGGCCAGGTATTTTTCTAATATAATATGTTAGAAAATACCTGTGATAAGAGAAACATAATAATAATATTCTATCACATACACAAACTAGCCCAAACTAAGCAGAGCTTGTATTATGGGTACTAGACAATGGATAAACATACATATATATATTTCTTTTTTGTAAATACTTACATATTATACATAGAAACACCCAGACCAAAACAAACATCCATGTTTATGCACACATGTTTGAATTGTGCGTGGCATTCAGTTACACTAACCACCAAGCCATCGAGGCCGACAAATCACAGAATCATGTTTATATGTATTCAAAAAGTAAGGCATTTTCAGTTGCTTAGTACTGGTTACCTTAATAATACTAAAACAGCAAATAACTTACTTGGTAGTAGACTTGTGCCGTACTTTATTGATATTTATAACCTATTAACTATTAAAAGACGTCAAAAATCAATACTGCGTAGGTAATTTAACGACTTGGAAATATAAACGCAGCCACTTTGCTCCCACTCGTCCCAAATTTTGTCAACAGATTTCTACAATAAAAATTCAACACAAAGTTGCAATTTTCCTTAGTGCACATGACTAAAAAGTTTCTATAAAGTGCTGATCACTGGAGTAGTGAAGACTGGTCTCCGTAGAAGGATGCGACAATGTATTAGAAACAGAGAAGGATGTTGAACATGAATTGTAGAGCAAGAAAAAGTTGCAATGAAATTAAATAAAACCCTAGATTGTTATACCTCGTTAGATAGCTGATGAAACGTAGATATTTTAAAATACATCTGCCGAACAACTGCCATAATATTTTTTTTAGATATCCCTTAGAGAAAAATAAACTTTCTAATATTTTTTTAAATTTCTTAACTTTCTCTTGTCTACTAAGGCCTATTCAATTAACTTATGCACTATTTTAATGATTGTCGTCCTAAAACATCTTATTACACATTTAAAAATGCAATAATAATAATAATAAGACACACAAAATCAACAAAATTTAATTTAGTAGCCTACAAATCGGCAATTATCGATAAAAAAATTAAAAGTTGAATATCTCGAAAAGGGTTAAGTTTAGGGTAGGGTGTTTCATAGTGAAATAAGTTAGAAATGATGGGTACTCCACGCCCTTAACGGATCTAGCACGACTTTTCCTGCAACCCTGTATAAGTAAATATAAACTAATGAAAATAAGTTAATAGAAGAAAAGTTTTCATCTTTGAGAAAAATGAATTTTATTGTTGTATAGAATTTTATTCTTCGAAACAGCTACACGGACAGAACTTTATATAGTGAATAAACTATTTATAAAAATGCATAAAGGCTTTCTATTAGGTAACATAAAATCACTTTGCTACACTGTGATCTATTTCCAACAAGGTTAATATAATCATGATGTCATAGAAGATCCGGGCTAGTGCCGGAGTGCGACCTTTATAGCAAATTTCCTTCAATTACTGCCTTTACTAACATCAAAAGCTAAATAACATCGGCCTTACAATCGAGAGGTCGTGTTTGAACCTCACCTATTGCACTATGAACGTGAAACAACATCTTTTTTTTTAACGTGGGGGAATGCATTGTTTTCTCCGCGGACGAGAGGAGCGCAGGGGTTACGTCGGACCCACCCGGGAAAAGATGGACCGTTCCGTGTCCTACCAACTAAACCTAATACGGTGTGCCAACTTGCCGCCTTAAATGGTGGGTGAGTCGCTGGAACTGAAACTACATCAGCGACCGACCCGACAGAACCCAGCGCAGGCAAGAAATGCCTGCAAACGACGCCCCGGCACGACAGGCTTCGCTCCGACTCAATTGCTAGTGGACGACAAAACCCCGTTCTCCTGCCACGTGAAACCACTTCTAATGAAAGCAGTCTAGCTTAGCTGGAGAAAGAATACTAGTAATTTGTAACCCAAAATTTGCTTGTTTTGCTTTTTAATAATCTATATGATTAATAAGTATTGCAGCTTTTCAAGTTTTCTACACGGCGTTGCTCAACATTTCTCGAATTTTTCTTTTACTGGAAACGGTGTCTCGTGTGTATACGATCAAGATAAACAACATAATTGAGCATTGGTAAGTAGTAAGTGAAAAACTTATAACTACATATAAATAATTATAACAGCGCCATCCACGCGTCAGTCTCATATCTCATATTAACAATGTTTATGCTCGAGCATAATCGAACATGTTCTTTGCCACCACTCACACCTAGCGTAAAATACGCGCGTATGCTCGAACTGTTGCGCAGATATCCTTGCGGATGCTAGTAGCTCGTGCATTAAGACGGTGCGATTAATTAATCGACGGTAATATTTTTTTTTAATGTTTTAGTTTTGCTACATATACTCTAGCGAGTATATGTAGCAAACTAAAACATTTAAAGCTATTTATATGGCAGGACTAGCTTAGAGAGTACTTAGTGTCTAAATGGCAAGTCGAGGGCCCCCGTCGGTTGACACCGCAGACGAACATGCTCACGCAAGTTTGACATCTCTTGCACTGTCGCGAGGAGGATGTTTTATTGCACGCTGCTATCTGGTGGACTAGCTTATACTTCTTAGATACGATGTTTAGCTCTACTTTAATGGGATAAGGTTAATATTTTATTAACACTGTAAAAGTGGTCAATCCGTTTACCACTCTGTCTGAGTTGACCCTAAGATCTCGTGGACCATGCAACTATTGAAGTACACGTAAAAAAAGATAAGAATAAAATGTATGTCAAAGTATTGTAAAAAAAAATATCTTAAAATACTATAGTCTGCTTCAATCCAACTGATTAAACAAAGGTAAACAAACGCTTTATTGACATAACCATAGACATGTCCAATTGTAATTCGATTAATGAACTAATGAAATTTAGTTCAGTAAACAAATTAGAATCATACTACGGTTCACTTTGCGATTCCAACCTGCTGTACCTATATACATGCAAGTACCTCTGACAATTATATAAAAATAAAATAAAATTTTATTGCTCGCATGGATAAAATGACATGACTTTTACGCTATGGATTATTTATTCAATTAACATAATTATAATTAAAGTTAATGGCACGTGGCAAATTCTACACACTACTTATTAGATAATATATATTTAGTATCTACTGATTATATATTAGATAACTACTAATTATATTAAATGAGAGTACTAATTACCCTATTACAAACATTATAACTCTTAGTAACTATTCCTGACCTAGAGATTAAAATGACAATTACTTAAAACATAATAAGTTGGTTAATGCTATCCCTCTACAATAACAACACTCAGACTTTAAAAAAACATATTTTTGAATATTATTAGAACTTTCGCTACTCGTAATTAAGTTACTACATCAATATCGATAAATGCACACACAGAAACCGTTACAATGATACTTACACTAAAATGATTATTACGTGTTACAATTTTCCATTTTCATGGTTTTAAGTGGTTGCCTCACCATTTCCACCTACCGAGTGTTGTTAGTTTGGTCACCATACGGGACAAGAAAATGCGTAATATTCAGTTTACAGAAGTCACACTATTTATTACGCCTGTGTCAGCAGGAACTTCACAAACAATTAAATAACGGACACAAAGAACACCAAGATTTAGAATGTCCATTTGGGAATCACACAAATTTTGTTACGTGTGTGATTTGACCATTATAATTCGAAGTTACGGCAGTGGTGATAAAACCATTAGAACCATTACGCCATTGTTGAGATCGCCGAGTCAATATTTTTCCAATCCTTCAAGCATTGGTTTACTTACCAAGAGGACGCTCAAGGGTTTTGCTGGGTGTGCGTACGACGGGCAGTGAAGACCTTTGCTTGCCGCCGCGCCTGAAGCCAGTGGACGCGGTCTCAACTTCGGACATGATGCCTGGGTCCTCATCGAAGAGCAGGTTGTTAGTAGGTGGATAGCCACGGGGAAGTGGAGGCTGCAACAAAATTATCAATATTATATTTGATCTACTAAAGACAGGTAACTGCCTGAGTCAAATTTAACAGACTGCTTTAAGAACAAAATGATAAAGTAGACGAGTTAAACGGTTAGTAAGTTACAAAGTAGGTGTCTTAGAACTAAATATAATGATTGTTTAATTTTATTATTAGAAAACTCCAAAGCTGTTTGGAATAAAGTTAGACAGGTCTTTGCATTGCCAGTGGTAATCCACATTTCTGTAAGCCTTAGCAATACGCACGTCGATAGTACACCTCTCTTTGCGCTACTTTCCTTCTATTATCTCGTGGTGGCTCAAAAAGACTGTCTTGCAAGTGAAATGTAGTATTTGTGTTAATACATTTTACATTTAATTAAATCCTATAATGCTATTGAATTTTATTCGACACAAGTACGTCATGTGCTCCTATGTATATGTATTTTAAAATGTCGGTATTTTATTTCAATGTCAGCGAACACGTGTTTTGTGTACACAATGAACAAAAGTTCAAAGGAAACCGGATGATTTTTATAGGAATGTATACGTAATAAACATTTATATAACTTTTGTGTATATTGTTTTATCCAATTTATTTGTTGAATACTCTATGAAATTTGATATCGCAATTAACGTTACGATACCTTTTTGTCATATTTCAAATAATCGTCCGTATTTGAACGTATTTGGACTTGCGATCAAAAGATCGCGGTTTCGAACACAAGCATTCTAGCGTAGCTGGATGGGTTAGCAATAAACAATATCGTGGTTACTTGAAGCAGATCTGCGATAAATAGATGGCAAAGGTGAACTAGAAGACGGCTATGAAGATTACCTACAACGTTAGTTTCGCATAAGCAGATTATTAATCTAATATTGCGATTAAGTGAAATTGTAGCAGCATCACGACTTATCTATATATTAATACGTGAAGCAAAAGCTTTGGACGGAGGAGTATAAAATTTGGCACAGTTAAAGTTTATATGGAGAAGGAGGGGCGAATCCTAATATTTTTATAAAATATGCATTAGAAATACATTAAATTAATGGAAAACACTACACGCACACAACCATGCATTTGACGCACGCAATCGAGTTGCGTTCATAGTATTTCGACATTGTTCGTCTGACGTCGTAAAATTCTTTGTAACTATGGTTACCTATACCTTATTTATATGTAATAGCGAAAAACAGAAAACAAAGTAGCAAGCTTAGAAATTTTGGTCGAATTTTGACCTCTATGCGACCGCTAGTTATCTTAAATACGTGGAAATACGTGAAAGGATATTTGTTCTTAGATCTCACTTAATAAGGATGAGACAGTTTCAGATGCCGTCTTGCAACTGAGAATTGATTTATAGAAAATCTCAACAACGCCTTAGTTATAATATTACGTATAATTTATTTTAACGACTTGTAAAGGTAGCTTATTTATTATATATACTATATTTTGGACGCGGTTTCGCTCGACAACAGTACTTTTTTTCTGGATGAAAGGTATGTCCTTCTATATCCCTGACAACATATATTCGAAATTTCATGATTATCGGTCGAGTAATAAAGGCGTAAAAACGTAACAAACAAACAAATTGGTTATATCCTTAATGTTAGTAAAGAAACACGTTATGTTTGAAAGTCAAGTTAATATTATTTAGTAGCAAATTATTCCTTGCTTTTCTGAGTCTAGTTAATGTCAATTATTTCGTACTAATTTTCAGTATTTTTTATAAGTTTGACTCAAAATTTTAATCAATGTGTAATAACTGTTCTTCCATCCAATTTCGTTTTGAGTTTATTGACACATATTATTTATATTGTGTATGTCAAAGTCAACGTTTTGATGGACATATTCAATCATGTTAACCTTTGTACGGCATTTGGTAAAACATGACATACAAATAGACAACGTATTGGTTTAATATAGTTTTTAATCTTTATTATTATGCGTTCCTGTGCGATGCGCGTGGGCGTAGCTTCGGGAAATGAATATATTAAAAGATATTTACAACATTAATCGATAAAGCATTTCTATTTTCTGTCTGTGAACTTTTTAAAATAAATATCAAAAGGGTTACGATAACGCTTTGTGTTGTTGTTGAAATTAAGCTGCTTTCATACGGATTCGAACTCGAATTATTATATTTACTACTTTTGTATTATTTCATATTACTTTATTAAATGTGTAGTTCCACATAATAATAATTCATATTTGCATTTGAAATGGGTTCACTTCGGGAGCGTAAAATATGGAGCACACGACCTTATCGATCACAAGTCCAACCCTTTATTTATTGGGCTACCGCTAACGCTTGCTAACGGTTAAATGTACTATATTTATTTTTATAAATGCCTACTTGGAGGATTTTACAAACATTCAAACAACGGATACAACGAACATCCAGACCTGAAACAACTATTTGTGAATCACACAATTTTTTTGTACCATGTGAGGATTGACGCCACTGCACTCGGCGCTCTGATAAAGGTAAGAAGACCATTAAAACCACTACACCATTCGTGTAATCAAGTGTTACGTATTTAGTATAGTGTTATTGCTCAAGATACAGTTTAAATAAATGAGTATGTTAACTTATATTTGTTAGTATTTACTTACGATAACGCAAA
Source organism: Catocala nupta (assembly GCA_963675205.1). Taxonomy (NCBI): domain Eukaryota; kingdom Metazoa; phylum Arthropoda; class Insecta; order Lepidoptera; family Erebidae; genus Catocala; species Catocala nupta. The sequence goes on from OY776078.1 coordinate 35,454,493, forward strand.
CCTTAACATATTGAAATAAATATTATTTTTAAGCATTTTATTGCAGTTCTATTTCTTTACCAAAACGTGTTTCCTCAAAGAGAGATTATTGCTATTCTGTACCAGGTTTTATTTCGTACCTACGCAATTATAGTGAATGCTGTGCAAGTTTTATCGGGACTTTATGATGCAGCATCAATCGAAGAAACAAAATAACATAGAAACTTAAACCACATACCGCGTACAAAATAAAGAAGTTCACTTACGTTTTGTGCATGGAATCAATAATGTACATGTACATACGTATAACAGAAAACTTGGCTGCTACCGATTAAGTGTGCGTTGTAAGTCTTTGGTTAGTTAGTTAGTTACAGCTGAAGGAGACGTTCAAGCTCGGTGTGTCCTTTTAAAGACCACACAGAAACGCAGGCTTTGTACGCAAAGCATTTAAATCTTTGGTTGTAAGTACTTATTAATTCTATCGCTATTTGTTAATAATGATTAAACCCAGTCATTACCATTTTGTTAGATTCGGTTAGTATTTAGTTAGTCAATACACTTTACTAAATTTGTTCGTAATACCTTCCGCATTTTCGGTTCTAAAATCCGGTTAAGCCTCTGATCGCGATGCTTGCTCACTGTCGCGTATTCCGGTGCATTCACTGGCAACCGTGCAGGACCGTAATGCTAACAGAAAAACAAAAAAGAAAAAAATAAAAGAAAACATAAAATAAGATAACATTACGAAAAACAAAATTAAATATAATCATAAAACATAAGAACATTTCAAACAAAGAAAACCACGGATTACGGATTATTATTAAATCGATTTATTTATTTTCGTTATAACACGGTTTTTGATATTCGTCATTGTTATTGTCAAACCGACATAGGAGAGTATTTAATATAGGTAAGAAAATTAAAATATATATGAAAACAGAATATCAGACAAATTCCGATGCGAACCATATAGGCAAGGACAAATAAGGCTTATTCCCGCCCGCTATGCTACTTCGCTTCTAAGCGCTCCCCGCTATGCTACTTCGCTCCTAAGCGCTCCAAGACTAAAATAAAATATTATTATTATTTTGTAAAATCGTTCCCAAGTGCCCAAAAGCTTATGCAAATTTATTTCTTTAAAACCTCTGATCTCCATACATTTATTCCTAGGAGCTCCAAATTATATTACAAATAATTACAATCCAAACATATACGCACATAACTGTACAATAAATGACGAAATTGACATCTCGTCCCACTTTAGCGAAATCAAATGATATCAAATATCTAGGTATCACTATTGACACAAATCTGAATTTCCGTAAACACGTCGTTTTATTATGTACATACAGGAGTACGTAAATGAATACATGTATTTAAGAATATCTGTAATATAGCCGACTACACATTAATAAAACAGGTATATTTAGATTTGTGTCAATCCATACTAACATATTGCATTACTTCCTGGGGTGGAGCTGCAAAGTAAATTTTACTGCCTTTAGAACGTACTCAAAGAGCAATTTTAAAGGTAGCCAGCTTTCGACCGTTTTTATTTCCAACACATCAGCTTTATACGACATGTAAGGTACTAACTGTCCGACAATTATTTATTCTACACACGATACTGAAACAGCACACTGACCTCCCTTTTATTCCTACACCTTCAGATAAGAGAAAGAAATACCTGGTTCGTAACAAATCTCAAACTAGGCATGAATTTGTTAACAGATTTTATATATTCTTTGGTCCATTTTTGTATAATAAGTTTAATAAGTTGCTAAGCATATGCAGCGTCAGTAATAAAAATTGTAATGTTATGATAACGGAATATTTATGTAAACTCAATTATGCAGACACAGAAAATTTGTTAAAAATATTAAAATGATGTATGTACCTAATTGTACATCATTGTACTTTAGGTACATAAGCATTTTATTGTATGACACAGTTGCTTGTACGTGTACAGGCAGTTTTAGCTTAAGTTTATATTTAGTTATATTATTGTTCAAAGAGATTACTTAAATAAATAACCACTTTTAAAGTAGATAGACTAGTGATCGCCTGAAACACAGGTCTTGCCTAGTTCATGCAAGTAGCTTATAATAATTTAAAGATGTTAAATTATCCTTTCTTACCATAACTATAATTATTATTTTGGTTATAAACTAGTTTATTAAGGCGTTGGGTTATTGTTAGATATTAAGATTTAATTTAAAGTTGATTTAAATCCACTATTGTACTCCTTTATTAGCCGAATAAATTATATTATTTATTTATTATTTAATTAAATAAAGGCCTACTTACTAGTGTGTTCCCGACAGCTCCAACACAAACTGTATGGTTAGCAGAATTAAAACATGTAATAATATAATATTAGCTTTTTATTAGAAATAAAATCTCAAAGTACCTAGATAATGTTTTGGAGCTGTAAGAAATGAAATTGGTATATTTTTATATGGCTTTATTTATTATTTTCATATAAAAATTTTTGGAGCTCCTGGTAATTAATGTATGGAAAAATGAATTTAAGACAACAATAGATTTGGAGCGCACGGGAATAAGCCGAACAAATATGACTTAAATTTACATCATATATTTAATTTGCATGGAAATAAAACAGGTAGATGAAAATAATTTGCTCTGTAATAAAAATATTTGCAACGATATTTTCTTTCTATTGTTGTACGCAATGGCATAGCGCCGAGAATTGCCTGATAAAGAACTTAGTTCATAATAGGCGCTCTCCGGGGTCCAGCAACCGGTTGTTATACACGTGTTTTAATTTTACCATTCGATGAATGAGGCCGTACTTATGACATATTTTTGTTTATGTTTATTCAGGATCAATTGAGAATACTAATGACCTGTGAGTTATTTATACCTTAGTTAACAACTATTGTTCAATAAATTTTTAGAATTAATTATTTAATCACAAGACTTATGACAACACGCGCCGTAAGCAAAGGACACACCGCGGGGTGGGAGGCGTTGTGCGAGAGGTAGGACGCCTGAATTCTTAACTTGTTAAAATATGATTTTGGGATAAGTATTGAATTTGGAAAATATACTAGAACACAAGTACCTATGATATACACAGGCGAATGAAACTGTAAGGCCACTTATAAGTATTTTCATTTAAGCTTCTATTTCAAAATTCGGCGCTCGTGGAATGTGTCCGATAAAACTCGAAATGTCAATCCATTGAATTAAAGTTACATCACGTTGCATTTACTCAAAATAGCGTTTGTATATTTTTTATCCGGAAGTTCTGACAGAAACGGGAAATTAAAAGTATCAGACCGAGCCACAGCCCAGCGTGGTCGGGTTTAGCCAGATTATTAATTATTATATATACGGACGTAATCATCCTTACATGTATATAGATACATGTAAGGACGATTGTCAGCCAAATGGATATATATATATATATATATGATACAGCCAAATGTATATATATATATATCTATTTGGCTTATGAAGCTTATTATTTATTTGTTGTTTGACTGACATGTGCGATTATAAGGACTGCAGGTTGATGCCAAGTCTGATCTAATTGAATTTTTTCTGCAAGATAACATTTCTACAAGGTTGGCAACTAAAAGCTCTATTACGTACTGCATCAAAACATATCTAGAAAATCTAGTTATTATCTAGTTCTATCTCTTATTTCTACCGAGGAATATAGAGTGCGAATCTATGTCAAATTATTCGCGGTCAAGTCAATTATGTAGGCGTGGCGTGTCTGTTACGCTTAGCAAACTAAAAACTGACAGAAATAACCACTACATCAGTTTGCACTATGCTGTAATCTGAGCCTGACCTTGACATAATGCGCTAACGTGCGCATATGAGCTAACATCATAATGGCTTATTGTCATTTCGATGTTGTATCAGTTCTACTGGTGCAGTCGATAATGGACTAAAATATATCTCTATATATTTTAGTTAATTCTGGACTGTACCAGTACCCTATATGATGACGGCCTTCTACAACAATAAATGTGTAGCCAGTATTACAGTAACTGCTGTCTTTGAGGTTTCGGATATAATTCCTTGGCCAGTGCGCTGGCATGGGATTCATGCATAAAGTATTTTCTTGAACGGATATTTTCAAAATGAACAATGTTCGGTACCTACTGCGCCTGTTAAGGGAAATAGACTCGCCCTATATTGTGTGTGTGACCGAAAAGCATAGTAAGTAACAACGATGTAGGCTTGTCGCTTTGTTTTACAAACATTCAAACAACGGACACACCTCACTCAGATTCAGAACAACAACTTGTGGGTCATATTTTTTTTGTCCCACACCCAACACTCACGGCGTCTGTGGCAAGACGATCACTTAAACCACGCAATCCGGGCAGACGTAAAATTATATCATAAAATAAATATCCTGTATAGGATTAAAACCCATAGCACGCTGCAGCACTAACGGCGAAGCGACCCATAGTCGGCTACGCAATCATTCGTGCAGACTATTCAATTGTTTTTTATAAATATTATTTATATAAAATAACGCAGTAATGAATCACTAAAACTGGCAAGTATTCGCGATTTAGTAATTAATACTTTTTTGACTTAGTACGCGTATCCCTGTGCCGAGTAACTGAGAGGCTTGCGTTAGTAAGTTGCTTTTTTGTACAGCCTTTACCGCGATCGATACAATAATACGTGAACAAGAAACATTAAGTGTATCGGGTGAGTATCGTAAGATTGGGTATAGTTAAATTTAAGGACAGAAAGCTAAAATTGTACGGGCAAATTTTCGACGGCCAATACTTTATACTAATGTTCTTAATTATGGTATGAATATAATAATACTTCATTTTCGATTCGCTAAAACTTTTCGTTAGAACGTTAAACTGCATAAAATCAAGTTAAAGACCCACAAGCAATATAAAAGAAGAAAAAGCTGGCTAACATAATATTTCAGTATTGTAATCAAAAATTACACAGACATTTAAATGGGCTACAGTTCACTTTAATCTTCCGATGCACTCCAATTTTTGCTTTAATATTCTATCAAAAGCGGCGGTATTCTAATAGATAAAGCATCGCTTAACAATCGAATATCTGTGGATTCAAAAGCTATCTAACGACATAAATCCACACCAAGCACAAGTACCCCAAAACCCCAAAACTTATTTTAAAACATTAATAAATCGCACCAGTTTTAGCCTTCGTGACTTTATAATAAACATTTAAACAAAGTACAAAAATTTCACCTGGTGTGAGAACAACTCTAATGTGGAACACAATTTCGTTATTGACCTATATAGGTATGTGGAGATCGAACTCGTAACGTCTTAAGATTACTTCGTATTCTTACATACATGTGACCTCATTAGACTATACGTTAACCTTGACAATGATAACTAGTATGATCTAGAATAGTGAATGAGATGTTATCAAAGACCGCGTTGTGAAGCTACGCCTTAGAGCCCAAACCAATCAAGAGACGAAATACTAGCTTTTTGAATGGATTGGCCATTTCATCGATTTTCCTCAGCGCGAGGTTAGTTGTTTGAACTTGAACTTCATAGCGTGAAACTACTCCCACGGTTATGTTACGTAGCAGTATAGCTTATCGACTACGTATTTCAGAAGGAGTACGTAAATATGTTATATAGTGCTAGTTATGTGTAGATATCACGTAATGTAGAGCGAGACTTGCTGCTATTTAAGAGGCTTATTTCTAGATTAATTGCTACTAAACATTTTCTGAACAGATAAATTTAACTTTACGATCGCAAGCAACCAACGATTTAACCTATTATTATAACATGTATGTAGGTACGCTCCTTACTTGTTTAGTCCAAAAACTATGTTTAGACTATATGGAAAAATATGCACATAGCTTAATTAGTTTTCAATGATAGGCTAGACTAATATAGATGTTTAGAGTTCGATCTCACGGCATACAAGCTCTGACATATAAAAGCCATATGCATATTTCATAATAGTTATCGCTCACATCACCAGTCAAAGAAAATCTACAAGTCAAATATTGAAATTAACTTAAGCTTCGTGTCGCGGTTTATTAGTTACAACATACTCTTGACATCTTTCGCTAATCTTCGACTGCTTTTCAACAACCATGGTCTCGGGTATACTAAGTTGCTGTCCACCTCAAACTTGAAATGTCACTTAAAATCTTATCATAGACCGCGCGAAGTATGGCAAGTTTAAATATAAAAAGTATAAAATAATATAATATTCATATATGTTTTATAGATTTAAATTGATCTACATATAATGAATTACGGCTATAAAGATTTTTGTCTTCGATTTTGACAATAGGTTTGATATTATATAATGACGAATAAATTATTGTCTACAATACAAAAATTTGCAAAAATACCGTAAAGTAAAATAAAATTCTTTAGAATACGATTTATCAAAACGGTGTCAAGTTATATACATATAACGATTAGCCACCGTCAAATAGACATAATATTCAATCAAAAGATCCAAACGAAATCGTAGCATTCGTGATCAAAACCGAATACGTGTAACTGAATAAAACGAACTCCACCAAACTTCGCGAGCATTGTTGGACAGATTCGCTATCCTACAGCTAATAGCTAATATATGCCGTAATACTGTGGAACAGGGCTCATTTTTCTGTGGACTAACCAAATATATATCTAAATGCTTCTGTGTTGCATACACATATCTATCTATTATGTTGCGTGTATCTTACCGATGTGCAATTTATACGGAATTTATGGATATTATAAATTCTGTGCCTAATCAAATGTTGATTACTGTCTTGGCTATTATTATCCTTTGAATTATAATTACGATACACCATAACATCATTTAGGGCTGACATTGAAATATGTTATAGGTCATGGTCAGCTTTTCATGTCTGATGGGCGTCAGTGATGGACTACTTCTAATATTTCTATGGCCTCTTAAGTAGCCTGGTCTTTCTTAGCTTATATGCGCCGTAATTTTATCCTTTGAATCAGTTAATGTTACATATTGAATAATTTTCTAATGTTACATATGAACATATTGAACAATTAATGTTCATAGGTTTCGTATTTTGTTTAACAACTCAATTTTCCCTGTATGGAGTATGAAGGAAATTGATAAAACAACATACGTAAATGAAAAAAAAGCGAAGAAACGTTTATTTAATAACTTGTATTCCCTCCCCGAGCTCTTATTACTGCTTCCATACGGTTCTTCATCGATCGGATAAATGTCACGATCAAATGTTGTGGCATTCCATCCCATTCCTCTTGGATTGCATTTTGCAGCTGGCTAAGTATTTCTGAGGCAGGATCTCTTGCACGAATTCGTCTCTTTAATTCATCCCATTGATGTTCAATCGGATTCATGTCCGGGCGTCTTGCTGGCCATTCCATAGTGGAGACACCGACTTCAGTAACATAATCTCGTACGACGCTCGCGGTGTGAGCCCTAGCATTGTCGTGCATGAATATGAAACCGTTGCCAATAAAATGTGCATAGGATATCACGTGAGGCTCAAGACACTGTTCGATGTACCGATGACTGTTTAGTGCAAGCAGACGTGGCCCAGACACAAAGACAAGCTCTTCTTACCGTTGGCGCTGATTCCTCCCCAAACCGTCCACGAACCGCCACCATAGCTGACCTTTTCTTCAGTGCAGCATTGTGCAAAGCGTCCTCCATCTCTTCTGTAGACCTTGTACCTTCCGTCGTTACCATACAGCATAATTTTACACTCATCACAAAAGAGGACTTTGTTCCACTGGAGGTATGACCAATTTAGGTGCTCACGTGCAAAGTTAAGGCGCACTCTTGGATGGTCTGCAGTTAATTTCGGCCCATTTGCTGGCTTGTGCGGTACCAGTACACGTTCCTTCAACCTTAACAAAATATTCAACGCTGTTACATTTTGTCTCGGTCGATGTAGCGAAATGCGAAATCAAAGTGGAAAAAACAACAGTGTCGTACCGTTGTCATTTTTATAAAGCTTTTTAAGGTGTTAATACACATTGTTGCTCAAAAATATAACGCGTAAATTTTTAAATTTTGTTACTCGCCAACTTGCCAGTTCTTATCGAATACATCCAACATTTATTTTATTTCGTTATACCTGTCATCGTCGCACTTTTATTTGTACTAAATAAATATTGGGTAAAATTTATCAAAGCATATAATTAACGCGAATAATGCCTGCAAGCTGTTTCATAAACACACACATAGTCATTAAATACTCTGAAAATTAGGATACCTTAATATAAACATTTTCATTCTATACAAACATAGAATTTAAATACATGATATTAAATACTGTTTTATTGAAATTTAGAATATGAACGATACCTCACAACCTATTGAATTCAAATAATTAATACACGAAAATGATGATACAAATGTGATATTCACTATATTATTATTATACAAAATGAAAATGATTTATTAAATGAATAGCTTGTTATTAATTAAATAGCGTATTACACTAGGGCAAAGGATCCCATTAGTTGAACGAGTTTACCTGTAACAAGAAACTATTCGGCCAGTCACTATAAAAAACGTATTCGACATCAGAATGTCATCACGTAATTAAAATGCTTTTAAATCATTTTCATTCTGTGCATTTCATCTGCGAGCAAATCAATATTTCGCAGAGTGTAGTAATTAAGTGTGCAGAGTGTGCGCAGTAATATTGCTGATTATAGTTTAGTAATTGTATAGTTTAATTTTTGTTACTGCTTGACAGTTGACAATTAGTCTATTTTAGCAATACGGATATAGTATTAGTAATTGGAATAGTAACAATGCTAACGGTCGGACGTATCGGCAAAACTAACTTCACTGCATGCCATATAATCATTTCGTAAAGCTGTCATTAATCGTTAAATATCAAGAGCATCCTTTGTTATTTTCCTATAGAAATTGCGTACGCAATAAAGGTTAGTCTACTGGACATTGACATTGTATTATTTTTATAAGTATCCTCAATGTCTCATGTCTAAACAATATATGGATGAACTTCGAAATGAAAATATTACACTTACGCTGTTAAATATTTTTGTTACTCTTATTGCAGTAGTTACTATCTTCACGTGTCGCCATCTCTCTTTTCAATCGTTCGATCACAATGAGGTATCATCAGAGGCCATCAAATTGAGTACGATGATCCTTACTGTCCGACAACTATAGCTGCTCTCAGGCTAGATACAGTACAGCATAACAAAAAGAAGCTTCCTAGAAAGGATAGTACAACAACAGTTCCGCTTACCTCCATATCCATGTTGACTTGTCCAGGGTGATGGGGGTGAACGTACAGATGGTTGCCAGCGAGGGTGTGGCGACGCGGATCGTCTCGACGGGAAGACCTCCCGCGCGAAGCTCCACGGCCGATCTCCCCGTCAGATAAGCCGCCTGGATTATAAATGGCTTTATTGAAATTAAAAATTATCTGTCTTTGGAATATGCATAAGTTACAAGGCATTTGATCTTATTTCGTGTTCCTAATTTTAACACTTTATTTGCGTTTGCCTTTGAGTTTGATTCTTAGTACTTTCTAATATTTAGTTACGTATCTATATTAACATAAAATATAATGAGTATTTGTAGAGTGTTTTCTCTAGAGAGATATGTTAGAAATACATTAATTAGTGCGCCGAGTCTATGACCGTTTATCGGGCTGGATACCAGACTTCACGCCGCCACAACATTCAATATCACATTGCCCGACAAGAGAATTGAGTCGACCGCGACATGTTCTGCAGTAAACGTAGGCGCAGGCTACATTTACTCGACCATTGCCAGACATAACTGTCGAAATATACCTACGACCAATGATATAGTAGGTATACAGAAAATGCGCATATATGTTACTAGCGTACGAGAAGTGAAGTCTCAAAAACGACCCAATTGCCTGGTTTTCTATTGTGTTAATAACAAAATTGTGTTGATCAGATTTTCAAGGTCCATTACTATGAGAGTGACATTTCTAGAGTACCATTGCCTACGCTGCAATTTGCGTACCTAACAGTTTAATTTTCATTTCAAATTGTATACAATTGACAGCAAAATCTCTCTTTGTGGAGATTAAAAAATAATATTCAATTAGCAAACGTCCATATCAAAGTGAGAAACAGATAAGCCGTTCAGTCATATAAATTATTTATCGTTTATCTAGAAAATGATTTGCTATTTAGTACGAATTTTATTTTTATACTCTTGGATATGTGCAAATCACATTCCCCATCGCCGGTTTTGGGGCGGGCGATGGGGATATGTCGGGATCCAGCCCTTTAAATGGATTTGGGCTGAACCGACTGAAACCACCGCGGTGTTCCTCACACCTTTATGGCGAGGCCACGCGGATCGCTCTCGCATTCGAATCGCGACTCTGCCAACGGTTCGACCGATGGACGTAGCGTGTCCCACACAACCATCACACATACAGGACAAATTCACAAACACACAATGTTTACACAGACAAAGCGGGGGACCTAGTCCCCCTTCCGACATCGAGAGGCGTGCGCGGAACACGAACGCCGCCTACTCGAACCTGCGCTGATCGGGTGGTGGACGGCCTCAATGGGTCCACCACCCGCGGGCTTCTACTCAAGGTAGCTGGTGGTCGTCTCGCGCCCTCCTGCACCCGGCTCTGCGGTTAGGGAGAGGGACTGAACGTTCCCTCTCCCTCTCCGCCGCTCCTCCTCCTTCACTAACATCACCTCCTCACAAAAGGACGCGACGGCATTCCAAGACTTCTCGCTCGAAACCATGGACAAAACCATAGCCTCGAGCGAGAGGACGACTCTACCGACTGCCGCGTGCATGACACGGCGTTGCGTTGCCCAAGCAGGGCAACCTACCAATGTGTGCAACACGGCAGTCGCCGCAATGATGGCAACCGGGCGTCTCCTGTTTGTCTATTCGACACAGGTACCGACCGAAACAACCGTGGTTGGTCAGCACCTGCGTCAGACGAAACGTGAGGGCGCCATGACGCCTCTCCAGCCACTCTTTAAGAACGAGTCTTACCGCCACGATTGTGGCGTGCCCGATTTAGTTCGACATGGTTTAAGTATCGAGTTTCCAATTTATTAGCAGCAAGACCCTTGATTGTACATACACATAATAATATGTATGTATGAAATAGTGCATATTTTTATTTACCTACTTTAAAAGACACTTATCTGCTCCCTGTATTACTTCCTTCACCACCACATACTTGTTAGTATAGATATATAATAACAAGTACAGCTATTGTTCGAACTTTTAAGACGCCTACACTAGTCATCTAAATATTGCCTGCTATAATTATTTTATCGAATTATTTATTAGAATACACTACTACTACAGACGCCTACACTACTACTTCGTAAACCATAGTAGATGGCAGACATATGTAGTAGGTGGCATTAGCAACGTACAATGTGCATAGCACACGTCTCAATATACATAACACATTAATATCACATACATTTCTGTTCCATATCCATATTTGTTAGTAAGAGCTTTGGGGGTAAGGGGAGAACGGAAATAAAATCTATCCGGCCCTACTGTCAACCTCACCTGCTCGTGCTGCCCTCTGCCAGATAACGGACGAAGCTCTGGCGACCGAACCAATGGCGATATTCCCATTCACTTGATCGGGAAACCGATCGGAAGAGGCTACAGCGAACTATGCGCTTCAAATCAGCACTAAAAAGTTTGGTGCTGAAGGCAACGGGAAACAACTGCACTATTTCTCCCTAGTCTGTCAGCTCAGACATAAACATGGAAAGAGCTCAACAGAGAATGGTCCCAAGTGCTTGGCGTTATAAGTTTAAAGAGTCCTGAACAAGTCCATAATTTGTGCATTGAAATGACGCGACTAAACATTGATATATTGGGTCTGAGTGATGTTAGATGGAAGAGCGATGGAATAAGTTTATTTTAAAACTTATTATTATGGCTGAAGCATTAGAAGATCGACTATGGTGTCAAAATAAACGGGCGTACTATTAATAACCTGAGATATGCAGACGACACAGTTCTAATAGCAGCTTCAGAACTGGAACTGCAGAATGTAATTGACGGGGTCAATGAGTGCAGCAATAAAGCCGGTCTCAAGATGAACATCGCCAAAACCAAGTTTTAGTAACTTAAGTAGGTTTTTTTCTTTGATTTCTAGAGAAACCAACTTGGATCCGGTGATCAGAGTAGCAGGACAAAGACTAAAAAAGGGTCACTGAGTACAAATATCTGAGAACCTGGCTGACTGAAAATTGGGAATGTGACACAGAAATAAAAACCAGAATAGGGGTCGCCAGGAGTGCCTTTAATAGCATAAGAAGGTATTTACTAGTCGATGTCTGAAAATCCCATTGCGTTGTCGTCTACTACAGTGTTACATCTGGCCAGTCCTTTTATACAGATGCGAGTCCTAGACGATTAAAGAAGAACTCAGGAAACGTATAGAAGCATACGAAATGTGGGCCTATAGACGAATACTACGGATTAGTTGAACACAGAAGGTTAGCAACGAGGAGGTTCTGTGGCATATCAACACAAAACGTGAACTATGGGACACCATCGGAAAGCGCAAAATTGCCTATCTGGGACATGTATGTATTTAGACATGAAAGATACAGCCTCTTGCAACTCATTATGGTGGGCAAAATAGCAGGCAAGAGACACGTAGGTCGCACAAAGAAGTCGTGGCTGAGAAACCTTCGGGAGTGGACTGGAGTTGCGAGTGCTGCCCAACTATTTCACCTCGCGAGGGGTCGGAAGAAATATGCAGAGCTGATTGCACACTTTCGCTAGTCGGAGAGGCAATTGAAGAAGAAGAAGAAGAGCTTTATCTATCTCAGTAGATATGACATGCATATCCTTTGACACCTCATTTATAGATCGCCAGCTAATAAGACCATGTATGTTTGGTCGGCAAAGCAAATTATGTAAGCAACTCAACTCGTCTTTATAACGCGAGATAGAATAAGGATCACTTATAATCGACCTATCAACGTAGTTTGTCAAGTAAAAAATAATGCCAGCGATAATATATTTATAAAATGAGTGCGCTGATTTATTTAATTCTTGCGATATGTACTAAGGTTACGTAGACGGTGTATTAGTTAAATAGAGCCGGATATCGCGAGTTATCGCTAGGAAGCTGGTATATTCTCTGATATCAGATTTAGACAAGATTTTACTCACGATTTGTTAGTTTTCTAGGAAATTGGCTTACTATATATCAATATATGGCAGTTTCTTAGAAAACTTTATTGGATTCAATAAAATAATAGATCACCAACCAGTATATCACGTTGGGCACTATAACCGGTAAGGAACATTATACTATTATTAAATCTATTTATAACTATTTTAAAACCGCAAAGGAGAAAAAAAACATAATAAAAAAGAAAATTGTTAGAACCGCAAATTAAGATTTCTAAATTTGAAACTATGTTTTTTTACATTTGCCCGAGTAGCATGCATAGCGGCAGATTTTGAAATTATTTAAAATACTAGATATTTTCGAAAAAAGAAAACGCTATTTGACTTATTACTTCAGTCCGCACTATCCGTGACTCTGTTTATATGTGATACGCGTAATAAGATGCGAGCCGTAGGGTCACGCGAAGAAAGTCGCGTATAGCAAAGATATAATAAATGAGTACAATAACTATTATTCCGGTATAATTTATAACTTTACCCGCTCAGAATCAGATTAACAATTGTTCAAAGCTTGTTAAGAATACAGTATAATAATGGAATTCGCGTTACACGTAGGTATTAAATTATATTTAGCCGTAAAAGCGAAATGGTTTTGTCGTAGCGGTGTAGTTGAAACATTCCTTAAACAATTAATTTACTTTCACAAACATATGCAGTTTTCCTAACTACAACTATTTTATAAATGAATAGAAATAAATTCACACGAAAGTAGTTGTACCATGTGTAACGGTACTAAATGCGTGTGCGTCTTTCTGAAATCGCACAACTCTAGTTATCGATTTTGGAGTTAAATTGCAGGCACACCAGGTAATCTCTCGCCTAATATATTTACATTAATTAGATTGGTTTAAAAGACATACTCGCGCTGGCTTATTTTTATGATGCTTAAGTAGCAAGCAAAATAAACCGCACTTGCATGCTCCCTTGAGCTGCCTTGTAAGATACAGGCCAGCCCATCTACAAAAAAAATATTGCATCGAAATATTTAGCTCAAATATAATAAGTCCGTCGGCCTATTGCAACTTAATTAAAAATGTTGTATATATGTACACACGGACGAGGCGTTAAAATATAATGAACTTTTAAATTATACGCAAATTATGTCTACACTTAATGACTGTGTTATATAGGGCGCGAGCCAAATTACCCAAACAAAGACCTATAATTATAAATCGCAATAGAATTTTGCAATTTATGTTACATGTAAGAACGATTTAAATAATCTTAAAAAATATATTTTGTATCATTCACCTCCGCACAGCAGCAAATCCATAAAATCATTTATGTAATTCGAAAACATTTTAACATGTTAATAAATGAGTTAATTTTTAAAAAACTGTTTCAGAAAAGTAAGACTCTATGCAAACTATTTATTGTTATACATAATTATTAATCTTTTATAATCCAGAGATGGAAAACCTTAATAATTTTACAAGCTTTAGAATTTTTAATGACACCCGGCATGTGTAACAATTTTGCACGAGTACAACAAAGCCAGACCTATTACAGTTTCCTTCACTCTTTATCATAAATGAAAATGTATAAAACAGCTACACCGACATAATTACAAAGATACAAAGTCCTAAGCTTAGTATCTTTTTCATTTGTTCACAGTAGAGTTAATATATTGAACGGTAACGCGTCAATTATGGATAAATTCTTGACAAAGCATAGCAATTCGCAGTCATATTAATTTTATTATATCTAGATAAATTTATAAACTGTCAACATTCGGAAGCAATTCATTAAATATTAAAACCTATATTTTGTTTATTTTAGTTTTTGCCTCCTATATAAACTGTAATTATTTCAAATCACAGGTTCCCTCGTGCGCGCAAAATGCTCTCAAAATCTACAAAATTATATCTTCATGTTTTGATGTATGGTTATATTTTATTTAGTACGATACACTTCGTTTTTCAAATACTAATGAGACAAAAAATAAACGCACATTAAAAATATTTAATACATAATCGAACAAGGAAGCCCACTCGTAAATGATCTGTGTTAATTCTAATGCTCGCTCGATTTTCCCTACGAAACATTTCGCACTGATCGAACAGTAATAATTATTCTAGTATAAATATTTCCTGAAATAAATTCACATTAACAATATATCTTAAAACTTAAATTTCACACTGCATAGCTTTACTGACTTACTGCTTAATGTCTCTAATATACTTACATAATTCTAAGCTGAGCCAAAAAAAATCAAAATGTTAAACGACTTTAGAAAATAGTTTTCATATATATATATATATATATATATATATATATATATATATATATATGTAAATATAGTATAAGTATATATATATATTACATATTTAAAAATTCATTACTTCTCTCTGTAAATTTACTTTTAATCATAAATTTATAATTAACATTAATGCTGTGAATAAAAGTTTAAATAAAACAATTAAGTTTGAATACCACAGATTGGTTTAAAAGCAATGCCCATATTAATAATACGAATTGTATCATGAAATGAAACACCTTCAATTAATAGAAAATTAAAATATTTGATTTAAACTTACTAAATATTTTATCCTTTTTGTTGGACTTCTTAGAAGACGATGCCTTATTCTTTGGTTTCTTATTTTTTGGTGCCTCTTCTTTTGGTGTCGTATTTCCATTTTCAATTGCATTTAGAGTTGAAGGTCCGGCTTCAATGTCCTGGTTATTTTCAGTGACATATTCATAAGGAATTGAGCAATACGGTCTATATTGATAGTATAGAAACATAAAATAAAATGTGTTTATTAAAGAATAATACACATAAAAAGCGGTTAATGGCGAGAAAGACATTTTTCTTTAACAACTTTTTAACTGGATATTAATTTTTCGCGCACTCAGGAGTAAAGGTGGTGTCAGCCACGCACGCCTTTGTAAATGGTTCTGGCAAACGTTTGTAAACAGCGCGAAGAGCCACGACGTGCAGCGCTCTGATTTCAGAAACCGGGCGGGTTATATACAATGTATCTACTGGCCATAATGTTCGCCTGTCTTTTTGTGCATAAATTTGAAATTTAGTAATAAAATTATTGCGTAATTGAATGTTTTAAGGCTCTAAACCGTCAAATAAGTTAAAACGGATGTAAAATTATTTTTATTTAATGAATTAGTTTATCCTGAATATCAAGGTAAATAAAATACATTTTCATTTTTACAAAATGAGTATACAGAAGTAACATATGGATTTTTACTAAAAACCTACATACTACTACTTATTTTATTGTTAAGTGGTTCATTTCAGAAAATGAAATAAAAACTGAAATGGAAAGCGATGCCAGATGAACTGGAAGGTCCAGGCGCTGTGTACTGCGCATGTCACACCTTTGTTTGTGTTTAAATGAGCTCACAGGAGGACCTGTAGAGCGTTACGCACACATATACCAACAACGCATACATCTTACATGCGATACATTACTTAGTATTACACTTATTTAAGATAATCGCTTTCATAATTTATATGCCAAGACTTGGTTTCAAAGATAGAAAAGATTTAGCATATAACTTTTTCTGTATGTTATCATTGATGTAAAAATTGATACTGGATTTTAAATATTTAATCAATTTCTAGGTAAACATTATGCTACATATCTTATTTATGTAGCGTAATAAGTATTTTACGTGTATTAATGTACAGTATATTAATTCCATTATTATTTAAAAAAGTAACCATATCATTGAAAATGTTTTATAATACAGACACAAACTACGCAAAGCGGTAACCGATTTTCTAATTAAAAATATTTTGGTTTCTAAATAATTTGGTAACAGATGATAATCCGATCAAAAGTTTGTGTTCCATTGTTTATATGGTAAGTACGCCGGCTTTGCAAATCCTAAAAGTGGGTCAGAGCTATCTGTTGCTAACGCTGCAATCTAGGACGCGAACTTCAACGATAAATGCAACCTTGACCGGGCGTTTCCCGATCAATACTTATAAATGCCCTCCCGGGAGGTAGGCAGGACTACATAGACTTGTATAACATATGCACTAAACAATAAATACAAAAATTGGTTTTGTTTTGGTTAAATTGGGTCCATGGATGATTTGGATCCGATAGGTTTAGATGTTTTATAAAGCAGCAGCGATGGCTCAGTGGGGAGACCAACAGACTGCAATGCAGAGAGTCTCGAGTTCGAACCCGCGTCGCGCACCTCTGACTTTCGGTAGTTATATGACTTTCCGAAATGATGTGCGTATTGATGGACAATTATCGCTTGCTCCGTGCCTCGGAGAGCACGTTAAGCCGTCGGTCCCGGCTGCCATGAACATCTATGGCAGTCGTTACTGGGAAGTCAGTTCCATATAATATCCTGACACTGGTCTAGCCTTAGGGCATCGTTAGCCTTCGGGTTGCGGAGGTCAGGTGGCAGCCACTTCGTGTAAAAACTGATATCCAGTCAAATCCGGTTAGGTCAGAAAAATCGACCCCAAGTGCCTTGGGAATAATAAGGCTAGAGAGAAGAAGAAGAGGTTTAGATGTTTTATTCGTTCGGGCTGGACCACGTCTAACGGGTCCACTTTCGTGGTAGGCAGAAGTGTATTATATACTTATATACAGATAGCGCTTTATTTAAGGCTCCGCGTAAACAACATTTCGAGACTCAGTACTGCTTCTAACAATTTCCTAACAGAAAAACTGATAATAACCCAAAGCGAGAATTGAACTTAATTAAAACCACTAACAATACGCAAACATAAATGCAGGCAGGTTCTTTTATTTTCCGAAGTACGGCAGATATTTTTAAAATGTTTAATAGCTGCGTTATATTGATTATAATATTACACATTTTGATCAGAAAGTAAAGAGAAAGCAATAGGATCAGAGCGTCCTACGATGTTGATACATGCAGAGAGCACACAACACGGGCAAACTAATCACAAAGATATATGGACCGAGCTAAAAGTTTCATTTATTTGTGTACTTTTAAAACATGGACCTTGTTTAAATAAAAATAAAAAAAATTATTTGATACAAAAAAGAATACATTCACTGTGGGTACTTGTTATTAAACACTAACTATACAGTATGTATCTCATTAAAAGGTATTGAGACTGTTTACCAAACCAGGCAAGAGCCTGTATTTTGGCTGACAGTGTTCCGTCGTGGTAATTGACACTAGAGTGTATATTTAGATTAAGACGAATGTTGCTGTGCAGCGAATTACATTTGTTTAAAGTAAGTAAATTTACACATTTTTAAATTTATATTTTTCTTGTATTGATTTTAGAGCAACGATAGACATCTATTTGGGTTTATATTGTGCTCACAATATAAACCCAAATAGATGTCGCTCGCGTTTGGTGTGTGAGTGTGTAGTGTGAGTGAGTGTGGCAGTATGTGTGATAAGTATATGTTGTGCGTGCGTGCGAATGTTTGTATGTGTGGGTATATAAGTGTGATTGTGTAGACACAAGTACATAATTATGTAGGTTGTACGATGCTTTACATCGTACATCACGTTGCGCGTAGTCAGCGTTTACGCGGACACGCGCTATCGCAATTAATTAATATACCAGTTCGCGTTTAGTCACTAATCGGTTCGCGTGTTCTCAAATAACCATTATTACCATACCATATTAGATTAAGTTAAGTCAATAAATCAAGTTGTGCTTAACTCTATCTTTCACTTATTTATGAACCATACATAAATATCTCTGTACGGTAACCATAATACCGTACATCGTGGTCCTTCGAGCCGGATCGTAAGGGGGGACCTGCGCGAGTGTTTAGTGTGCATTCGTGGCAGTGACTTTCTTACGACGTAACCAGTTCTACTATCGTCAAGTGGATAACCAGTTTCCCTGACGAGCGACCATCCAGGATCGCGCTTCAAGACAAACCAGGTTACCACGTGTCAGTCTTCAAGTAAGATCTTTCCTTTTCTTACCACTTTACCAAATTACTATTACCATCATGGAGGCGATCTTAGCTACGCAAGAGCAAATTATGTCCGCGATGGACAACCTAACGTTAAGTACCTACGTACTAATTTTAGAAAAGATGGGCCGGGGCGTAAGACGCCCGCCTATATTGAAAAACGTTTAACTACATTAGACGCTTACTAGAACGAGTTTCAGATAAACCATACCCGGTTATCTGCAGAATTTGACGATCCTAACCATAAATATTTTAGTGAGAATTATTACCAAAAAGCGGTTAACTTATACAATGAGATAAAAACACTCATTAAGCAATATTTAACTACTGAAGCATCTAAACCATTACTGAGACCAGCAACACCATTGTCTAAAATTTCCGATCGACAGGAGCCTTCTACCACTCCTGCCGAAACGGGTGCTTCTCATTCCTCTTTTAGTACGAATTTAACCACGAAAGGTACTTCGAGTAAAGTTGACGAAATGCTATGAAAGCAGAAAAGTAATTTTAAGGCTTTTTTGCGTACCATTGAGGCTGTTGATCTCGAAACTATGTCGGAGCGATGAGAATTTGAAGACATTTTGAAGACTATCCAGTCAAGGTGGTCTGTGATCGACACTTTACACTGGAAAATCGATAGCGAATATCTTGCAGACAACGAAGAGTATGATCGCATGTTTACCGAATATGAGAAGAAATATAACGACGTCAAAAAGGCTGTTAACAGTAAAATGTGGTCGGTTTCATATAGAGAAAAGACTACACCGAAAATGGATATACCAACATTTAACGGTAATTACCAGCAATGGATATCGTTTAAAGATTTGTTTTGTGAAACCATACATAATAACAAATCGTTACCAAATGCACAAAAAATGCAATTTCGTAAAGCTAAATTCAGAGGAGAAGCAGACAAACTAATTCAACATTTACGTATTAGTTCCGACAATTACCAGATTTGTTGGGATATTTTAAACCACAGATACCAGAATATGCGACGTATATGTAATTCTCACATTCAATTACTTTTGACCATGCCTACTATGCAGCAACAATCCGCTGCATTAATCAAGAAACTACATGACACCACCAATAAGTGTCTGAACGCTATTAAAGCAATGAGCATAGACATAACCAATTGGGATCCACTCATTGTGTATATTTTAGCTCAAAATTTAGATACGGAATCCCACCATGATTATATTGAGTCACTACGGAACCCTAGAGATTTGCCGACCATAGCCGAATTTCTAGATTTTTTAGAGACTAAATTTACGTCATTAGAATCTTCACGGCACAAACAAGATGCAGTTAAGCCAAGTTATTCTCAACCTTTGACCTGAGGGTGGCGGGCTTTGTGGGCCTGCCCGCCATCCGTTCAGCACCAGGTCCGAGAGGCGGCGTGCGTGTTCCCACGCGCGCCTCTGTGTCGAGTCCGTCTCCCCTCTAGGGGGGAGACAGTAGGGTTTTGTTATAATGTTAGAAGTGCCTATTATGGGTAGGTCTTTTGTGTAGTGGCCTGCCGTTTCATAGGGCGGGCCGTAACCTCGTGCGAAAGCGATTCGCGCGGCCCCGTCGTTAGTGGTTGTGTCGAGGAACACCGTGGTAGGTTTAGTCGGTATTCCGGGAGGTACTTCACTATTATTCCATCTTTCTTTTACCCCGGCGAGTCCGACATAATCCCTCCGCCCGCCCCCGCGGAGGGATATGCGTCATTGCATTCCCCAAAGCAAAAAAATTAAAAAAAAAGTAATTCTCAACCAAATGATAACCATAAACGAAGTTCCAGAAAATTGGCGTAAAATTATTGAAAATAACAAATTATGCAAAAATTGTTTGGTTATTCATTTTGGTAAGAATTGCAGTTCGGAAAAAACATGTAGGTTTTGCAACGATACGCACAACACTTTGTTGCACAATGCTTACGTGACATATGTATCATCGTCCTCGTCTAGCCACGGTAAAGATGACAAGGAGCAACACAACTCAAATGTATGCGTGTCGTCTAGTAGACCTTTAGAAACCATCCCCAAGTTACTCGCGACTGCCAAAATCAATATCAAGTCGATAGATGGTTGTTATCATACCATGCGGGCTCTTATCGACCCCTGTGCAGAGTCATCACTCATCACTGAGAACGCTGCACAGATATTAGGTCTGCCACGAATTAAACGCAACTGTGTTGCGTTTAATTCGTTCCTACTCCTACCAGGAGTAGGAGCCAAAGCTAACAATAGCAAAGGAGTTATCAAGATTACTATCTCTTCTTTGTATAACAACTTTTCATTGAATACCGAAGCCTACGTGATGAAGCACGTTGTGGGCAATCTGCCAAACCAATCTTTCACCAAACCGTCTTGGCCGTGTTTAGATCAAATACAATTAGCGGACCCCGAATTCAACAGGAGTAGACAGGTTGATTTGATATTGAGTGTAGAAGTATACGAATTGATTATTCTA
The DNA here is from genome assembly GCA_963675205.1 of Catocala nupta. NCBI lineage: Eukaryota > Metazoa > Arthropoda > Insecta > Lepidoptera > Erebidae > Catocala > Catocala nupta. Next base: position 35,476,014 of record OY776078.1, read on the forward strand.
CCAAGATTTATTCGTAACGGCACGTCTCAGGCAGTAGCACAACAAACAGAGTTCGGGTGGATTTTAAGCGGCTCTGTTCGACCACAAAGTTACTGTTATGTTGTTACTGTTGAGTTAGGTGACATACAGAGATTTTGGGAAATTGAGGACATATCGGATTATAACTTTAACATGTCTGTCATGTTTGAACAACCAAACGCCAACCAGATGGACGCTACGTTGTTAGGTTACCACTTAAACCAGATGCGACGGAAAAATGGGAGAGTCGAGAACCAACCAATTTCGTCATTTAGAAAAAATATTTATTAGAAACAAAACCATTGCAAAGAGTTATAAAGAATTTATTCATGAATACATACAATTAAAACATATGAATAAGTGCACCGGTAACCAGACACTGGCGTCGTATTTACCTCACCATTGTGTATTACGCGCCGAGTCAATGACCACTGCGATACGTGTTGTCTTTAACGCGTCAGCTAAAACATCAACAGGTTATTCTTTAAATGATCTTATGTACAATGGACCAAATCTACAAAAGGATTTGCTTTCACTGATCATAAGCTGGAGGCAATACCAAATAGCCTTTACTGCTGACATTGAAAAATATTTCAGCAGATACTCGTTCATGAAGAAGATCAAGCGTTGCAGAAAATAATATGGCGTGATAACCCCAAACAACCACTACAAGAATACCAGTTGGCCACCGTTACATACGGCACCAAGGCCGCGCCATTTTTAGCGATGATGACGCTAAAACAGCTGGCCAGGGATGAATCTTATCGATTTCGAGAGGCAGCAGACGTTGTGGAAACTAGTTTTATATGGATGACCTGCTCCATGGTCACCATGACCTTGAGTCCGCGAAAAAACTAAAATCAGACCTTATAGCGCTTTTACACTTAGGTTGATTCAGTCTCAAGAAGTGGTCTTCTAATAAACCAGAACTAATGTAGGATCACAATTCGACTGATGTATATAATCAGACATATACTTTCAAGCACCAAGAGTCAACCAAAGCCTTGGGTTTGCAGTGGAGACCACAGGATGATTATTTTACGTTTCAGTTAAAAATATACTCAGCAAACAAACTGACCAAAAGAACTTTGCTTTCCGCTATATCAAAGATATTCGATCCTCTCGGGTGGTTGTCACCAGTTACAACCAAACTGAAATTGCTACTTCAAGAAATTTGGCTGTTCAATCTACTATGGGATAATGTATTATCAGATTCCTTCACTGCAAAGTGGTATACTATGAGAGAAGGCTTAAATAACATAAGCCATGTCAAGGTCCAACGATGGCTACAATGCATTGAAAGGAGTACCATAGAATTGCATGGATACTGTGACGCGTCAGAGAGGGCCTACGCATGTGTTATTTACTGTCGAGTCAGTAAAGGAGAGCAAAAGGAACCGTCTGTGGTCATCATAGCAGCTAAATCACGTCTTGTTTCCACAAAGAAAACCATAACACTACCAAGATTAGAGCTGTGTGCTGCTGTCTTGCTTGCAAAATTAATGAAAACTACTTGTCAATGTTTGTCTAATTTCAATATAAAAATGTTTGGTTGGTCAGATTCGACAGCTGTACTGGGTTGGTTAAACGGTGACCCTAGTCGTTGGAAGCCATTTGTTGCAAATAGGGTCAGCATAGTTACAAAAGTGATACCACCAACATGCTGGAATTATGTTCAATCAAAGCACAATCCTGCTGACTGCGCGAGTAGAGGCATCACCGCTGAACAACTTACCAAGCATCCCATTTGGTGGCAAGGACCAACTTGGCTTACTTTTGATGAAAAGACGATGAAAAAGACAACATATAATACCAATGAAGATGTCAAGAAATCTGTATTAATAAATATTTCAACAATAAAATATGAAAATAAAGTTATTGATTCGATATTAAACAGACACAGCGATTTTACGCGAGCATTGCTAGTGCTTGCTTGGGCGTTACGAATGTCGTCACAATTACGAAATAAACCTACATATTTAACCATACCAGAATTAAGAAAGGCAAGGAATATATTAATTAGACACGGACAGTCGGAGTTTATCGAAGATATTGCTTATATTAGAAAACATAACCAGCCTAATCCGAAAAGCAATTTATTAAAATTACACCCATATATTGATGACCAAGGTATTTTGAGGGTCGGGGGACGGATCTCAAATGCAAACATTCAAAACAATATTAAAATTTCCCTCAATATTACCACACAATCATCATTTGACAAATATGCTTATTGACCAAGCGCACAAAATGACCTATCATGGAGGTGCACGCTTAACGTTGGCATGGCTGCGTCAACAATATTGGATTGTAGCTGGAAATAACGCTGTCAAGAAGAGGCTTCGAAAATGCATCATTTGCAGGAGAAATAGTCCCTACAAACATAACCAATTAATGTGAGACTTACCAGCAGCCAGAACCAATATAACTCGACCTTTCTACCATACGGGAGTCGATTTTACAGGCTTTGTGGATGTCAAGTCGGCCAAAGGAAGAGGAGTAAAGTCTACCAAAGGATATATAGCTGTTTTTATATGTATGGCAACCAAGGCTGTTCATCTGGAACTTGTGTCAGATCTTACCGCTTCTGCCTTCACAGCAGCTCTTCGCAGATTCGCAGCTAGGCGGGGAGCGCAATTCGCTACACAATATAAACGGGATATCGATCTCGTAAGATCCAATCAAAACCACTTAGCGGCATTGTGGAAGAACCAGACTTACGTAATAGAGGCTGAATATAATGTATTGAACAGAATGAAAGATTCCATTGACAAACAGCACAAAATATTTAACCAATATCTTAATCAATTGCATCAAGATACAAACGCGCTAAAGAATCACGTACAAAACTGTAAAACTACTAATGAGTTCCTATTATCTTCTATAGTGGCTAACAGCTTGTTGATAAATTTGAAAAGCATTCAAGACGTATTATTAGATACCATCTCGGAAGTGAATTACGGCCGATTCAATATACACCTTTTGAAACCAGATCAGCTGTTAGAAGAACTGAATATAATTTCAGGAAAGCTATCAAAAGAGTCGAGATTACCAATAGATAATACTCTTTCGGATCTACCAAAACTATACCATTTATTGAAAGTGAGGGCTAAAATGACAAAAGGATATTTATTTTTGAAATAAGCATACCTCTTGTGAGTAGAGATAGTTATGATGTTTACAAAATATTTTCAATACCAAAGAAAGTTGGCAACAATATGGTCACCCTAGTCCCTGTTTCAGATAACGTAGCGATCAATTTACGTAAGGATTCATATATAACAATAACGCAGACGGAACTAAGAGAGTGCGTTCATTTCGACTTGAATACACAACTGTGTCCATTACAAAAACCAATTTTCCATATGAAAACTAATGAAAACTTGTGTCTTAAAACCCAAGAAACACAAACATGTAAAACCAAATCTGTGACTTGTCAAGATTCCTGGGATCGGTTAAATTATATTAACACTTACATATTCTTTTGCTGTGATCCTCGTCAAATAAGGATAATTTGCGAAAACCAAGTTACATCTGAGCATCTCACCAACGCTGGCTTAGTGACTTTAGGTAGCGATTGCATCATCAAAGGGAAGGATATCACTATTGTTGCGCATAAACAAATATCGCATAACATGACCAGTTTTGCAGAAGTTGAAAATGTTGAAATACCATAGATAAACCATATATTTAACCAGAATGTATCGCTACCGACTGAGCAGCCAGATCCTATAATCCCTGGTAAGGATTTGAAGGATATAGGCTCTAAAATTAGACAAATGAACACGGAGACAGGATTATTGAGTGGGACTTCCTACCACGATGTGCACCACTACGTCGCGATCTACTTGTTGGCGGGAGCGGTCGCAGCCGTGGCCGCTGCGTACGGCATAAGGCACTGGCGGGCGCGCCGCCCACTTTCAGCGGCAACCCAGACGTCTCCCGATTCGGCGCCGATGGGGGCGAACGACCATCCTTCTAGCAACGCTGTTTCAAACGCTGCGTTTCATTTTAGTGTCCGTGACGAATGTGTGAGTGTCAGTGAAAAAGCAATGCAAAGTGAGATAAAACCTGTGCCTAGTGTTCGCGTTAGTGAATCTACACCCCCCATATTTCCTAAACATACCTTTAGTGAACCAACGAATGTACGGGCCAACCAACCACAAGGACACTAGAGAACACAATAATCTAGTTTATTGATTGGAATCACCATGTCTCATCATCATTGCTCACGATCATTCATCATCATCTATCAACTCTATTTTCCCTCTCTGGGAGCATGTACGATGCTTTACATCGTACATCACGTTGCGCGTAGCCAGCGTTTATGCGGACACGCGCTATCGCAATTAATTAATATACCAGTTCGCGTTTAGTCACCAATCGGTTTGCGTGTCCTCACATAACCATTATTACCATACCATATTAGATTAAGTTAAGTCAATAAACCAAGTTGTGCGTAACTCTATCTTTCACTTATTTATGAACCATACATAAATCTCTATGTACGGTAACCATAACACCGTACATAGGTATATATTAGTTGAGTGAATGGTGTTATGTAGTTATCATGCGATGTAGGTAATAGGTCCTCCGTCATTTGGTAATTAATTTGCTGCAGCCAGGCACATACTTTGTGTTTGACTTCATAACTGTTAAGACTGGCAAAATTAATTTGTTTATTTATGTGTATTATTTATATATTTTGCAGCTCAGACTATAATATTGCCGTCTCCCAAATGACTTTTTGCAAGAAGCATTGCGGATGATAGGTTTTTTACCACGCTTATTGGGATCTGGAAAGGGTACAGTCAAATGTTTGGTGTCTGAGTATAGTTTTGACGTGGGATACCTGTAGGGTTTTTTTTGATAAAACTTTGAGCACGGCTCTTTGTGCCCTCTCTAGACTCATGAGATGTGTCTTAGCTGCCTCTCCTCATACTGTGATGCAGTATTGGATGACGGATTGTCCTAGCGCTAAGTATACTTGTTTTAATTTTCCGTGTGGTGTTATGTCTCTAAGTGATTTAAATAAATAAATTAGTAATCTTACGCGCGTTATCATCAAAGTTATGTGTTTATCCTACCTTAGCCCACTGCTTATCTCTATTCCAAGATACTTAGTTGATTGGGCTCTGGTGAGTTCGTAGCATGTAGGTACACGTATTTGGAGATGAGCAAATGTGAGCTTTGATGGAATAATTTTCAGGTGGGTTATTTACTTTTGTGATAGAGAAGGGATGTAAAGAGTTTATTTAAGTTAAGAGTGAGTAGGTTTTGGTTTAACCAATGCATCACTTACATTAGCGAAAGTTCTGTTCTTTTCTTTAGTGCTTGCCAACTGTGTCCTGAGATTAGGATTGCGGTGTCATCGGCATATGTGAAGATGTCGGTGTAAGAATGGGAGATGGTACAGTGATCATTAATGTATATTTGGAATCTTTTCTAGCTTAGCTAGAAGGATAGGGACAGAGACTGTGTCAAAAGCTTTAGAAATATCTAAAAATATGCACAAGCCTTGGTGTTTGCGTCAAGATGTTGGCTTACTGTACTTGTTAGATCGAGCACAGCGTCTTCAGTTGAGATACCTGATCGGAACCCATACTGATTTGTAGCCAAAATGTTAAAGTTCTTAAGATATTTTTTAGGGCGTTGTTCATTATCATTTCAAGCACCTTTTACAAAGCTGATAGTATGGCAATAGGTCTATAATTACTGACAAAGGCTTTGTCCCCATTCTTATAGATTGGCTGGATAATAGCTTTTTTAAATGTTACAGGGAAGACACCAGTAGTAAGTGCTAGATTGCATATACATATGAGTTATAGGGGGGATTAATACTTGTCGAGATTCCTTCAAGATCCGAGACAAGATACAATCCCATCCCATGTCACAATCGAGACGAAGTTGAAGAATGATACTTTCGATTGCCGACTCCAAAACCTCTGTAACTACTATTGAATTCGGTAAGGCTAAGGCTAAGTTTATACCTACATTGCTGAAATAATTACTGACTTGATTTATTGATTTTTGGGGGTTAGTCGTTATTTGTAATAATTCTAAGGGATTTATCTGTGCTTGTTATTGTTTTAATTGCCTTCCATAATGCTTTATTATTATTAACAGCTTTATTGGTAAGGGCTTTCCCGTATTCTAGTTTCAGCTTGCGTATAAGTCCGTTGCGAAAATTCCTATAGCGTGTGTAAGTTATCTTAAGTGTAATATTATCTGGATATTTTTTGATTTAAAGTGTATCCTATAGCGGTTCCTAATGCATCGCAATAATCCTACAGACATCTAGGGCTTTATAATTTTGTTTTCTTTTTTCGCGTGGTTGTACGACTATGGTTGGTTATAGTGGACGATATCATGGACACGAATTTATTCGCAACCAAGTTTGCGTCATTTATCCTTAGTGTAATGGAAAAGTCCAAGTTTTTTAACTCGAGCGATACTTTTAAATGGTCCACGGTTGTTTTAGTACAGGAGTATTGCCGTGTAGATATAGCAGTATTCATACTCCACACCAATGGCAGGATAACTAGTGACTTTGTTATCCCAGATATTTATTACAACTAATATACATTCATGTGTTATGGTTTTCTTATAAAAAGTCAAAGCCAGCTCTAGGAAAGGTCCTGTGTCGCGGGAGACTTTACGAACATTCAAACAATGGATACAAAGAACACCCAGACTCGGAACAATTAATTCAATATTATAAGTAACATCAAAATAATTGCCAATTTCAAAGTCAACAATAATTTATTCATTTAGTTCACAAAGTAACGCTTACGAACGTCAAAGTATATAAGTAAGCTAATTTAATGAAGTTACATATAAACTTTGACAACAGCTCTCATTTAGTTTAGTTGCTAGGTCCAGGCAAAAGGTTGAGCCTATGACAAGATACCTGCTTGCGTTTGCTAACTAATCTAACGCCAATCCACGCATCTACTATGCCAAATACTTGGCCGAATATTAGATTCAGTTATAAATATTTATATTCATATTTGATGAAACCTATGATCTCCATCCTTAAATCATGTATGGTAATAAGTAAAAGTAACTGTGTATACGGATCAAAAAACCACTTGCCTCAATGTTGTTTGGGACATAATGGACTCAAAGAACACCCAGACTCAACAACCAGTTGTAGTTTACATACATTATTATCCCGTCTGGGATTCAAACCCACGACATTCAACTCACTGGCGATCCGTGCAGTACTAAATAAATGACTAATAAATAAATACTACCTAACGTAACTTTTCATTTGGTAATCTCTTATAAATTGTTGGTGCCATACAGGATACGCTTTTGTGTAATAGAGCTGTCTTTGACTTGCGTAGACGAAGTCTATTCTGGGTGATTTGCCTTCTATTACGGGTAACCGTATCCGCCAAAGTATCAAAAAGTTCAGTGTTTGATTTTACAAAAACAGCTATTTCAAAGATATAGATACATAGTAGTTTATACATTTTAAAGTACCTATGGTACACAGCTTTCCCATATTTGTAGTTTAGAATTGCTCTTATACAGCGTTTTTGTGCCTTAAATACTAGATCTATGTCAGTTGAGTTTCCCCAAAATAGTATTCCATATCTTAGGTATGACAAGGTTGTACCATGGTAGGCCGTAAGCAAAGCGTCATTCATAACTTAGAGTGGGAGCAAGTTTAAATAGAGCATGTGCTGAGTTACTAATTTTTTTGCATAGGACCTCTATGTGAGCTTTCCATTTAAGTTTATTAAATATTAGGAGATAATAAATTAATATTAGGAGATAATAAATAAATTTTGTGGTATTAATTTGAATTTTTTTTATATTATTTTAATCAATATTTTAATTTAGATTATGAAATCTTTGTGCAAATTGTATTATATTTATTTTATTTAAATTTATTTTTAGATTATTATTGTCTAACCATTTTATAATATTTAGCAGTGTACTATTTATGTCATTTTTATATTCAATAATAATAATAATAATAATTTTATGCCACAAAATACATACATGATTATACATAATTGCATAAATAAAACTTAATACTAAGGATTTTGAATTTCGTTAGTGTTTTGGCATTCTATAGCGACTGAGCAGTCATCTGCAAACAAAGTGATGGGGTGAGGTGTTACTTTAGGTAAATCATTGATGTATGTATATTATAAACAGCAAAGGGGCTAAACTACACTAAACTAAACACTACCCTGTCCCACACCATATTTCACAGTTCACATATGAGAGACGTATGTTTCTTCCTTTTTATTGCTATTACTAACATACTTGAGTTCAACATACTGCTTTCGATCTGTTAAATACGGTTTTATGAGGTTAAGAACATTATCTCGTACACCATAGCTTTCAAGCTTTAACAGTAGAGTTTTGTGTTCAACATGATCAAAAGCTTGGGTCATATCAAACATGATGGCATATATAGGCACCCTATTGTCTACTTTGCCATAATTACTTGCAGAAATTCATATATTGCTCTATTAATATTAAAATTCGGTCTAAAACCTTTCTTGTGCTGCCAAAATATTGTGTTGTATCTTTAAAAACGTTGTGGCCTCCTTTGGTTATGCGCATCGGGCTTTCTAGCGTTTTCCATTAACATCGACTACAACAAACAGGTCACTAAGCATCACATTCTATCTGTGATCAGTCAGATATTTGATCCGTTAGGTTTAGTTGGTCCTTGTATTGTCGAGGCTAAAATTATTATGCAGCAGCTGTGAATGATGAAGTGTGGCTGGGATGAACGCATTCCAAATGAGATACAAAGACTCTGGGATTCCTTTGTAAGTACTAAATTACCATGTTTATATTTGTTAAATACTCCACGATGGGTCGTATGTAAACATAAATGCATGTGAACTTCATATTTTCACTGATGCATCAGAAAGTGCATACGGTGCTTGTGTATATGTACGGTCTATAAATAGGGATGGAAAGGTGCCAGTGCAACTTTTGGTTTCTAAAAATCGAGTAGCACCTATAAAATTATGTACGATCCCAAAACTTGAATTGTGTACAGCTATTCTTGGAGCAAGACTGTGTAGTAGTGTGTTGAAATCTGTTACCTTGCCAATTAGCAGATGCCAGTTTTGGTGCGATTCAACCATAGTGTTGGGTTGGTTGTCGATGACACCGACTTCATTGAAGCCATTTGTTCGTAATCGCATAAACGAAATACAAGAAATCACTGCACGGTATAAGTGGAGTTACGTGGCGTCTAAGGATAATCCAGCTCGAAGGGCCAAAATGGTGGAGACCTCTAGGTCTATAAATAATATATAATGACTGTATAATAATTGGTAGTTACAAAACAATAATGAATGCGTAAATGTGGCGTCCGCCCCGCACCATCGCGCACCGCGCCGGCGTAGGCAGCCGACGTGGGACGGAAAGGCCCAAACATCATTATATAACACTAGTGAAAAGCAAATTGTACTTTTGTTTAGTTTACAATATGATGCCTTATGTTATATATTTTTTTCTGCAGAAATGTTATCTTTGCCTTTTCTGAAACCTTGACAACGTGTATCTGAAATTGCACGATGATCGGTCGAGTAGGCAAAGCGCGAAAGCGTTATAAGCAATGAAACTTACGTTAGCATACATATCATTTGTTAGGATTAAAATTATAACAACAAATGTCAGTTAGACGGCCAAATCAAATTACACTAGCACTGAATTTAATGTCACTTGTTGTGATCATTTTCCTTAAGGTAGGACAAATAATTAATTGGTCATAGTAATAGATGCCAAAACTCTGGTGCCTATACAATTTTGTTATAAGTACCTAATAACATATGTGCTGCTAATTTGAACTAATAAGTATATGTACATGGAGAAAGAGCTCACGTGAAAGAAAAAGGTGTAATTGAAACAAATGCAAGGGATTTTATTTTTCAGGCTAATAGTATTCTGGGTGGTACGTTATTCCTCACGCTAGTAACATATGTGCTTCTTTTCTGTATATATAATATCACTGGTGTTAGATAATACAGACATTACCCTGAGAGCGAGAAATATATTTTAGGTAAACTGCAGAAACTAACTACGTATATTTTATTTTACTAGCGGACGCCAATTGGTCAATATTCGACCATAATTGATTTAAATTTAAGTTTGATAGTAATTAAGGTTTTATTGTCTATAACTATACCTAGCTATATTTCATTTAAATTCCGTCAAGGCTATAGGTACAGATTAATTGATTAATTAATTAATTAATTAATTACTTATTTTTTCAACCAAATGATTATACTCTTTCATTGACGTTATTCCTAAGCTTGCTACTTTGTTTTCCCTTTATTACATATAAATACGTAAATATATTAAAATATATATAGTATATATCCTTCCAATCCACCCAAAGATGCCTGTAAGATATTGCATATACATGTAATTATATATTTATATATGTAACAATAGTTACGAAGAATAGTACTACATCAGTCGAACAATGCCGAAATACTACGAACGCGATTCGATTGCGTGTGTCAAATGGCATGGTGTGTTCGTGTAGTGCTTTTCAATTAGTTTAATGTATTTTTAATACATATTTTATATAAATATTAGTATTCGCCCCTCTGTCTCCATATACACTTTAACTGTGCAAAATTTCATACTCCTCCGTCCGCGCAATTTCCGTAAAAAGGGGTGCAAATTTTTGCTTCACGTATTAATACTCGTATATATGTAGATATATATTGTTTCTTGCAGCTCAATACGCTAACAAAAGCGCCGACAAAAAAGTTGAAGCAAATGGAAACGCAATTGTGCGTGTATGACCTAATTGTATGATTCACTGTTGTGCGCATTACATCCAGATTTTGTAACACTATATTAACAACATATAATCGAACGCCAAGAATAGACTTCCCCATAACAGCGCGTGTGCGTTAAATTGAGAGTGGCCGATCAACATACTTCTGTCCTGGGTGCCTTTTTAAAGTTCTGTGGACATACTATTTCTAAATAATAATAAAAATGCGAATGTGAGATTGGTTGTTTGTTTTTCCCTATGCATTTACGCCTTAAATATCGAACGATCATCATGAAATTTCGCATACACGTTGTCAGGGGTACTGAAAAGGACTTAGAGTTCCCCTTTATCTATAAGAAGTAACTACTGTTCCTGAGTGAAATTTATTGACATATCTAGATTAACGTGAACGAACCCACGGGTAAAATCTACTAGAGAAACAAATTTAAAAAGTATGTATATTTACTGCAGACAGACATTAAAATATATATTTAAATCTAGGTTATGTATAATAGAGCTTTGATTTATATTATAAGAAAAGCGACATATAATATCAACACTAGAAATAAAAATAAATTACAAGATCCGGCCACCCCCTTTCATGAATGTAATAATTCGTTTAAACATAAGTTAAATTACATTTAAGCCGGAAATTAAACAAATAATATCATTAAGAGGAAACACAAGGGCCGTTTTCCCATACAATAGTAGTCCCCTGTTTCCTCCCTGGATAATGCCAGTAGAGCAATAATATTTTCCCAAAAAATTTATGGCCTCTATTGCCATGTCCCTATGTTTTCCTTTTTTTCATTTATTAATTATTAAAAGAGACATGAGCATTCAAAAACCTCGAAAATTGGCCAGATTTTCGGCTGTGTTCAAACATCCAGCAAACAAATTTGAGCACATTATATAAAAAAAGGAAAACATAGAAACACGGCCAAAGCCTTTCTTCAATTTTTAATGAAAAAAGTAATTAAATCGGTCAAGTGTTGGAGAAGGAACTAGGGGACTACGAAACATTGATTTTGTGTATTTTAATAGGTATTTTCGGTCCAAGCTGCAGTTGTCTCTATCACGTTCTGCGGGCACTGCGCGACAGCAATAGATTTTACAAATACCTATTTTTCAATTCTCTCGCCCGTGGTGTTTCCTCTTAAAAGGTTTTTATTAGCTGACAAATTGTATCGAAGATAAAATTTGTCGAGTTGAACTGCTCTCACCCACGGGCTATTCTATCAAAGCCTCTTATTTAAATGAGATTTTCGTTTTCTTTTATTTGAAAGATTACTAGCATTTTGAGTTTCACATTACTAGTATTCTTGTTAACCTCTCCAGCTAAGCCAAAATACTTGTATTAGGAGTGGGCTCACGCCAGTAGAGCAATGGGTGGGATTCGAACCCGCGACCTCTAGATCGCAAGTCGCCGCTTCGAAATTAATTAATATTGTAATGATAATTGGCTATTGAAAAGACATTTATTATATTATAGGCTGTTGCTAGTCGTTCACTAAACGGACATATAAAATAAGTTAGTCGTCCACTAATCGGACGAATAACATAAATTATTCGTCCACTAATCGGCTTTCATACTAATATTCCAGGGCATAGTTACAATGTGTAAAAAATATTGCTATTGGAAACTTTCACAAATAATTGTGCATCGCTCAAATTCAGCAGGATCTATGCAGAGTAATTGAAAATTAGACACTCGGATCCGTGCCACTGTAAGAAGCCAAGGCGGAGATTTGAACGATGTCATATTCTACACTAAATAGCATATTTACCATTCAAATAAAAAAAGAATTTAGTTAATACCTCACACACAGCTTGTTTTATTACATTTCAACATCTACCCGCGTTTACTGAAAACCCTTTATAACATTTACTAATAATTAATTAAAAACAAACCGTCGGTTTATCCATTAAAACAACAATCATATCAGATTACAAAAGTAGAAAATCTATTTGGAAAATAAAGTCAATAATTAAGTTAATATTTTCCTAAGAATTTAAATGAAGATTATAATAATATTCAAATTCGACTTCACTTTCACTGGGCGAACACTAATGTAAATAAAAACTACCACAGGTCATTGAAATTAACAACTTCATATAGATTTTAACGCGTTTCATTCTAAACACTATCTACCTTCTTAATTATTAAGATACTAGCTTTTGCCCGCGGTTTCATACGCGTAAAAGTAGGTTAGGTTATGTTAGTAACAGGACTTTAAAAAACAAAATTGCGTATGTTACTCGGTGATAATATAGCTTCCAGAAGGTAAAAATTTAAAAATTCCAGTTTAGTTTTCCAGTTAAACTCTTACAAACAAACAAAATATATTATCTTTCCTTTTTATAATATTAATATAGATTAAACTATTGAAATTTATGTTCCGTAAAAAGCCATATAGCCATAGCCGTTGAAAAAGAACCAAAACATCGAAGAAAATTAAAATAATAGTGTTTAGTAGTAGGTAACCACGATAAATCTGTGTAAAGTAATTAAAATTGTAACGAAAATATAAAACTAATTAAGTGTTTTTGAATCAGAACCTATGTTTTAATTACTGCGTGTAAAATAACAAAAAATTGTTTTAAAATAATTTTACTATGTTTGGTTGTGTCTTGTAGATGAATTTAGGTAAATAGAGACTTTGAGGACCCGGATCGCCTCGCCTCGCCATTGCCGTTGTGCCGAGTGTTGTAGGTTCGATACCGAAACGTGGCAAAAAATCGTGTCATCCAAAATTATTGTTTAGAATGTAGAAGTGTTCTAGCTGCTCCGCGACACAATATTTATTTCTAGCTTTTAAGGAGAAATAAATAAAAATATATGTATAAGTATAGGTGTTTTCCTGTTGATCCTGCCTTTTATGGTGGGCAATAATAATAACATGAAAACTAAATTAAAACTATTTTGTAATAATACGTAAGATACAGATCACCAATATTTATAATTGTTGATACCGATTTTTAGTTTGATAGCTTAATTCTCAAATAAAATTTATCGGCGCTTCATTTCGTATAATTCAGTTCAATAGTAGTATGATAGAGCAGAGCTGACTTCATAGCACCTAGTCGTTCCTAAGACCCCAAATAGCTTTTTAGTCTTGTAGCATGCCTAAAGCTGACGTTGTTAGTGCCCTAATTGAGCAGTGTTACTGAGCTTTCCAGATAGACATTTTTAACAGTTATTATTTCTAACAGTACCTTTTTCCATTTCGGGCACGTGCATATGAATATAACAACACAGACACGTGCCCACGTAAAAACTTAATTGCAATACCGTGATATAAAGGGTTAAGGTCGACATTTTCCGGGTAATAGACTAAAGGCTGAGGCACAAAGCGAACTGTATTAATTTCCTATAAAACTAAATTACCTGTCAAGTACACGCAGGTAAATTATCTTTGTGCATCACAGGCAGATGTTTAATTAACCTTTCTATCCTGTTATAAACACTTTACAAAGAAGTTATTATTGCGCAGCGCAACTAATATTACAGGACTGAAAGTAGTCATCTCGAAATTAAACGACGTTTAGAAAGTTTAGCGTTAATACACACACACACACTCTTCTCATTTATTTACAATACCTGGTTCTTAAGGCTAAGATTTGAACTAAAAGTTAGCCAAATTCAATACCTCTATTAATTACTTACCTACAAACTAATACTAATCTGTTTTCTTTGTAAAATAATGATGAACACATGTCACGAAAAAGCTTGGCACACTTTAGCAAATCGAAGTACCACTTTGCACACTAAGTTATTGACTAACAACACTGAATTCTCACATCACATTAATTTTCCACATTTTCGTGTCACTGTAATTGATTGGCGACGACATTTTTATCGAGCTATAGACACATTAATTGAAATTTTTATGGCTCCGTACGACGTCTCGTGCGCAGCGTTAATTGAAAACTACGAAACGTTTCATTGATCAGCCAAAATCTGACTGAATCGCGTTGATTGTACGGAGCGTAAAACAAACCCAGATGTACGGCTGTGCGTAGCTAGAAATCAACACAACCGCTATAAATAGCCTAACCACACGTACGAACGACGCTAGTGAGCGGGACGCCCTTGTTACTGAAGACCAAGTAGTGAAAGTCAAATTATTCCTTCAAAGAACTCAAAACCACAATATCGAATAAATATGGCCCACTGCTTTGACATACTATAATCGAAATGATTGATTAATTACTTATTGTGAAAATGAAATACTTGTACGTATATTTCAGTAAAGTATATAATTTAAAACAATGCAATTGAATCAAAACTTATCTGTAAAATATTCATCATCATTATTATATTGAATGTTTTAAAATATTAATCCCGCGAACGTAAACTAAATTCATGATGTGTGCGACAAGGACGAATCTATTCTATTCAATTAATAATAATTGGACGTAGTGGGACTAATATGCGCAACGCAAGCCACATTTGATCCTAGTTAAACGCAACTGCACTCACACAGTCTAAAAGCGTCCGTGTATCCAAATAATACGTAATATGTGTCACAGCCGAATATCTTAGGCCGACGCCCACTTATAAATGTGTTACAGAAACATATCGATGTAGCACGTACCAAGACCAGCATAACTCGATCTACATTGACGAACGTGACAGCGAAACCA
Source organism: Catocala nupta (assembly GCA_963675205.1). NCBI lineage: Eukaryota > Metazoa > Arthropoda > Insecta > Lepidoptera > Erebidae > Catocala > Catocala nupta. The sequence continues at coordinate 35,491,450 of OY776078.1, forward strand.
ACAAAATAATAAGAGCTACGGATACAAAAAAAAGTACTGCTACATGTAATACTCAACAAATTTTATTTAATTTAAATTGTACGTGCTATTTCTAGAAATAGCACATACAATTTTACTAGTAAAACTGGTACATGCCGAGGGATTTCCAGACGTGACGTCACTTCAGACACACACACGCAGCACTACATAGCAACGGCAGCATATGACATAAGTATTTAGTCTTATATAGACTAAATAGCGTACCGACGGTTGCTTTGAAGGTGTGACGGAGAGTACCTAACACTCCGATCATATGTTACTTTGATGGGCACAATGCCTCCTATAAAAAAGCAAGCTAAAAGTGTAGTAAAGACTTTCCACAAGAAAGTTGGCTTTTACTACACTATTGGCAAAAAGCACACCGTCAGCTGTATGATAAAACCTAGGAACGGTATTCATACTTGGCCATGCTAACAAGCAAAAGAAACAGTGCGGCTAAGTAAAGAGTCAAGTGAGTTGAAGGCAAGACGTAATGATTTAAGTGGTCATTACTGTCACTGCTCCAACACTCAGCGTGTGTTCGATTCCCACACGAGATAAAACAATATTTGATTAACAAATTATCGTTCCGAATCTGAGTGGTTTTTGTGTTCGTTGTCGGGATGATAGTAATTTTCCTCACGACACTAGAATTATACCTAGAGCAGGAAACGTCATTAAAAAAATATGAAAGTCCTCTGGTCTTTGCCAACGACTATGTAATCATTTTTAATAATAATCATTTATTAATTTCGGTTGCTACTAATTAATATAATTATTACACGTTGTATTAAATAATAAAATATAATATGCTGTCCTAAACAGCACTGGAACATCTGTCCACCTATGGATATAAAGCAAGACCATTTGGTAAAATCTTCGATGGTATTTGCTCACAACTACAACTTTGCTACAATTTATTGTTAGTATTTTTCGAGAAATTATTAATTACATTAATTAATTATATATTATATATTCTATTCTTATTTTATATTATTTATCCTATCTATATATTAAAACGTGGAGCAAAAACTTTGTACCCCTTTTTACGAAAATTGCGCGGATGGAGGAGTATGAAATTTGGCACAGTTATGGTTTATATAGAGAAGGAGGGGCGAATCCTAATATTATTATAAAATATGCATTAGAAATTCATTAAATTAATGGAAAACACTACACGCACACAACCACAAATTTGACACACGCAGTCGAAGTGCGTAACTATGGTTGTATATCAATATAATACAATGACATTTACAGGCAAACTTTGGTCGAATTTCGAGCACTAGGCGACCGCTATTACGACCGTATTTATAAATGTTTAAATTTGCGCATTATATTTTCTTTATTAAAATTATTAGAGATAAATGATTATTGTTTTGTCTTTTGCAGTTTTAGAGTTCGGAAATCTCTTTTACAACAGCTTTGTCCGTCCGTCTGTCCGTCTGTCTGTTATACAACTTTCAAGTCAAGAACGTAAGAGCTAGAGGCGAGTCTCTAGCTCGGTCAACGCCATTCGACTCAGCATTGTCGATATATCCGGAAATGACTATGACCTTGGCCTCTGACCTCAAGGTCACGTGAACTCACGTGATACAATTTTTTTTACACTAAGTTATACGGCAATTCTTTGGCGTTTTTCACTTGTTTTAATTATAAACCTGTATCAAGTATTTAAGTATTAGATGTGAAATTTTTATTTTCTGCTTTTGTTACTTACTTATTACAAGTAAAATATTTTTATATTGCCACTAGATTTTAGTACACGACTTCGTTCACGATAATCTAAGTTTGGCCAACAAATTTCTATCTCCCTGGAACAGTACTTTTTTAGAGTTCGAAAGAACTCTTATACAACAGCGTACGTCTGTCTGTAATACAACTTTCAACTCAAGAAGCTAGAGACTCGCGGTCAACGTTATTCGACTCAGTATAGTTGATATACCCCCGAAATGACTATGACCTGTGATTGTTGACCCAGTATAAGTAATATGCAAAAGTCACGTGGTATCACGTGACCTTTGCATATTACTTGAACCGTTTTTTCGAACTCTAAGATTAACGGCATTCTTTATCGTTTCTCACTTGTTTCTGGATGAAGGGCATCCTATATTTTCCCTGTACTACTGACAACGTGTATGCTAAATTTCATTATGGATAGGTCAAGAGGTTAAGGCGTGAAAGTGTAAGAAACAAACTCACTTTCACATTTATAATACCCCTTTAAAGATAGAGACTACGCATGTTTGCTTGGGCGATCAAAACATTTTTCCAGGCGATGAAAATCACTCTTTGATTTTGTACTTCGTATAAAATAAAGATATTATGTTGACATATTAACAATAGAAATATTACCATATTTCTGCAAGACAAGACGTCTTGCAATCGTTCTTCCTAGGTATTCAATTCGTTCGTCCTAGTATATCAATTCGTTCGTCCTAGGTATAGGAAATCCTCTTATAATTGCCTATCAAATTAAAGACTGTAAGTATAAAATGGCAAACTTTGCGTTTTTAAAATACATTTCATATCAATAATAGACAGGTGCGTCTTATTAGTATGAGAAGGTCACATGACTGGCCCAGTGCAGGCTGGTAAACTTCACATATATTTGAGATCATTATGTAGAACTCTCAGAAAAACTGGTTTCGTCAAGCGGTTTTCCATCACGTTAAAGCGAACGATAATTAATTATTTAATACGCATATAACTTCAAAATGTCAAAGCTATTGTTTCGGAGCCTCTACGTGCCAATTAAATAGATTTCCTACTACGCTACCACTGTTATCACATATTCGTATCAAATGTAATAAACGTATAGCAGATGTGTTATTACGTATTACTGATGATTATAAGATATGTTGCGTTATAATTTATACATTTCGACTGACGAAATTTGACTTACGAACTGACGAAATCAGTTCACTTCGTGCTGGTACTGCCAAGGGCTTTTTTATAGATTTGCTACTAACACTAAGGCTTCTTGTACTTCTACAATATCTTATACACATTGCAACTTGCAACAGCACTTGCGTGGTTTATATGCATCGTATAAACGACCGATGCGAGCCACCAGCGCAAGTAAACCATATGATTAATTCGCTCATGTAGTTTGCCTACTTGCACCGTTGACAAGCACCTCAAGTAACTTGCTTAGATAAGAACCTCGGCCATTCGACAGTTGCAGCTTTATTAATTACTAGCTTTTGCTCGTGAAAAAGTAGGTTAGGTTAAATTATTTAAGTAACAGTATATTTTAAAATAATGTTTTGCCTATTATACTCGATGATAATATAGCTTTCTGATGGTAAAGTATTTTAAAAATCGGTTTATTTGTTTTTGTGTTAAATGCTTACAAACAAACAAAAAAATCAAATCTTTTCTTTATAATAGTAGTATAGATTTATTAGTAACCAACGCAGAAGTTATATCATTAACTTATCAATTTGATTATTTTATTTTCATTTCCGTCTAAGCTAAGGACAGTAACATTTCTTTGACAAACAAAATTGTAAGCTTGTCTGTAACGAGGGCTGGAGACTTGTTGCCTATACTGTGTAGTTTTAACGGTAGTACAGTATTACACTGTCCTACAGTTTTACCTACACAGTGTAAGCTGCAGTCTCTACAACACATTATACTTATGTATTTAAACAGATAACGCATACTCTGCACCAAGTTCTTAAGAATGTATGTGTAGAAATAATCGATATTTGTATTGTATTGTAATTAATCGGCAACCGGGCATTGAACCGCAATTCGAGTCAAAACGTGAACATTCTAAGCACGCATTTAATTGTAATATTTGACAAAAAATACGCCATTTTATTCTACTACTTTATTTGTTCAACGACCCAAAGTGTGTTGGCCCCCAATAGGAAAGAACGTCACTTAATTCGGTCATTGATCGTTTCGAATCGTTGGCATGATGGCAAATTGCATTTTATAACTTTGATTAGACGTGTGTAGTTCAATCGTCTACGAGTATTTATATTGCATACGCTCAGCACATCGTTATACAAAAAACATGGCGATGTAGCATCAAGCTATATTATGTGACTAACAAGCTTTACACATGAAACGTTTAACGACATTTATTCAATATGCATATGCCTCTAACAAGAGGTTCTCCTTTCCATCTTCTTGACTACTGTACTACTTCTTGACAGTAGTTGCATATTGGCAATTATTCCGACAGCTTCGTGATAGCCCAGTGTAAGACCGTGTAACTGTCCGGCATATGTCTCGAGTTTGATGCTAAAGCACGCACCTCTAAACTCTTAAGTTTAGTGCGTATATAATAATTAATTGTCACTCGCTGTAACGGTGAAGGAAAACATAACGAGAAACCAACATGTTAAGAGTTCTTTATAATATTTTTTAACATACATACATATGTGAAGTCTGTCAACCCGCACTGGGCCAGTGTGACTATGGCCTAAAGCACACTAAGAAGAGGCCTGTGCCCAGTCGCACAATTTATATTCAGGGCTGATATAATATATGTAAAGGCTTGATGGCGGTTAATCGTCGGTATATAGCTTAATAGGGTATAAGTGATGTAGAAAATTATTTGCAAGTCCTATTTAGTATAAAAGTAGAACAATTTAAGTATTAATAATGTATTGCTTACGTAGTTTCTTGCCTTATACTTTTTTGAAGCAATCTTTATGTATGTTCTATAAACAGTCGTAAATTCTGATTAGTCGATTAAACTAATCGACAAATGTTTTGTAACCCATGCAAACCTAACATTAAAATAAATTCTAGAATACTTTTTTAGTAGCTTTAAAGACATTCTTTATAAATTATATTTATTTAACTGTTTACTCACCAGAAAATTATAGATATCAAGGTATTATAATTAAATGGGGCTGTGTTGTTCATCTGTCAGTCAAATAGCTCTTGACGTCTCCAATTTATCTTGGATAACATATTTTTAAAATAAATTAATATAAACTCCAATTTGTTTTTATGACAAAATTATTTTTATAAGACACTCTCACACTTAGGTTTATTTTACTTATTGTCTCAAGCACAGATAATTAGTCTCCAGCATCTTGTTATTACCAATATAACTATAAACTGAAATAACTCAAAGAAGATTTAAGTTATTTTCAGGTTTTATTTATAAGGAATGTCTTTTAAGCTAAGGAATGGCTGAAATTGCTTTTGTTTTTATGTAAATATAAACACGGTATTTATATAGAAAGAGCGATAGCCTTTATGAGAAAATGATAAGAATTTAATAAAAAAATTGTAGGTGATAGATACAATGAAAGTTCGCTCGTTCTATATTTGTATGTAGAAATGCTTCAATATGAATATCAATCATTTTATAAGGATTTCTGCACATTATCAGTTAGCGTTGTCGGTATATTGGCTTAAGTTTAAACTTATCCAAACTGTCGATCGAGCAATATTCGAGTTTCTATTGAATATTATTGCAGTAACCTTGATAATAAATAACGTTGCTGTCTATTCTTTAGTAAAAGATTGCTGTGCGTTGCCTACACATCTACGTACTGGCATAATGTCATGTATGTATAAGCCAAACAATTCTAGATACAAATAAAAAATAATAGCTGTATAATATCAATTCTTATAAAAAGAACAAATCATAATAATTATGTTGGTTGACAACTTACAAATATTTAAACAAGTAATTTTATGTCAACAAGAGATCCATTTTACCCGTATTACATATTATTCCTTTTATACCATCTATTTAAAGTATTATGATCACTCAGACAAGTTGGAATTGGCTGTGACTATATAAACATACCTATTATCTAGAGCAGACGGTCCTCTCACAAGGAATACATTGGCTTTTATATTTCCCAACAGAGTTAAATTGTTGCGTGTCACACAAGCTGACATTTTTATTTACGTTATAGAAACTGGGTTTACTGATATTCACCCTTCTCAATTCAAAATTAAAATAGGCCGAATACCAAAAAGTCTCATTATATGTTGTTACTATGATAAAAGCCATGCACACGAACTGAAAAACATATTTGTGCGTCTCGAGAATACGATAGGTATGTGAGATACCGATCGTATTCTTGAGACGCACAAATATATCATTTTAGAATATTATTTTGTACCATTATTATGAATACCATAGGTTATTAATATGATATTCCTCAGTTTGTTACTCTGATAATGCGCAGTCGTCCTAAACAAATCTTTTTGAAAATAGACCAAATCTTACTTACAGAATACTTGAAGAAAGTGTGTATGAAACTCACCGTCCATTCTAGATGGGTCTCCATGCCAGTCTTCTTCTGGAACAAATTTTCATTGTTTTAGTATACAATATTCATATGAGATAATTCAACGATAATACATTATGTGATAGAGCAGGCTTTGTAGCCTGGTATATGGTATAAATAGAAGCAAGATTTAATCAACGCTCCTGTAATTAATTTACAACGATCCAAATTTAATTATAATTACGTTTAATAAATGGTTGTTTATCTATTGGCATGAATTATAGTAGGATGAAATAGCAAATATGTTTTTCGATAATTATATTGGTTGAAAATATTTTAACAAATGCTAATGTTTGGATAGCTTTGAGCATTAATAATAATGGGAGGGAGACTAGGAAAACAACCATTAAAATAATTTCAAGGCATTAAATAATGATAAGATTGAGCTTAGCCATATTGTAATTTATATTAGTGGCAGAAATACGAAATAAAATAAACCTGTTAAAAACCGAAAAACGTGAATACCCAGACTTAAATAAATAAAATTATAATTTTGCTAATGGTGAGAGAACGCTTCAACTGATATAAGAAAATTTATTTTCTATTAATATCTTTTTACCTTGTTTGAAATGAAAATAAAATCAAGAATACAATCTACAAACTAATATTAGCTAAGATGTCAATGACGGTCAATGTCAGTTATGTAAATTAGTATAGTACTTTTTTATAATTGAGCCGTGTATATATGTTATTCATAATTATTTACTTATTTTTAACAGATGTGTATATATTTAAGCCGAATATAATTAAAACGATTGGATTTCTGAACTGTCACTGTCAACATCGGACTACGTATTTATTTCAAATATAAAATTAAATAATATAAATATAATAAATAAATCATATATGAACAGTAATATAACGAATATTGGCGATTGTATGTGGCAAAAACCACAACGAGTCTTCATTGAAAGCGGAAATACATATACTGTGTTAAGGATTCCAGCATCCCAGCTAAACAAGTTGTATATTGGTTTGCCCTTGTCTTTGGTGAAGTCTTGACGGGAAGCGATGCCGGCACTAACGCGAAGCGACGGAAGCCCAATCGCCAAGCAAAAAAATTTTTCTCATTTCACTAAAACCACACAGTTTTTCTACATCAGTTTTAGTTTTGTTCACTTTTTCATATTGTAAATATTTTATAGAGTAAGTAGTATTAGTATTAAGTGTAATCATATTTTTAATGTTACAAGGTTCAAGCGCTACAAGTGATGTGGAAGTAAGTGCCAGTCTAACTAACCTCGTACGTTGCCCATCTTGTTCCCAGGCACTGCACACAGGCACAGTGTTGTTCGTTGCTTTAAAGGTAAACGGGGCTTGAAAGTACATATTGCTAAAGTACACAAAAACCAAAATGTACTTCCTTGCCCCGATACATCTACAGTGACAAATGTAGTTGCACCCCAAATTCTCTTTTCCCAGTATCTAGGACATTTAAAAATTGTACACCGGTTTTGAAACGAGCTCCCCGCGGCGCTAGATCCTCGGTGACCCAAAGTTTGGCTCACTGCATTGGTCTTGTCGTCCGGGAGAACTCAACGACAGCTTGGGAACAACTACTCACCTTCCCGTATAAAATAGTCCATGTACAAGAAGACCGGACCTCACAAAAATCATTAACAGAAAATTGTCATGTTTCGATCTGCACTATTAATCCAAAATTGGGAAGGTGATATAAGGGGCGCGTCCCGGCTATTATTTAGTAGTGATGTGGTGGCGCCTTTCTCTCCAGACACACTCGCTAGTCTGCAGAGCAAGCATCCAACGCCTAACGATAAACTCACCTATCCTGACCCTCCTAGTTCAGCTACTGAATATCTCAGTATTACAGCCAATGATGTTCTTTCAGCCGTTTGCTCTTTTCGGAGTGGGTCTGCTGGCGGTCTTGATGGTTTGACACCACAACATCTGAAAGATCTTGTGTGTTTAAGTGCCGGGGTGGCTGGCGACGCACTATTGAGGGAGCTGACGGCGTTATTGAATGTTATGCTCTCCACCTATGTGGACGATGCCATCGATGTTTTATACGGTGCAAATTTATGTGCCCTTCGGAAAAAGGATGGTAGTATTCGGCCTATTGCTGTAGGATGTACTTAGAGGCGTATGGCAACCAAAATATGCTGTATATATAACAGCACAAGCTTAGCGGGTAAATTGCAGCCCCTAAAACTTGGCTTTGGCTCTAAAGGGGGCTGTGAGACTGCCATACACCCCTTTTCAACATACCTTGGCTGTGACGGCGGTGACGTTATCTTAAATGTTGACTTAAGGAATGCCTTTAATTCAGTGAATAGGGACACTTTGTTGACACAAGTAAAATTAGAAACCTCCAAAATGTATAAGTTCATTTGACAATGTTACAGGTATCCATCAAAATTAATCTACAAGGTAAACCTTTTGGAATCAGCCGTTGGGTGTTAATAAGGTGACCAGTAATTTTTGGTCTCTTAGACTTAGACTCTTGGGCCAGTTATTTTTAGTTTAGCTATTCACCACATCATTAAGCATTTAAATTCAAAATTTTATATCTGGTACCTAGACGATGGCACCCTAGGAGGAGATGTAGATACAGTAATACAAGATTTGGCACTTTTAAAAAATAAATTTAAATCAATAGGTTTGGAACTTAATCCAAGCAAATGTAAAATTTTTGTCGGCAATAACATCAATAAACTATGGGTATTATCTATATTCAATCCTATGGCATCTAATATTAAACTTCTAGATAAAACCTCTCTTCGCCTCCTTGGGTCCCCAATTTTAGATGAAGGTTTTGATAGTCTAATAGAAGAGAAAATTCAAAATTTTTGTTTATCGTCAAAAATTAATATACATTCGGCTTTTACAATTATTCGATACTGTCTTTTCGTCCCTAAATTTACGCATGCCCTTCGATCTTCACACTTTTGGAAACATCTGACACTTTCAGCAAAAATTTATAAAATTATACAGAACACTCATAATAAAGTTTTAAATGTGGCCATTAACGACCGGGCGTGGCTACAAGCGAGCTTGCCAATTCGCTTCGGCGGCCTCGGCATTCGAAAAATTACTGATGTAAGTTTACCAGCGTTCCTATCTTCGGTCTATAGCACGGAGGAATTGACCAGGAAAATCTTGGCACCTACACTGGTTAATTCTGAAGTGCTGTGCAAGACCGACGCCGTGAATGCTTGGAGACTTGCTTGCCCAAGCACTGATTTACCCGAAAACCGCCTCCCTCAGAGACAGTGGGATGGGCCGTTATGCAGCCTTGTTCGAGAAAATCTTATAAATACATCGTCCTGTGCTGCTGAACGTGCCCGCTTGCTGGCTGTGGGAGAGTGGTAGTCGGGCCTTTGGCTTCAGGCGCTCCCGTCGTCCAACATAGGTACCATGTTGGACGATACGATCCTCCGCATTGCTTCTTGTTTGCGCTTAGGTACTCCCTGTGTTTCTTCGCATCAATGTCTTTGTGGAAAAGCCGTCGACAGTCTTGGTCACCATGACCTATCATGCAGCAGGAGTGCTGGTCGTATATCACGACACGCCAACCGTCGGACTCTTGTCACCACTTGCGTTTCAGCACAGCTTGAACCTCACGGCTTAGTACGCGACGATGGCAAGAGACCAGATGGTATGTCATTACTGCCATGGAAAATAGGTAGGCCTTTGGTGTGGGACGCAAAATGTGTCGACACCATTGCGCCATCACATCTTTCTAGCACAGGGGGTTGTGCTGGTGCTGCTGCTGCATCAGCGGTGACGCTCAAACGGCGTAAATATCAAAACCTTATTGGTGAGTACATATTTGAGCCGTTTGGTGTCGAAACGGTGGGGCCATTGGGTCCAAGTGCTAGGTCTGTTTATAGACACCTAGCTAAGCGACTCATCGACGCTTCACGTGACCAAAGGGCTGGTATTTTCTTTGCACAAAGAATAAGTGTTGCCATTTAACGTGGAAATGCTGCCAGTCTTCTGGGCACGTTGCCAATTGACGACGACGCGGAGAAATATTATGACGCTTTTTAATTTTGAAGTGTTATTTTCTCTTTAGTTTATATTTCTTGTAAATAATTTATGTATATATTATGTAAATTATTTAAATATGTCATTAAAATAAAGGTACGTTTATTAAAGTTAATTATTAATAATGTCTAAATATAGATCAATTTTAGTTAAATGTTATAATCATAGTTATTAAAAGTGTAGCAATAAAAATTCTACCTACGACATGTGGCAGTGTTAATTTAAATATTATATTGACGAATCTATGTATATACCTATCGAATATATATGCGAAGGATATATACACATAAAATACTAAATATTCTTGACCGTATATGTATATACATAATAATATACGGTGTTTTCGCATTTGACATACAAATGTACAATAGAGTGGCTTAATTGCTTAATCCTATGAACGCGTAAGCATAAGCAATCACTGCATACAGGGTGTCCGGTAATTAACGGATAACCTTAAAATGTCTTATAGTAGAACTGAAGGCCGTTCAGCAAAAATGAAAAATAAAAAACATTTTTTTTTAAAAGTGCAGTCTATATTAGCGTAGCATACTTTTGACTGTCTATCTATAAGCATAATTAGTTTTTAATAATAAAACAACAAAAAGCCGATGGATTGCATTCATTTATGGTCGTAGTATACAAGAAAGTTATACATGGTAATTAAAAAAAACCACATTTCTCAGGCAGTAGTTAGGACAGATTTTTTTATAATGTTTTTTCTGAAGGACCATCCGTTCCTCTATACATTTCCAGGTTATCTATTAATTACCGGACAACCTGTATATGGAGACTGTGAAGCCAACATGTATAATAAAAGAATATATTTTTTAATCTCGTCATAAATTTTATTATAAGCAGAGTTTACATTATAGGTACATTCCGCCTGTATCATTGATTGGTCACAATGCTCGAACCGTGCCAGATCCGGTTATCATGGTTCAAATTCTTTTTTTAATGTTATAGATGGCTAACGATCAGACGGATCACCTGATGGTAAGCGATTACCGCCGCCCATGGACACCCGCAACACCAGAGGAGTTACAAATGCGTTGCCTGCCTTTTAAAAAGGAGTATGCCCTTTTCATGAAGGTTTGTAGTATATAGTCATAAAAAGTTTACAATTAAGAAGGTTACTCATGAGTCCAAAGCACGGTCGTCCTAATTATACAAAAGAGAAGCGAAAGCTTGAAACAAATCTTACTTCTAACCCGCCTTCACCGCGAAGCTACAAACTGCAATCAATATAACCAATTGTAAAAAACCAAACTTTATAAATTCTCTTTCGACAGTATTGTTCAAATATACATATATAAAAAGAGGATTGGTGAAAACGGCTCGTTCAATAAATAACACGTCACAATAATTTGATCGTACGATATAGCTTCTTTATATACCAACTAGATGTGCCCACGGTTTCACCCGCGATTATGATTACTGCGCCGCCACCGTGGGTTGTAGCGTGATGTTATATAGCCTATAGCCTTCCTCGATAAATGAGCTATCCAACACTAAAATAATTTTTCAATTCGGACCAGTCGTTCCTGAGATTAGCGGGTTCTACCAAACAAACAAACTCTTCAGCTTTCTAATATTAGAATAGATAAAGAATTGGATTTATAATAATTTATACGCAAGAAACGATTACAAGATGTTATATACAAAAGTTGTATATAAAGAGCTACATGTTTCATCTTAATCGGTATTTATTATTAGCAGCATTTTTCATTAGCCTTTTGTTCTGTCCCATTGCTGGGCAAAAGCTTCTCCCTTGAACTTTAAAATCACACCGTTCAAAGATATCAGCCCAATCCCTTTCAAAAACGTCCGAACATCAACAGCATAATATTATTTTATTTATCAATTATTCTTTCTAAACAATACAAATACAATGTACATCGGCGGACTTAATGCCAATAGGCATTATCAAAGTGAATTTTTGGGTGATGCAGAAATACATGAAGTATGTGAAGTCTGTTATATGAATTATGTCGAAGCGTCAAGAAAATAATCATTACTGATCAAATCAGAGATAATCACAGTCAACCTTTATTGTTTTATTTCTGCCTACCATAATACACGTACGCATATAATATAAATATTTTGTTGCTTCATGATGTCAAAAGCGAGTTGCCGTCTATCTCTCCGACATATGTATATAACAACTATGGCAAAGAGTTCGTTAAGTCTCAAACTGAACTATACGATATATTTATGTATCTCATTCTTTGTAAAGATTCGACACAAAAAGCCTTCTGTATGTGTCAATAAAACCTCACTAAATCCTTTAATGTAGTACAATGATGACATACGCAAGTTTCTTTTTTTCTTTTATTTAAAAGGCAACTCGCGCACTCCGAATAACTCCTATATCGCGGCGGACTTTACAAACAATCAAATTACGGACACAAAGGAGACAGTACGTTTTTAAGCGTGTAATGCCTATATTTATTTATTTTATTTATTTATTTATTTTAAGATGAAATCTGTAACATATTATCCTAAGGCATTTCTTTTGTATCTGTTCAATTCTGTTTATGTGAGCATCGTAAAAAGGCGACCATATAGGCGAATTAAATTCTAATATACTACGAATTAAACAATGGAACAAATAGAGTAGTATAGGCTTGTTGTGTAGTGGCACGCCGTTTTATACGGCGGGCCGAAAACTCGGCGGGGTCGCGACCGCATGCGAAAGTGATTCGCGCGGCCTCGTCGATAGCAGTTTTGTCGAGGAACACCGTGGTAGGTTTAGTCGGTATTCCGGGAGGTCCATTTTCATTTCAACATCAATCTTTACCCCGGCGAATCCGACAAAATCCCTCCGTCCGCCCCCGCGGAGGGATATGGGTCAAAGCATTCCCCAACGTAAGAAAAAAGGACCTCATACTTTGATTTTTGAAATAAATAATCATAAAATTTTTGTTTATCTTTTTTATTTGTTTTTTAATATTACTAATAGTCTAAACTTAATTGAAAATGCATCTGTCTTCAGTTTACTTTCAGCTTATAATGTCCAGTCTATGAAAATGTAGTCAAAGTTTTTAGCTAAAAAACAAATATGATTGTGATAAAACTAAAAAAAAGAATATTTTCTTGGTAAAACATAATAAAAAATATAAAAGGAACTAAAACTAACAATGTCACAATATAAAATTGTAAACGTGCAGCAAGTAAACATACTAAACATTTACACATTTTTGCTTCTAGCTCTGATCATTTCCCTCCTCGTGCCATCAATGGTGAATAGTGACAAAATACTTTCGCGGCTGGATTAAAAACTGAAGTATAAATAAAAAAGCAAGCATAAGTAAATCGGCGTTTTTATCGTCACAGTGTGGGTCAGAAACAAATATTTTGAATGACTCCTGCTAATTACTTCATCTTCGCTCTGTCACATTGTCTTCCTGAATTATTTCTAAGTTTCGGGCAGAAGTGCCTACCTGGTTTATTAATGTTATCTTTTAGCGTTTAACTGCCGTAATGGCAGCCTAAAATAAAAGTAAAACAGATAAATATACAAATCAACAAAATAATTTTTGTATCACAAAACACCATCATGAGTCCCCAGGACTCACACTTGATCATAACTTACCTTTGCAAATGACTTGCACGCATGACCACTTACTCCCGAGTCATTTTCGTTATTTAAAAACAGAGTTGAGTCCCGGGGACTTAGGGTGGTGAATTAAGGGTTATGGCTCTGACCGTGAGGCTCATTTGCAAGATTCATTTAAACAATTCTCTTAATTACTTTAGTCTACATAAGTAATGCATTTTCTTCATCTAAATATTAATTTTACAAACCATTAACTTACCCAAAGTTAATGGTTTGAAAAATAATAATATCAGAAAACTAATTGGTACGTACATAGTTCCACGCCTTTATATCGCCGACATGCACAAGTATATTATACTCACATTTCTCCAGCTATGTTTTAAATACCTGCGATGAAGAAGTCGAACCTAGTAATTTATCGAGCGCATTTTTAGACAGTACTATACTATTTGAAGTACAGAAAAACATAACGGCACGTCTTCAACAAGGAACGCTCAATGCCATCACAAAATTGTCCGAAAACGCAAAAACATACGTATCGATGGGCTTATAGAACTGATGAGGTAGTTTGTAATGTATCTCAAGGTATATTGTCACATTACAAGGCGAAAAGTAGTAATAACAGAAGCATTCGCTCGCGTGAATGTATTAATCGGGAACAGAATTTTTCTAGATGAAAGGTACTTATCTCCTTTTTTTTTCAATTTCGCATACACGTTGCCAGGGTTACCCCTGGCAACGTGTATGCGAAATTGTATAGCGATCGGTTAGGTAGTTAAATCGTATAATATACGAAACGAACAAACAAACTTTCAATTGCATTTATAATATTGGTTAAGATGTGTAACTGCTGCGGTTGGCGAGGCATAGCAAATGTAAAAACCCTAATTACTTTCTTTCTTCGCAAGAGATGTATATTGCAGATTATTAACTTCAAATCAAGTCGCACACAACCCTAATGGAGAGTGCCAACCTATACAAAAGTATAGTAAACTATCAAAAAAGCTATTTTGATGAGATAATTTAATTAATTCTAATATAATATGTTAGAAAATACCTGTGATAAGAGAAACATAATAATAATTATTTATTTATTTTGTCATTATAAGGTTACATAAAAATGATAAAATAGTGCCGCACTTTAAACAATGTTTTCAGGTATTAATTGATCTATGACCCCCATGCTAGGCAACTCCTGTGTTATGAGAGTCATCCATCCGTCTGTTTTAATTTAGTATTTATTTGTTTTTTAAGTGAACTACATTTCTTATAACAACAATGAATGAAGCCAGAGAAATGTGTCAGGATCGTAAATCGTAAAAACTATATAGTGTATGCGAGACTGTGTGTAAGTACGTGTAGTTAATGTGTGTGACTGTGTGAGTTTATGATAGAGTATGTATGTGTATGTGTGTGTGTGTGTGTGTGTGTGTGTGTGTGTGTGTGTGTGTGTGTGTGTGTGTGTATGTGTGTGAGAGAGAGTGTGTGTGTGTGTGTGTAAAGGTAAAATGCACAAAAATGTAATGTTTTGAACCTTCATTGTCGTTGTAATTTAATGTTAGAAGGTATTCCTTTGGTAATTGCTTGCACTTATAAATATTCAAGTTGTGTATGTTTAGTTTCGAGTGTAGTTTGTTATATACAAGTGTGCTTATTCATTAAGTCTTCATTATTTATTAAGTCGGGTGTAAAGGGTTATAGATAGTGTCATTGCGCAAATGTTGTTTTTGTGTATATTTTGTGATAAGGAGTTTTGGTCTTCTTCTTTGAGTGTTTTTAGTTTCCTGATTCTCTGATGCTCCCTCTCAGCCTATTAGTGCACGGATGACGTAGCTGTTTAAGTAGTCGCCTCGCCACTGCCACCGGTTCGAGTTCGTGCGATCCACAAATAGTTGTCCCAAGTGTGGGTATTCTCTGTGTCCGTTGTTTGAAAATTTGTTAAATCCACCGTGGCACAAGGTCCTTGTGCGAGAATTGTCATTTAAAAGAAGAAGTTAATAATATATTATAGCAGACAATTCATGAATTGTGTAACCTAATAAAATTCAAATGAGGCATACTTACATGTTAAAGTCAACCATTGATTGTTTTTTTATAAGTAAGTACTTATGTAATATATTAATTATTACTTAAATACTTTATTCACTTAATTTGTTTTGTTCAGTAAACACAACGGTTATGTTATTGCATTGACTAAACAACATTTTGGTTAACATTTAGTCTTTAACTCGATAAACTGAATCATATATTACGTGCGTATTTCATATATCTTCATGTTTCAAACAGCAACAAATTTTACGACAGCAAAGAAAATAGTCGATTATTTTTAGTACATACTAAGTAAGTAGGTATAACATTTTATCATACGACTTCGAGTATAGTAGTAACATCTTAGCTGCCGCTAGCTCGATGGCGGCAAAAGGTATTGTTTTTCAATATTCTTATGTGTGTAATTGACAGATTAATTAAACATCCAACAACGATTTTATTTGGTACCATTAGCGCGAGTTTTCATAGCTTCCGACTGCAGTTCAAATTAAATTCATGAACATTCATGAACATTGTAAAAAAAGAAAAAGCAATCTAAGTATGAATGGAAGGTATTATTAATAGAATTTATGACTGCACGCATGGCGTAGAGGTTTAAGTAGTCGCTTCGCCTCTACGAGTAAAACAAATTGGGATGTTTTTGTCGCACACGGGACAAACATTTGTGTGAATCTGGATGTTCTTTGTGTCGTTGTTTGAATGTTTGTAAAGACCCTCGCGCCACAAAAATTATTCCCAGTACAGAAGTTGTCTTTTTTAAATACAATAAATTAAATACAAATACAATGTGTGTGAGGAGAACGCGTGAATGCTATATTTCAAGTTCATGCTATATTATGTACTATTAAATAGTATTACACTATTGTAAGGCGAACTTCCGGTTTTAATATCCCGCCAGAGTGTCCTCGACATTACGCCAATTATCTAAACGCGCGGACAATCATTTGGCATGTTAGCGATGCTACGCACCTATCACGCCAGACACGCCGTGATAACGACCAATAGGAGCGCGCGTTGGCCGCGCGCTGCAGCACAGCGTCTCACGGGGAAGAAAGATGGCAAGATGTCCGGTAGGGAGTCACGTGTCGTGCCATGCTTGTAAAACACAAATCCCTTTCTTGTTAATTGTGAAACAATGCGTATTGTATGTTTCTCATTCTCATATACCCAAATTATAACATTAGTTGTATATCTGTGCGTTTCAATTATATACACCTCTTACACTGGCGCCCAACGTGGGGCCGTGAGAAGAGAATTATTGTATTAGCTTGCGCCGCCGCCATTTTTACGGGCGGCGTCGTTTTCAAGAAAGAAGAGTGAGTGTTCGCGTGCAACGTATACCGACTGTCTGCTAGTCTGTTGCGATACAGGCGGGACTGCTGCCGCACCATGCCGTTTGTACCGAGACGAACGGGTGGCCGTCGCACTCATGCCGATGACCAGAAGCAGAGCAACACGGACGACGACGCTCGCGAGGGTCCCTGCGTTAAGACGCCTAGGGAGGCGCCGACGCAGCAACAGCCACAATCGGATTCACCGTCGCTTCAGCTCATCTTCGTTTATGGAAGCATTCGCTAGGTCTCAGGCAGAGGCCAACAAGAAGCTGATCGAGTTACTTCTGCCTGCATCGATCGCACAAGCGCGGTCTTCGACTCCGATGACTGCCGATGCGTCCGCCACGACAAGCTCGGGGCCTGCCACTTCACGCGAAGGCGGCAACTTCAGCAAGTGCTCGGCCCGCTTCAACGGCGAGAAGAGAGACGTCGAAGTGTTGGAGGCTTTCATCAATGCCATGCTGGTGTACAAGGACTGCACTGGCGTCAGCGACGAGCACGCGCTGCGCGGGATACCTATGCTGCTCACCGGCGACGCGGCAGTATGGAAGCAGGGTATTAAGAAAAGTGTCCGCGACTGGGATGACGCCATCGATCACTTGCGCGCTATGTACGGTACAACGAAACCGAGTTATAAAGTGTTCCGCGAAATATTCGCGAAGGAGCATACGGCTCCACATGTCAGTGAAGTGTTTGTGTGTAAAATACGCGCTTTCATGAGCCAAAACCTTATTCTTTGTGTGAAGATGCTAGACTTGATATTGTGTACGGACTCCTAGATCGTAAAGTACGTAAACGTTTACCATGCGAATCTATAAGCTCTCTCGATGAGATGATATGTAAGTTGCGTCACGTCGAGGAGTCAATGGCGGAGGTACAGACATATACCTAAAACCATGAGTAAACCTAAATCTAACAAGGTCGATGTTATTGATACGCCCAGTAGTAACATTCCGACACAACATGCTTCCTCTAGTTCAAACACTTCTACGCCTTTAGTTAATGTACGAAGGAACCGTAATAATAATAATAATAAGGGCTTGTTTTGTTATGGATGCGGACAACAAGGTATTGTCCGATCCAATGTAGTAATTGTACACAAATAAAGAAAGATAGACCTAAGAGTGATAGATTTAACTCTATAAACGTTAGGTCACAAAATAATGTGATTAGCGGTGATATTAAAGCGCGTCATTGTCGCCAACCTTTCCATTCTCGCATTCGGGATTGTATGGCGTGAAATTCAAATGATAACGTGACAGGACCGTACTCAGGTACAGGGCCGTATCGGACCGTAACGAATTCTTATATTGATTGTATTTATTTTGATCACATCGAGGGTTTTAATATTTTATCGTGTGATAACGATGAGTCGGCCATCAGTGGTCTTCTGATAGGCTTAACCCTGTGACGAATTATATCGCGGATATCGATCCCGACCAGTGTTCCCCTTTAGTAAACATTGACGTTTTAGACTGTGAAGGTGTAGTTTTTATCGACACCGGTGCCTGACATTGCCTCGCTAGCCCATAGCATTACCGTGTGCTGGTGGATGGTGGCGTTGAGTTTACAGAAACTCAACGATGTATCAGTCTGGCTGACGGGACGAAGTCTGCGCGCTACATACTCTCAGGTAAGGTTAATATTACCCTGCAAGGTCGTGCGATACCTACCACATTCCTTGTGATTCCTAGAGCAGATACCGAGACCCTTTTAGGACGTGATTTCATCACGAATGCTGCGATAGTGTTAAATTTACCACAGTGTTTGTGGTACTTTGCTGACAAACGAGGTTGTAAGTACGATTTTACAACCTTCTAGCTGCGTGACCACGGATGAAGAAGCGACGTACCGCCTCGGGCCCTCTCAATTAATATTTAGAGACGACGAAGGTGCGAAACTGTCAGCTGATCAGCGGGCCCAGTTGAATGAACTGATCACCAGGCAGGCCAATCGATTCCCCGCTAAAGGCGAGCCCACTACATTTGCGGCACACCGCATTAAGGTAAGTGAGAGGCAGGAACCTATTGATTCCCCTCCGTATCGCATGTCACCAGCTAAGAAACTGATTTTAGAGACGTAGCTAGACAAGTTGTTAGGTGCAGGTGTGATAGAAGAGTGTGAATATCCATGAACTGCCAACGTAGTTTTGGTTGCCAAGAAAGATGGTGGTACGCGGCTCTGTATCGACTACCATAAGTTGAACGCTGTCACAGAACCAGATAGGTATCCACTCCCTAGGATGGATGACATTCTTCACGCGGCAAAGACAAGCAATTACATGACAACCCTTGACCTTCGGTCAGGCTACTTCCAAGTCTCCGTAGCTAATGAGGATCGTGACAAGACTGCGTTCGTCACACCATTGGATACATTTTGTTTTAAACGTATGCCGATGGGCATACGCAATTCAGGCGCCACATTTCAGCGATTGATGGATAGGTTCATTCAGGATCTTCAAAATGTGTCACTTCTCTGACCTGGTGGTGCCGTCAGACAGTTTCCAAAAGCACCTGGATGACCTCGGAGCTGTATTCGAGAGACTAGAGCTCTTTAGTTTGATAATCAATCGGGAAAAGAGCTTTTTTGCCCGGGATTCTGTTAAGTGCCTTGGACATCTTATTGTACCTGGTGGGATACAAGTTGATTCCGATAAAACAGCGGCCATAAATAACATTGCCATACCTAAGAACCTGACGCATTTAAAGTATTTTCTGCAGACATCTAGTTGGTTTAGGCACTTTATACCTGATTATGCCGAGTCGAGACCGCTGACCTTACTGTTAAAGAAAGACAGCAATTGGCATTGGTCTTCCGATCAGTAGTCTGCTGCTGTCAATTATTGACATCTGCGCCTATATTGCGTCAAGCGGACGAGGCCCTACCTTTCACCCTGAGGACAGATAGCAGTGGTTATTGCCTCGGAGCAGTTTTAATGCAGGGGGAGGAGCCCGACGAACGCCCCATTGAATATGCGAGCCACTTTCTTACCCAAGCTGAACGTAACTACACTACAACGGAAAGGGAGGCTTTAGCAGTAGTATGAGCAGTAACCAAATTCCGTGGTTATATAGAGGGCGCTGAGCTTGTTGTAAAATCTGATCACCAACCGTTGAGGTGGTTGATGAATGTAAGATCACCGAGTGGACGATTAACTAGGTGGGCGCTAACTCTCCAAACATACAATTTGCGGATTGAGTACACCCCTGGGAAGTCTAATGTGATAGCCGGTACACTTTCTCGTCCAGCTCCTGTAGATAATGCCGATGCCGATTTATGTCAAACTATTGTTGACTATCCATCGAGAAAGGCGCCAGATTATCTCGAATCTCAGTTGCAAGATCCCGAAGTTTCTAAGATTATGCGAGACCTGGAGGCGGTAGACGAACCGTTTAGGGGGAGACCATGGGCGGACCGTGGTTACGTCATCTCTGATGGCGTGTTATACAGGTATGGTCTAGAGCCGAACGAGAACGATGACGCATGCCTAGTGGTGCCTTCAAGTGATAGACACAAGGTTATCGCTGAGTACCATGATGCGCCTACTGCTGGACACCTACAAGTGGAGCGCACGTTGCAGCGCATTTCCTCGAAGTTCTATTGGCCAGGCATGCGTGCATCGGTAGCAGAACACATCAAGGAGTACGTACCTTGTCAAAGGTACAAGGTGGATACCCACAAGCCTGCTGGACTCGTGCAGTCACCAGCAGTGGCACAACGGTTTGAAGAAGTCGCAGTAAACCTTTTCGGACCTTTGCCAGAGACGAAATCGACGATCTTTAAAGTCGAGATGTATGTTCGCGGTGGGTTGAGCTATTTCCCTTGAAAGCTGCAACTAGCTTAGATTGCGCCGAAGTTCAAGTCAATGAAATCTTGCGTTTCGGAGTCCCTCGTCGCATGATAAGCGATAACGGATTGCAGTTTATAAGTGAGGTAATGCAACAAGTATGCTATGTGTTTGGCATTGATCAATCTTTAACTCCTTATTACCACCCCGCAGCAAACCCTGTGGAGCGTAAGAATTGCGACTTAAAGCCGCAGTTGTCCCTACACGTCGGTCAGGACCACTCGACATGGGATACCCACTTGGCAGCGGTAAGATTTGCTATGAACTCAACTATTACAAACAGTATAGGTTACTCACCCGCGATGCGAACATTCGGACGTGAGTTGCGCGCCGCTGCGGATATTATAAACGACATGCGCGCTATCGTATATGGCAACAGGTTTGTAGCTAACGTTAAACCATACCTTAAACGATTGTCAACTATACTTCTAGACGCCAGAGATGTGCATGAGAAAGCGCAAGAGATGCAGAAAAGCTGATAAACACAGACGTCCGTCACCTGATTATAGGGTAGGTGATTTGGTATTGCTCAAGACACAAGGGCCTAATGATGCTGGTCGTGGACAGGCTCCCAAGTTCATTCCTAGACAAGACGGACCGTATCGTATACGCGAGATTTTAAGTAGTTCCACGTATTGTCTCGAACGTGTTAATAGAGAGGTACTAGGGAAATATCACGTCTCTCAGCTTACTCCTTTTGTAGAGCAAGTACAAGCTCCATTGCAGGAAAAACGAAAGAGAGATCGCTCGCGCAATCGTTAGGTAAACAACATTTTGTTGTGTATCATTATAAACATACTGCCTGTGTCTTATTTTGTTGTGTATCATTATATACATACTGCCTGTGTCTTCTTTTGTTTTGTATCATTATATACATACTACCTGTGTCTTATTTTATTGTGTATCATTATATACATACTGCCTGTGTCTTATATTATTGTGTATCATTATATACATACTGCCTGTGTATTATTTTATTCTATATGATTACATAACTATTGTCATTACTATTCCAAACACGAGGGCACGTTGTTTGGACTGGAGGAGGAGGTTGTAAGGCGAACTTCCGTTTTTAATATCCCGCCAGAGTGTCCTCGACATTGCGCCAATTATCACGCCATACACGCTGTGATAACGACCAATAGGAGCGCGCGTTGGCTGCACGCTGCAGCACAGTGACTCGCGAGGAAGAAGGATGGCAAGATGTCCGGTAGAGAGCCACGCGTCGTGCCGTGCTTGTAAAACACGAATCCCTTTCTTGTTAATTGTAAAACAATGAGTATTTTATGTTTCTTATTCTCGTGCGTTTCAATTATATACACCTCTTACACTATTTAATTTGGCGCAAATCGTACTATTTAATGTAAAATAAATAAATGTAGGTACTACAAGATCTATGCTCCTGTATTTTTAGAAAAACAAAGACAAATTCTAACTAGCAATACAAAATTGTATCTGCTTAAATTCAAGTCGGAGGCAATGCCTTATACGTGGTCTTAACCTTAATATGTTAATCTATTTCTGTCACATTACTATATTAAATTTGTGGGAATACATTGGCAGTTCGTGAATAGTTTGCGTGAAGCTTAAAGCACTTTGCACAATGGATAGTATTCATATCTAATTAGATGCAAGCTTAACCTGGAAGAACCAATTACAATTGACGTCCGCAGGAACCAGAAATCTCAATTATGTGTTCCACAGAGTCCATCTATTCCAATTTCTTTGAAAACATTATCCCAAAGATTTGCCGAATAATATTTTCAACTCTTCTAACTTCTCTGGGACATATTTAATATTTTACTAGTCATCATCACAGTTCGATTGAGTAATATAATATTTCGTCTGCTAAAAGCTAGAACGGGTTGATTCCAAGTGAACTGACTGAAGACAGCTACCGCAGATTTAGAGCTCAAATGACGTATGGAGAGACTACACGAGAAAACTTACGGTTAATAAATCTTAGATATAGATAACAAATACAAGGATTTGTAGGCTATATCTTATGCTAGGCTATATCTATATGGGATAGAAGATTATATATTAGCATACATAAAGAAGAAATTGTACTACAGCGCTTTTTGTATATACTTCTTTCTTAACTAGATTTTGCTCGCGGCTTCCGTCGCGTAAATGTAGGTTAGGTTAGGTTGGTAACAGTACTTTTTTCTGAATAAAATCTGCCCTATGTAGCATATCATGTAGCAGTCCAAGATATTTTATGACTTTAGCTCTGATCACAATAGGAAAAATACAATTTGGTCTTTGGGAGTCACATCCGTGGTTTTTTATTATGAATGAGGACTTCGGCGGCAGTGTGGAGAGTCGCGAGCCAAATGTGACAAATTTTGTCTTTTTACACGTTTAAGGTTAGACTATTTTTAGTCTACCAGTTTGCTACCTGTTGCAATATTATTTCTGCTACCTCTTTTACTACGGATCAGTCGTGACCATATAAATAATACACTGCACTTCTTCTCATAGCAAGCAATGAAATTTTTTTGAGAGCCGTTCGTCTCAGTCGATGTCTCTGCGCATAAAATTGTTCACAATTTCTAGAATTGCTGGCGTCGCGCGTACAGTAATAGGGCGGATGCGATAGGTAGGTACCTATATCACACTGATGCTTGCTTTAAAAATACATTTGAAGGTTCATATCTCACTCCACACATTTTTAGACTATTTAGTACTTATGTTTATATCTTATTTACTCGTATATTTTACATACTTAAGTATTTTTTATTTTTATAGATACTAGGCGCCGGCGTCACTAAAATGGATTTCGCAAAATACCAGTGTTGCGATTTAACAATCGCAACTTACGCTGAGCGATGTCCAAATGTTGTCACTGGTGAGACACACACTTTCATTTTAATTTTAAACTTAAGTTATACATAAATAATTTAATAGTTTATTGTTTATATCGCTGCTCACTAATAATTCTAGCCTTGACTTGAATGGAGGCACTCGGTTTGCGTTTAATTAAGCGGAACGTGCGGTGTTGCCAGTGAGCAGAAATGAAGTAATTCTTATTAAAGTGATAGTATTTGCTTTTATTTTTCTAGTTTTTATTATTGTTCTACTATATATTTTATTTCCTCATGTTTTGTGCCCTTTTGTGTGCCAAAATAAATATATTTCTTTCTTTCTTATTTCTTAATCAATTTTTTGCGGGCCTCCCTTGCCCCACGTTGGTATTTATGTAACATTCCAAACTCCCTATTTTCTAATGCAAGGCGTAACTAATGTCTTATATTAGAGATTTTGAGTTAGCTGTCTCTTCCTATTTAAATGGTAATGACTTGACAGAATAATATACACCAATTATTTTTACCTATGCGGGTACCCCTTAGTATAACCACAAGGCATAAACATGCCAAGTCCTCATGTCAATGCTTACGTTAAAATAATATCACGGTAGCTAAATGTTAATCAGCATAAATCTTTTTGTCTACAGTAAATACAACGTACCATGAATAATAACAATACTACGAGCTATAGTACAGTCATTTGGTAGTTTTACCTGGAAAGTGTTCCGGGAGTTTTGAAAATTGGCAGTATTATAGATTTCGATGTGCTCTTTCCGAATTTTAACGTCGCCACCTCGTAACTCTGCCGCTCACGCCACCATATTGAAAAAATGGCGCCTGATAGCAGTTTTTTGAAAATATCTCCTTTCCAACTCATTTTACGATTAAAACATGTTGCAAGCCACATCAGGGCTTATAAAACAAAAGATCCATAATTTGTCATTTCAAAAGGTCGCAGTCACAGAAATATGCGTGCGTCTCTTGAAAATTGAAGAAAAAAGCATCGTCTCTCACACATTCTATAATCGTAAATCGTAAGTCGAAGTAGTCGTGTTTTTGTTTCAAAAGTATGGATCTCGGCGATTAATAGATACATTATCATGTTTCGGATTTTACTGTTAATGCACAGAAGCAATGCTGTTCAAAGTTTCAGCGATTATGCACTTACTGTTGCATACTAAAATCATAAATGTGTACTCAAAATCTGGCGGCACTGGGCATAGTATAGTTTATATAATGGGCATAGTAAATATATTTAAAACACCTGTTGATGTGCATGAATAAAAGTTTACGGCGCTCGTACGCCAAAACTATAGATTTTACAAAAAGAGTGTTGTGACATAAATTGTAGAAATTTTTCTCTTATTTAATTTTGTATAACATGTTTTATCGTAAAATGAGGTGGAAAAGAGGTATCGTCCAAAAAATGCTATCAGGCGCCATTTTTCAAATATGGTGGCGCGAGCGGCAGATTTACGTGGTGGCAAAGTGGAAATTTGGAAAGAGCACATCGAAATCTATAATACTACCAATTTTCAAAACTCCCATAAAACTTTTAGATAACAACTTTATTTCTGATCAAATTACTGTACTACTAGTCGTACAACATTTAACATTTCTTTAAATCTAGTGCTTCGTCATCCAAAAGTCACGTGACACTCAGCACTCGTTCCGCAGGCATATTATATTTGTATACTATATTTGTTTGTATACGGTATGTAAGACGACATAACAGAAAGCAACAATAAAATCATACTTTTGTATTTGCCCAACTATATCGTCGATAGCGGAAAATCCTTCCGCAACTTTCTTTTATATAGCTACGATATAAGTAAATTGAGCATGTAAACGTAATCTTGTGTTGTAGTCTGCGACGACTGCGTCCTTTTCGGAACCAATGAATCATAGCCTAACATGTACTAATACAATTTTTGCTTGTAGTATATGTATTATTTCGTATCCAATTGAAATAATATTAGAAAAAGTATCAGCGATAAAATTATGTAGCATGTTAGAAAATATGGTTTTTTAAGCTACTGTTTCAAGTTCAAACTGTTTATTCATTGCGCTTCACAATCTTCAAGTATAATATTTTATCTTTAAGAATCTATGGATAACCTTTACTTTTTATACTTAAGGATACAAAGGCGTCTTGCAAGTATATTGTGAATAACTTATATATAATCATTGTACAAGAGACCTTAAGTCTGTGATTATACGACTGCTAGTATTGACTTGTTTACTGAGGTCACTGGCATAAGTTGCCGCTAATGTTTGTGGACGACCATTAGGTTCCTGGTTCGAATTCTGAGTAGGATATAATGTTATAAGCCTTAACATAAAAAATATATATCGAAAAGCTAAAAATCGTCCCATTTTAAATTAAAAATACAACTGGTGAAATAGGCACTACTCTATGAATTCGGGTGAGGCTATCAATATATTTTATCTTACAAAGACGGCGATTTCTTTTTATTTTTACCATTACATAAAATATTTTTTGCGCTAAGAACAATTCCTATCGCATAGGGAACTTTACATACATTTAGACAACGAACAGAAAGAACACCCAGACTCGAATCAATTATTTATGTATTCCACAAATTGTTGTCCGTGGGTGATTCGAGCCCACAGCAGTCGGTGCAGTGGCAGAGGCGAGACAACAACGTAAGCCACTACGCCCCATCCGTACAGCCAAATGAACATACCATCCGCCCGATGCTAAGCGACTATCATAGCCAAAGATTGCTTGTAATACCACTATCACTCGCGTGGGTATTACTCGCGATTGCCGATCAACGAAGAAGGATAAAGTACATAGGTATGGTATGAAAGAAGACATATCTACGTTAAACGCCGGTTCTCTTACTGACCAGGTAAAGCACACTACTCTTACGCCGATCTTCTGTGGGAGCTTGATACTTCCACAAACGAGATAGCTTCGCCAAATCCATTTTTTTATATTGCTCGTCGAAATGACCACATGGTAAGCAGTGATGTGGTCTAAGAGCAGTGGCCTCCACGCCATCCTCATAGCAGCTGAGGCGATGTTGCGATCTCTACTTTGACGGCCTGAGAAGGTGCTTTCACGCCCCGATTAAAGGAAGAAAGAAATACGTGCCTTGGCAGAGAATTTTATACCTTGATACCCAAAGTGGTTGGTGCGCGCTCTAATCGACTCTACCGTGTAAGAATGGCATCTGAGCCCAGCACGCGTTGTTTTGGATAGGAAAGGGGAGTCTATCGAGAAAATGCTTTTACGCAATGACGTGCCGAAACGAATTACGAACGAAATAATAAGCATATACCTACCATGAAAATACATCGGATTTTTAAATTCGTTCGTGAACCATAAAATCGCTTCGTGAATGAATGAAAGATTAGAAGTTTGTTTTCGCTTACAAAAATATTATGCATTAAATAAACTGGTAAAAACTAACATATTAAAAAATACATACTGAGTATGTAGACCAATGATAAATTGTATACTACTAAAATAAGTCGCATAAAATCCTTTTTTCTTCTTAGCGGTTAATTTATGATATTTGACAGGTTTATCAAAATGTTGTATATATTTTTATATTGTAAATTCTTATTATGTATTATTATTAAATTTTATAGTTATGTTCTAAATTATAAAATAATAATTATGATTAATGAATTATTTAAAATCATTATTGGCAACACTACGTTGCAAGTTTTATGACAACTGTTACATTCCAAACTTATTTACCGCGAAAATCTTTTCGAACTACCATATTAGTACCTATGTTGTGTTTTATGGACTTTTGGGAGATCATTATAGTATTTATCTGCTCGTAAGTTACCGTTTGTGTCAATTTAGGTATTAGGATTTGTTGAACATAAAATAATATTGTATCTGCGGCGGTTCTGTGTACAGTATAGAACATTCATGAGACCATGGACTGTAGAACACATTTACCTACTAAAGGTGGAGTGCCGCTGGATCAGAGCAGTGTAAATAGATAGTATTTATACCATGTTGCTGCGTGAACTGTCCTGTCCTCAAGCCAATTAAGCGAGGATTGTTATAATTATCTCTCCCATCTGGATCTCTCAGCCGTAAGCCGTACTCAGATTATTTATTATTTTGTCAATTTTATATTACTGATATGAGCTAAATTACATATTCTTGAAATATATGTAAAGATTAGTGGATGTAATCAATGTACGAAGAAGTAGGTGTTTTATTTATATTGTACTATTATTACCAATAACATAACTTTGGTTGCATATTTGCAATTATTATTGTTCATAACAACAATATTATTTAATAGCTTGTATGGTCAATATGATATTATTTTAAGGCTGAATATTATAAACATAAATGAAGTCTTGGTTACTTGGAAATTGTAAGAAAGATAATTAGTACTTAAAAGATATATTATTGTAATTTATAAAAACATTAATTTAGTATTTATTGTGATCCACTTGCTGTTTACCTGCAGCTCAGAATATCCTTAGATCCTTTAAAATCATTTCCTACAGGAATACAATACAAGGTTATTATTGTTCTTTCATAGATCAATTCCACTTAATCAGTTATTAATATATTATAGGTTTAACCTATTGAGTCGCATAGATATATATAGATGAATATATGTATTTGTTTGAACTTGTCACAGCGATGCCCAGGCGGGCCAATCCGCCAAAGTGTGCAGCGCCGTGTCCATAACAACATCGCGGCAGTCGCCGCAGTGATGACATCCGAGCGGCGTCTATGGCCTATGCGACACAGGAACTGGCCAAAACAACCGTGGCCAGTCATTACCTGTGTCAGCCGAAAGGTGAGGGCGCCATGCCGCCTTTCCAGTCACTCTTGAAAAACGGTACTTACCGCCACGATCATGGCGTACCCGAAATTTTTTTTAGATACTAATCTATGTGTATTTTCAACAATAAGATTTTGTTTGACCGAATATTTGCCAGAGTAAATATTCAGTAAATCTTCTATCTTTTTGTTAAATAAGTTGTAGTGGATCAAACTACAGTATATTTGCCCGGTTTATTTATAAAAAGTTTTATTAAATCATTATTTTTATGCTTATTTATTAAAATTAAAATAACCTAACCTTGTCTTATTAGTATAACTTACTAGTAGTTCTTAATAATTCACCCGCACATGTTTACCCCAGTAAGCACTAGTATTTCATTAACAAATTAGTCTATGTCCCCGAAGGGGTAAGCAAAGGCTTAAAACACCCACGTTTTGCCGTTGACACAAATGCCGTATTAGCTAAAGTGGTTAACTCGCCATTACCACTGCCCTGGATGTTATGGGTTCCATCCAAACGGGACTAAAGTTTCTGAGTTGTTCAGAGATGTTCTTTGTGTCCATTGTTTAAATGTTTATAATGTCCTCCGCGATATAGGACTTCTGCCTAGTACAAGAGTTGTCTATTAAATTACAAAGACAGACCTAAATTAGGTGTAATTTAGGGGCCACCCTTTTATCGTCTACCGCGTATAGTTGTAGACTTCGTACTACCGCTGATAACAGCTTGACAGAAAAACCCAAAAAACACTTGCCCGGGAATCAAACTGAAGACTTAATGCGTAACAGTCGTATTCACAACTACCTATATTAATTAAATTTAAGAAATGTATTCATTTGTTACAACTGTATAATAATTGTATAATTTATTATTATTATTCATGTTTAATACAGCCAGTGTGCTTTGCATTGTAATGTAAGTACCTAATTCTATTTTAATTTTCAGATTTATTGATTTAAGTAAAATCATTTGGCACTTTGCATTATGAGTTGTTGAATATTGAGGAAGATCGCTAGAAGTTGTTTAATCACCAGACATTTTTCGTGCTCCTATTACTTCTAGATCCAACCATAACCAAGTGAAATGCTTAAATAGTGTCGTCAGGTGTGTACCTGACGACACTATTTAAACATTTCAAATTGTAAAGCCTCCCAAACGGAATATGTAAATCCATTTGTTTACAAATGTGCATGAAGGCATTGTAGTTTTGTTACTTTAATAATATCTTAATGGAATAAAACTATTTATCATTATAACTTAAGCATTTTTCATTTTTACTACAACCTTATGCACTCTTGTTACATGGACATTGTGTATTTATAATGCGTGTGCGTTCGCGCAGCGGAATGTTGTTGAATTTAAAGATTTTAATTATGCAGATATTTAGTGTATGACGTATAATTGTGTAGGGTAAAAAAAAAATTGTGCACGCAGCCATTGTGGAGAAATTCACCAAAAACTGATTCCGCTGGGCGAACGTTGTCCTGGCGGAACTTTTTTTAATCCATAGACTTTAGAAGAAAAGAGATGTGTCCAAAAATTAGTGTGTATTTGTGTGTAATTGTGTATGTATGAATAAAATTAGTGCATGCATAAACTTCGGAGAAATTCAAGTTTCCGCTACGCGAACGTTTGGCCATTAGCTAGTTTTCATATAAAGCGCTTACATAGAGAGCTGTAGATTTTTACATACGTTGTTTTGAATTTGTTTATATTTGTTTGAAAAACAGATTTAGAAAAATCGTAGGGCTTAAAAGATAAAAATATAAATGTAAAATACGCTTATTAGGTCTTAGTTCTTAAAGTATGCACTTTAGGATCTAGATTTTCACGTTTATACAAACCTTGTAAGTGTCTGCAACATGTTGCCAAGTATCAATGATGTTCCGTTAGTAATTAAAGAGTTATAGGACAATTTACCATGAATAGATCACTGTTTACAAAGCAGTCAAATATCACGACGTTCTAAAGGAATTGCATGGTAAAATGTATGCCAATAATTAGTTTATTCATTCAACTATTCACATGCAAAATTTCATGTCATTAAATTCAGTAATTAAAGAAAAACAATTATAATACTGACGAAGCATCGAAAACCTACATAACCCGACCAAGTTCGGATAGCTACAAAAAAGCGGCCGTGCAATATATTTAGGTAACATCCCAAAATTTACAGTATAATACCGGTATTGAATTGGTATAGGTGATAACACAATTGTTGTTGCTACTCATTTATAAGCACTTATTTAATGTTGATTAAATCTAAACAACTGAATAGTCTAGTTATGTGATGTGATTTTAATTTTTATTGAAGCTCGAAATATTATACTTACCCTTATATTCATAATCGTTTATTAAACCTATTTTAGTTAAAACACATTTAAGTCTATTGCTGTCGTTGCAAGCGTTTGTTAACATTATTATAATTACATAATTAAGTATTATATGTAATTAAAAATATTTTTGTACACGGATATTTAAATAGAGAAGTACTTGTTAATTGAAGATTTATTTTTATCGTAGATAGTGTTATTAAAAAAATATTTTTCATTTAAGAAATGCAATTGTTTTATTTTTTCCTAACGCTTGTGTACGCAACTGTACCATATTAATAAATACTATATTGGAAGGTTAAGAACGTTTCTTAGATATATGGCACGGCCGCTTTTTTGTAGCCATCTGAACTTAGTCGGGTTATGTAGGTTTTCGATGCTTCGTCAGTATTATAATTGTTTTTCTTTAATTACTGAATTTAATGACATGAAATTTTGCATGTGAATAGTTGAATGAATAAACTAATTATTGGCATACATTTTATCATGCAATTCCTTTAGAACGTCGTGATATTTGACTGCTTTGTAAACAGTGATCTATTCATGGTAAATTGTCCTATAACTCTTTAATTACTAACGGAACATCATTGATACTTGGGAACATGTTGCAGACACTTACAAGGTTTGTATAAACGTGAAAATCTAGATCCCAAAGTGCATACTTTAAGAACTAAGACCTAATAAGCGTATTTTACGTTTATATTTTTATCTTTTAAGCCCTACGATTTTTTCTAAATCTGTTTTTTAAACAAATATAAACAAATTCAAAACAACGTATGTAAAAATCTACAGCTCTCTATGTAAGCGCTTTATATGAAAACTAGCTAATGGCCAAACGTTCGCGTAGCGGAAACTTGAATTTCTCCGAAGTTTATGCATGCACTAATTTTATTCATACATACACAATTACACACAAATACACACTAATTTTTGGACACATCTCTTTTCTCCTAAAGTCTATGGATTAAAAAAAGTTCCGCCAGGACAACGTTCGCCCAGCGGAATCAGTTTTTGGTGAATTTCTCCACGATGGCAACGTGCACAATTTTTTTTTACCATACGCAATTATACGACGTCATACACTAAATATCTGCATAATTAAAATCTTTAAATTCAACAACATTCCACTGCGCGAACGCACACTATAATGCCGTGTAACATCGGTAGCATAATTTGGCGCATGTACCAGCCACTAGGGCTTGCTTTTGAATTCCCAGATAAGGCAGTGTTACAATTTAATAAAACTAATCCACCAATAAAATACTTACGTGCTAGGAAATTCTTAGTGGCAGTACCGAGTTTGAAAAGATCCAAGATAGACAAACATATAAACTCGATCTCTAGTACGAGGGACCTAAAGATAAATATACTTCGACCTAAGCCTAAACGAACATAAGAACTAAGTATTTAAGATATATAATATAATAATAAATAAATTTCTATATTACAGTAGTTATTGTAATATTAATTTTCTATTGGCTGCTAGTTTTTGTAATATGCACCGTTACTGAACGTCATAGACAGACATTTTCCAAATGGGTAATAGCTAGAACGGTTTGTTCGTACTTATGACTCACGACTATATATCTCAGATGGGGTAGGCACATTTCTGGACTTCGTACTACTACTGAGAATTTCCTAATAGAAGAATCCGAAGACTGCCTACCACGGGAGACATTACGATCACCGAGGCAGCATTAGAATAATTAAGGAATGTGAAAATGTTGCACCATTTGCCTGGTAGTCTTTTATATTTATTTAATAATGTTAGACATTTTGCAGTATAAATGAATCATTTATTATGTTAAAGAATTAAAAGAAATATTTAAAAAAAATATCGTCCTTCTATTATACTGCGTGCGTGTTAGTTGTACCCGGAGAGTTTTAGAGAGTATTTTATAGCGTTTCTTTCTGGAGTCATTGATATGTAGTCACCTAAAATAAATAAGATTGTTTTATTAAACCGGCAAATAAATTAAGTTCTCTTTATTTCGCCTTTACTTATTTGCACATGTTGGTAAACCAGTAAAAAGTTTAAGGGTTTTTCAGAGTCCCTTTGATATAGCGATGGAGACTGATAAAAATGAAAACATTGTTTCTAATCTTGCCATTTCAAGTAAAATGTCATACAAAAGTATGTTAAGGTCGAATGCTTGTATTAAAAATATTGGTTTAGCATAATACCGATAAGTTTCGAACGCCTTAGCCAGATCGATAAATATTGAGATAACTTTCTCACGCTTATCTAATTTGTTTACTACATGATCTATCAGTTCATGAACAGCGTTATTAGTCGAAGTCCCTACTTTAAATCCGAAGTGGGAATTAGGAATATTTTCCATGCGTTTAGAGCAATGTGAGGAAACAATAAGATAATAGATCTGCGTATTTTATTATAAACTATAGCTCAAATAGAAAGTAAATTTTTCAAAAATCCTGCCCTTTGTAACGTGTTCAATCTCATGTCCATATAGAAAGAAAGAAGAAAGAAGAAGAAAGAAATCACGTTTATTTCGTACAGAGCACACACAATTAATTAAAACAAAATAAACAAAAAGAAAGAAATATACATGATAAAGAAAAAAGTTTTTGCCCTCGCCGTAAATGGTCACCACCTCGGCATTAGCTGGGCACCCAAATTGAGTACACCAGCGCTGGTTTTCCGTTGGTCACCCGATACGAGTGATGCACGGACGGAGGCAAATGCTTAACATTATAACAAAAATACAATAAATGTGGTTCTGCTACATACATACACAAGGAAAACGTATAGGGCATATTAAATTATGTTTATAAATTGGGTAAATTTTAAAAATATATGAGAATAGGGGTAGAAATAAAATACGTCAATATCAAATAAATTATATATGAACGAAGGCAAGAAAAATTTCTAGTGTATCAATACAAATTTATTTGTTAATAGACTAGATTTTGCCCGCGCCTTCGCTCGCGTTAATGTAAACCTTGTCAATAAATTTCTATCTCTCTAGAACGATACTTTTTCTGTATAAAGGTACTAGTTGTCCTTTACTGTACCCTGACAGTTTGAGATAGATTGAGCAGTTAAGGCGTGAAAGCATAACGAACAAACAAACTCACATTCGCATTTGTAATGTTAGATACGATTCGCGGCAAATAGCCCACCTGAGTCTCACGATTGACGAGCTAAATCTGATAATAGCTTTTGAATTAAGGCCCATTTTGCGTACTAAGAACGCAGACCGGATGCCGACCACCCTCTCGCAATTTGTCACTTATATCACTTCTTATACTCCTGTTGACCTTTAGATTCATCGTTTGATACCTCACAGACAGACCACACGTGTTAGATCTTAGAGATCTTTAAACTTTAGAAAAAAACTTGAAACTCGAATACAACCTGCATGCTGCAGTTTGGTAGTTCAGATATTTGGACTGATGATCACTGGAAACTTTGACGGAAGTTAGTTAGTCAAGATTTCAAATTTGTACAAATATTATTATTGTAAAACTTATACCGATCACTGTCTCTTAAAACACAGACTAAGCCTAGTTTAAGGGGCAGAGTTAATATTTTTATTAAACAGATCTTTTACAATTACCTTCCCTCTTCATTTTAGTTTGTAAGGGAATTAAAATAAATGCATGTCTCATTTGTTATCTACAATTTTAACCAATTTCACTGTATTATATAATCACTTACTTTGTAATGTAGTATAAATCTATCTGTAAATTTGAGTAATAAATGATTTATTATTATTATTATTCTCTTTATTAGCACATTTTACAATAATAATTATATTTTCAAATATATAATTATAAAAAAACACATTTAAAATATAAAAACTATGAAGACCCACCGGCATGGGGAACTGGGTCCAAGCTTCCGGTGGTTAGGGCTCCAGTGAGAGGAACCTCCTCACGATGCGTGCCGTGTCAAGCAATACGGCCTTCTGCATCAGAGACTTAATCCAGCCGTCTAACGCGAGTCTCTTCAGATGGTGATCGAGACTCTTGGCAATCAGTCCATGTACTGATACGACTATCAGTACAATGATCGCTGAATCCACATCCCACATATCGACAATCTCGTGCGCCAGATCCAGATATTTAACTTGTTTATCTTTTTCAGCCTTCATGAGATTCCCGTCATGAGGAATGGTAATATCGACGATCATTGCACGGCGCTCTAATCGGTCCACCACCACAATGTCAGGTCTGTAGGCTACAACAGTCCTATCAGTAATGATGGACCGATCCCAGTACAACATTGCATGACCATTTTCGAGAACGGGGTCGGGCACATACCTGTAGTACGGTACTTATAAGTCCACGAGATCGTATTTTAAAGCAAGTTGCTGATGTATAATCCTGGTCACTTGGTTGTGTCTATGCAAGTACTTGCCATTAGCAAGACGAGAACATCCAGAGATAATATGTCTGAGAGATTCTCCGGGTTGGTGACACGCCCGACATATGTCAACCGTGCCATCCTTCAGGATATATCTCCGGTAGTTATTCGTCATCACTACTTCGTCCATAATTGCACGGACAAAACCTGCGGTTTCTCCAAACAGATCACCGAATCGTATCGTAATCGAAACCAGGATACGGACGATATTAAATCTACGTCGGGCCCATATAGAGCACGATAAAACCGACCGTGTAGCTCCTTGCTCTTCCACACAACCTTGCGATCCTCAGTTGTAAGCACCACCGCTTTGCGCCAGTTCTCTTTAGCCAGAGCGAGCGTAGTGAGGCCAGTATCCACTGCTACCACATCACGATGGACATCCACGTTATTGTGGAGAAAATATTCTCGGAGATTGCACATCTCACGGTTATGGAAGGTCTTGGCACATAAAAAGCCACGACCCCCACATTTTCGCGGGATGTACAACCTCATTACAGAAGAACGTGGATGGTGCATTCTGTGAGCGGTTAGCAGTGACCGGACTTTTCTGTCCAGGGCATCTAGTTCTGATTGAGTCCATCTGAGTATGCCGAAGGAGTATGCAAGGACTGGCATGACCCAACCGTTACAGGCTCGCACCCTATTGCCACCTGTTAAAAGATTTCTTAGTACCTTCTTCAGGCGGCCAAAGAAACGCTCCTGAAACGCTTGTTTCATTCCAGCCTCGGAGATATTTAATGCCTGCTACATACCCAGATATTTGTAGGTTTCGGTTCCAGATAGAGATCTAAGTTGTACGGAATCTGAGAGTTACACCCCAACAGATTCCATAATCTTGCTTCGCTTCACATGCATAACTGCACATTTATCCACACCAAATTCCATCCTGATAGAGTTACTAAAGGTTTCGGTTACCTTAAGTAACGCTGCCAGTTGCAAATTGCTGAGGGTAAACAATTTTATATCATCCATGTAAAGGAGGTGGGATATAACCTGACCATCTCTACGCAACCGATAGCCCAGCTCTGAGCTCTCTAAAAGAGTGTCCAGTAGGAGTGCACACTATTTTATGTGGTCAGCTCGCAACTACGAACGTAAATATTATTTCAAGTCTATGTGTTCGTTATATCTCTTGTTTCTATGCTTGCTTGGATCAATCCTAATGCGTGATTACTTGAAAATAGAATTAATTATTTAGAATAAGTTTGTTTCTATTGAAGCTATGAAACAGACTTCAAACTCATGTCATTCATGGGTCTAAGCAGAAGTGCATGGCAAACTTAAATTTCATGTGATAATTTAATTATCATAGATCTCACATACACTTCGCCTTAACCCAGAATCGAACAGGGATTCCCCTTCTTTCCACTTAAGCCTACGCTTCAAGGAAAGAGCCACAACTGTAGAAAGGATACGACAGTTAAAAAATACCGCATGTTTATAAACAAGCATACAGCCCACACACCATAAAGCGGTTACATTACCTTGTAATAGCATAGGCATATCTCACGCATTGACAATATTTCTAAAAAAGGAGCGCACTGCTACCACGGCGTAGTATAGATGCCGTGTAGTTTTTAACAGGTGAGATGAATAAATAAATTAATAAAAATATTTAAAGTGATGTATCAATGAGTAAGTGAGTGTATAGAGCATAACTCCTGTCGCGAAGCCAGGAAGTCCTAATTACCTCATGGCTACCAAACAAGATTACTTGGTTGCGATTGTTATAAGGTACTTTGCCAATCGAACTACCGCAGTTTGAGTAATATTTCAAATTTAAATGGATATTCTAATTTAATTATATAATATTAATTAAAACATGATCTTTAAATAATATTTCACGAGTAAATTAAATATTAATAACCATCGATCAAAAATAACCAATAAATTTACATAGAGAGAGAGAGAGTCAAGTCGTTTACTTAGTCACTTACTAATTTACTCATAAACGCACAAACCGTTGAACCTAGAAATTTTGCACAGGTTCTATTTAGGAAGATAAACAAGAAATAAGATTGGTCTATTTAAATAGTGTCACGGGATTGGGCATAAAGCTGATTATTGCTTTAAAGTTGCCCTTTATTATATTATATATTATTAATAGAGACTTCAAATGTATGCCACATTTGAAATAAGTAAGTAATTATGGTCAATAAAAACTAAATTCGAGTAGAGAATTGATTCGAGATTTGAAGCTTATAATAAAAAAAGTTAACAACTGAAGCACAAGCTACGAAGTCATGGGATTAAACTAGTATATTGCAAGCAGAAAAATCCCGTCTCGCTCACTGATCTACTCATCAAAGTCTAGTCTAAACACTTGGACTTAGATAAATAAATTATGCACGGAGGTTTCGTTTACGATATAAACAGGAAAGGAAGACTGCCTAATTCGAAAATTCAAAATTAAAACACACACACATCACATTCAAATATGGCACGGCACGTAAATGATATATTATAGTGATTTTCAGGATGTTTACAGGATAATAGAAATTAACAAGTAAAGTCCAAGCGAACTGTGTCGCGAGTAAAAGCAAGTCTTATATAAACAATCGCTTACCATTTTCTCGTCCTTTTCGTTTCTTCTTTCCACTAGAGCTGGAAGACTTGGATGTCTTTTCCGATTTGTCTTTGCTTTTCCAGCGGCTTAACATATTTACTTATTCACAAAATGCACATCACATCCTACACAATCCATTGTTCTACCTAAATAATGTCAAATAAAACATTGGCAGTCAATAAATATTATTCACTTTTCACATTACATTAGTACACTTTGATAAAAAGTTCAAAAATTTACTAAGCATCCTATGATTGCGTTAGGGTAGAGTTCTAACAAGATATGTTTTCCATTCGTTTATTTCAATTCCAGTTATTATATACTTCGGTTGTATAGTTCTTTTGTAGATTTATAATTTCGTTTTTGTTTCGTCACGCTTGTATTTTAAGCACTGTTTTAAAGCTGACTCTTCTGCTGTACAAAAATCACGGTACACCTGGAGAAAAGCATGAACTTATTACTTTGCGGTTAGCTATACAGTTGGTTCAACGAAATTAGCATCAAAATAAAACTGCAAAAGCCTAAATGGAAAGTAAAGTTCGTGGATTCTTTTTAACGAACTGATGCTTGGAGATGGACAAATGCGTGTAAATTCTCAAATAACTTTCAATTAGTTTCCAATTTCTATAAACGTTTCATATTTCTCTTGCACAAAAACATGGTTTCCACTTTTGGAAGCATTTCAATTTAAATTCCACGTTAACGAACGGTTCGTTTTCTCTACTTTAGATAGTTATCTTCCTGGCTAGCTTCATGGCGCAGCTTTATTAAATGAGAACGATGAGCATGAGTCAATGATTTTTTTATTATATGTTTAGTAGACAGCTCTAAAAATATTTCCTGCATCACGAGGAGCTTCACGATCATTCAAACATCGGACACAAAGAACATAAACAATCCAAGATTTGCATAGGTTTTGTACCGTGTGGATTTCGAAGCCACAACACATGTCGTAGTGGCAGGGTCGAGGCCACAACTATGCTATCCATGCAGTCTAGATTTAAATTTAAATCTGTGGTAGAAACCATTAGCTGAGCTTACCTAAATATAAATAGATTTAATAGTTTAAATAATTTTATTAGCTTATAAATTAGTAAAATAAAATCAATAGTAGTAGTAGTAGTGTAATAGTTTCAAAATTTTGTAATACAGTGATAAATAAACAACGCGATAAAATCCGTATATAGTAGTTTAATTTCAATGAATAACATTCGCGTAAACAGAAGACAATAAAAGTACTAATATATTTAAAAAAATATAAGCATTTATCTTGCTATGGTAAAATGTAATTATAAACAAGAAAATAAAAAAACTTTACAAGTGACAATTTGGTTAGTCAAGGTCGTAGGTTCAAGTTTTGCTTTATAAAATGTCTCCTCCTCCTTTTATAATTTACATTCTACCTTTGTAAGGGAAATGCTTATTATATTTTTGTCATTTATCTTAATAGATAAAATATAAAAATATTACAAACATTGCCTATTCTATTGTTTAATAATTTAAACAAAAATAAATAACGTATTTTTGGGTTTAATAATAAATAAAAAAAACTGCCTTTATTAGAATCATTTTGCTAGACAGATAATAGTAGCGCAATCTAGTGGCCGCAAAGTGGAACTAATGAATTTTGATGTTTCTTTATGTGAATAATCTAACTATTATAAAAATTCAATACCATCCTAATGAAAAATTTAGGCCCATAACTTGAGAAAGGCTAGTTCAATTTGGCTAAATTCCTTTTTCAAAATATTCGCAACGGTATACAGAACGGAAAGTAAAATACAAAAGTAAATAATGGCATGAAAAATTGGAGGTAGGCAAACTAAAAGTGCTTTTTCTTGAAATTTAGACAGGATCACGTTTATGAGCAAATAAATGCATAAAATTGTATATAAACTGCCTCACTGTAGAGCTTGTTCTCAGTTTTAGACCGTAGCCCAACGCGCATGCCCAGTGCGGATAAGTAGACTCACAAATCTTCGAGAACACTATACAGAACTGTATTACATGCAGGTTTTAAGTCAAACGATAATAGACTATATTTATACGCACATAGCTTGGCAAACGGGTATCTTGGGATCGAAATCAAGACCTCCGCTTAGCAGTCCAAAGCTTCAAAAAGTCAAAGGTGTCTTGGGGTCGAAATCAAGACCTTCGCATGACAGTCTAACGGTCTCCTAGGCTGTAATAAAATTTTCTTTTCTTACTTTTGCCTTCTATTTAAACGTAAGCTAGTATTTACTATACAAGGCCACCGTAATGATGGTAGAATGAGGGAGACCGACACATAAACTAATGGTGTGAAGTTCCTGCGCTCGTTCGTTTATAACAAGTTTAGCTCACTTCGTAACTTTGCCTTAACTTAGTCTAGTCCGGGTGTTATTTGTGTCTGTTGTTTAAAAGGGGATTAACGACCGCAACTTAAAAAAAACATATTGCAAGAGAAGTAGTTAAGAAAAATTATTCAAAATCTGAAACCTTTCAGAGGGATGAAATAATTACTTTTATTATTTAACTAATATGCATGTTATTGTTAACCTAGTTAACCTAGTCCTTGTATAACAAGGAAAGAAGTTTATGCGTGGTTTTCCTTGCACAAAATTATTCGTGTATTTATTTTGGTGTTAAGAATAGTTGTCAAAAGTACAGTTGTTAGTAATGATTCAATATTTATATCATAAAAATTGCAATTTATATATACTATTGGCTGATTACCATCATATATATGATCTACAAATATACAATATTGTTATATTTGTTATATCTACAAATATACATACATAATTACAAACGAGATTTTTCCATTGATATACAAAATATGGCCGTCCGTAATTTATTAATTTTACGTTGATGGCGCTGATCTAGCCAGGACTAATGAGCTTCGTGATCAGCGAATTGAGTTTTAGAGCTCATATCGACAGCACAACAATAAAATGTGCTCAAATGTTAGTTTCATCAAGCGTACCACCAAAGGTATTCTGTCCACCCAGGCTAAAAAGCACTTTATAACTCCTTAGTGCGTTGCCAGCTGTAATATGTTTGTGTAGTATGGAATTCGTGGTATGCGTTCATTCTCAACGGATAGAAAAATTGCAAAGAGCTTTTACCAGACATTTAGCATATACAACGCATATATAATCTCGCAGAAGTAACAACAGATGTCTTAGTACTTTCAAAATGTTATCCCTACGTGAGCGTAATAACTTATGTGCTTATGTTTCTATATAAGTTAATTAATGGATTAATAGATTGTAATTTGCTTACACATGTACCTACCTATTTCTGAATGTCCCGCGCAAGGTCCCACTATACCATAACGAGAATATTAGAACTGCCCATCATCTCCAGCAACGTTGGCCGAAATTCACTAATAGTGAGAATTTGTAGAGACTATAACTCAGTCAACTCTACCCGAAGCGCACATATTTCATGATAGCATATATCTTAATGTATGTGCTCTTATTTGTTATAATAAAAACATTCATGTATGAGTTCCGGTGATGCAATAATATGCACACTGTAAGATAACTTGGTGCTTAATATACCATCGCTGTTGGATGAGTTTCTAATAAATAAATAGAGGTCGTAGGTTCGATGCCCGCACAAGTTAAACATTTGTGTGTATGAACATGGATGTATGTCTTGGTCTGGGTATCTCTATGTATAATATGAATAAATTTGCAAAAAAGTAGGTATATATGTATGTTTATCCATTGTTTTATACCCATAGTACATGCTTTACTTAGTTTGGGCTAAATGGTGTCGTGTATGTGATAGAATAATAATAATAATAATAAAGAAAGCGAAAGTTTCATGAAGTACAACTCTTTTAAACTGTATTCATTGAACCAAAGCATAACAGTGATATGTTATAACTCTACGAGTTCTTTGATGAGTTGAAGTGATCGATCACAATGACGCAACCCGCACCACCAATCAACGTCAAGAAAATGTTTATTTGCTCTTGCGTAACAGTATGAAGCTGCAGAAAAAGTGGTAAGCATTGCTCACCCGCCTGTATTGTACGCAGTGCAAGTGACTTCGATAATCACCCACCACTTGAAGAAGATGAAGTTTTCAATACGCAAATTAATCATGAAAATTAAATTTTAATTTTTCAAATATTATCAAAATTTACTAAATTACCTGTGTAGTGTTATTCTTTTAGTGTTGATAAAAAATAATAAAGGTAAAAACTTATTTCATTATATAAATAACATACATATTTTATAAAAATAATTATTTACCGCCCCTGCAAGATTTCTGATTTTAAATAATAGAAAATGACAAAAATTTTAAGAAGTATGATCAACATCGGAGCTATTTCTGAGGACTTCCGAAGTTTGTCTGTTTTACGGCTTCATTGACGCGACTATATGTAGAACCAACAATCCCTTATGTTATTCTTCAGCTTAAATGGTGCCTAACTGGTGATTGAAATATTGACCCTTAGAGAGGTAACTATGTTATCATAGTTTTAGGTATGATGGTATACCTAAGATAATTATTAACTAATTATATATCTATGAATACTATCTTTGTACAGTCTCATTAAACTGTACATTGCATTTTGCTGACAACGCAACCTGTTGGCCGCGCGTCATTTACTTAATCATCAAAAATTATGTAAATTATTATAAAAGCAACTCAGTGCTAACTATACTGTCGCGACGTACAGACATTAGACAGACGAATTGCTAAAACCTAACTTGTGTTACCGTAACCTACACCTACGTGATTATGCGTGATTATTTAGTGCAACTTGTGTCTTTTCTCTTCTCTCCGCACTCACCAAACCACAACAACTATCAAGTGTACGAAACCGTACAATCTTCATATGTATTTATGTATTAATTGCTGATAACTATGTTAGTCCCCTAACCTACGCTTGCGATTATATTTGTGTGCGTCCGTGAGGTAGCAGATCTCATTCCTAGTTTGAACAGTGTTATTTAATCCTTCTGTTAATTTAACGTAGCTGAAGTCAATACGGAGCCTAGAAAAATATAATTACTTATTTTAAAAAGGTTATCCATTAGCTCTTTATTATTATTATTCTTGTTAACTCTTTCAGCTAAGCTAGAATGATGCCGCTGAGAGTGGGTTCACGTCGGTATTGCAATGGGTAGGATTTGAACCGGCGACCTCTTGATCGGAACTTTAATATCTCATCCATTGGGCTACTACCGCTTTTAAATATACCATAATATGGATATACGTTAATTAGTTTACCTATTATAACACGGGCTCTACAAAAATAACTACTAGAATACTGTGTAGGACAAAGATATATACTTTGCCTACCACTTTATGAATATATAGCCGTTGAATCCATATATTATATTTTGTTATTCACTACATCGGTGGCGCAGCGGTCGTGAATGTAACTGCTGTGCCTTGAGGCGTTATGTTTGATTCCCAAGAAATTCTTCGCACGGTGTCTGGATCTGTGTCCGGAAGATGTAAATATCCTTGTTACCAATTTACCTAGGACCTATAACCGTAACTGAAGAAATGTGCATGGAGTAACATTTCACCTTATTTTACATACATACATAAATTCACGCCTGTTTCCCAGAGGGGTAGGCAGAGACTACGGATTTCCATTTGCTACGATCCTGACACACTTCTCTGGCTTCATTCACTTTCATAACATTCCTCATACACGCTCGCCGATTTAAGGTGCTCTTAACCTTTCTTTTCCACCTTATTTTAATACTTATTAATAATTGACCACTTATTGACTAGTTTGTCCAACACAGTAACATAACCTAAGATTTGTTCAGCTTAAGATTTCTCACCTGTTCCACCGAAAACGTGTTAAGACAAATCACATGAATCCTTAAACTTTGTTTTAACTCTCGTCTATCAAAGATTTAAAAAATTCCAACTATATACTCTATTTTCTCAATTAGGTGTCACGGTCACACTGAAATGGGTCTAAATGAAAATGAACGAGTATAAACTAGACTTGTTGTAACTTTCGCCCCCCTTCGATTTTGTCTTCAGCTGTCGGGCTAGAGCATACCTATATAAAACAATCTTATTCTTACTAATATTAAATGCGAAAGTCTGTGAAGAGGAAATGCGGGCATCAAACAATTAAAGTATAGATTCTTAATTTAATTTCTTGCGCGACGGGATAATATTCTAGTACGAAGATATAAAAGCGAGACA
This sequence comes from Catocala nupta, assembly GCA_963675205.1. Classification (NCBI taxonomy): domain Eukaryota; kingdom Metazoa; phylum Arthropoda; class Insecta; order Lepidoptera; family Erebidae; genus Catocala; species Catocala nupta. The sequence continues at coordinate 35,535,612 of OY776078.1, forward strand.
ATATATACAATATTATGACTGTACGAATGGTGTAGTGATGTAAGCGGTCGTCTCTACACTGCCACTACGTCGAGTATTATGTTCGAACTCCATACGATACAAAAATGTGTGTATCACATATTATCTTCGAGGACTCCCAGACATGCGGGTTTCTTTACGATGTTTTCTATCGCCGTTAAAGCGAGCAATAATTAACTATTTCATATGCATATTACTTCGACATGTCAGAGGTGCCTTCGTATCGGACTCGAGAACACCGCATGGTAGTCCAACACGTACGCCACAAGCAGAGGCATTCCTTGTGCGCTGTGCTTGGCGCATGCTTCTCAAAGTCGGTCTCCATCTTTATACGTGTATGTATTTTGGTTAAACAGCAAAATTACAATAACATTACCTACGTTAATGAACATTTAGTATATGACATTTAAATACTTAGTACTTTATTAATTTGTAATTTAACCTATTGTATGTTTATATTTTCGTGATACCTTACGAAATGTCCTTTACCTAAAAAAATCCATTGGTAGTCGATAAACAATCAGTTTTAAGCGCTAAGGTTAGTAAAATAAGGTTTAAAGTGCCGCGCACTTGGTGGCTCGTATCCGAGCCGATAACAAATACAGAGATACAAATGTAGCGGTTCTTATGTGAGTCTCTGTCAAAGGGCAGATTAAGACGTATATTATATTCCACATAAAGTTAGTATATCCTAAAGAACTAATTATATATGTACATATATCCTGACTTCAAACCGCTCTAATAGATTATTAAAATGTAGAAAGAAGAATAATCTAATTGCTACGTCTGCAAAGCAAATCTTATTATTGTCTAGGTGGCGCAGCGGTAGTGAACATGACTGCTGTGCGTGAGGGTCTGCTGGACGCTCGAGTGCTATTTGGTTTCTGTGTTAAACAATTTTTAATAGCGGCATGAAGTGGTCTAGAACTGTAGACTGTAATCAGCAATAGGCTCAGCTGTATGATAAATTCCTGGCGGAATGTAATATAGTTGTAAAACACATATGCTTACCCCTTCGGTTACATAGGCGTGAGACTATGTATGTATAACATATAAATAACGTCAGCTCAAGACAGCATGGTGATAAGTATTTCTTAAAGAAGCGTAATTAATATAAACTACTAAATGGGACTTAAACACATATCTGTTAGAAAATTTTGTGAAATACACCTCTGCCTACCCCTTGAAAAATATGCGTACAAGTATATTTAGTACTAGCTGACCCGCGCTACTTCATCAGCGTCATATAATAGAATTTTCCTCGCTCTTGCAACATTTTTCATTGACGCACCGCTCCTATTGGTCTTAGCGTCATGTTATGTGTACAGCTTATAGCCTTCCTCAATTGAATGGGCTATGCAACACTAAAATAATTTTTGCTTTTCAACCAGTATTTTCTGAGATTTGCGCGTTCAATCTAACAAACTCTTTAGATTTATAATGTTAGTATAGATGTACTCAATTATATTTTATTAGAAATATTTGTTACAGCATATATACAACTATTTATATTTACAAACGTATTAAAAAAAATAACATTATTACAAAAACACAAATAATTATAATACTAAATATTTATAAAAATGGTTTAGGCATCGTAGAATTCTTCAGCATCGCTGTCAACTGGTAACGTGCCCAGATAGATATAGATATATATATAGTGATGTAGGTATCTATAAATGTATATATAGGTATATAATATTTTCTTTAACTTCTCTTATTAAAGCAACAAACTCGTTATTAAAAGTAATAACAGCTCTCAGAATACCTATATTCGTTCCATGATAAAAAAGCGGCTAAGTGCGAGTCGGACTCGCCCATGAAGGGTTCCGTAGCAGCAAGTAACATAATATAAAAGTTCTTTATCATTCTCTTATTTTAGAAGTTACAGGGGGGGACACACATTTTACCACTTTGGAAGTGCCTCTCGCGCAAGCAATTCAGTTTAGAAAAAAAATGATATTAGAAACCTCAATATCATTTTTGAAGACCTATCCATAGATGACCCCACACGTATGGGTTGGATGAAAAAACATTTTTGAGTCTCAGTTCTAAGTAACCCCCAAATTGCTTTTGTTTTTTTTTTCTATTTTTGTGTGAAAATCTTAATGCGGTTTACAGAATACATCTACTTACCAAGTTTCAATAGCATATTTTTAAAGGTTCGGAAAAAAGTGGCTGTGACATACGGACGGAAAGACAGACAGACATGACGAATCCATAAGAGTTCCGATTTTTGCCATTTACTACGGAACCCTAAAAAAAAACAGTACCTATACACATACATGTCTTTCTTTATTTAATACATGGGTGTACATACTAATATGATGCACATTTTTGTTATAATACATCCATCTCTAGATAGTATCATAGATACCCATGTATATTTAATACATTGGTATTAACCTTTACCCTTAGGTTACCTTGGTCCAATGCTTTACAATAAAATAAATAAAAATCTATCAATTAAATCAACACGTGTGTAAGAAAGTTTTAATAACCTGGCTAAAATCAAAAACTTATTACAATTTATTTAAAATTGATAAATAAACAATTAAAACTCGCTCACTCATTAGTTAATTTAACGCTGAAATAC